>CM077089.1:147558868-148175417 GCA_039513925.1 Platanthera zijinensis
TATTAAAAATAGGGGTATTACCCCAATCAGTGGAAAACCTCAAAAGAAATGTGTGTTCTCCTAATTTCATTAATGTCCTCAAAAGGTGCAGCTTGCCAACTCGCCGACTTTCTATAGTGCCCGAAGGCAACCGTTCAGGGACGAGACGCACCAAAACAAAATCGTCAATTATACCGTAAGACGCCCTTTTATGTAAGCTAGCAAAAATTGATAAGGTTTTTGTGACGTGGACAACGTGTCACACAAGTGCTTACGTAAATAATGTTTATGAAGAGCATAATCTTGTGAACGTACTTAATATATTTGGTGGTAACGGAACTAAATAAGGCGGCACCAGCGGAACTAAATCTGGTGGCGCCGATTGAATTACGTCAGGAGGCACTATAAATGACTTCATCATAAACGTATAATTCGATATGTGATAATTTTTAAAGATTAAGGAGGAATAAACTAGGACAAAATGCATCGTCGCCACAGAAACAAAATGTAATGCAGTCGAGGGTATGACCAACGATGGACATGTAGGATAATGGGCAGTCAAAGGTGACATGTCCAAAGGAGGGGCCGGTGAGGGTGGCCCAATAAACGGACTCAGATCAGGATTACAAAACATGCGTCCTAAAGTGCCCACAAGACGAGTCAACAGAACAGGAGGGAGACTTCGTAAATCTAAAACCGAGAGAGAGTTGAAATCTAGTTTAAATTCACACAACGGAGATAGCTTCAGGGGGCGCTCATCCGGTTCTACTTTAGTAATGTCGTCCAAATATACAACTCTCTCACTTGGACATTCTTCCAACACGCTTGTCAAGTCATCCAAGTCAGAATCAACAACGTTCTCCGAAGTATGCAACATCAAAGACAAGTATATCGGGTTCTCAGTGTTACCGTCATCCAAAATTAATCCTGCCACACTAGGTAAATGTTCCAAAAAAACACATCCCTCGCTAACCAAATCTTCCCATGAAGTGGGTACATCGTCTAAATCAGGATAGAGGGATGGACAAATCGAATCCTGGGAAGAATCTAAATTAGCTTGAACCTCAAGCAACGTTGATAACTTCAAATAACTAACTCCCGGATGTGCCTCACTAAGATCATCCCAAGCTAAACACACATCCCAAGGTGACTCTTCCAACACCGTTGAAACATCTACCAATCCTAGGTCAATCATAATAATATTGTGATACTCACTCGCACTTATCCGACTGGATTGATCTAACAGGGAAGCTAAATAAATGGGCACCTCAATATGTTCTGGGCTAGAAGGAACTAGCTCGGGTTCTAGCAGGTCATCACCTAAATCAGTAATCGGTAAGCTCTCAACATAGGGTGACTCTACCGACTCAGCCGAAATGTCTTCTGACTCAGGGTCATCAGAAGACTCCATAAATATCAAGGGAGACGCCTCAGATACATCGCCGAAAGGAATAGGAGATGATTCCTCAGAGGAGAAATCCTCGTCCAGGTCACTAGGGTAACCAATCTCCTCATCGTCACTCAAATCGCCAGCGTATTCAGCCTCGTCCTCAATGACGGGCACAGTCCTAGACACAGCCTCAGACTCAACAGGAGAGTCAACGACTAATTCAGGCAACTCGGGGAGAGACTTAATAGGGCCTATGGGCATAATCGGGGTAGGATGCTCAATAGAGCCAAGATCAGGTGCGCCACTTGACACATATGTCGTAATCGTTTGCCAACCTTTACGGGTAAGATTACTCTCACCCCGCGGGCTCATGGCAGTCCTAGCAGTCACATGTACAGAACTCAGGATAGGGGACCTCATTGTTTCCCTTCCTCTATAGGTGGGTGCAGGTACGCTAGGGGTAGCTCTACCAACCTGGGGAAAGGACCTATCTTGAGATAATATGTCACTCCTATGATCCGGCTTGGTTCTAGTGCCATAACAATACTGGCTATCGGATGTCGGGATAGTACTAAGCCGGTAGGGGGAATCAAATTTCGCTGAGAGAATTCTTCGCATGTGCGGCCAAGCATAAGGATAGCTACCAGCACTGCGCTCTTTCTCTTCATTCAGCCAAAACTCACGGGCTTGACCTCTTAACCGCTCTCGGACTACACTAACCTTTTGGTATTCGCCCAATGGGTTATATTCGAAATAGGTTTCTATACCCCCTCAAGTCAGTATCTAAAACATTTGGGATCCCTATAACCATCATAGGTAAAAATATTAGTGTGTAGATAAGTCAGGGGACGATTGGAAGCATTAACATCGAAAGCCATTTCAGTGTGAATCAGAGAGGACACTCGATCCAGATTTTGTGTGAATGCAAAAAAAAGGGCACCTGAACAACTAATTTTAGGATATATGGAATTGTTCCCGCCTAATAGCTAGGGTAAAAATATATATTTTTTTGTTTGCTTGCAGAAAATAATATGAAGATTATTAAATAATTTTTTTTTTGATTTAGCTGAAAAAACAAAAAGATAGGCCGCTATTTGCATACCAAAATTAAAAATTTATAAAGATTTAATATAAATAATGACTTAATAAAAATAAAATATTTTTTTGATTTCTTACTAATAAAATGATAGAGAATTTTCAGAATTTTATTTTTTTGAAATTTGAAAAAATTGAAAATTTTAGGCCGCTATTTGCATACCAAAAATTTAAAAATTGATTTATGAAATACCATGCAACGAGTAAGTGTGCATTAACGTGCCAAATAAGAGGGGGAGGGTGCCAATTAGAAAATTAACGTGAACTTTCCTCTGATACCAAATTGATGTAGGAGAAAATGTTTGGACCGAAATATATTTACGGACGCGTACGAATATCTCTCTACGAACCAAATCCTACGCTCACACAATCGTTCTACGCCGCACCACGTTATTTAGTCCAATCAATTATATGCTAGCATACGGGTAGCCAAACCGTTTAAGATCAAACAAGGGCTATAAGCCAATGTTCTTTCCGGCTAAGAGGACCTACACGATCTGATCGAGCGGTGTTGTACCAAAAAAGATATACCGAATAAAATACGATTCGGAAAAGGTAGATCTCTCTCAACAAAAGAAAACGAGGGCTCGTCAAACTCCTTTCGGAAATTAAATCAATCAAGAAAAACACAAGTCGATCGAAGAAACCCACGATGATTTAAATGCTATCAAAATCCAACGCTAGGAAAATCCACCACCCGAATTAATATAGAGGGAAAATCACAAAAAGTAGAGTTGTTTCGTTACCCAATCGGAACGGATGATTCCGGTCACTCGGCGAGGATCGTTCTTCAACGGCTCTGCCGGAGTCACGCCGGTAGGAGAGAAACTCGTCCGCCTCCGTCGCGTCACGCCGGAGTTGGAAACCCACCACGCGGAGATCTTCTAGATTTGGCAATAAATATATATATATGTGGTAGGAGAGAGCAAATATGATAGGTTTTTAGGGTTATATATGGAGGGTGGTGGTCGGTTTTGGAAGGGGATGAGGAGAGCGACGGCTGGTTGGGAGGTGGTCGGTTTTGTGAAGGGAGGAGGTGATCGGTCTTGGCAAGGTGGTGGGTGGCCGAGTTTATGAAGTGGAGGGAGGATGGTGGTCGATCTAGATGTTGCAAGGAGAAAGGGGCTCAGGTTGCGAGAAGGAGAGGAGGAGAGGAAGAGGGGGGAGGAAAGAGTGGCCGGCGGCCAAGAGGAGGGGAGAACCAAGGGAGGCCGAAATTTGCCAAGAGAGGGAGGGAAACATCTCAAAGTGAGGATTTTAATTTTTTTTCATTCATTCAATACTCAATCTTTTATGAAAAGGCCTATATATAGGCTACACCACTCAATCTCCACCATACAAAATTAAACCACTCATGATTGGTTTAAATATAGCAATTGATGGTTATAGGTACCCATCATACATGAAATTAAAACGATGCGACAAAAATACCAAACATAGAAATGACTTATTAATTAATAATAATTTAATAATAATTATTATTATTAATTAATAATATATGGGTTTGCGTTCTATACGGCTATTATGCCGACGCTCCGCATGGTCGTACGCAAGCATGCTGTCGCCATCCTCGAAATGTTATTGGTCATCATCTCCATCAGGTACTCCAGGTCCAGGAGATGCTAGGGCACACTCTGATGATGACCTTCACCTTGGGGCTACAACAGGGCTTCTTCAAGATGGAGCTGAAGAGGGTGCCTCCTCTCTCCTTTGAGGAGATGATGGAGAGGGCAACAAGGGAGTTTGACGGGGAGGCATCGAACCCAGACTTTACCCGAAAGCTGGCCAAGTAGGCCACAGAGGAAGAGAAGGAGCCAGGAGGTGGCAGAGGTTAGGAGGTGAGAAGAGTTGAACCCAGGCAGAGGGAACAACAGCAGTAGCAGCAGCTAAGATGGAGGCACTAGGAGCCGAACAATCGACTCGGCTGGAGGCGGCAGGAGTGGAAGGACCAGGGCCAACAGAGAGGTTTCCATGGAGGAGACAACCGCCAGGGGTGACAGGGCCAGTTCAACCCTCTAGGTTGGAGGAAGGGCCAGAGGCTTCCTCTCCCCGATCAACGTCATGCTATGGGGATAGCCCAGGGGAGGAGGAAAGGATAGCAGAGGAGAAGGCGGGAAGTCAGGGTGGAGTTGCCCTATTGCGACTTCCACCAGGAAGAGGGCCATACTACGGCCACATGCCTGGAGTTCCTCGAGATGAGAGTAAATAGGGAGTAGCAGCAGCAACCATGCTAGGAGGTGTAGATTGAGTAGGTCCTGCCCAGGGGAGAGGAGGACATGTGCAAGGACCGGGCTGATTTCGGAGCCCGAAGAGGGATCGGGGTGATCCATAGGGGGGTGGGGGTCGAGGCCGCTCGAAAGGCGTACCTTCACACTATGTACCGTTGGAGCATTGGCTCCACGTCCCAAACCCCACTACCGGATGAGAAGATCACCTTCTCAAGGAAAGATATGTTGGATCATGATGATCCTTTCTGCGACGCGTTGGTCATCCAGACCTCGGTCGAGAATTTCACTATCTCCCGGATCCTCATCGATAACGGGAGCTCGGTCAACGTCATCTTTAAAAATGCGTTTGACGCGATGAAGGTAGAGGCCCAGAGGGTGTTGGCCTCGAATGGACCTCTGTTCAGATTCTTGGGAGAGAGGAAGGAGGTGGAAGGAGGAGTGAGACTCCATGTCATCCTGGGGGCAGTCCAGGAATTGCTAATTCGTCATCATGGATTCCCCCAGCAGCTACAATGCCATTTTCGGGCATCCCCTCATCAATGCCTTCTGATGCGTACCCTCCTCCTTCCTTCAGTGCTTGAAGTTCAGCACCGAGGGAATCCAGGTTAGGGTCCAGGGAGATCTCAATGTGGCAAGGGAGTGTTATATCACTGTGGTGAACTCCATCTCCTGGCAGGGTGGAGCCAAAGATATGGAGGGGAGGATGGAGGAGCTGTCCAGGCAGGAGTCCAGAGTAGAGGTAGAGGAGATGGAAGTGGAGAAGATCCGCACCTAGGTGGAGGTGGCAGAAGGAGTTTTGTAGGAGTCGGTCGAGTTGATGGTCGTGGAGAAAGTTGAGGAGGAGGTTCCAGTCCCATGTGAGGGGGCTACCAGCGAGTGGGAGGAGCAGTCCTGGCTAGAAGCTGCGGATGAGGTGGTGGAGATGGAGGCTCTCACCCGTGAAGGCCGGGTGGAGAAGGTATGCATCAGTGGGGGGTTGAGCCCGGAGGACCAGGGGAGGATGCTGGAGTGCATCCAGAAGAACGTGGACATCTTCACTTGGAGCACGACAGACATGTCGGGGATCGATGCGGATGTTGCCTGCCACCATCTCAACCTGGATTCAGTGGCCCGCCCCCATTCAGCAAAAAAAGAGGTCCACCGCAAACAAGCTAGCTGAGCCCATCAGAGAGGGGATAGCCAAGCTCCTCAAGGCTGGGTTTGTATCTAAAATCCAATACCCTAGCTGAGTCTCCAATATCATAATGGTAAAAAAAGGAGATGGCTAGTGGAGATGTGAGTTGATTTTTCTTTGCTAAATAAATCATGTCTTAAGGATTGTTACCCCTTGTCTCGGATCGATGCGTTGGTTGACTCAACCGTCAGTTTTTCTGTGATGAGTTTTTTGGATGCATTTTTAGGTTATCATTAAATTAAGATGCACTCACCCGACATCAAAGATGTCTCCTTCATCACCGGGGATGGGTGCTATTGCTACAAGATGATGCTCTTTGGGCTAAAAAAACGCATGTGCGACGTATCAAAAAATGATGGATTGAATCTTCTGAGAGCAAAAAGGGAGGAATCTGGAGGTGTACGTGGATGATCTTATGATCAAGAGACGGGATGTGGATTCTCATCTCCGGGATCTGGAGGAGACCTTCGACACCCTGCAAAAGTATAAGATGAGGTTGAACCCCTCAAAATGTGTCTTCGGGGTGAGCAGGGCGAAGTTCCTGGGTCATCTTCTTACTCCTGCGGGGGTGGAGCCTAATCCTGATAAAGTCAAGGTGATCATGGAGTTGGGATCGCTGCGGAACCGGAATGCCAAGGAGGTCCAGCGGCTGACGGGAAAGTTGCCAGTACTTAGCAGGTTCCTCTCTTGGGCAGGGGAGAAGTGATCTCCCTTCTTCAAGGTGCTGAGAAGGGGACAAAAATTCAAGTGGTCTGAGGAGTGCAAGAAGGCCTTCCAAGCCTTAAAGAGGAAACTGACCCAGGCTCCACTTCTCCAAGGACCCAAGGATGGGGAAGATCTATCCTTATACCTTGGGGTCAGGACCGAGGCCGTGAGCTTCGTCCTGGTCCGGGAGGAAGGAAAGAGTCAGCTACCAATTTACTATGTGAGCAGGGTCTTGAAGAAGGCGGAGCTTCGGTATCCGATTCTGGAAAAGCTGGCCTTTACTTTGGTCATCTTGGCCCGAAGGCTCCGACCCTATTTCTAGGCACACTCCATCCGAGTGGTGACTGACCATCCCCTCCACAACATCTTTGAGGGGGTGAAGCATTCGGGGAGATTGGCAAAGTGGTCGGTTGAACTGAGTGAGCTCAACATATACTTTGTTCCCCACCCTTTAATCAAGGCCCAGGCGATGACCGACTTTCTTGCTGATTACATGGTCGAGGTGGCAGAGGTGGAACTCACTCACCCAGTTCCTTGGAAGTTGATGGTGGATGGCTCCTCGGGGAGTCATTCCTTGGGGGTAGGGGTGATCTTGGAGAGCCCCCAGGTAACAAGGATCGAACAAATGGTGGTCGTACACTTTCCCATCACTAACAATCAGGCTGAGTATGAAGCAGTAATAATAGTGTTGCGCCTGGCCAGGGAGCTGAGGGTGCATGATGTGGTGGTACTCATGGACTCCATGGTGGTGGCTTCCCAGATCAATGGGGAGTTTGAGGAAAGGGAGATTACCCTCCAACTATATTTGACAAAGGTGAAAGGGGGTCATTGGCATGTTCCAGACCTTCTTCATCCGGTATGTGACACGGGAGGAAAACGAGCAGGTTGACCAATTTGCCAAGCATGGACCCCAGATGGGGGAACCATCACCGACTTGTTCCGCCCATCTATCGAGGAGGGGGAGCTGATGGAGGTGGATCAGCACCCCTCGTAGATGTATTCTTTTACAACTTTCCTATCCACAAGGGAGTTCCAGGAGGGCACGAATAAGAAGCGATTCAAGCACAAGTCGGCATACTACCTCATGCGACGGGCAATTATATCGGAAGACCCTCTCGGGGTTATTGGCACGTTGTGTGGATGAGAGGGAAGTCCAGAGGATCTTGGAAGAAGTCCATTCCAGAGAGTGCGGGAGTCACTCGAGGAGCAAGACCTTGGAAGGAAGGATAGTCAGGCAAGGGTACTTTTGGCTGACCCTGGGCCAGGATGCCGCTGAATTCACGAAGTAGTGCCACAAGTGCCAATTGTTTTCCCTTCTCTAGCTACTGCGGGCTCAATGGCTCAGAAGCATCACGACACCCTGACCCTTCGTCATCTGGGGAATTGATCTGGTAGGACCCTTCCCCCAGGCCAGTGGGCAAAAGAGGTTCTTGTTGGTCATGATCGATTATTTTTACAAGTGGTTGGAGTTAAAGGCATTGGCCAAAGTGACCTCCCAGGTAATCAGGAATTTGGTATGGGGAGAGATCATCTGCCAGCACGGACTGCCCCAATCCATTGTCACGGATAATGGGTCAAAGTTTACCAGCGTCGAGTTCATTAGTTTCTGCGGGCAACTTGAGATTGATCTCAGGTTCGCATCAGTCCATCATCCCAGGAGCAACGGGCATGTGGAGGAGGCAAACAAGATCATCGTGAACCTCTTAAAGAAGAAGGTGGAGAACTTGAAGGGGAGCTAGGTAGAGCAACTCCCTTCGGTCCTCTAGGCCCTAAGGACCACCCCAAATATAGTCACGGGAGAGACCCCCTTCAAGCTCTCTCATGGCTACAAAACAGTGCTCCCCATAGAGTTTGAGGTTTGGACATTGTGGGTAGTGGCAGTAGAGGAGGCAGAGAAGAATGGTGGGCCGAGAACGAGGATAAGCTATGGCTCTCCCTTGATATGGTGGAGGAGATGCGCGACTTGTCAGCTATCCAGCAAGAGGAGGTCAAGCGGTAAATGGCCATGTATTTTGACAAGCATGTCATAATCAATCAATTTGCAAAAGGGGACTTGGTCCTGAAAAAGGTCGACACGGTAGGGAGGTCGGCATCCGTCGGCAAGCTGAACCCCTACTGGGAGGGTCCCTATATAATCTGAGAGGCCTTAAAGTCAGGAGGATATCATATCCAAGATGTAGAGGGAGAACCCCTCAGTCATGCATGGAGCGGCGATGACCTAAAGCGATTCTACCCATGAAAGTAATGAGATAGCTTTTCTCATGCTCTTATTATTTGTTAATGATTCATTTGCTTGGCAGGAACAACATGAGACTTGGTTGAATGAAAAGTACGGTTGATGCTCAATACCCGTCGTCAGGCTCTCACCTAGCTAGCTGATTGGGCTGGTGGTAGCGCCCGGTGGTTGGTCAAAGGAAAGTCTGGTTGATGCTCAACACCCGTCGTTAGGCTCTCACCTAGCTGATTGGGTTTGTGGTAGCGCCCGGTGGTTGGCCAAAGGAAAGTCTGTTTGATGCTCAACACCCGCCGTTAGGCTCTCACCAAACTTATTGGGCCGGTGGTAGCCCCCGGTGGTTGGCCAAAGAAAAGTCTGGTTGATGCTCAACACCCGCCATCAGGCTCTTACCTAGCTGATTGGGCTGGTGGTAGCGCCCAGTGGTTGGCCAAAGGAAAGTCTGGTTGATGCTCAACACCTGCCGGCAAGCTCTCACCTAGCTAATTGGGCCGGTGGTAGAGCCCGGTGGCTGGCCAAAGGAAAGTCTTTTTGATGTTCAACACCCGTCATCAGGCTCTCATCTAGCTGATTAGGCTGGTTGTAGCGCCCGGTGGTTGGCCAAAGGAAAGTCTGGTTGATGCTCAACACCCCCCGTCAGGCTCTCATCTAGTTGATTGGGTCGATGGTAACGCTCGGTGGTTGCTCTAGAACTAAGTCCCGAGTTTCTCCCATTATCAGGCTTTCATCTAGCTGGCAGGGCAGGGTTCCTCAATGGACATTGTTCTTGCGCTGGAACTAAGTCTAGTTACTCCCGTTGTCATGCTTTCACCCATTTGATAGGGCAGTTGGGCCCTTGTGAAACATTGCAAAGTACCTTAAAAACCTTGTCCTGGGCTGCTCATGCCAGCCAGGGAGGCTTGAAATCTGAGGAATTCTGGGAGGAAATCCAATGCTTCAATGAGATCTCGCCAAACAGGGATCTCTCCAGAGCCGGTTCTCGCAAGTGGTATCCTATTTGCGCGTGAGCCTATGATGTAGTCGTATTCATAAAGCCCCCCGGGACCGGGCCTAAAACGGGCCTCCCGGGCCCGGGCTTTCCCGAACCGGTCCCGGGCCCTGATTATAGTCGGGCCGGGTCGGGTCGGGCTTCTGGATCCGGGAGGGGACTGCTAAGGCCCCTAGGGCCGAGTCGGGCCCAGGCTTAGCTCGGGCCCTGTTTTTTTAAAAAACAAAATACGCGTCCTTTTGAACTACGTCTTCTAGGGGCATTTTTAGGAGAAGTGTTCAACATAAAAGTTGTAGATCTCGACGATATCTACAACTTTCATGTTGAATACTTCTCTTGAAAATGCCCCTAGAAGAAGCAGTTCAAAAAGGCGCGTAGGAGCGGGGCCCGGGCTTTGCCTGGCCCGGCCCCGGGCTTAGCCCGGGCCTAGAAACCGGGCTTTGTACGGCCCAGCCGGGTACCGGGCCAGGCAAATGCTCATATATGGGGCCTTGTTAGGTCCTATGGCCCGGCCTGGGCCCGGGTTGGGCCTAGCCCGGGCCTAGCCGGGCTTTTACCGGGTCGGGCCCGGTCCTAGCCTGGCTTTTACCGGGTTGGGCCCGGTTTTATGCACACCCCTACTATGATGCGAGAACGTCTCGAGAACTATATTCTAGGTAACAAGTTCGAAGTAAAAATCTATCGGCACGCGTGAACCAAATGGGCGAGAACGAAACAAGATCTGGCCCTATACATCGAATTATTAAAGTCAATGATTTACTGAGTTGGCGCAGCGAGAAGTCTGTATATGGTCTCGCGAGATATCATGATACGAACTCTTAAGAGGAAATTCAAGCCGAACGCGCTTTAGCATAATAGAGCATTCAAAATCTAAGCACAGAAAAAAAAAGAAATTCCATAACAAAACTTCGTTTTTCATATCATCAATGAACAATTACATGTCGCAAAGGGCAGAGCCCGAAAAAGAGGAAAATTACAAGAAAAAAATGATGAGAACTTCAGGGCGACGGCGTTGATCGCTCGCTCTCGCCGAAGCATGCAGCACTATCTTCAGGCTAAGGGATAGGAAGGAAGAGCACCGGGAGTAAGATCTCGGCCATCACCTTCTCACCATTGCTATTTTTGAATCTCGCCCGCTTCATCACCAGGAGCGAATGCCTTGCCGCCGCAATAGCATTCTCTTGCATCATCAGCTCAATCTCATGTGTCATGTACAACAGAGCCTTTTTCCTTTCGCCCGGGTGAGGAGGGACCAACGAATCGATCCTTTGCTGGTTCTGGGCCCTTATTCTCTGATTCTCCTCCTCGAGCTGGCCAATGCGCGCGTCCTTTTGGGCGACAATCGCGGCATCCTAAAGTACATTAAAGGGTTAGTGCGAGATCAATGTTCAGTAACCGCAACAAAAAAGAAAGGCTTACCACTCCAGCCTCTCGCAAGGCGAGGTCCTTTTTGGCGGTGTCCAGATCCCGCTTCAAGGTTGTAACCTCTTTGTAGAGCTAGGAACGCGCATCACTTACATCCGTCAGCTGTCGCAAGAGGCGAGTGCAGCGGAGGGCTAACATGTGGGCGAGTTTGATGACGTGGAATTGAGCTCGTGAGCTCTCGTAGGTGAGTGACTTCATCAGCATTGTGTCATAATAAGCGGCGTTATCTCGCCCATACATGCCGAATGCGAGTGCATAGGCCTGACCCGAGACCATCTCACCCTCTTGCTAGGAGGGGAGTGTAGTGGAGATGGAGGCCCTGTTTGTTTCCCGATCCCATACCATTAGGGGCTCGTCGGCATCATCCAGCACCCTCTCGCCCAGGCCGAAGTTCCTGTGATCCCTATGCCCGGGTTTCTCTTTTGCTGACAAGGTCCCGCCAATCTCGCCCACTTCCTTCTCTACAGTCTCGCCAGCAGCACTCACGGGGAAATCTGAGGCGATCTCCTTGCCCTTGGCGAGAACTGTTGTTTGTTGATTCTTAATTAGGAGGTGGTGGAGGGGAGGTGTCAAGCTTTCGCTTCTGGACGCTTGATCTCGGCGGTTACTTAATTGGGTCTCTACAGCCGCAGCGGCAGCCTCAGCGCGTGCCATCTCGGAAGAGAGTGTAGCATAGGGAGGCTTGAAGGGGAGATCTCACACCCCTGCGTAGGTATCATAAGTTAGAAAAATTCCAAAGCATGTGATCTTTAAAAATTGGCGAATGCGAGAACTACCTTCCCCGACGAGAACTGGAAGCAGCGTGTCGACGTTCCTCCTCAATAAGGGAACGTTGAAATCCTTCCCGAAGAGGAATTGGTGAAGCTTGGCCTCATAACCGCCGAGACTAGGAGGGCGGTATGTAGATTCTTCCTGTTGGATCAGCGAGAGCGGGAGGTTGCCGAAATCTCCAGAAACAAAGATGAACTTCTTGATCCAGTTATGATTTTTGTTGGCGATACCCTTCGCCTTAAAGTTGTCGGAGAAAAAGGCGACCTCGTCCCTCTTGGCGCGGAAGTTAAAATGTTTGCGGAAGATGGGGAGGCTGAATTCCTTTCGCTCCGACCGCAGGTAACAGGCGAATGCGACCAACATGGCTATGGAGTTAGATTGAGCTGCGCGGGAACCATGTCAAAGTAGCGGAGGGCTTGGAGGATCTCGGACCAAATGGAGAGGCGCAACCCTACTTCAAAGTGCTCGGCAGGGTTGACGAGCTCACAGGGCGAGAAGTGGTTGATCGTCTTGTCTCTTCCCGGATGTTGTGCGGTGAAGTCCGACGGGATGTAGAGGTTCATAAGCGATTGGTACTCTTCTCTGGACACGTTGTAGTTCACGAACGGATAATCGGTGAATGCAGCCACGCATTTGGTTCTCCCTTAAGTTTCCCGTGTCATCTCGCTAGGAAGGAAAAAGAGAGAAAAGAGGCGAGTGCAATAGAAAGGAAGTTGGTGCGGGAGTTGGTGGCTATTGAATGTGATAATTAACACGGTAGGTGAGGGCCTATTTATAGAAATTTTAGGTCGGAAAGGGCCCAGACATGAAAAGGTGCGGATAGCCTATTTTCTAGATCTCGCCTCAGCTCCCATCATGGACCCTGGCGAGATCTCGCGCTCCCTCACTCGCGCCACTGACCTAAGCGTAGATAACAACAAAAGTAAAGACACGTGCGTGAAACTGAAGAATAAGTAGCTAAAAAATAAAGCGAGATTAAAGAATATACATCCACAGCTTATCGTCCGTACTCGGCATAAGGGACGGCAGTCATTATTGCATAGCTCAAATAAAATAGAAGTTAAAGCGGGAAGGAGGGTGTCGATAGGCTTACCAGGGGCCGTTACTACCGTCCCCGGCCGCTCCTTCCCGCCCCAGGCATCGCGCGAGTATAATAAAGAGAGTGTGTGGTTTGAAGTTCTCGCTGAGCAAGGCGTAGTTGATCCTCGGCTCTCACGAGATGAAGGTCGGGGTAGTGCGACCCTCCACCTTCTTGTCCCCCCAGGTTGGTGATCAATTGCATGTAACTATTCTCTAAGCTAAGAAGCCACTTCTCGGCAGACTCCTGGTTCTCCTGTATTTGGTTGGCGATCTCGCACAGCAGCAAAGATTGCTTCCGGAGTATCTCCACCAGCCGCCGCTTCATCCCCTTAGCATCCTTCGGGTCGCCTAAGTATTCGGCAATTGAACCCGGAGAAGGGAGAGGCGAGATCTCCTCCTCATCAATATCGACATCGGTGGAAGAGATCTCGCGGAAGCCTGCGTTAAATTGTGTTAGGTGTGCCTATTTTTCGTGCCTTTTGTGGAAAGCGAAAGTGTTCATTACCAGGTCCAGTACTTGCATCCTTGTCGAAAGGTCAGCGAGAAGTGTCGGGCCTCCCTTCGAAGTGAGTGTTGAATGTTATGTTCCCTTTCCCAAGCCCGGGGGGAAAGGTTGTTGGCTCAGTAGCAGGAGTGTTGACCTGCGGAGGAAGGTTGGGTACAGTATCCATTGGGGGTTGAAGGCTCAAGGCGGGATCCACAAGTGTTTGGCTAGTAAGGGATCTCGGCGTGGGAACTCTCAACCCTGTGACTCCAAAAGGGGAGCTGTGAAGAAAAGGCGGGTGAGCCACATGGTGAAGAGCTAGAAGACAAAAGAAGGCTTACATTTCTCTCGCAGGGGAGAATCTGGTTTCAATGCTTGGAGCGGAGAGGTGATCTCGCGGGCCGTCTCATCATTCCTGGCCCCGTGCGAGTGCGGTTTGGTACTTGCTTCCCCAGCTTCTTTTTCCTTCGGCAGAATCTGCGGTCAGAGCGTCAGCGTCCTTCTTTACCCAAGAAAGCAGTAGAAAGCGAGTGAACATACCGGAGGAATCCCGGAGTTGGAAGGCTCTTGCGAGACTGACTCATCTCTAGTTAGATCTCGTCTGATCACCTTTGATTTCTTCATCTTTGGGGATGATCCGGGGACTTTGCGCGTAAGATAGGGGGCGAATGAACCCATCAAGGCCTTGTCCTTGGCACGGACAGCATTAAGGCGATCTAGAGATTCCCTCGAGAGCAACATTTTTGTGGAGGCGAGTACCAAGAAAATTGAGAAAGGGCAAGAAATCCCTTGCCCCCGTCAGAATATTTATAGATTCAGAGTGGGGCCCACAAAAGATTCCCTTCTAGGTCAGCAGGCACTCATCAAATACCTGGGGTTGGATGATTCTTTCTGACCTTCGTAGAAGCTTGCAAATAGCGAGGATTGTGTACAACCTCGTATTCGATGAGTTGGTCTTCTCCCACTCGCCCAGGGGACCTTTGATTCATGGGATCCCCAGTGAACGAGACCCTTCCGGTGTTCGTCGAGTGCACTCAATGCCTTCTGCTCCTTGGCGTTGAGTGGAGCCGAGTGCACTCAATGCCTTCTGCTCCTTGGCATTGAGTGAGCCTTCTGCTCCTTGGCATTGAGTGGAGTCGAGTGTAGTCAACGCCTTCTGCTCCTTGTTGTTGAGTGGAGCCGAGTGCGCTCAATGCTTTTTGCTCCTTGGCGTTGAGTGGAGCTGAGTGCATTCGGTGTCTACTATTCCTTGACATTGTATAGCGCGAGATCCCTCTGGAATCATCCGCAGAGGAGTGTCACGGAGGCGAGTTCCTGGCTCCCCCAACACTCTCCCCTTTTAGGCGAGTGGTGCCCTCATGGACCACTCGCCGAGTGAGGTGTCGAAGAGGCGAGTGCCTGGCTTCCCCAGCACTCGCCCCCTTTAGGCCAGTGGTGCTCTCATAGACCATTCACCTAGATGGGTCCAGAGGTGAAATTCCCTGGGTGCCCTTGTAGGGCGGCATATAGTCGTTTAGAACAGTGGAGATTGGATGTTGGCAGATCCAATTGGGTTGCATATAGCCATTTAGAACAGCGGAGGTACATTATTTGCAGACCATTTTCAGAAAACTATAAATAGACCCAAGGGGATAACTCAGAAGGCATGCTTACTTGTGCCCTGGTCATAATGCGATTTCTGAGGTATCCTTAGCTCAGCACTTGTCTAAGGAGGGGAAGTGCTCTAAGATCTTCTGGGTGTGTGGTGGGACATCCATGTTGGATTCTTGGGTCCATTTCTTATTCTAAGTCTCTAGCTGTCTGAGTTTGTGAGAGAGAAGTAAGTGTGAGATCACCCCTTCCCCAAGGGTTTGAACTCCACAAAAGCTGATTTTCGATTTCAACAGATGTGATTTGGACATTTTTTGTGTTTTGTATTGATGTTAGTGGGTTACTCTAATAAAGAGCATTGCTTGTGGAGTGATTTAGCTCTTGCAATGTTGGCACTATTGTTTTATGTGTGACTTTATTTCGTGTGTTTTTTATTTTAGATTCCAATCGCGTGGGGACGAGGCCCTGACAATGTCGCAACCTACTATGCAAGTGAAGGGTGGACGTTTCGAGCTGGGGTAGTGAGAGATCGAGGTAATCGTGTTGCGGGTTGTCCATGGCTATGGCTGGACCTACTACGAGGGAGAAGGGTAAAACTTCGAACCGTGATAATGAGATAAGGGGGATGAGACCCTAACAATATCACAACCTATTACGCGGGCGAAGGGAGGACGCTTCAAGTAAGGTTAGTGAGAGGTCGAGACCATCATGTTATGGGTTTTTCTCGCTGAGGTGGTGAAGGGCGGACCTGTGAAACTGGGCGACCGTGATGGTGCAGGCCTTGGCGGTGCCATGACCTACTGTGGGAGAGAAGGGCGAACATTTGAGTCACGACAATAGGAGTTCTTTGGGGCATGGCCTCGGAGAGACGGTGAAGGGCAGATACTTCGATTTGCTGGAGAGCGCGATGGGGGCAGGCCCTGACGACGTCGTAACCTACAGCGGGGGAGAAGGGCGAACTTTTGATCCATGATAGTGAGAGGTCACAGAGATTAGACCTTGATGATGTCATAACCAACTACGTGAGTGAAGGGTAGATCTTTGAGCCGAGGTAGGGCTGCGAGCGACCGGGAGGACTAGCCCCTAACAATAACCTACTATGCGAGTGAAGGGAGGAACTTTAAGCTGGGGAAGCGAGGTCAATTCCACTGTGCTGCGGTCTGCATGTGATTGGGGGATTGGCCCCTGATAATGTCGTAACCTATTGCGGGCTAAGGGAGAACCTTCGAGCCGGGGTAGTGAGGTCAAGGCCATCATGTTGCGGCCTAGGATTGACTTGGGTGACTGGCTCCTGACGATGTCGTAATCTACTATGGGGGAGAATGGAGAACCTTCGAGCCAGGGTAGCGAGGTTAAGGCCATTATATTGCAGTCTGGGCATGATCTGGGGGACTAGCCCCTTACAGTGTTATAACTAACTATGCGGGAGAAGGGAGAACTTTCGAGTTGGGGTAGCGAGGTCAAGGCCACCGTGTTACGGTATGGACATGACCATAGGGACTGGCCCCTAACGATATTGTAACCTACTACGCAGATGAAGGGAAAACCTTCAAGTTAGAGTAGCGAGGTCAAGGCTACCGTGTTGTTGTCGGGGGAACTAGCCCCAAAGAGTTCCTGTGATGGCAGAGTTAGAGGTAGATGAAGCATATTGAATTGAAATAAACACCAGTACGCGTGCAAGTGTAGACCTGCGACTTTCTAAAGTTAGATATTATTTTTAGTGCAGACATAAGAACTTAAGTAAATTAAACAAAGCCGGAATATGGCAGGGCACTTCTTATTGATTCCTAGCATTTCTTCGAGGTGTGTCTCAGGTTTTGGTTGCGTCAACGTATGAGGCTGCTCCTAGTCTGGGTTGCAACTGTTGTAGATAGCATGTGTGCACTGATTCCTGATTCTGACGGACAACTCCGACCCCAGCTGCAGTGACAAACATCATCGTAAGGTGCGGGTGGAAGGGATGGCTCCAAAGGCTTCCTGGAATGCTTGACCAAAGATTCTGTAGTAAGGCGATTCTGATTCGACTGCCACAAACTATACGTTATGAGTAACCAACTTCAAGAACTCCCCCTAGGATATCGGGAGAGTGATGGTTCCTTCAACTAGGATTGATCTGTCGCTGAAACCATAGACTGGTCCAGAGGTCGGTTGGAGTTTTTCCATTGAGATCTTCATGTTGTGGAGAGTGAGCATGGACACGACATTGACCAAGCTGTCATTATCTACCAGTATCTGCTTGCCGCGGAATTTGGGGTCTTGATCTCTCCACTGATGACTAGTAGGTCATAGTATGGCACAAGCAGTCCCTTCAAATCATCATCCCCAAAGATGATCGTTTCTACGGGCCGTGTATTTTGATTCTTTAGTTGCCCCTCGCATTGTGTGGTATAATTGACAGTGGAGAAGGGGGAGCCGGATATGGTCTCCACTATTCCTACTACATGACTGCCCCTTATACGTCATGGTGTGCAGGTGGCTACTCTCTTTGTGTCTGTGCTGGCTGGTTTTGAGTATAGTCTTATAAGAACCTCCCAAGAACGCCTTGTCAGATGAGATGCTCGATCTCATCGTTAAGTTTTATGTATTCCTCGGTGGTGTGTAATGTTCCTTTATGGAACTCAAAATACTTCGACCGATCATCCTTGTTCTGCAAGAGCTCCTACGACCTTTGCAACACTGGGTTGTCATATATCGCGCAAAGAACGTTTGTATAGGAGGTGTTGAGTAGTGTGTACTCATAGTAGGCTCGGGAGGATTACCGAGGCGGTCCTGCCGGCACGCGTTGCTTTAATGCTTCTTCTATCGCTACGGGGCTAGCTCTTCTCTCTTCCTCTTTATTCCTTCTTCAAACTGCCGGTGATTGGCTTTGATTACTTCGTCAGCCACAAACTTTACTTCGGCCATATACACAAGATCAAGGTAACTAGGGACCGTATCCCTCATTAGGGCGGAGTAGAATTTACTTGGTCGGAGTCCTCCAAGAAAGACACCCCGCAGGAGATCGGGGTCCACTCCGGGGATTTGACGAGCCTCGATAGAGAATCAACAAAATTAGTCTTTAAGGGGTTTTACCTCGCTTTGTAGGATTCCTGGGAGATGGGAGGGGTCCTTAACTTTTTGGCAATTGACAATGAACTGGTCAAGGAACTACTGAGTTAGTTCGATTAAGTTTTTGATGGTTCCTTCCCGAAGGGAGTGTAATCAAGTTCTCGTATGACCCTTCAGTGTGGTCGGAAACACTTGGAATAATATTTGATCAGGGGCGTTATAAATTTTAAGGATGGTGGAGAAGTGGTTCACGTGATCTAGGGATTCCTCCACCCCGTCAAGGAATTTATACTTGGAAGCTTGAATCCCACCGGAATCAGATGCGCCAAGACCTCAGGCTCTAGTGATGAACCATTGTTGATGGTATGGTGTGTGTGCATTGCTCGATAGCCTACTTGGTCATACTCTTCTGCTATTAGTTCTCTTATATCATCTCGTGTTAACCTCCCTGCGAGGTTCATGGGGCCTCCTGCCCTCAGGTGGCAGTGATGCGGGTCGGCTTTGGTGGCCTTGGCCGGACAGACGGAGTGTGTGGTGCTAGCTGCTTCGGAGAACTCGAAGTCCTCTTCCTAGTCATTCTCTTGGGCATGATCTGGAGGTGGAAGAGGCAGATTTACTGGTGTGGGGGCGCCAGGAGAGCCTAAGATGCTCCTAAGTTTCTCAAAAGAGTTAGTATTTCACTCCGCCACTCTTCTATCTAAATGACGCGCCCTGTTAGTGCGTTCACGGGCGTGATCGCTCTCTCTTCTAGTCGAGGTGTATTGATAAGGGAATAGGAATGACCGAGATCGACGCATCGTTTGGGACTGATCCTTGGGTTGTGCGAGTTTTTCTTCTTGTCATGGTCTCTAGTCACGAGTATCGTTGTGCGGAGGATACTGTCTTCTGGATCTTCAGAGCTTTGGAAAACTTCCTTCCCATAGACAGCTCCAAATTATTGCGGCTCACTCGAGGCTCCCATAAACCGGTCCAAGTTGGAATGTTTTAGCCCGGGAGCGGTGTAGTGCGCAATCAGTCACAAAGAAATGAGACGGCGGGCAAGAAGGTGTTTTTAACGTGGAAAATCCCAGAAAGTGTTGAAAAATCACGTGGTCGAGACTGTGCCGACCAAACTTCCACTATTTGGTTGGTGTTGTACAGAGCTTTTTGAGAATGTGAGGCAGATAGGTCGCTCCTCGTTACAAATTATGGAAAGAGAGAGAGATGCGTTCGATGGATGATAGAACACCGCTCACAGAGCTATGCGTTTTTATTGAATGTGGTGGAGAGCACCGCGCTCTGGAGACTTGGTGGTCTTCTGCTTGTGCTCGGAAGCTGGACCGGCGCGTTCTACGCATCTTTGTGCTTGCGGCTTGACTTCAACTGCACATACTATAGTGTGGAGCAGAGAGATCTTGCAGTTTACTTGAGGGCGCTAAATGCTGAGAGCGCTACGCACAGTTACTTGTTATGACGGGAGACGTGCACGCTGAGCGGAATGTTTGCGGGGGTGCAAGAAGATGGATAAAGATAGATAAAGATCTTTGTGGAGCGAATGGGATGCCTGGTGGAGATCTTAAGCGCGTAGGAGGAGAAGCAGGAGGAGCAATTGAAAAATGGAAATGAAAGAGACACTTAGGTCATATTTATAAGCCTTAGGGGTGGTTACGTTGGTTACGTGGCTATCCGCAGATCGTAACTACCTTAATTGTTATTCACAGGCCGGAACTTTATAATTTAGGGTGAATATCTTTGTAACATTACTACTCGCACACTCATACGATTATTCTCACTCCCATATTGGGTGATTACGCAAGCGATTATGCGGGTAGTTACTCGCACATCAGACAGAGGAGAACGCGCGGGGATGATCGACCGACGGAGAAGGGTCAACCGGCGGTGGTGTCCAACGACGAGCCCCTGACGGTGGGAGGCCATCCGAGGAGGGAGCGGCGGCCGACGGGGGTCCTCCAAGGGCCAGCGCGGCCACGAAACGGGGGGGGGGCAACCGGCCGCGGGCCTTGCGGGCACTGGCGCGGTTAGCCAAGAGGGGTCTGTTGGCGCGCTGCTCGGGAGGGAGGCTGGAAGCGGCCAGTTGTGGGCTTCGGAGGCACAGGCACTCAGCCTCATAGTGCAGTCGGGGCCAACTGGGAGGCCGACCGCGGGAGAGCGTCCTTGAGGCTCGGCGGCGGCCGACCGCTGGAGAGCATCCTTGAGGCTCAGCGGTGGCCGGTCGCGGACCTCGCGACCGCGAGGAACGATTGCAGCCGGCCGAGAGGCTGGCTATACAACCCATATTCGTCGAGGGTGGACCCCTCCAGAGTCAGGTCAGCAAGAGTCAAAGTCAGCAAGTCAAGCCAGAAGTCAGATTCAACGCGCAAGACAGTAGAAGACCTGGGTGAGTGTTGTCAGCTCCCCTCGCATACTCGTCAGGTAGGCGACAAGGCTGGTTACTCTCCCAGCCGAGTGAGTTCCCCCAAGAAGTCGCCTAGTCGTCGGGGGCAGGGTTATAAGTAAAACCCCCCTCCCTTTAAATTTGTCTATAAACAGGATCTCATGGGTACGAGGAGGAGGAATTCAGAATCTTGCAAAAGATCTCGTTTCCAAGACTTCAAGCTGAGCCTGTGGATCCTTTCTTCAGAGAGACCGATTGCGAGCTAGCGACTAACCAACTTAGACGCCACCTTGACTTAGTCGCCAGCTAGAGTCTACCTTGTACCATGCTCGGTCATCTTTGGTTGTGGAGGGGAAGCTTCGTTATAGCATCCGGGTACGTGGTAATACCTCCCTACCGCATCACCTGGGGTCCTTTTTGTTGTCAGTCTATTTCTTCGCCTTAGCTTGTTAGTTGTCGAACCGGACCGTTGAACCGGTAACCTTAAACTGTTTTGATCCGAATTTTGTAGTTGGGATTTTTCCGGCTTCAACACTGGCCACGGGAGAGCATCCTTGAGGCGCGGTGACGGCCTGCCGGGAGGCAGGTCGTTGGCCTCGCGGCCGTGGGGCAAGGAGGCAGACGGCCTTATGGCCGGCCGCAGGCTCTCACGGCCGTTAGGAACGGCGGTGGCCGGTCGCGAGCCTTGCGGGCACTGGCGCGGTCAGCCAAGAGGGGTATGCTAGCGCGCTGCTCGGGAGGGAGGCCGGAAGCGGCCAGTTGTGGGCTTCGGGGGCACGGGCACTCAGCCGCGTGGTGTGGTCGGGGCCGGCTGGGAGGCCGACCACGAGAGAGCGTCCTTGAGGCTCGGTGGCGGCCGACCGCAGGAGATCGTCCTTGAGGCTCGGCGGCGGCCAGTCGCGGACCTCGCGGCCGCGAGGAACGATTGCAGCCGGCCGAGAGGCTGGCTATACAACCATATTTATCGAGGGTGGACCCCTCCAGAATCAGGTCAGCAAGAGTCAAAGTCAGCAAGTCAAGTCAGAAGTCAGAGTCAACACGCAAGACAGCAGAAGGTCTGAGTGAGTGTTGTCAGCTCCCCTCGCATACTCGCCAGGTAGGCGACTAGGCTGGTTACTCGCCCAGCCGAGCGAGTTCCCCCAAGAAGTCGCCTAGTCATCGGGGACAGGGCTATAAATAAGACCCCCCTCCCTTTGAATTTTTCTATAAATAGGATCTCATGGGTACGAGGAGGAAGACTTCAGAATCTTGCAAAAGATCTCGTTTCCAAGACTTCAAGCTGAGCCTGTGGATCCTTTCTTCAGAGAGATCGGTTGCGAGCTAGCGACTAACCATCTTAGACACCACCTTGACTTAGTCGTCAGCTAGAGTCTACCTTGTACCATGCTCGGTCATCTTTGGTTGTTGAGGGGAATCTTCTTTATAGCATCCGGGTACGTGGTAAGACCTCCCTACCGCATCACCTGGGGTCCTTTTTGTTGTCAGTCTATTGCTTCTCCTTAGCTTGTTAGCTGTCGAGCCCGACCGTTGAACCGGTAACCTTAAACTGTCTTGATCCGAATTTTGTAGTTGGGATTTTTCCGGCTTCAACACTAGCCACGGGAGAGCGGCCTTGAGGCGCGGCGACGGCCTGTCGGGAGGCAGGTCGTTGGCCTCGCGGCAGTGGGGCAAGGAGGCAGGCGGCCTCGTGGCCGGCCGCAGGCTCTCACGGCCATTAGGAACGGCGGCGGCCGGCCGGCCGTGAACGTTTGGCGTGATGACGGTTGGCGCGGCGGCGATTTTGTGAGCGAAACGCCCACGGATCATGCGTGGTAATCACACGCGTGGTGGTTTCCTCCATTTTTTCTACTAAGTTAGTGAGATTCATCACAATTCCGACTATTTGCAGTCTGAAATTCTTTTAAACTAAGGATACCCCATGAACTGTTAAACCCTATATTTTAGTAGGGGTTGAATTCATTTTTCATATAACTTTTTAGGTGATGTGTTTTTTTGGTTAGTCAATAGTTTACTTACTACTTTTTATTATTATTAAATGCGAGCATCTATGCTAAGAACTTTTTTTTTGTATCTTGACAGTGTTAGTACTCCCATAACTTGCATGCCCCCGTATATGATGTGCGTCTTTGACCATAATTTTGGACAAGTATTTGATCAACATTCTAAGTATTTCATCAGCATTCTAAGGCTTTGTTTGGGCCTTGGGGGGACTTATTTTCGCCGGTGAAGCGGTTACGATCGCATGAATCAGTCTGATTCATGTGATCGTAACCGCTTGACCGGTGAAAATAAGTCCTGCCAAACAAAGCCCAAGTATTTCACCAACATTCTAAGACTGTATTTGGTGTGGGGCTTATCGTGGTTTATTTCCTCCGATGAGGTTGGACAAAAATGTCATTGTCATATCAAAATCTTATGCCTCAAACTAGTTTCTTTTTTTGATAACGGTAGTAACATTTGTCCTATCAAACATGACAATGACATTTTTGTCCACCCTCATCGGAATAAATAAGTTGCGATAAGCCGCGCCAAACAGAGCATAAGTATTTCACCAATATTCTTTACCAACTGAAATAAGTAAATATAATGAGAAAAAATGTGTATGCCCGCATGCATGCGGTTGCAATGACGACGATGAAATTTTTATCGACCGGTCGTGTTGTTTGTATGCAACGTGAGAGGCGGTACCACTGGTGGCAGGCATCATGTTGTAAGATTTTCGAGTGAAGTAGTGGTATTTTCTTCGCATCACGCTACCTCCAAGAATGCGCAAGCGATCAGTGATGCTGTCTTCGCTTCGTGATATCAAGGTCCCCTTCATTTCGTCAGTAATGGAGGGGATCCATTTCACGCTCATGATTGTTGATGCCAGGAAAATTCTCAACCTCAGAAATAGAATCATGGCAGCCTAAGGTTACTGATTCTTCGATCCGACGTCACAATTCAAATGGCTAGCGAGAGAGAGAGAGAGGAAACTATCTATAAGCACACCCCAAGTGCTCCAGCAGGGAGGTCCCACCACGTACCCGGAAGCTTAGAAGAAGTTTCCCTTTCGCAACCAAAAGACTGAGCGAGGTACTAGGCAGGCATGGACTTGGCGAGTATCCACTTGGGGGGACCTCGGACAATTCCAAAAAGTGTCATTTCCAGTACCCCTGAGGGGGCTATTTATAGAAAAATCCTGGGAGGGGGGAGGGGGGTATTGGCGAGTATCCAGCTGCTGACAGCGAGTTCCAAGGGTTACTCGTCCAAACTTGCGAGATACTCGTCCATACTCGCTCAAACTCGTCAAAGCTCGCCCAAGCTCGCCACAACTCACCTCTGCTCGCCACAGCTCGTCTCTGCTCGCCACAGCTCGTCTCTGCTCGCCCAAGATCGCCTCTGCTCGCCACAACTTGCCTCTGCTCGCCCAAGCTCGCCTAATGGTCTGCGAATAGCCGTCTGCTGGGATACTTCTGGTCTCGACGAATTACGGGTTATACAATGATGGAGTTCTTTTTGATCCGACAGATTCGCTTCGTGGGGGTTGCAATGTCATTCATTTCCTATAGCTTATTAAGCAAAATTTGTAAAGTGCTTGGATGCACTTTTAGCGTAAAGTGTTGGCATTCAACGGTTCGTATGGATGTCTGCACATATCTCAAAATGGATGCATCTCAAAGCGCTTTGAAATGTGTGCGGGCATTCCCACAGACCATTGGATTCCTGCACGTCATGATAAAGTGCATCACCCGCACTTTACCGCTGCCATACCCAATTCCATAAATATATAGGGCTGAGCAAAGAGTTCAGCTTCATTTGGCACTGTGATGGCGGTCGTGAATGCAGTGGTCATAACCGTCATTCGTGAATGACGACCTCTCCTAAAAAAATCCATGCATTTTATGCTCAAAACTAGTTTATTTTCTTTATAGCGGTTATAACCTTTGTCATGTCAAACATACTTGTTGCGGGTCACCCGATTTTTCCCCGGTCCTTAGAGCCCCGGTGGACCAGGGGCGCAAACTATCAAAGAAAAACAACAGCAAAGTCCTTGGAGCCTGGAGGGGGCGCTCAACTTGGGAAAAAATCGCCAAGTCCTTGGAGCCCCGATGAAAGCGCTACATACTGCTGAGTCGGAGCCTTGATGAGAGCGCTCCTACGAAGAAGAACGTTGCGCTTTAGAGATATTGAGTTGTCATCCTACTTTTGTGGGAGCAGAGCAAATTCTATGTGGAGAGACATTCTAAGTCCCACACGAACCAGAAAAACCTCAGAGCACTCTCTTTCCTCTGGAGTTTCTTGTCTTTGAATGAAGACCCGAGTGCCTTTTTATAGAAGGATATGCTGGTAATTGCGACATGATAGAATTTATGCTGGCGAATGACGTCGCTCCGTTTCGGTCACATGGATCACCAATTTTAGTGAAATGACGAAAGTGCCCCCCATGCGATCCCCCCCCCCCCCCCGCGCGCGCTTGGAGCGGACGTGCGCGTTGCACGGGTGCACTGTGTTTGGGTGCTCGTGCTTGGTTCCACCCCTTTTCCTGGGTTATTGTTGGCCTCTAGGAGAGTGCGGCTTGGTGCGCGCAATTCGGTCAGATGGGTCAGCTTCTCTTCGTGTTTTTGGCCTAAGTCTTCCCGATTTGACTTGAAAAATTGAGGGGAAACCCACTCAATACTGATAATAGCTTTTATGACCAAACTCACCCGATCAAATAAGGTGGGCCAAACGAACCCTTCAATCATTATTTTTTGAGCTGGGCAATAAGCAGTTGAGCTGGAAAGTATATTAATTAATTTGTTTCTTATAGTTGTTATTTTTTTGGCACGTGGTTGCATTTTTATTTATGAACAAAAGTTTTGTAGCCATGAACTTTCAGTGAATTATTTTCATTAAATAATAATAATTCTCTTTTAGGTATTATTTTCACAATGATTACTTTGTTGATTGTAGATTCATTGATTGCTTTGTAATCTCCATTTGCGCCATTATTTTTTTTCTTTATTTGTGGCATTATTTTTTAACATTGGATTGCTGGACCCCTCCCTCTTCGTAAGCTCTTTGAAGCCGCTCGAAGCTACTTGATGTGCAAATGCAATCCCATGACATCTCCCGGGATTTTTAACAGTTTTGAGGGGTTTGAACCTATTAGTCACTTGGTGTGCAAAACTGCAAATGCAATTTCATCATGTCTTGTTGAAATTGTTGAAGTGGAGTTGACGGTCTAATCTGACAGACATCACAGACGACAGAGACCGTCGCCGGTTAGGCGGCAAGGTGGTGGCGGACAGCCGAGATTTGGTTGTTGTTCTCCTCTCTTGTGATATGGTTCAGCAAGCACCCTAGGAGGTAACCTGGCGTTTAGCATTGGGCTAACTGCGGCTGTTGCGGTCCGGACTGTGAGACCACACAGTCCGCTTGGAGCTGACAGGTTCTCTGGCTCACAAAGAGGCAGACGGTTAGCGCGGATTGCGGAGGCGAACCTCACAGTTCGCTGGAGCCTACTTGCACGGGTTGTTGGCCGAGTTCGCTCGTTGTGTGGACTTGGTCACGAGATTGTGCTAAGTTCAGTTTGGTTGCTTAGTTGCGGGATGCATTATTGCGCGGTCTGGAAGCGGAGACCGCAGTACTGCGCGGTCTGGTTGTGGAGTCTGGCAGTTCTTCATAGGAGCGGACTTGAATCAAGATGCGTGTCTGAATTTCTGTTGGGTATTGCAACCACAATAACCCAGATTTGCATGAAGTCGCCCTTGAACTAAGATGAATTAAGTTGTAATTGATCTTCTATTTTAGTTATGTGTTTGAAGGCTCTATTGCTAAGTGTAGACCAATGTCAGTCAACAGTGGGTCATAAACACAGAACCATACAATATAATCCCTCATTGTGTGATTCAAGGTGTTGACTCATGTGTAGCATCTCTATTGGGATACACTTCATATTCAATCACTTGAACCAATGGATGAAGTGTTAGTGATGATTTGATTCAAGAAGGAAAATTTTCTAAAAGTCAGAAATTTTTTAAGTATTTTACTCGAGTAGACTGTTTGTACTCGAGTAGGAGTAGAAGTTCTCGAGAAGTCAGTCTTATTACTCGAATATAAAAGTTGGTTCTCGAGTAATACTATTCTAGTTCTCGAGTAACTAGATTTAGTTCTCGAGTGGACTTTATCTCTACTTCTCGAGTGTTCATGATCTTAACTCAGAAAATTTCTAAGTTTAGTTCTCGAGAAGTTATTTTGTACTCGAGTAGTTGATAATATGTCTCGAGTGTCAGAAATCTTTCTTTCTCAGAATTTTTCTAAGTCCAGTACTCGAGTAGTCCAATTAAGTTCTCGAGTAGTTCTCGAGTAGTTCTCGAGAACAATCTCTAGTTCTCGAGTAATCCTATATTTTGTTCTAGAGAAGTTCTCCTTTTCTCGAGTAATCATTTCTAGTTCTCGAGTAACCTTCTTCCAGATCCAGAAAAAATCATCTAAGTCTTTGTTTTCGAGAAGTTTAATTTTACTTCTCGAGCAGATTCCCAGTTCTCGAGTAATTACATTCTACTCGAGTAATGATTGCTTCTGTCGCCTATACTTCTGTTAAACTTTTTCTCGAGTAATTCAAGTTGACTTCTCGAGAACCAAAATTGTACTTGAGTAATGCTTTCTTCTTCTCGAGTAATTTCAGAAATTCATCTTCTCGAGTAATTTTCGTTTTCCACTCGAGTAATAGCTTCACTTCTCGAGTAATACTACTTCACTCGAGAAATGCAGTTCAGATTTGCAGAAATTTTATAAGTCCAGATTTGACGGGATTTTCAAATGACATGACGTGATTGGTCCACGTGTACGTCATTAAGGATAATTATGACCGTTAGGGAGATCTTATATAAGGTCTTGTCAACCGACTAACCCTAAGGAGGATTTTACAAGCTATTATAATTTTCTAAGTTTTCTGAATCTCTCTCTCTCTCTCTCTCTTTAAAACGAAAGTCGCCACCGATCTTCTTCGTGCAAGGGCTAGGGTTTTCGATTCAAGGATTCAGATCAAGATTAATTTCCAGATCGGGATTATTGTTCGTTCTTCACCATCTCTCCGATCGGGTGAAGTCAAAAGACGTTTTCAGATCTCAGTCTTACCGAGTTATCTTCTTTAACAATTCTGACAGAGCCGCAATTTTTAAGAAGAAGATCCAGGCAGATCGATTCAAGATTTGAAGATTTTTGTTTGTATTTTCAAATTTCTCTTTATTCAATTCTTGTAGGAGATTTCTCTCCGAGTTGTATGGAGTTTTATCTTCCAAGTGTAGATCCGTTTGGATCGAGTTTGTAGGAACTTTGTTCCGAGGTGTAGGATTGATTTTCAATCCAAGATAGTGGATTAGCCTAGTCTAGTGGTTTGCTAGATCGGTGAGGGAAAGTGGATGTACACAAGGTTGGGGAACCACTATAAATCTTTTGTCGTCTGTGATTGCTTAGTTGATTTGTGTGCATAGTCGCTAAATTTTATTCCGCAAAAAGACGCGCAACTCACTTATTCACCCCCTATAAGTGATTTCTGTCCTAATCTAAGGCTTGATTTAGCTCTAATCATCATTACTAGACTTTTATAAATAGAAAATCTTAGATTTCATAAACCTACTCGCATTCAAATCCTATTTCTTGAAAACCTCTTCGTCTTCCGCCACTGACTCAGAGCAACCATTTCGCTGTCGTTCTTCCGTATGCCGATCATCCTTTTTATAAGAATCAATGGCGTCGCAGTCTAAGATTGGTGTTGGAAGTGAGTTAGTGATTGCAGGGATCGCTGAGCTATCGGACGACTTCAAGAATTTACTGATTCTCCTAGACAGCGCCGGTTTAACGTTTGTTCTACAGGAACCTTGCAAAATCCTATTTCCAGAGGTTGAAGAGTTCTTCCAGAACATTAAGGTAAGGATAAATGGCAAAGTTCTAAAGTTGAGGGTGAAAGATATTAAGATCAAGTTGAACAAGACGAATGTTTCTAAACTTCTGAAAATGCCGATTGTTGATGAAGAAGATGATCTCACCGCAAAGGACAATGACAGGGCTTGTGGATTCTGTGGAATTTCTACTGAGGTTCCTGCTGTCAGAAGGCCTGATTTGAATGTTGAAAGCAAGCTGCTAGTGGATATCATTGGAAAAGTTCTCTGGTGCAAGACCTCTTCTATAAGCTTCATCTCATATGACTTATTCAATGGTATGACTGCAATAGTCTGCCGGAAAAAGTTCCAATTTGGCATGATGATTCTTGATAAGATCAGGGAGAGCATCAAGGCTCCTAATTTTGCAAGGATAATCTCTTTGATGCTTCGTGAGATTAATCCTCAAGTGTTTGACACTTCCAAAGGTACTCTCATACATCATATGAAGAAGGTCTCTATTTCTTCTATTCAGAGATGGGAATTAAAGCTGAAAAATCTTTCTCAAGCTGCAAAGGCTACTGAACTTCCTGCCTCAAAGGACAGGACCCCATCTCCCACTCTTCATGAAATTGCTGGCACAGCTGGTACAACAACTGAGGGGGAGTATGTATCCTCTGTTCCAGATGAAAGGATTCCCTCTCCTCCTCCAGTCAGATCACCCCTTCCAGCTATCTCAACTGAGTTCCATATAGATGATCAAGTTCAGGAAAACATCATATCTACAGCAGAAGATATTGACAAGATGATAGAAGAGCTTACTTCAAATGAGCCCATACCTCCACTCCTTTCTGAAACTGCTGAAGAGTCACCAAAAGTACAAACTCCTATACAATCTCCATCACATGCACCATCTCCCTCATCAACCCCAGCTGAGCAACCCAAGCAACCCACTCCTATTCATACTCCATCTCTAGCACCTGCTCCATCACCTGTGCAATCTCCCAAGTCACCTCCTGCTCTTTCTCCAGCTGCTGAAAAATACAAACCAGATACTATTCTACTTTCAGATGAAGATAAAAGTTCTCCAGAGCCTGTTAATGCACCCTTGAGGAACTTAGACTTCTCTCTTCCTGTCTTCGTTGGTGAGGAAGAAGTTGTTTTTGTCCAGACTACAAGAGCTTAATGCTCAGTAGTAGTTGAAGATATTGTTCCATGGAAATCTCCTCCTCCTCCTCTAGCTCCTGTTTCTCCTGCTGCTACTGCTACTATTTTTGTTACGCCCACTCCTTCTGATATTGTAAGTAAGATTGAACAGATGTTGGCTGATCAAAGAAAGTATTTTGATGACTCTTTGAAAATTGTGCAAGATAAAGTTACTGCTCTTGAGAAAGAGATGAGCAGAAGATTTACTGAGATACAGCATAACACAGATTAATTGAAGCACCTTTTTCAGATAGGTGGTAAAGCCCTGGACCACACTATTACCCGTGTTGGTGAAGTGATGAACCAATCTGTAAATCTGGCCAGCAATCAAATTAAACTTGAGAAGAAAGCCAAAGAACATGTTATGAAAGTATGTGAAGAAGTTGGAACTTTCAAAGAAGACACCACTGAGATACTATGTGTAGAATTCAGAAAGGGGGAGACTATGGTGAAAGAACATGTAGAAAATCTTGTAGAAAAGTTTACTGAAAGTGCTAAAACTCTCTGGACTGAGAAGTTAACTGAAATCAACAACAATGTGCTAGCTCAGATCCAGTCAGTGAAGTTCCATACCTATGACACTACAGTTTGGATGCATAACCAGATCTTACTAGATTTTCAAGTTAATCCAAACATCATTCCTCATCATCTCAATCCTCTTGCTGAAGGACAACCTGCTCAGATGCTAGCTCAAATGCCTACCTTCTCTCCCAGGCCTACTGATGAAACTCTTCCTCCAGAATCATATACTCAAGTATGGGAAGATGTTATTCCACAGGACTTACCTGAAATTCATATTCCAAAGAAAAGAAAATATGGAGAAGGTCCTTATGCCAGTAAGTCAGTTCCAAATCCAGAATTAGAAAAGAGAAAAGCTCAAGAATTTGCTGAAATCTGGAGCTCTACTTCCAAGTCCTTGATTCTAGATACTCTGAAACTTGTAATGGACTACAATGAAAGCAGAGATCTCCATTACAGTTTCTCTGAATGGGAGCTTTATGAGAAGTCAATGACAAAGAGAAGAATTTATGATAGAGAATATGGCAGGAACAACCCTAAGGCACCTCCAAGGTACTATCCTAAGCCATTCAGCTATCAGAGGAGGCAACAGGAAATGTTTGACAAGCAACAACATCAGAGCTAAAACTGAATTTTTTATTTTTGAGAATGAGGATTGAATGCTTGTAGAAATGAAATCTAAAACAATTCTAATTATATAATCTCTAGTTTTAATGATTATGTGTTTTTATTTATTTCTTGCACTTTATCTTGTTCTTATCTTTTCATATTCAGTTCTTTCTCTTGTGATATAATTCACTTTAGTGCAGAGGGTTCTGACTTCTACAAATAGGGAGAGATTGTTGGGTATTGCATCCACAATAACCCAGATTTGCATGAAGTCACCCTTGAACTAAGATGAATTAAGTTATATTTGATCTTTTATTTTAGTTATGTGTTTGCAGGCTCTATTGCTAAGTGTAGACCAATGTCAGTTTACAGTGGGTCATAAACACATGACCATACAATGTAATCCCTCATTGTGTGATCTAAGGTGTTGACTCATGTGTAGCCTCTCTATTGGGATACACTTCATATTCAAGCACTTAAACCAATGGATGAAGTATTGGTGATGATTGGATTCAAGAAGGAAAATTTTCTAAAAGTCAGAAATTTTCTAAGTCTTTTACTCGAGTAGACTGTTTGTACTCGAGTAGAAGGAGTAGAAGTTCTCGATAATTCAGTCTTATTACTCGAGTATAAAAGTTGGTTCTCGAGTAATGCTATTCTAGTTCTCGAGTAACTAGATTTAGTTCTCGAGTGGACTTTATCTCTACTTTTCGAGTGTTTATGATCTTAACTCAGAAAATTTCTAAGTATAGTTCTTGAGAAGTTATCTTGTACTCGAGTAGTTGATAGTATGTCTCGAGTGTCAGCAATCTTTCTTTCTCAGAATTTTTCTAAGTCTAGTACTCGAGTAGTCCAATTAAGTTCTCGAGTAGTTCTCGAGAACAATCCCTAGTTCTCGAGTAATCCTATATTTTGTTCTCGAGAAGTTCTCCTTTTCTCGAGATATCATTTCTAGTTCTCGAGTAACCTTCTTCCAGATCCAGAAAAAATCTTCTAAGTTTTTGTTCTCGAGAAGTTTAATTTTATTTCTCGAGTAGATTCTCAGTTCTCGAGTAATTACATTTTACTCGGGTAATGATTCCTTCTGTCGCGTATACTTCTGTTAAACTTCTTCTCGAGTAATTCAAGTTGACTTCTCGAGAACCAATCTTGTACTCGAGTAATGCTTTCTTCTTCTCGAGTAATCTTCGTTTTCCACTCGAGTAATAGCTTCACTTCTCGAGTAATACTACTTCACTCGAGAAATGCAGTTCAGATTTGCAGAAATTTTGTTAAGTCCAGATTTGACGGGATTTTCAAATGACATGACGTGATTGGTCCACGTGTACGTCATTAAGGATAATTATGACTGTTAGGGAGATCTTATATAAGGTCTTGTCAACCGACTAACCCTAATGAGGATTTTACAAGCTATTATAATTTTTTAAGTTTTCTGAATCTCTCTCTCTCTTCAAAACGAAAGCCGTCGCCGCCGTTCTTCTTCATGCAAGGGCTAGGGTTTTCGATTCAAGGATTCAGAAAGAGATTGATTTCCAGATCGGGATTATTGTTTGTTCTTCATCATATCTCCGATCGGGTGAAGTCAAAAGACGTTTTCAGATCTCAGTCTTGCCGAGTTATCTTCTTCAACAATTCTGACAGAGTCGCAATTTATAAGAAGAAGATCCAGGTAGATCGATTCAAGATTTGAAGATTATTGTTTGTATTTTCAAATTTCTCCTTATTCAATTGTTGCAGGAGATTTCTCTCCGAATTGTAGGAAGTTTTATCTTCCGAGTGTAGATCTGTTTAGATCGAGTTTATAGGAACTTTGCTCTGAGGTGTAGAATTGGTTTTCAATCCGAGATAGTGGAGTAATCGAGTCTAGTGGTTTGTTAGATCGGTGAGGGAAAGTGGATGTACCCAAGCTTGAGGAACCACTATAAATCTTTTGTCGTCTGTGATTGCTTGGTTGATTTGTGTGCATAGTCGCTAAATTTAATTCCTTAAAAATACGCACAACTCACTTATTCACCCCCTCTAGGTGATTTAGGTAGACAACTAAACTCATTCATATTCTAAAGTCCATGCAGACAGAGGATTGTGTTCGTACTTCTATACGGATTGATGGTTCTTCCCGCATATGCGGTTAGATGGTTATCATTGGCGGACTGACGCTGTTATCCGCACCTTTGTGTGGATAGGTGGTGTTAGCTGTAGGATGATGGACGGTTATCTCATCGCTATAGGTGGTGACCACACTCCCCTTAGAGCATATAAATATGGGTCTTTGTCTCATCATATAAAAGACAAGAACAGTGAGAACTCAGCTCGCGTTTTGATTTTGCGATTAAGTTTTTCTAACCGACCCGACTAAGTGAAGTTTACTTGATCTGTGCAATTTGTGCGGCTAGCACCAGGCAATTAGTTGGAAGGCTCGGTGTGGAACAGTTCGCAGTTTACAATCTATGGTATACAGCAGGTCGCGGCTAGGCGGCTTGAAGTCACTTCCTCCGAGTTGCGGTTAGTTCGAGCAGTTCGCCCAGTCTATAACCGAGTAAGTTGTTTCTTCGTTCAACAGTTCTGTTTGCGGTTAGCTCTGCAGTTAGGCAGCCTGAAGTGGCAGACAGAGGTGTTCTCTCAGCATTCAATAACAGACAGTCTGTGTGGCTTGGTTGCGGTTTAGCGACTTGACAGTTTCGAAGGACAGGTCTGGCGGTTAGCGGCTTGGGCGGTTTCAGTTATCGGGCCACACGGTTTCTTTGCTTGTAGTTGATTTTTTTTCCATCAGTTACATTGTGAATCATGTCTCGCAATGTATACATCTACCTATAAAGAAGAAGTTAATTTCATTTTGAGACTCTTGTACTTCTTTTGTTATTAATTTCTACTTGCCTTGATTTTGGTTGAGTGTTCATGCAACCTTGCTCAACTTCCTAGCAGGTTTTTTGGTATCAGTGTGATCAACCTGATAAATTGAAAATTTTCACATTATATCAGAGCAGTGTTGAGGAGTTAGCAGTTCATCAAACTCAAAGGTTTGATATTCCTTGGAAGTTCAAGTAAGTCAGGTGTAAGCAATGAAAGCCAGTTATGCAAGAGGTCTTGGGATTGAGCTCTTGATGCAGACCAATTTCAAGAAGTAGTGGTCTTGCATGGAGAGCTATCTTCTGGATGAGGACCATTGAGAGGTCGTCGGTGGAGACGACCGACAAGAGGTGGTATATATTATCGGGAATGCTGAGACTGTGAGAGCTTGGAAGAGGACGAATGTGAAGGCAAAGTTCAATCTAAAGCAGGAAATCTCACTCGAGCTTTTCAATCACAACATCAAATGTTGGTAGGCTGCTGAAATCTGGATGGTCTTGGATGGCTTGTTTAACAAGAAGAACGTAGCTCGACTACAGTTCTTGAAAAATGAGTTGACAAAAGTCACTCAGGGTGAGCTGTCCATATTATTCTTTTTTTGAAGATGAAGATTCTTTGCCCTCATATATCAGTATTGATCCCGGAAGAGCCTATCTCATAGGTAAAGCTGAAGAGGCATATCATCTACGGGTTGCGGAAGGAGTATGTTACCTTTTGTGACTTTTGTGCAAGACTTAGCCAATCAGCCATCGCTGCTCGAGCTGGAAACCTGTTGTCTTCACAGGAGGGCTTGGCAAGCCAGATGACTGAAGTATTTATCTTAGAAGGAGAGTGTGAGACCCTTTATTTTGAAAAGAAGAAGAAATGGGATAAGAAGAATAAGACACATGTTAGCGATGGTGTGTCTTCTTCATTACAGCAGAAGAATAACAAGGCTCATAGGAAAGATGATGGGAAGAAGAGAGGAGGATCGTGGTGCTACAGGTGTAACAATCTTGGTCACATTCGTAAGGACTGTACAGTCAATCTTCAGTCGGGGCATACTGCAGGAAAAGGAGAGGCTGAATACAGAGCAGGGGAAGGGGGATGGAGAAATGTTTTTATGACGGGTACTTATGTTTGTGTGCTTGCCTCCATAAGCTATCGGGAAGACTGGATCGTGGACTCGGGGTGTGGTCATCACCTCACCAGGGACGAGTCAAAGTTCTCTTCACTGCAGGAGTACAAAGGTAATAATATCATTATTACTACTGATGATATTGTGCATGTTGTAGAAAAGGAGGGGATGGTTTCTTTAGGTAGTGATCAGAAGCACTCATATTGAGGAGTGTGTATCATGTGTCGAGCATGAAGAAAAACCTCTTGTTAGTGACCAACATTATTGACGATGGGTATCACATTCTGTTCAGCCCGACATAAGTGAAATTTCTCTGGAACGTATCAACTATGAAAGCTGACATCACTCATATTGGAAGGAAGATTGAGGACATGTTTTTGTTGGCAACATGCTCCTATGTTGAGAAGAAAAGGGAGAATGACAATGCAGCTATCTGACATGCGAGATTAGGGCATGTTGGGATGGATAAACTGAAGGTTATGATGACGAGAGGTCTGGTGCATGACCTGAGTAGCCTTTCATCCTTTAAAGATGGTCATGTCTGTGCAAGGTGTTAGTATGGTAAGGCTCATTGCCTTTCATTTGACAAATCATAGACCAAGTGCAAGGGATTGTTGGAGTGCATCCACGGTGGTCTGATGGGACCCACTGTCACCCCTAATCTCTGAAGTAGCAGGTATATGTTGGTTCTGGTTGATAACTTTTCGAGGTATACTTGGGTATACTTTATGAAGGATAAGGGAGAGGTGTTTGACAAGTTTGTGGTGTTTAAGAAGCTCGTGGAGGGTCGGCTCGGTCCGCGGATCAAGATGTTGAGAATTGATAATAAAGGAGAGTTCAACTCAAATGAGTTCTCCAACTTCTACAGAAAGCACGAAATCCGAAGGGAGCTTACTTGTGCGTAAACTCCACAACAGAACAGATTTATAGAGCAGAAGATCCGTCATTTGACGGAGACCTTCAAATGTTGGCTTCACGCCAAATGCATTCTCAGGGCCTTCTGGGCAGAGGGAATGACCTGTGCGACATATGTCATCAACCAGACGCCCCTCAGTCCAAACAACATGAAGTCTCTACAAGAGCTGATGTTTAAGGAGAAACTTAGTGTGAAACATCTTCGGGTGTTCGGGTCAACCTATTATGTGCATGTTCCAGACACTCTCAGAACGAAGCTAGATGCGAAAGCACAAAAACTAGTTTTCGCCAGCTATGATGAGAGGAAGAAAGGCCGAAAATGTATGGATCCAGAGACACAGAAGTTCGTTGTCTCTCGGGATGTGATATTTGATGAATTGACGTCATACCAGGGTATCTCATCCGTGGAGCTACATGAGAGCAGGTCTGATAGAGGGTAATGTGAAGCTGCTCGGGATCTTTTGGTGGAGTTGCTTGTATCATCGGGTGCTCTGGTTTCATGTAGCGTTGAGGCGGAAGCTTCTAGATTTGGAAGCATGTGGAGTGATGCTCCTGGTGTGCCCAAGAGGAGAGCTGGTTTAGAAGAAGCAACAGAAGTGGTGGATCACATTCAAGCCATGCGGAGGTCCAAAAGGATTTTTATTCTACCAGCTCGATATAGGGATGGGAACATGGTGAGTTTTGTCTCATGTTCCTTCATAGGTCCCTTAGATGAGTGGGAGCCGTCATACTTTGAGAACGCTAATGACATTATGGAGTGGGAAGATGCTATAGATGAGAAGATGACCACCCTCAGGAAGAACGAGACGTGAGATCTTGTGCTCATGGTCGAAGGCATCACTCTTGTGACATGCATGTGGGTTTACAAGCAGAAGAAAAAGGCTGACGGAAGCATCGAGTGGTACAAGGCTCGTCTTGTACCTCGGGGGTTCTCGCAAAAGTACGAAGAAGATTATGAAGAGACGTTCAGTCCGATGGCCAAGATGACTTCAGTTCGGATGGTGATTTTTTTGGCGGCTTGACAAGAGTAGAGGATTTGACAACTCGACGTAAAAAATACTTTCATTTACGACGAGATTGAAAAGGACATCTTCATGGTTCAACCACCTTGTTATGTTTCTGAAGAACAACCAGGACACCCTTGTAAGCTAAAGAAGGCTCTCTATGATCTGAATTAAGCAGGCGTCTCAGGCGTGGTATGGGAAGATCGCAGAATACCTTCAGTTCTGTGGAGATACTTTGCTTCAGACTCAAATTCAAGCCTGATTGTTAAGAAGAGGGGGAGATTTAGGTATTGGTACTATTGTATGTTGATGATATGATCGTCATCGAAAACTCAGAGGAAGAAGTAGCTAGGCTCAGGGCTGAGCTAGCTATTAGGTTCAAGATGTAGGATCTTGGGGAGATCTACCATTTCCTTATACTCGAGGTTGATAAGAAGAAGAGTGGTGTGTTTGTTTTACAAAAGGGCTATACGGAGAGAATCGTTAAGCGGTTCGACATGCAGGAAGGGAACAACAGCTCTACTCCTCTAGAGGTCGGTCTCAAACTTTGGCACAATGAGGGAAAAGTTCTTTCAGATCTCTTAGTATTCTGGACTCTCATGGGGAGTCTCATATATTTGACGATTACAAGGTCGGATATTGCATATGTTGTGGGCTGAGTAATTCGGTATATGACGAAGTCGTGAAAGCCTCATGTAGTGGAGACTAAGAACATTCTGAAGTACGAGAAGCCCACCTCAGAATATAGGCCTCTTTTATGAGTGGGATACGGACTTCAAGCTGCATGGCTACACATATGCTGATTATAAGGGAGATTTTGATGATTAGAAGTCGACATCAGGATATGTCTTCTTGTGCAGAACAACAACTATCTCGTGATGCAATAAGAAGCAGGATTTAGTGTCTGTATCCACTATGAAAGCGGAGTACAAGCTTCGGCCTTGGCAGCTCAAGAAGCCATCTAGCTCAAAAGATAAATGAAGGACATCCATGAGGACGTGCGAGGTCCTACTCTGCTGTGCGGTGACAACGAGAATGCTCTTAAACGGGTCAATAATCCAGTTTGTCACGCGCGGACCAAGCACATCGAGATTGAGCATCACTTCGTTCGACAGAAGGTATTGGAGTGGTATTTGATGGTTGAGTATGTGTAGAGTCAGGACAACATCATGGACATCTTTATGAAGCTACCGTCGAAGGGAAGGTTACACGGTTACGGGGTTTGCTCGGGCTGATTTTCACTTCTCACTTCAAGGGGGAGTGTTGAAATTATTGAAGTGGAGTGGGCGGTCTGATTGGGCAGACCGCACAGAACACAAAGATCGCCGCCAGTCTGGGGGCAATGTGGTGGCAGATAACCGATATATATGTGTTGTTCTCCTCTCTTGTGGTGTAGTTCAACAAGCACCCTGGGAGGTAACCGGACGGTTGACATTGGGTTAACTGTGGTTGTTGCGGTCTAGACTGTGAAACCGCACTGTCCGCTTGGAGCTGACAGGTTCTTTGGCTCGCAAGGAGGCGAGAAGTTAGCGCAGATTGCGGAGGCTAACCACACAGTTCGTTGGAGCCTACTTGCGCGGGTTGTTGTCAGAGTTTGCTGGTTGTATGGACTTGGTCACGTGATTGTGACAAGTCTAGTTTTGTTTCTTTGTCGTGGGCTGCAGTATTGTGCGGACTGGAAGCGGAGACTGCAGTACTGCACTGTCTGGTTGCGGAGTCTGGCAGTTCTTCATAGGAGCGGACTTAGATCAGGGACGCGTGTCTGAATTTCTAAAGTCCACGCAGACAGCGGATTGTGTCCGTCCTTCTATACAGATTGATGGTTCTTCCCGCATATGCGGTTAGATGGTTATCATTGGCGGACTGATGCTGGTATCCGCACCTTTGTGCGGATAGGTGGTGCTAGCTGCAGGATGACAGACGATTATTCTATCGCGATGGTGGTGACCACACTCCCCTTGCGGCCTATAAATAGGGGTCACTGACTCGTCATATAAAAGACAAGAACAGTGAAAACTCAGCTCTCGTTTTGATTTTGCGATTAGGTTTTTATAACTGGCCCGACTAAGTGAAGTTGACTTGATCTGTGCACGATGTGTGGCTAGCACAGGGCGACTGGGCAATTAGTGGGAAGGCTCAGTGTGAAACAGTTTGTGGTTTACAGTATGAGAAATACAACAAGTCGCGGCTAGGTGGCTTGAAGTCACTTCCTTTAGGTTGAAGTTAGTTCGAGAGGTTCGCCCAGTCTATCAACGGGCAAGCTGTTTCTTCGTTCAACGGTTCTGTTCGCGGTTAGCTTTGCGGTCAAGCGACCTCGTGGTTAGGCGACCTGAAGTGGCAGACAGATGTGTTGTCTCAGCATTCAATAATAGGCACTCTGTGGTTACGGTTTGACGACTTGGCGGTTTCGGCGGACAGGTCTGACGGTTAGCGGCTTGGGCGGTTTCAGTTATCTGACCACGTGGTTTCTCTGTCTGTTGTTGATTTTTTGTTCACCGGTTACACTGTGAATCATGTCTCGCAATATATATACCTCGTCCTGTAAAGAAGAAGTTCATTTCATTTTGAGACTCGTGTTTCTGTTATTGTTGATTTCTACTTGTCTTGATTTTGATTGAGTGTTCATGTGACCTTGCTCAACTTCCTAGCAGGTTTTTCTTGGTATCAGTGAGATCAACCTGATATCTTGAAAATTTTCACACGTCTCCCGGATGAAATCAGGTGTCACAAGCTAGTCTTAATTTCATGCAATATACTATACAGAAACCCAGTTCAAATTGCTTGACCATCATTGGTTGTTTGCAGCATTCGTGAGAAGAAAAAAAAAGAGGAGAAGAGGGCCGCATTGCCCGAGGCGTGTTCTTTGCCCCGAGACACAGTTTTTAGCATCCCAACTGTGATAGGGGGCCGCCGCACCGAGGCATGGCTCGTGCGTGCTCAATTCAAGCTATATATCTTGGGTTGGGTCCAATTGGATCCGACTCGGGTCAAGCTAATTTGCGAAGTTTCGATTTATCCATCCTAGGCTCCATTTGGGACCACTTGATCGGTAAAAATAAGTCATCCCAAACATAGCGCTAGTCAGACAGACTCCGTTTCATGCGGTCGTGACCGCTTGACCGATGAAAATAAGTCCTCCCAAACATAACGCTAATCAGAGAGACTCTGTTTGCACGATTTATTATTATTTTTCAAACCAGCAACCGTTTCAGATTCTGTTAAGAAAAATACCCAAATTGTGCCGGGAAAGATAGAATATATATATGTATAATTATTAATTGTGTATATATATTTATTTATTTATTTAAAATTTTATTTCGACAAAATATTTTGAAAGTCAACAAAAAATAAACATAATTGTGTGACATATTGAACACGCATAAATATAAAAATTTAATTATGTATGTGAAATTTGAATATGTCCGTAAAAAATATTTTAATTAATATATAAATTATAATCACACAAAAAAGTAAAACTCTGTCGTCGGCGTATAAAGCAGTGTATGTGTTCTTGTGATCCGCTTGCTAGCAATAAAAGCTGAGAGGACGAAGAAGGAGAAGCTGCTCTCCAGCCCTTATCCATCGCCGGAGAAGAAGCGTCGCCGGAGAACGGCGGAAGAAACAGAGGGAAGAAGATGCCGTGCTCTAATGCGGAAGTGAGGGAGCGAGTGGAGGAAGGGGAGAGGTATGCGGGGAAGACGCTGGTCGTCGGTATGAAGATGGACGGCCGGAGTAGGGAGCTTTTGACGTGGGCTCTCGTGAATGCCGCCAACGCCGGCGATCGCGTCATCGCGATGCACGTCATCCGATCCGCCGCCAGTGAGTAGAACACCAATCTTTATTTAGACCGCGTTTAGGGCTTTTCTTTTCTCGGTTACCTTCTTAGTTTTGTTCGCGATTTTTTGGTTGCAGAGGGGCCGGAAACCTTTCAAAAACCCTCGTCTCTGATTTCGATCGTCAAGGCATTGGATAACGTGCTCGCCGTCTACGAGGGTTTCTGCAATCTTAAGCAGGTCGCATTGAAGCTCAAGATATGCCGAGGTTCTTCAGTCCGTAAGGTTTTAGTTCATGAATCGAGCTGTGTTTCAGCTTCCAAGCTAATTGTCGGATCCTCCAAGAACAGCAACGTCATTGTGTAAATCCATCATATCAACCTTTTTGATTTTTTTTTTCTTCCCCGTTTCTCGATCTAATGAAACGATTTCGCCGGAATCTGCAGTTCATCCAGCATCTCCGTTGCTCAATTCTGCGCGAAGAAACTTCCCGGCGGTTGCTTGGTTCTGGCTGTTAACAATGGCAAGATCATCTTCCAGAAAGAAGCTACAGGTCCGTTTTCTTTTAGAATTTCTTGTTGAATACCTTTGAAAATCATTTATTACTTCGAGCTCAAAACTTCATCCCTGTTTTGGCAGCAGGAATCCAGACCACAGAACTTCTTTTGCAGAGAAATGATTCAAATCTGCATGCGAATTCTAAGAAGAAAGCATATATTCGAAGCCCTTCGGTCGATTGCGAGCTTAATGAATCTGGGACTTGGCCCAGTATTCTGAAAACTAAAAGCTCCCCGTTTCTTGGTTCCTTGGAGAACAAAGATTCTACATTCCTTGCTTCATCCTCTCCGAGCGCTGAGAGTGTGGATCACTGCTTTTCTGAATCTCATAAGAAGATTTCGTGGACTGTATTTCCGGTAAAACCGAAAGAGAGCGCGAATGAGAGCGCGATGAGTGTGCCTCGATCCCGAATCCTGAATTCCCTGATAGAAGACCTGGTTGGCTTCTTCTTCGGAGCGCTGTTCTAAACCCCATGAAGAATAGCCCGCCGGTGAAGCTTGTTCGGTGGGCATCGAGGCTTCCAAGACGGTGTTCCGCATCGTCGGTTGTTCATCCCGATCTGAAGCAGGCGAAGGCGGATCTAGATGAGAAATCCGAAGCGATTTTGTCTCGGATACAGAAATTTGCGCCGGACATCAGATTGTTCAGCTTCGACGAAGTGGTTCAGGCGACATCCAACTTCTCCTCCGGTTGGTCATCGATCTTCCCGTGTTGATTCCATCGTCATTCCCGCTCCAGCCTCATGCATTCTTATACAGATTGTTGAAAATATTGCAGATAATATCATTGGAAGAGGAGGAAGCTGCAAGGTTTACAGGAGTTTTCTAGCTGATTTCAAGGAGCTCGCATTCAAATCTTTGACGTGTTGCGATGGCGGCATGCTGGAAGATTTCATTTCTGAAATCGAGATTATTACAAACTTGAATCATAAGAACATCATCTCACTCTATGGATTTTGCTTTGAGAACAACCACCTTGTCTTAGTTTATGATCTCCTGTCAAAGGGCAGCTTAGAGGAGAGCCTCCATGGTAATCACATGCACACTTCTCTGAAAATATTGATTCTTCTCCATACATTTTTGACCTAAACCTTACGATGTTCGTCGATTTTAGGGGTTAAGGGGAAGATGAACAATCTCAGTTGGGCCGACAGATTCAAGATTGGAGTTGGAGTTGCAGAGGCTCTAGATTATCTACACAGCGGTGGATTTCGAGAATCTGTGATCCATAGGGATGTGAAATCGTCTAATATACTTTTAACCGATGATTTCGAGCCAAAGGTAGCCCTTTTCCATTATCATTTCACATATGAATTCATTAGAAGAACTACCCTAGATTTTGCATTATTAGAGGGATATTCGCTCTAAATTTACATTCTTTAACATATAGTTTTGTATATATGAGTGACGGTACACGAGAAACTCCCCACACGGCCGTGACAGTGCACTTGATCGACCATGTCACTTGCAGATAACGTGAGCGGGCAATAATACTATTAATGCTACATACATCTCGTGCACTTTCACTCATACATATATTAGAAATTTATTACATTTTTTCATAAAAGTAATTTAGTGCGATCAGTAATTAGTAGTTTGATATTTTTATAAAAAGCATATTAAATTTTAAATAAATCTAATGATGAAGATTAATCTGATGGTCCTCCCTCCCTATTCATTCATGGTGCCTCAAAGTTTCTTCTTTTTATATAGTATAGATGTTAACAATGTAAACTCGGACGTAATTGTTAAATTACTTCTATTTTAATGTTTCAGCTATGTGATTTTGGTCTAGCTCAATGGGCATCATCGTCTTCGATTGAAAATGGCGAGGAGGCTTATTGTGGTGATTTGGCGGGAACATTTGGGTACGAACATGTGGCTGCTTTTATTTATTTTCTTCCTAGTAAGCTTCTCTATAATTTGTTCAACTAAAATGTCTCCGGTGCTCTGGCAGATACCTTGCGCCCGAATATTTCATGTCCGGTAAAATCGACGAAAAGATTGATGTCTACGCGTTCGGTGTTGTTCTTCTTGAACTTCTGTCGGGGAGGAAGCCGGTCTCTACCGGCTGCCCCAAGGGTGAGGAGAGTCTGGCCATGTGGGTGAGTTTGAAAATCTTATTACAATTCATGATTTTGTGGCACGGTCAAAGAATTGTGGATTGATATATGGCATTCGTATTATTCGCAGGCAAAACCCATTCTTCTAAGCGGAGAATATCATCAATTGGTGGATCCGTCGCTCGGTGAAAACTATAACAATGATGAGATGGAACGGATGTGTCTTGCTGCTTCTCTCTGCATCTCGCAAGCCTCTCGTTCTCGACCTTCTTCCTCTCTTGTAAGAACGACTTTACATCATTTATTTTGAAAGTTTTTTTAAGGGGTTGTTTGGTCTGATATCATTTAGATGTCAGTCTTATTGATGAGATACTGCATGTTTTGTTCGGTGCTGTTGTTTAAAGACATCTATCGTTCTAAGTTGTGTATGCAACTTAGGGTCTATTTGTTTGGACGGTGGGAGTGGGACCGATGGGAATGAAGGGAATTGGCCGCGGTCTCAAAAAAGTGCCAAAATGGAGTTTTTGAGTGGTGGCGATGGTAGTTTACCGAACGGTTAAGTACCGGTGACATTTTCCCCCCAATGGAGATGAAGCAAAAATGCCCAACCAAACATAGCTTTAATGTTTTAGGACATAAGTGATTTAAAAAACATGATACCATGGCATTGTATTTAGTTATCATGTGAATTTGAAGCAAACAATGATACCAACAAATTGCAGGCATTGAAGCTACTGAAAGGCGAAGGCGACGTTGTCGAATGGGCGAAGTCAGAGTTGATTTCGTCGACGGCATGCGAGGATTTGGACGACGATGCATTGCTCCTGCATTCAAACATCCAATCTCACATCAATCTCGCACTTCTCGACCTCGATGAAGATGAACTCTCCTCAAGCAGCGTCGATCATTCGGTCACTTTCGTGACGTCAAACACATCCATGGAAGAGTACTTGAAAGCAAGATGCTGCTGATAATGGCGAATCTTTTGTTCCATTTGTTTAAATTGTTTTCATACTTTATATTTATCTTGAATTACGAAGGTGAGATCCGGGACGAGAAAGGTTGTTTGTTATTATGCCCTCCTCCTCGATCCTGGGGAACTTTCGTTCCACGGGGCAGCTGTAATTTATTTGTTATTCGTCTTACAATTCTCGGCGAAGGGCCCGAAAGTTGAAGGGAGATTACTATCCTCAGATTTGTATGGAAGAGATTTTATTTGGTTCAGCTTTGAGCTCCCTAAAAGCAGAACTTGTTGTAACAAATGTGCCCTAATTTGATTGAGATTTTCTCCATGCTGTATGATTTCTGTCACTTTCATTTGGGATTTGTCTGTGTTTTTTTTTCTCCCTATTTTCTGTCATTTTCATTTGGTATTATTGTGTTATTTTATTTGCAAATAGATTTAGGTGTGCATATTAATCATTCAACTGTCAAGGGTTGGAAAAAAGAAAGCACCATTATTGGAATAGGGATAAGACATGTGAAGTGGTTGGGAGCTTTTTGAAAGATCTGCTCTGAATCATGCAAAGTAGACTGGCTGTGTGAAGGTTTGTTTGGGTGTGGTGATTTTGTTTTGTATCGGGCTGAAAATGAATCGCCCGATTCGAGGAGTCTCGAGTAAAATGGCGAGCTTGAATCTTGTTAGGGCCGAGGTCGAGTTCGCCGCAACTCGCGTGAGGTTTGATTTGAGTACTCTTCAGCATATTTGCGGTATGGTCGTCATGTTTGTGCAATTTTTTTAGACAATGCGAAATTATTTCAAGTAGGCTTTGAATTTATGCTTTTCAAGCCCGCCTTACATGACCAAGGCTTTGTTTGGGAAAAAGTGGTGTTGGGAAATCGGTGATGGCATGTATTAGGCTCTGTTTGGCACAGCTGTAGCGACTGCAGAAGCAGTGGTGAGAAGCAGTGGTGGAATAATCAGCTGTTTTGCAGAGTGGTTGCCAGAATCTGTGAAACTGTTTGGATAAACAACTTTTGCAGAGCTGTTTCAAACAGAGAAGCTGTTTATCTGTTTGGCAAAACAGTTGTGCGGTGCACAGTTCATTTTTTTCGAACTTAAACACAATAAACAGTAACTAAACTACGAACAATTATAAAGAAACATTTGATGCAGAAGTTGTATATTTCAGGAGCATAACACATATTGAGAAAGTAAAAAATGTCTTCCTAAGCAATTCATCAAACACTTGGTATGCAAAATAAGTACAAATACAGGAACACCTGTATTGATCAAGTTATAACTAACTAAACCACTCTGTAATTACAGCAATAATTAGACCCTAAACAAAAATGTATAAAGCAGACACATTGGATGAAGGCCTAATATGAAAAGCAACTAGAAGTCCGGAACACGTAGAAAGCCATAATAGAGCAAATGAAAATACCTGGCTTTGGTGGAAGCCACCCGACACAGAGGCAAGGGGCTGGAAAAACAAATAAACTGGAGTTGATGGGGGCTGGAAAAACAAATAAACTGGAGTTGATGGGGGCTGACTAGGTTGAAGAAGATGAAGAGAAGATTGGAATAGAAGAGAGAAAGCATACCTGGAGTCGATTTTTTGGAGGAGCGACAACGAGCTCGACTGGAGTGGTGCGTAGAAACGTTTGAAGGAGGGGGACAACAACACGGTCGGATGCAGGGGAGGCAGAGGCCAGGAGCGAAGGTAGGAGAAGAGGAGAAGTAGCAGCGACTTGAGCGGTGTTAGAGGCGGGTAAGCCATCAGATTCGGCGGAGGGGAGGCAAAGAGGTGCAAAGGAAGGGGAGAAGCAAATCGCGGAAACTACGGGATTCCGGAGTCGTGATAATTTTTCACGACTCGGGAACGCCAGAAAAACACGATTCGGGAACAGGGGCGACTCCAGTTGCTGGCGTTAAAATTTTGTTTGGCGCGACATTTTCAAACGCCGCGGCACCCCACCCCTTAAACGCCCTGCCAAACAGAGCCTTAGAGCAGTCTAGAAAGCTGTTTAAAAACGCTATAGATTTATTAAAAAATCTCCATTGTAAGTGCTTTAAAAAAAATATTCTTTTTTTCATTTTTTTTATTTGAAAGAATAGCTTTTTAATAGTAGTTGTTTAACTTTTTAATAATAAAAGAATATTTTATTTAATCATTTATTGCTTAGATAGATAAGTAAATAACATATAAATCACAATTAAGTAGATAACAAAAGGTTAGTGATGAGGAGCAAAAATGAGTGACGGGCGGAGTAAGCACTCCGGGGTTTGTGGGCGGCGGAATCGTCATCGCATCGGAAAAATGTCGTGTCCGAAGTACTGTCGCCCGGTGCGCTCGGGCTCGCTCCCTGTCTTGATCAAGGAACTGTCGTGATTGGTCGAAGGAGCGGTGCCCCGAGCCTGTCACTCGTATTATGCAAAAGGAAAAAAAAAGAGTGGTGTGATATTTTAGAACTTTGAGATTGGCCACTTACCCATATCCTTCAACACCCCATCTGCAGATCTCATATTTTTCATATCAAAACTTGTTCATCATACATCTCTTGTTGCCTTTCTTCGGGTTTGTTTTCTCGACTCATCGTCCCACATTTACTTGTTTATATTGTCTCATCACACGGGTAAAATATAGACAAATCCTATCATGCAATTTTGCAAGAGACTGCTTCGAGGAATTGTACCCTTGACCTCAAGGTAACACGACAACACCTCAAATGGTGCGCCAAGACTCCCCTTCCTACAAACAAATATAGATAAATAAATAAATTTTTTTAAAAAAACTAATTTTGTGAAATAAATATTCGTAGAAGAAAAAAGTGAGGAGTTGACAGTGATTTTGTGGATCAAATTTTGTATGTATTTTTATTTTATTTATCGTCCATTTTAGTGCACCTTTATTTTGACTAAATTTTTACAGCAATTTTTTCCCCTATTTTCTATGGGCATTTTCTTTATGAAGAAGGAATAAAAGAATATATGCCGGCATTATTTACAGTAAAAAAATGTTCATGTGGCAAGCTGGTCGGGAAACTACAGAGAAAATCCAAACCAAAGCCAGGCTGTGTTTTTCCTCTCTAAATCATATTTTAAAGTATTCATATAATCATATAAATTAATTTTATCAAAAAAATTTATTAAATATAAATTTTGATATTCTTATAATATTCATTTATTCATATTTTTATTATTTCCGAAAAATTTCATTCAGAATTTTTTATTGTTCCCCTTGAAAAAATTTCATTCTTAACAGAAAATTCTTAGAAACTCAACAACAACACTCAGCATTTATCCCATTATAGTGGGGTCGTCTATATGGATCCTTTGTCGCCATTATGCCTGTTGCGGCCAAACTCGGCGCTCCGGTCGGACCGGATAATCTTGGACCGTCTCAGCTCACGGAGCGGTCGAGCGCGCACACAGTCGATGAAAATGAAACAGTGAACACAAGGCTTGATGACGTGGAAAAACCCCTTAAATGGGTAAAAAACCACGTGACCGGATCTGTGCCGGTCAAATTCCACTAGATCTGGGTGATTACAATATGTTCGGTGAATCGGGGCGACAGACGGCTCCCGTTACAACTTATGGGTAGAGAGGATGACTGTAGCTTCCGGCGGGGAGCAGGCTGCCCTGCGGGAATGACTTAAACGGTGGAATGCGCGGGATGCTTCTGACGCGTGCGCTCGGGGCGACGCGCGCTTGAGGGCTTCGACTGTCTTCTTTCTTTTACTTCCTTCCACCTTGGGCGTTTCCCGTGCTAGTTGTGCGCTGATGGGGTGCCTTTAGCCGATGACGGGTGCTGGTGGCCGATGGTGGCCGCTGGAGGTTGCTGGTGGCTGGTGGTGGTTGCTGGTGGCCGCTGGTGGTTGCTGGTGGCCGCTGGTGGTTGCTGGCAGCCGTGGGTGGCCGCTGGTGGCCGACTCGGTGGAGGAGGTGGGAGGTCTTTCACCTGAGGAAGAAGAAGAAGAAGAAGCGTAGGAGGAAAAAGATGATAAATGAAGAGCCCCTGGGGTCCTTTTATAGGCTCTAGGGGGAGATCATGGTGGGCCCCACCACTAACGTAGTGGGTTAGTGGGTGGTTTCCCCTTGATCGGACGGCCGTGGTAGCGCGTCATGATCGGACGGTGGAGGTTCGGGCGGCGAGCCACCGGCTGGCGGTGGACAGGTGGAGGTGGCCGGCGGCGGCCGGGCGGCGACGGCCGGGCGGCCGGGCGGCGGCGGCCGGGCGGCGGCGGCCGGGCGGCGGCGGCCGGGCGGCGGCGGCCGGGCGGCGGAGGCCGGGCGGCGGCGGTCGGGCGGCGGCGGCCGGGCGGCGGCGGCGGCTGCCGGGAGGCGGCGGCCGGGCGGCGGTGGCCGGCGGCCGAGCGGCGGCGGTCGGTTGCGGCGGCGGTGTTCTCTCTCTCCCCTCTTTCCCTTTTTTGTGGATCTCTTTTTTGGTGGGAGAGAAAGAGGGGGGAATTGGATGGAGGAGATGAAAGATGAGAGAAAGTGGGCCCTCCACTTCTCCCATCATGAAGGGAATCATGGGGTTGACTAGTCAACCCCATGATCTCATTTTGAGGATTGCTATGTGCACCCCTAAAGCTTTAAAATGGAGTCAATTCCTATCAATTGCCCCCCAAATCCTTTGTTGCTCGTGAGCCGTGAGAGACAACTTAGGATTTTTAATCATCTTCTTCTCCGCTTCCATGTCTTCCTCCGGAGAGAAGGCCGAGAAGGCGAAGGATGGTGCTTCGAAGGTATGCTCGTACTTATACGATTGGCGATGGTGGCGTTTTCATCAAATTGAAGGAGCGGCGACGGGGGCTTCGGGTAAGGTGCCGACGAATCCAATCGCGAGGGGGTCCGCGCGCTTGACGGCGCGCCGGCGCAACGGCGGGCGAGTGCAAAGGCGCACCCGGAATCACGCAAGCGCGTGCGGGGGTGCGCTTGCGCAAACTCGGCGCGCGGGTGCGCGCGCGCGGGCGACCCCGAGCGCGGGTTCGGGCGCGCGCGACCTTGCCCAGGGGTGTGCGCGCGCGCGAGCCTGTGCGCGGGTGCGAGCGGGCGCGCGCGACCCAGCGTGCGCAAGGGTGCGCGCGCGCGGGGCGCGCGCACGGTTGTGCGCGCGAGCGACCCTGCGCGCGGGCGCGCGCGCGGGCGTGTGTGCGCGCGGGTGCGGGTGTGCGCGTGCGACCTCACGCGCGGGTGTGTGCGCGCGTGACCGTGCGTGTGGGTGCGTGCGGGCAACCTAGGTGCGCGTGTCGTGCGTGCGGGCTCTTGCTTGCCTTGCGCTTCTGGAAGCGCCGTTATGGGCCTTTTCGTACTTGTTGTGATATGCACAATTGCGCCTTGTGTGCGCAAGGCGCGAGGTATGTGACGTGCGCACAAGGTACGATGTGCACGGTATGTAATGTGCACGATGGGTGAGTGATGCGTGCGCGATACACGCTGCATATGCGATGTTCGCAAGGTGTAACATGCATGGCGGACTAAGCGCCCAAGGGAAGAGATTACTGAGATGTGGAGTTTCTGTTGTTCCCCGAGTGTATCACCGAGTACTTGTACAAGGTCAGAAGGGGAAACTTGCTGCGGCGAGATTCCAAGATGCAGAGACGGTGTTTTCAGAATGGTACCCCAGTTGGCAAAGTTCATGTTGTTTCGCGTGAGTTTGACGTATAACGTTGTTTTGCGTGAGACTGACTCGCTACTATTGCTCGCACAAGCTTGGCTCGTGACTTTTGCTCGCACAAGACTTGCTTGTGACTTTGCCTTACGCAGTTTGTGACCGCGGCTTAGTTTGCACGAGGCTGGCTCGCGGCTTCGCTCGCACGAGACTGGCTCGCTGCTTGATTTGCGCGGTTGCGACCACGGCTTAGTTTGCGTGAGAATTGCACGGGGCTTAGTTTGCGCGAGGGCTGCTTGCGGCTTCATTGTGAGGAGGGCAAGCCCCTACGGGGAATTTGCGCGAGGGTTGTTGTTGTAAGGAGCGTGCTGCATGGAGGCGGTTGTTGTGCACGGAGGCAGGTGCTGTGAGGAGCGCGCTGCACGGAGGCCGTTGTTGTGAGGAGCGCGCTGCACGAAGGCAGTTGCTGTGAGGAGAGCGCTGCACGGAGGCAGTTGCTGTGAGGAGCGTGCTGCACGGAGGCAGTTGCTGTGAGGAGCGCGCTGCACGGAGGCAGTTGCTGTGAGGAGCGCGCTGCACGGAGGCAGTTGCTGCGAGGAGCGCGCTGCACGGAGGCAGTTGCTGCGAGGAGCGCGCTGCACGGAGGCAGTTGCTGTGAGGAGCGCGCTGCACGGAGGCAGTTGCTGTGAGGAGCGCGCTGCACGGAGGTAGTTGCTATGAGGAGCGCGCTGCACGGAGGCAGTTGCTGTGAGGGTAAATGGATGTCTTCGTACTTGGGCGAAATGAGTACGCATTTTAAACTACACGGATGATGCTCGCCATCAACAAGCTATATTAGATAGAACCCTTTTGAGGTGCGAAGCCCTCTCTTGGGTTGGTCGTCTACGGGGTTGCCCCCCAGTCCGGCCTAGCAAACGGTGGGCCGCGTTCCTTTCCGTGGACTTGGTTCCTATCCCCGTAAGAATCTCCCCAGGAGGCCTTGTTTGATGAGATACTCGATCTCCTCCTTGAGCTTTGAGCAGTCTTCCGTGTCGTGTCCTTGTCCATGGTGAAATTCACAGTACTTTGTCTGGTCCCCAGTATTTTTAGGGAGAGGTCTGGGCTTGCGGAGCGCCTCTTTGCCTTGGATTGCATAAAATACATTTGTCCTGGAGGTGTTGAGGGGTGTGTACTCCCGGGGCGACTGATTTCTCTGATGGTTACGTCGGAATCTTCCTTCTTGGTGTTGAGGGGCCGGCTCATTTTCCCTTTTTCGCTTCTAGTTATCGTTAAACTGTTGACGATGAGCTTCAATAGCCTCGTCGGCAGCGATCCGAGCCTCGACTCTGTGTACAAGATCTGGATAGCTGGGGACAGTTTCTCTCATAAGTGCTGAGTAGAAGCCGCTAGGACGGAGACCTCCCAGGAACACTCCCCGTAAGAGCTCGGGGTCGACTCCTGGGATCTGGCGGGCTTCGGCAGTGAATCGTCGGAAGAATTCTTTGAGGGTTTCCCCTTCATTTTGGCGGATTCCAGAGAGATGTGATGGATCGCGAACGATCCTTCAATTGGCGATGAATTGGTCGGAGAACTGTCTGGTCAGTTCGGCGAAGCTGGTAACGGTGCCTGCTCTTAAAGAGTGAAACCACGTTCGAGCTTGCCCTTTGAGGGTGGTTGGGAATACTTGACATAGCAGTGGATCAGAGGCATTGAAAATCCTCATGATAGTGGTAAAATGATTGACATGTTCGAGCGGATCATCAGTTCCATCGAATGTCTCAATGCTTGGGAGTTTGAATCCTTGCGGGATCGGATGGTCGAGGATTTGTGGGGCTAAGGGGGAGCCTTGGCAAAGCGGTCGATGAGGGTGAAAATCTCTCCTCGCGGCTTGGCGGTATTCTTCAGCAACGACCTCCCTGATTTCTTCGCGAGTGAGGAGAGGGTGGATGCGAGCATCGTTAACTAGATTGTGGTGGGGGTGATCCGCCCTTGCTCCCCTTGGAGGGGGATGAGTCGAACTGGCGGCCTCAGAGTAGTCTTCAAGTTCTTCTTGCCCCGCAGGGGCTTCCTGGTTCCTTGCTGTATTAAGTGGTGGAGGATTGTTAGCTGGCGGAGGTGACCTTGGTGGAGCTGGAGGTGCTCCCGGGTTCCGAAGTAGTGCGAGCATCTCTGTCTGCTGCTCTTCCATTTGACGGACACGCCCTTCCAAGGCGGGGACGGGGGCGAAAGCTGCTTCAGCGGTCAGTGGCACGTCTACCAGAGAGTGAGATCGTACTGGTTCAGTGTGTCCGCCAAGTGTGGATCCTTCGGCAGTGCGGGCACTTCTCTTTGCCATCGCGGTGGTATGGATGATGAACTTGTTCTGCGAAGGATGTTGGGAATGTTTTCCACAGACGACGCCAAACTGTTGCGGCCAAACTCGGCGCTCCGGTCGGACCGGATAATCTTGGACCGTCTCAGCTCACGGAGCGGTCGAGCGCGCACACAGTCGATGAAAATGAAACAGTGAACACAAGGCTTGATGACGTGGAAAAACCCCTTAAATGGGTAAAAAATCACGTGACCGGATCTGTGCCGGTCAAATTCCACTAGATCTAGGTGATTACAATATGTTCGGTGAATCGGGGCGACAGACGGCTCCCGTTACAACTTATGGGTAGAGAGGATGACTGTAGCTTCCGGCGGGCAACAGGCTGCCCTGCGGAAATGACTTAAACGGTGGAATGTGCGGGATGCTTCTGACGCGTGCGCTCGGGGCGACGTGCGCTTGAGGGCTTCGACTGTCTTCTTTCTTTTACTTCCTTCCACCTTGGGCGTTTCCCGTGCTAGTTGTGCGCTGATGGGGTGCCTTTAGCCGATGACGGGTGCTGGTGGCCGCTGGTGGCCGCTGGTGGCCGCTGGAGGTTGCTGGTGGCTGGTGGTGGTTGCTGGTGGCCGCTAGTGGTTGCTGGTGGCCGCTGGTGGTTGCTGGCAGCCGTGGGTGGCCGCTGGTGGCCGACTCGGTGGAGGAGGTGGGAGGTCTTTCACCTGAGGAAGAAGAAGAAGAAGAAGCGTAGGAGGAAAAAGATGATAAATGAAGAGCCCCTGGGGTCCTTTTATAGGCTCTAGGGGGAGATCATGGTGGGCCCCACCACTAACGTAGTGGGTTAGTGGGTGGTTTCCCCTTGATCGGACGGCCGTGGTAGCGCGTCATGATCGGACGGTGGAGGTTCGGGCGGCGAGCCACCGGCTGGCGGTGGACAGGTGGAGGTGGCCGGCGATGGCTGGCGGCGGCCGGGCGGCGGCGGCCGGGCGGCGGCGGCCGGGCGGCGGCGGTCGGGCGGCACAGGCCGGGCGGCACAGGCCGGGCGGCGGCGGCGGGCGGCGGCCGGGCGGCGGCGGCGGCGGCCGGGAGGCGGCGGCCGGGCGGCGGTGGCCGGCGGCCGGGCGGCGGCGGTCGGTTGCGGCGGCGGCGTTCTCTCTCTCCCCTCTTTCCCTTTTTTGTGGATCTCTTTTTTGGTGGGAGAGAAAGAGGGGGGAATTGGATGGAGGAGATGAAAGATGAGAGAAAGTGGGCCCTCCACTTCTCCCATCATGAAGGGAATCATGGGGTTGACTAGTCAACCCCATGATCTCATTTTGAGGATTGCTATGTGCACCCCTAAAGCTCTAAAATGGAGTCAATTCCTATCAATGCCCTATCTTTTATCAAAATCTCACTAATACCTAAGTACATCATGCCTTTTCTTATAGTTTCATTCAAAGATTTTATTGGTCTACTCCTCCCTCGTTTAACATGCCTAATGACTAGGCTCCCACAAAGCCTAAAAGGTGTCTCTAATGATCTTCTTTGTACATGTCCAAATCATCTTAGTGGAGCTTCTCGTATCTTCTCTGTAATTGGTGCTACTCCTATCTTATTACTGATACATTCATTCGTAATAGAAAATTTTGACTGAAATTTTTCGAGCCAAAAATAAAAGTGGACAAATGTGTATTTTAAATAATTGTAAAAATACATAAATTTTTTTTTTAGACAATAAATTTTTTGAATGCCTAAAAATGTGATTAAGAGAAAATTTTCACTCCATCCTCACGATAGTCGGACGGATCGTAAAATGATAGGAATGAACGCGTCATCGTCACTTTACTGATTAAACAAACAAATATTTAGGGGGTGAGTAAAGTGCACCGACAGTAATTTACGGACATCCACCGTTCCGTGCGATGCTTGCACACATCTCAAAGCAAAGATATGTCTGGGCATCCACGCGAACCATTGGATGTCAACACTTTATGCTAAAGTCCATCACCCGCATTTTATCGTAGAGTGCGGGTATCTAATGGTTTGCGTGAATGTCCACACATATCTTAAAGCGCTTTGAGATGTGTTTGTTTTGAGATATATGTGAGCATCCACGCAGACCGTTGAATGTCCTCACTTTACCATAAAATACACCCCACACTTTACTCCCTCTTACTGATACATGTACAACGGTTGCTCATCGCTCTCTGTCCTTGGCTTCCTATGGCACTTTACTATGCATTTGTGCACTTAACATAAAGTGCACAAATTCAAGGGTAGAGTCGTGGATCAATGTAATGCACACATTTCAAAGTGCAATGCACAACATCTCAATCCATCGTTGGATTTATGCATTTTATGATAAAGTGCACAAATGCACTTTATCCCCCCCCCCCGGTCGGGCCTCACTTCAGTCCACTGAATTGGACTGAAAATCAGCGATTCCGATTTTGCCCCTCACCCTTTCACTAATATCGCGACTTTCATTCCAGCTTTTCTCCTCTTCCCCGTAACTGCTGCTGCCCTAGCTCCTCCCCGACCTCTTCTCTCCCGGACGGAATCCCCGAACTTCAGCGCCGCCTAAATCCACAACTACATCCATCGGGCAGCCTGTTCGACGCAAACCTCCAGGGAAGCTGAGCTTGAGATCTCCTCTTCTTGCCGAAGCTGCTGGGTTTCCACGCATCGAGCTCATTGTTTGCGTAGGGCAACGAGGGGATCTTCAAGGGAACAACGATCATCTACGGCTCCGGCATCAACCGACCCACACATCCCCTTCGACTCCTCTAGGGTTCCTGAATCAATCCGCCTTCTACGTTCCGGCATCAACCATCGACGGCCGATCTTCTTAACCATCGACCTTCGAAGCAGCCCTTCAGCGTCATAGTCGAAGGAATCTTCTTCCCCTTCCAACTCCATCTCGCCCCCGAAACCTCTCCACACAGCGAGCCGACTCTGCCGCCCACCCGGCCGACCTACTGTCGGTAACCCCTCTATTTCCGATTCCTGTATTACATTGCAATATTATCCTCTAATGTTCAGTAAGCTTTTCATTTTGAAGTTCTGCCTCTCATGTTTCTTTGCTTGCTTGGTTCCTTCAATACTCTAGGTTAATCCGTCTTTTTGAAACATTCTTTTATCTCTAACTAATCATGCATACATTCTCTGGTTGATTCACGAATCTTTTGCTGGAACCTAGGATTTCTTCCTCCTCAGGATCAGGTAACCCTACCTTCAAACCCCTGTGGATTTTGAGTATCTGCATACTTATTTTCCTTTTCTACTTTCAACATTGCTTGTTTGAAACTATGAGGATTTGAGGAATTTATAGCTGGAATCTTCATTTTGTGTAGGATTTCATCATCTTCAGCTTTGGGTAATCCTAGCCTTAAACTTTTGTCGATTTTGAATATTTGATTTTTTTTAATTTTTACTGTGGCTTTACAATTATATGTTATCATTATTTCATTTGAAATAATCTCACAAAATTCTGGAAATTCTTGCCTTTAAGCAGTTTTGTTGAAGTCAATTTGAAATAATCTCATCAGTTCTCATTATTCAGAAATCGACTTCTTGAATTTGAAGTCAATTTGATAACTGCAGTTTTGCTCCCCTTTTGCCAGGGCTTAAGTAGAGTAATGTATTGTCAGAATTCTCTTTTATGTTTTCGTTAATGTGAGCTTAAAGCTTCGTTTGGGTGGACTTAAAATGACACCTTAAACTAGAAGTGATATTAGATTACACATTAGGGAAAGAGGTAAGGATTGTTTTTTAAGGAGTATTTTTTTTGTGTGACGGTCATGACTACCATCATGACAAACACATATTTTATAACGGTAGCTAATCAATTTTTGAGTGTTTGTATACACTATCCATTTTAATTCCTACCAAAATCAACTAATCTGACAAAAATTATCAAATTCCTATCAAAATAATGATGAACCTTAGTTAACTCAAGCAATAGAAACTATACCACATTCATATTAAAAAGTACTTAGAACAAAAATATAACTTCCAAAGGCAGCGCCGGTTAGTAAATGTTAGAACATCTTAGAATGTGAAATGTGTAATGAAGGGGTGCATCAAATATTTTATTTTGTCATATGGTTCATTTTATCGAATCTTGAAATGCATGCTTCTTATTATCATGGATGTCCCCTTTGTTATTTGTCAGGACTTGAAATTTGAATTCAGTGCTTGGTTCAATTATGAGTATATTTGACCCTAGATCAGCTCCAACACGATCAATCGAATCTTCAGTCAAATTTGAATTCAGTGCTTGGTTACAGTAACATCTAAGTTTCAGATTGCAAATACCAAAATGATTCTTAGAAATAATGTCAGTATCAATCCTAATTTTTAAGCGATTAATAATTTCCCTCGCAGGCCTGGTACGGTCGGCTTGGCTGTAGGGGCATTGCCCCGTGTACCCTGAATGGAATTAAATTTTATTTGAATTTGTTTTTAGGTTTTTTTTTAACAAAGTTACAGTAGCATCTGTGTTGAGGATGTACTTAGATACCCTCTTTTAAGTAACACTTATGTATTTGCCAATCAAAATACCCCAAAATTGCAAATAACGATTACATGTTTGCAAGAAAACAGATAATTCATGAGTTAATTACATCACATCGCAGACACTTGGAGATGACCAACCAAAACCATGCTGAGGCATGTTACAGTAGCTATGATATGCTTGTAATTAGGTATGAGTACATGTTATTAATTGAGTTTTGGTTTTTTGTCTCAAAACAGCCTGATTCATCCCAGATTGTTTGTCTGTTAGTCATCATCGGCAATGAACGGTATCGACCTTGTGTTGCGGGACATTGCGAAAACACAACGATCGGAGGAGACCCTCGTCCGTCGCTGTCCTGAAATTTTGCCGGAATCGATTCCGACCCAAACGCCGCCATTCTATTCGTCGGCATTTGACCGCCCCACTAGCGAGCCGTGCGTTTGTGGCAAGCAATCCGGCACGTTGAACAAGATTCAGGAGGATTGGATCAAGATCCAACTGAAACTGATCGAGGATGGCATGCGCCCTCCTATCCGAATCGATCCTCCCGTGCCAATGTGGAGCAAGCGTCCAGACCTGAACGCGTATCTGCTGAAACCGTTGTTCGTGATCGATCCGGAACGGCAGTATGGCGTCAACGTGACAGCGGGTGCATGCCTATCTTGCAACAAAGTTGGTTTTCTTTTCCGCAAGCAATTCAGTTCCCCGCGTATCATCGATTGCATCGACACCACCGGATTTGCTCTCTATGCTCGATACGTGTGCAAGAAGTCGAAGAGCTCGGGCGGCTGTGGTGCCACGTTCCATGTAATGGACGGGGCCAAAACCGAGAAGTTGATCCCGACACCCATCGTCCTTAACTATCCAGTGCAGCTGTTCGAACAAAGCGCGCATGACGTCGGTCTTGTTCAAATGTCGTATGACTTGTACACGTCCCGTTCCGGCAGTGCTGATGTCGCTAGGGTGATTCGTTGTGCCCGAACGACCCGATACATGCGTCAAGCCGCGCTATATCGTGGCCACGTGTCGTGGTATTTGGAAATGCGCTCTCGGGATGCCGCACTCGGGCAATCGACGTCGCCTCAGGAACCGACAGTGTTTCCAGATTTTCCGTCGTTCTTTCAGCATTGCAACGGGTACAATGGAACTCTCGGGCCAGTGGAATCGACGTTGACAAGCCTGGTCAACGACTGCATTGCTCGCCAACTCCCGTTCTACAAACGAATGGAAGGCGCCATCACCGGGACTCATCTCTCGGCCGACCATCATCACAACGTGCCTGGACGCATGAAATTAACAGATGAGTTCAACGGCAGGAAATTCGCCCCCGTTGCTGGATTGCACTCTGTCATGAACGAGCGCCAACAAATCCTCTCCCATCAATTCACAAGCACAACGGGCAATGCGGAACGTCGATCTGTTAGTCGGGGTTTGCTGAGACGGTACAACGCTTATAGTATTGATACTTCGATGCTCATCATGTACCTGGACAAGTGCTGTGATGATCGGGAATGGCTGGAAGAGTTCGAGAACATCATTGTTCTCCTCGACAATCACCACCTGATCACAAGATACCGGGACAATTCGAACAGCACGGATCGTGCTCGGCACGACCAATTCATGGCTGTCGTGGCCGAAATCATTGTTGGCACTGGACAAGCTCCAATGCGGGAATGCTCCATCATTGAAGCTGAATTGGATGCACTGTTGGATCGCATTAAAAAGTGGGAAATCGAGACTGATGTGCCCTCATCCAAGCGCATCGTGACGAGCAAACTTCTCGCTTGCCACGAGACACAGAAAAAACACATCAGAAATTGCTTAACGCCGCCCGCATCTGCGTTGACTATCGTCGTGGATCGCTTTTTTCGTTCGAGTCTGCGCCGTGGATCAGGGAAGAATGAAAACTTGTGGCGTCATGGACGAGCTATTTGCCCGGAGACCATATCCCTGGAAGGAGGGAACTTGTTGCTCCATGCCGTTGTCGCTCAAATCAACTTTCGAGGCGAACTCCAATTTGATCCTCGCTGGGCGTATTTGCCAATCTCTGGGATGCATATCATTCTCACTCAGTATCTTGCACTGTTTCCGACCGATGGCATCACTCCCTCGCCTACGTCTCTGTCGACGATGTTTCACATATTGCCTCTCTCGATTGATGATTGTGACGACGAATTTGGACTGACAACAGCATTTGGACAATCTCTTCCTCAACTACCCGAAATTCCTGCAGGGCAACTGGAATCACTTGGAATGGTCGCGGAATTAATCACCGATAATGCAATTTGGTCGAGTCACACGTTCGATGCGATTGCCCACGATGCCCTTGATGTTGCCGCTGGTGTTGTCGAGCGGGCTCACGATGATCATCACGTCGTTGAAGAAGACAATGCTAATCCTTTGGTTGGCGTTGAATCTGGCATCAAATTCAGCAACACGCCCCATTCCATCCAGTCTAATCGCAAGCGCCGCAAGCCAGGACCAACATCGCATGAGTGCAGCTCTTCATCGAGTCACCATAAAAAATCTCGCAGCCTCAATGCATCGGGCAATGAACGTCAGTCGGCATTACAAGGGCTTAATCTATGGGAAGCTGTCATGAGCACTTCACCAATGATCAACCCCTTGGAGCGTCGCTTGCTCCGAACAATTGCCATCAAATTTCTTCTGCCCGATGAACTCCAGGATCTGAAAGATTTCCCTATAGAATCATTGCATCTTCCACAATTGCACCGAATCTGGTCTGTTCTTGTCTCGGCTCTGCGTACCACCAATTTTGCTTTCAAACGGTTTATTCGGCCGAAATCGGAACAAGTCCTAAAACAACACTTGGAGGATATGGTTGCACAGGCCCGATTCAGATTACCCATTCAACGAGCAGCGCCCAAACGCAGCATAATTGCTGCCCTAAATCAGGCCGCGTCAGTGATTGCTCATTTGCGGTCGCCCCATGCTGACAGTTTCAACATTGTTCAGTTGGAAGAGACCGTGACAACGACTACAACTCGAATCGTCACCTTGACAACCGACGCCAATCACAGTTCACGCCAACCCCGTGCATCGGATCTGCAATCTGCGCCCGAACAACTCATTGAAGGATCATCGGACAATATCATTGATCGACTGGTTCAACAAGAGATTGATGATGGGCATGCCGGCAACATTCATTGGACTAAAGTGATCGCCCCCGCGTATGCCCGCATTGCTTCCCGTCGTGATGATCTGCTCGAGATGACCCATAAGGAGATCCAGAATCGTTGGGAGTATCTTACACGCCTCAAAAAACGTGCGCCATCAACCACATCAGCACGACCAGGTTGTCATTATCTTTTGCAATCGCATTCCGAGGCGGCCCATCAGCACGACGATCCAGGCTCCCTAAATATTCCGTTGTCGCCGCCGGCCGAACTATCAGTTCCAGAGGCATCTCCGACCACCGGGAATTCAAATCTACCGGCCTCTTCTACAATCAACAAGACGGCGGAGGAACCTGCTGTGGCCAACACGTCTGCTGTCAGTGAGATTGTTTTACGTCCGCCATTCATGGTCGATCATCAGTTGCCTGGTTTGGATCAGATATTGGCGGCCAGCGTCCCCTCCCCATCTGCAGGGGAGCCGTTTTCCCAAGCGGAGAAAGAGCTGCTCAACTACTTGCTAACCAGTCCAGCAGAGCGCTCCCATGTAAAATCGGCGACTGGTGATCAAACGTCTTGGAAGAGTTTAGCCAAGCGTTTCTTGTACTGGGCGCGAGTCGCGCGGGTATTGGGGATGAACCAGTTTCGGGCCCGATCCGATGGACAGCTCAAGCAAAAAGTCAAGGATGATAACAAGAAAAAGAGCTGCTAGCAGGTAGCCAATATTTTTGGCTTTTGGTTTCATTTCCATCTTCAGAATTTTCCTTCTTAATTATTGAAATTTTCCTTCTTTTAATCTCACTAGGCTTGTTGAGGTGGCTCAAGCTTGAGAAAATCATACTTTCGCGTGTATAAAGGAAGATTAGTAGAGTTGGTTACACAAAGGAAGATTGTCGTCCAATTTACGCAAGGTCTTCATTAGTCCTCTCAAAGGCTTCTCCTACTAGTTCTGTTGATACTGTTGTTTCAGCATCTTCATCGACCACATCTGCATCTATAAATCTTGGCAAATCATTTGAAGGTTCTGATGCTGGGTCTTTATCCCCTCCTTTGAGTCTTTCATCCAGTGTTGGTGCATACAAGTACTCAGGTTAGAGATTCTCATTAATGTTAATATAATAACATTTGATATGAATTATCTCAAAAAGTGTTGGAACCCTTACATGACGATCTTTTTTAACAGGTACACTCTCTCGATCATGTATTTACGATCAGACCAAAAGTGATGTAAATGGTGATTCAGGTTCAAGGCTTGCCAGGCCATCAGGTCTACGAATTCCTAGGCCAACGTTTGGTTATTTTGATAAGGTCAGATAATTGTGCACACATTTTATTAATCTTTTTTGTTGTTTTTAATTTGTAATTTTGGACAGTTTGGGCTTGATTTTGGTGGCTTTTGCTGATACTGATTCAAAACTAGTTAATCTTTGTTTCCAATTAATCTCGGGAGTTTAGGCCAGAACTCGAGAGTTTCTGTGAAGAATAGCTCACTACATCTGTTATCACTTCTGCTCAAATATATTGTAAATATCACGGCACAAGGACCCCACTCATCTACAAATACTTGTCGCGTCACCCGCTCACATGAAGTTTGATCGTGAAACATTAAACCTGCCTCGACATTTTCCTTTTGAACACATGTTAATTTTATTCAAAATATTACAGGAGAAATGTCTGGCCCGCAACTCAAGCAAAGCTCCACAACCAAGCTTGCCAAGTAATGCACCGAGGAACACCGGAGTTAATTACATCACCACATCCAACAAGTTGCGACCGAGCGATCTTCCAACTTTAAGAGACAGGGGACTATCAAAACAGGTCTTGAAATCTGCTGAAGCACTTGGTGTTCTTCCCACTAGAATTGAAAATCGCCCAGAACCGTGCCCTATCGTAAACAATATCTCTTCAGAAACAGCTACAAATATCCGCAAAATAGATTCCAAAGACGAAGTGGCGTCTATCGATGAAGTTTCGAGAGACCAAAGAACTCAGCATCAATCATATAGAACACACCTTCAGGAGGAGAATGCGAAGAATGATATAAATGTTGCTGATAGAGAAACCGAGGGGGTCATACATTGAAGGCTGAAGGGCAAGCAAAATGCCGCAGAGGGAGACGATATCCGCTCTTTTCTTTCGGACGTAAATGGCACACGAGTTCATCTTTTCCAAAATTTTGGCAAGTTCTACGTTAAAATGATGTACGCTGAGACTAACTTGATTGTGATGTAGTTTTCTAGTATAATCACAACACATTCTTGCTAGTTTTTCTGCTTCTTTTGTTGGCATGGAATACATTTTTCTGATTGGAGTGTATTTTGTGACATTTTTTTTATTGATGCATCTTTAGAACAACAATGGCATATCTTGGGGAGGGAAAAATCACAAGTGTTTTCGGCTTTGAGGACTGATGTTCGAGAGTTGACTTCCAAAGATTTTGAAAACAAGAGCGAGAACTTTATAGATTAGTGTTGTGAGTTCAGCCGTGCAACATGTAATCTACTTGCCCAATTTTCTCACAAGAAACCGTTGTTATAAATACATGATGCTATAAGAAGCTTGGAGCGGTAAGAAGTCCAACGTTCCTTGTTTAAAGGTATTTGAAAGCTACGCTTTTGCTCAAACAGCTGAAGATCCGTTCGATGTGTTTGGGCATGTGCACACGCATGCTCATGCAACGGTATACAACCATCAATCAATATAATGTGTTTATTTCTATTCATTTTAGTACGCCCAAGGTGTTCATTCACTATACTTCATTGTAAAACTATAGTAAAGCTGTGCCTTTTAAACTTCAAGAACATATTGCACATCATTTTATAGAGCTTGCATATACATAATAATACTTTCAAAGGAGATCCGTGGGAGCCAGATCAGCCACGGTAGTACAGCTCACAAAACGGAGCGCAAATCAAGGTCAAGCGTTTGAGCTTATTTTCTATGCACTCTAGGTATATGAGCATAGTGACCGAGATGCATTTGCACCGTCCATCAAAACAAAATACTTGATGGACAGCGCAGATGCATTCCCCGCACCATACTCCATATATGTTGAGCGCACAAAAAATGTTTAGCTTGTTTGAGGATTTTGTGTTGCGTTTTTAAAAAAAAATGTAAGACTATTTTTCTCTTTTGAGTAGCCGCCGCCTTTCAATGCATGGAGGGAGCTTATACAGGAACAATATTACATCTTCATCTCGACTTACCGGAAGCTTAGCATGCTAGGAGTCTAGAAATGAAGGTGTCGGGATGACTCGGCGGGAAACAAGGACAAAACAGTTGCTAGCCAAATGGAGGCATTGGGTCGGAGGCAGCGGACAAACACCTGCCTTCCGAAAACAACTAGGATAAGAAATGAAAACCCACAGCTTGATTCACAAAAAGAGATAAGCATCAAACACAAAAATCTTTTAATAAAAAAATTTAAAATAAAAAGGGTTCAACAACCTAACTCTTTTAATTTTATGTTGTTATTAAGCTCAATATTCAAAGCATGCTCTATCTTATTTGGTTTATTTTTGCTTAAAGTGTGCTAGGTCTCTATTTTATTTTTGGTTATCTCTGTGCTTGGCTTGAAATTATAGATATCCCTGGTTCTTGCCGAACTCAAAGATCTCTATCATGGCAATTTCCAAGGTTGCGGCCGGCGGAAAAAGCAAGAACGAAGACCAGAGAGCGGCTGCCGACAACAAAAGCCAGAGCGAAGACGGTGCGAAGAGAGCGGCAACCGGCGGCCTCAGGCTCGCCAGCCACCGGTCGCACCGTCTTGACACGGTTTCTATTAGCATATGAATGTGATCCTCTCTCTATATATAAATATATATTTGCCAACAAATTAAAGTATATATTTGCCAACAAATTAAAGTTCCATAACGGAGGACATCTGATCATTATTTAAAAAAATGAGCTTCACTGACGCTTTTTTCTAAAAGCGTGTCCATTGCTTTTCACGATATAAATTAATCAAATAAGTTATTATCGCATTTTAGTTTTAAAAGAAGCATCGTTGTTGCTTATTGAGCTACCACGACAAGGTGCATCTGAGCAGTTATCAGGTTCTAGTGAGGGTGAAGAATTGAGTGAGGGTGAAGCGGGAATAGATGAGACAAAACATGATGATGAACTAAAAGTCAATTTTCTTGTAGTATTAATATTCGTATAAACTACAAATAATAGATTTAAGCTTATGTAATCATCGTATCATTGTCTTACTTCCTCTCTCCCTCCCTTCCTTTTTTCTTCTTTTTTTCTTCCTTTCCCTCTTCTCTCTTTCTCCCCCCCCCCTTTCTTCTCCCCCTCTTTTTCTCTCTTCCCCCCCCCCTCCCCCCTTTTTCCCCCCTCAAACCGGAGTGGAACCCGGCGGCCCCCCCCCCCCCCCCCCCACCCAGCCCCTATTTAGGGCTTAGGTTTTTCTTGCGTCCAACGTACCAAATGCGAGTGAAAATCGGGCTCTTCATCTTTGGATTTGTAATTTTTGATGCAAAATATTTTATTCAAAAAGTTGGCACGATTTTCGAGGATATTTTGGATCACGCGTACCTACACATTTCTCGTCTCGCGGGGCATGCAAAACCCTTCAGCCAGATAAGCTCTATTTTTCTGGGGGGAAATCGTGCATCTACGTACCAAATGTGGGTGAAAATTGGGCCCCCCATCTTCGGATTTTTTTTTGTTTTTGAAGAAGAGGGAAATTGAAACTAGCTATGGTGCGCCTTGTGTAAAGCAGATTTTAGATGAATGTCTTGAATTTAACGGACGATAATCCCTATAAAATTGAATGGCCACCATTTTCCCAAGTTACAACGGGGGCTCAGACATAAAAAATCGCCCCATCCTTCGTTGAATTTCCGATTTTATATGCATGATATTTTATTCAAAATGTCGGCCGGATTTTCGAACATATTTTGAACCAACCGGCTCTAAAATGAATAGCTCCATGGATAACACACCAAAAAATGAGGGTGTGCAACCCTTGAATTTTTCCCCTTCCCCAAACTTTATTTTATTTTTTCTCATTTTCCCAACTCATTCTGGACTTTTCCACACTAATTTGAAGCTACATGCCCCATAGTGAGTGAGAAAATTATTGGATAAAATTTGGTTTAGAGAGCTGTTCAAAACTGAAATAGAATTTAATTGTTTGGTAAATTGAATTAAAAAAAAAAGACTTTGAGCATCAGCCCACGAAGCATTCTCGCACAGTGAGGGTCTGGAGAAGAAATAATTTTTGGATGGGCGTGGCTCACCGTGAGCGCAAGATCAGTGTCGTGCACTCACACATCAAATATCGTGTGTTTGATTTAATGTGCGAGTACACGACCCTAATTTCTTTGCTCAGGATGAGCCAGACCCACCCAAAATTTATTGCTGGAGAAGGGTCTCACTAGAAGAGTTAAATGTAGTCAAATCTCACCTGGCAATTTAGCAAGAGTCTGATTTTTGGACTCGACCCCGTGGCTTCAAGACTGATTTTTGTGAAAAATTCTATTCTTATCGTCACCACCACCATCCTTTTTAGATTGTTTGGATAAGAAGCTTTTTTAAAAGGAGCTTTTCAAGAAAAGCGATCTAGGGGCTTTTTGAACTGCAGAGGGCCCAATTTGTATTTCTTCCTTCCCTCCACTGCAAAAGTTTTCTTCTTTCATTTGCGATTTTTGCTTCTCACCACTGACCTTTTGTAAAATGCCTAATTATAATTTATATATTATTTACTTATTTATGCGATAAATGATTATCATTGATGTGGTCCCCCCTGAAATTTCCAAGACAAATCGGCAAGACGCGGGTCAAGTACGTATGTGCTAGACCTGACCAATCGCGCGCATCAAAGGCGCAAGACCCAGGAGCTCCCAAAGGAGGAGCCGAACCGCGCACGCGCACATCAAGGCCACGTAGCTGCACGCGGCCGCCCCCCCCCCCCCCCCCCCCCCCCCCCCACCCGCGCGCGGCCCGCGCGGCCGCATTCCCCACGCAACCGCATTCCCCACGCGACCGCATTCCCCGAGGCCGCACAGCCGCATTCCTCGGGGCCGTGTTGCGCACCCCCCCACCCCCCCCACCCCCCCGCCCCCGCGCGCCGACCACGTGCGCCGGCGCCGACGGTGGTTGTCGCGCCTCTGATGTCCCCCGCCATCCCTGGCTGCCTCCTTCACTGACCGCCACTGCCGCCTCCGGGCACCTTTCCCGGACCACCCGAACAGTCCGGGGGTGAGGGACACTCTCGTCATTTTGGCAAAAATGGTGATCCAGGTGATCAAACGGAGCGACGTCATTCGCCAGCACAAATCACTCCCCGATACAATTACAACCATGACCATCCAGAAAACTATTAATAGACTCACAGGCCTTCATTTGAAAACAAACAACTCCAGAGACAAGAGAAAGTTCTGAAGTTTTTCGGCGAGATCGTGGACTTGGGTCGATTCTCCGCTCAGAAATCCTCTCTGCTCTCCTCCTTGCACTCAGTCTCGAGCACTCCCTAAGTAACATCAATTTCCTCTGCAAGAGCGCTCTCATCACGACTCCGCATCAACGAAAGCGCTCCCTCCAGAAGCTTCGTGGACTTGAGAATTTATTAGCCAGAACACTTCCACCCAGATTCCGCGAGCTCAGCAATACTCCAAATCCGGAGAGCGTCCATCGAGACTCCGAGGACTTAGCCATTTTCCTCATTTTTTGCACCTGTAATGGAGTAGCGACATGTCGCCCTCCGAGATCAAACCAAACTCTGTAAAACTCCAAGAAGACAGTGTATTTTGGCTCGGCACAGTTCCAGCCACGTGGTTTTTCACTCTTTCTGGGTTTTCCACGTAAAAAAATATCTCTTGTCATTTGATGCGGTTCATTTTGATTGTTTGTGCGCCCGATCCGATTTCGAGCTAAGGCGGTATGATTTCTCCGAACCGGGGAAAGACCGGGCGACCTACAACCGTTTGGCGTCGTCTATGGGAAGGTGTTCCTAGAAGCTCTGACAAGTCTCGGCATTCCCAAACCAGCAACAATGACAAGAAGAAGCGTGCGCACTACGAACGACATGGCCCCAGAATAATGCCCCGAACTGACCGCGACTGACTCACTCGCGGGCAATGCTCCACTGCCCAACGGAATAGCTGTCACTTTCATTCCCACCAATGCAGTAGAATAGTGCGTCTGACTGATGGATGAGCGCCAAACTGAAATGCTCACCCTACTACAGAGGATGGGAGTGTCCAACCCTTCGCGCCAACACAATGCGCGTGAAGCACGACTAATGATAGCACCAGAGCATGTCCCTCGTCAGGGCGCGGCTTACCCAGAAGATCCCCCCGTCGAAGAACTCTCCGATGAAGCAAGCTCAATGCATATTGTCCGAAGGCCGGAGCCCTAAGACGATGCTCAGCCTGACCCTCGGCCAATGCAAGTGGATGCCCAGTGAGGCGACCATGGGCTCACCCTCCAAGAGGTCACGGACTTGGTCAAGGAAGGATACACTCAGGAGTTGCGCCTCCCCGTAAACGCACGACGCCCCTTCCACCACGGGTCCCCACTCGCCCCTCAAGTCATGGTGCCCCCCGTACCGCACGGATTCAAGCTACCAGACTTCGAGGCCTTCGATGGGGTAGAGTACCCCCTGGAGCACATAAATCACTTTGAGACAATCATGTGCCTCTTCAACGCGCCCGATCAACTATTGTGCTAAGTGTTCCCCCATAACTCCCTGTGGGAGGGGGCAATCAATAACTTTTGAGAGCTCACCCATCTCTTCATCGACCAGTTCATAGCCAACCAACGGATCGTCAGGGATCCCTCACACCTCTCCGGCATCTGCTAGAACAAAGGAGAGTCACTCAAAGATTTCTTCCGCCGCTTCACCTCCAAGGGGCGACAGATCCTAAGGGTCGACCCAGAGCTTCTTCACGACATATTCCTTAGAGGACTCTGCCCAAGTTGATTTCTACTCTTCCTAGATGAGGTAAATAGTTCCCAGCTATGTCGACCTCGTTCACTGGGTCGAACCATAAATCATGGTCGATGTGGCCATCGAAGACCACCGCCAGCAATTTGAAGGGTCTTCCAAGCGGAAGAGGGAGCCGGAACGCGCCTCTAACGCACCAATGGAACAAATACTGCCGCAATACTTCTCGTAAGGGCCAAGGCCCCCGCCAACACTGGGAATTCATCCCGCTGAATACCACCCGGGTGTAGGTACCCATGGCCATCCAAGAATCCGGCATGCTCTGACTCCCGAAGCCATTGCCCCCGAACCTAGGAGACCAAACACAATACTGTGAGTTTCACTGCGGCAATGGAACAGTGCAGAGTACTGCACCCTGATGAAGGAAGAGATAGAGTGCCTCTTCTGGCAAGGGCATCTGGGGAGATACTTGTAAAATCAAGTACCAACCATCCCCTACCGCACCAACCGGGACGAGATCAGCCCCCACCACAGCAAGGCGTGCGGGGGGGGGGGGAGACAAATGGTCGGGGAGGTCAAAACCATCGCCGGCTCGCCCTTCCAAATCCTATCTGTCGCACAACAAGAGGAGAGCCCAGAAGACCCAAGGTCACAAACGGATACCGCCATCAACTTCGGGGACGAAGACCTGAAAGGCGTGCAGACACCACACCAAGATCATCTCATCATCAGCACGGGAATTGGTGATCCCTACTTCAGGGTCAGGCGTGTAACACCTCCCCTGTAATGACCGTATAATATGGGTCCGGCCGGGGCCCCACAACATACAGACGCCACAGTTTTAGCGTTAAAAGATAATATTTACTACCCAGCTCAAAACTCAGAATAAACTAACAGCAGAAACAAAAAACAAGACCAGAAGTTATCAACATACATATGAGTATCAAAACGACCTTAAGGCCTTACAATGATAGAGAGTACAAAACTCAAATGATAACATCAAATACCAACATGCATAAGCACTTCTAGACTACCTCGTCATGCAAGACGGAAACATAGTGCATCAAACATACAATTTCACAAAACAGAGCTAGTACACAACTTGAAACGCTTCATGAGGCTTAGGCCTTTTTGGCCGGCGAGCTAGCTCCTGCTTGCGGTCCTTGCCCTGTAAAAATTTGGTGGTAACGTGGGTCAGCAAAGGCTGATCTCAATTGTGTAACCAACACATCTCCTCCCGACCGTCCCTAGCGGACCTCAGGGCACTCCATCACCCTGCAGGTCAGCACTTTGTATGCAATATACATAAACATGTAAAGTAGTAAAACAAGTTTGGATGTCTCATACAACAAACATGTTTCTACGTTGAGCACAATAAAAAGGGGGCCTACAGTGCAGCATGAATGCAATCCTGGGTTTCACCCAAGGCACCCTAAGCGTATGAATCTAACACATCATCACGCATCATCAATCAGGTACTTTCAATTTCCCCATCGGCGTCAAGCCGCAAACAAAAAAGGGGTAATGAAATTCCCCTAACGGCATACAAGCCGCCACATAGAACTCTTGTCAAGGCCCCACCCGCCCGTGGGCTTCAAACCCCGGCTTGCCTGCAAGCTCTGACTTCTCACGTCAGAATTCCATCTCACACACAAACCGATTCTAAGAACTCTTGCTGGACCCCACCCGCTCGTGGGCTTCATTGCCCGGGCTTGTCCTATGCTCGGTGTTCTCGTCAGTCTCACAGAAGGGGACTAGTCTCACCGGGACACTCTCCCCACATGACTTGCTCGTCACGGGATAGCCAGCCGGCCACGGAGACAAAACCGCACCTTAGCACATCACAATCCATAGCCTTTCCCACCCTAATACATCATTTGTACGACAACGTTCCCGCGCACCAAGGAAACCATCTACCGCTAACGCGGAGCTAACCTCGTTCGGTTCCGGTTACACGTACTCACTCGAAGAAGGGTGAAATCACATACATCACAAATGACATCTTGCCGCAATGGATTTCTACAAAATCCTAAAGGCTCGCTATGCAACATCACCGAGTCGGACTAACGGTCGCGACTACGGCTTCACCCACAATGCCTAATCCACTAACAGAGCGGATCTCTAATGCAATATCATGCCGAGGATGGACACAATCGACCTGGTTGCTCCTCTTGGACCATGGCGACCCAAACCCCTCTCATTTGAGAGATCCGGTGCCCAAAAGCTTGAAATAAAGAGATGCTATGCACGCATCCTAGAGACCGAGAGGAGAAATATCGTTACCTTACGACCCCTCTTCCTAGCCACGAAATCCTTGCTTTGAACGACTTGACACGAGCGCCTCCACTCCCTCTCCACGATTCTAGTCTCGGAACGGTGATCAGAGCTCCGAAGCTCCGTCAATGACAGAAGAAGCTCTCTCCTTCCTCCTCCCTCTCCACCCTACTCTCAACCTAAAAGATGAGAAAAATGAGGGAAAACCCCTCTCAGCCCTAATAAAACTGATTGGGCGGAAGATCCTGGGCCTTTGGATTGAATTTTGGGAAGCATCAGACGGCCACGAAACAAAATGACGGATTAGCATCCGTCTGCACGATCAGTGGCGCACGACCAGCGGTCGTGCGCACTAGATCCCATGATCGTGCGATCGCCACTGGCAGAACTCCAGAAAGAAAGGGATAAACACGCACGAGCAGCGGCGCACAACCAGTGGTCGTGCGCACTCTATCCAATGGTCGTGTGTTTACCCAGGAAGAACTTGGAAAAATGGAGAATAGTGTGCACGATCAGTGTCGCACGACCAGTGGTCGTGCACACTAGATCCAGTGATCGTGGGCTCTAGATCCAAAGTCGATCTCACCGACCTACTGCCACCGATGTATCTACCGCTGGGCGCTAGCTTCCAGCGACTCTAGGTATGAAAACTGGGGTGTTACAAGGCGGATACTGTTTGACAGTAGGAGATCAATAGACATCCTGTTCGAATCCACACTGCTCAGCATGAAGGTCCCTCGAGAGCGGCTAAAACTAGAAATCGGGTCGTTGTACGGCTTAGACAATGCGCCCGTACCCGTACGAGGAATAATCACCCTCCCCGCTACTTTAGGGGAGTTCCCAAGGCAAGCGACCCGGGACGTCCAATTCGTATTGGTCGACTCCAGCTCGGCATACAACACGATTTTCGGGCGTCCGCTTCAAGTACTTTTCGAGGCGATCCCCTCCATCCCGCACCTAGCACGGAAGTTCGTCACCATGGGCGGGATAGGTGTCACATGAGGCGATCAGGAGGCGACACGAATCTACTACCTCCAGCAAGCGCACCCTGGTCAGGACCAGAAACAAGGAAGTCCGAGAAAGACCTAAGCTGACATGCCCCCTATTGTTTGCGGCTTTCCCTATTTCCGTCTTGAAGAATAAGCCGTGAGGGTGGGCTCGCGAGCACCTGTATCTTTCTTTCAACAATGCAACATCTATTTTCCCATCCATCACAAATGGGTCATCACAAGATGAGATTGGCAAAAGCCTTTCTACATCTCCCAGGAAAGATTGGCGAAAGCCTTTCTGCACCTCCTAGGCGAGATTGGCGAAAGCCTTTCTGCACCTCCCAGGTAAGATTGACGAAAGTATATCTGCACCTCCCAGACGAGATTGGCGAAAACCTTTCTGCACCTCAGGCGAGAACGAAAAAAGCCCTTTTGCACCTTATGCAAGATGGACAAAGGTTCGTCTACACCTCCCAGGTGAGACAGACAAAGGTTCATCTGTACCTTCACTTGGACGAACCCTTCTTCTAATGAGACGCGAACGAACATAGGTTTTTCGCCCCACCTCCACCCGGATGGACCCCGGTCCTCCTGAGCCACGAACGAACAAAGGTTCTTCGCCACCTCCACCCGGACAGACCCCGGTCCTCCTGATGCATGAACGAATAATGGTTCTTCGCCACCTCCACCCGGACGTACCGCGATCCTCTTGAGGCGCGAACGAAAAAAGGTTCTTCTCCACCTCCACCTGGACGAACCCCGGTTCTCTTGAGGCACGAATGAACAAAGGTTTTTTGCCACCTCCACATGGACGAATCCCGGTTCTCTTAAGGCACAAACGGACAAAGAATCATTGCCACTCCCACCAGGACAGACTCTGGTCCCCCTGAGGCACGAGCAAACAAAGGCTACTCGTACCTTCCACATGGATGAACTCTGGTTCTCCTAAAGGTACGGACAAAGGTTCTCCTCCATCCCCGCTCAAGGTACGAGCAAGCGGGTCACATCGCCTCCAAACCCTCAACGGTCCACGACTCTCCCGAAAACATGAGTAAACAAGCAACGCCCAAGCAAAGCGCTACTCTATCAAAAAGAATACGCACGCCAAAACACAACCAAATTGACAGATCCAAAAGCAAAAAGGTTCTCCACTCAAATAAAAGGTACCGCATAGGCAACACCATCATAAGAAGTAGAAGCAATGTGTGGCGCAAAAACACGCCTACAACATAAAAATAGGCAAATCAAAACAAACTTGGGGCGAAGAAGTCCCAAGGATCATCCCTCCACGCGGTATCACTGTAGTCATCCGAGGAATCCTCCATGCCCATGGTATTGTGCTCCGAAAACCTCTGCGCGACTCGAAATCCCTTGTCGAAGCCCAAGAAGTACGCAGCATCGCGCTCATCCTCTATGAGTGGATCAACCACCGTCATCATCATCTCGGAGAGCGCCGCCTCCATGATACGAGACCGCTCCACCTCAAAATAGTGGGAAGCTCTATACTCAGCCACCGCAGCCGCTCGTACGACCTCGACCTCCTCCCGCTCAGAAATTAGCCAAGCATTCTCTTCCTTCAACTGCTTGACGTTCCCCTCCTGTTGGCACAGTGTAGCATCAACCGCCTCGGTACGACGGAACCTTTGCAAGAGTCACCTTAGCAGAAGCCAACATCCCGCAAAGATCCATGATCTCAGAGTAGACGACGCTCAGCTTGACCCAAAGAGACTCTGCCTCAGACTGAGAAGAAGATAGCTAGGACTCTGCATTAATCAACCAAGAAGTGACGGGATTACGATCTACAACAGGGACAGGATTACGATCTCGACGTCCTCAAAAATCCCAAAGCGCTTCCTCCGACTCTCTATGCGGGCAGAGGTCAAGGACGGCGGAAGGCACATCGATCTCTGCGGAATGCCACCTTTCGACACATGCAAAAAGAACAGGAGTTAGCGCCAAAGCGAGCCAAAGAAAAGGATCAACACGCATGGAGGACGACATGACCACGAAAAACGGCCCCCGGGCACGAGCGCACGCAAACCCGCGCGCACGACCGCACCCACACGCGGGCAGCCCCGCGCACACGCGGGGGACAACCCGCGCGCACATTTGCGCCTGGGCCGTTCCGCGCGCTTGGCCGCAACCGCTCACGGGCAGCCTTGCGTGTAAGCGTGCGACCGCACCTATGCGAGAGAAGCCCCGCGCACGTGCGCACTGCTCTGCGAGGGCGTCTGCATCCGCGCGTGGGGACGACCACACCCACGCGTGGACGGCCCCGCGCGCGTGCACACTCAAGCACGGGCCGCCCGGCCGCGCGATCGCACTCGCGCAAGTAGGCAGCCCCGCACTCGCCTGCTGTCCGCCCCGTACTTGCGTGGCCTACCTCGCGTACGGGCGCCCCCTCTGCGCTTCCCGCCTCTTCCGTCATCCTCCACCATCGGCGCCCTCTCCTACTCGGAAAATTTTTGGGTCCGATAACCGGACCGTTTTCACGGTCCAGGTTTAAAAATCTGCTTAACAGCTGGGACCCACTCATTTTGCTCTCTTCTCATTTCAAAATTCAAACGTCTGCGCCTCCTCTGCTGCAAATCGCCGCCAGGAAGAAGACATGCCCTAAATCTCATGGAAAACGTCTCACTGGAGAAAGGATAACAAGCCACTCTTTTACATCTCTCTTACCTCTTTATCAAACGCCTCCTCCGCTCATACCCTCGCCGGGAAGAAAAGCGTGTCGTACCCTAAGTCTCGCCGAAATGTCTCGTCGGAGAAAGGAGAAAATAGGTCATGCCAGGGGCGTGGGCGGGGACTAGGATTTTAAGTACTACTGTAATTTGCGAGGCCGACAAGATAAGATCTCGTTTCTTTAAATTTTTTTTATTTGGATCGATTTGGAACACTAGATGCATAACTGTTCAATTCATAAAACCCGTTTTTGTTTGTAAGAATTGTATTTGATTGGTTAGATGAACTACTGGTGCATAACTGTTGATTGATGTTAAAGAAATGCCCTTGTTTGTTTTTTTACAATACTTTTCTTGGTTTTTTTTTCACAGGCATCATGTATATCCGGCTGGATGTATACTGCATCACAGCACTCACATCAATGTTTTTTTGTCTAAGCCCACTGAATATCTGGCTGGATCTATACCGTATCATAGCACTACCAATGTTTGGTCAAACACACTGAATATCTTAATTGGCATATACTGTACCAAAGCACTACTGTATCTATACTGATTCCCGATAATATCTAAAACAATTCATAAAATTGGATTATCTTTTTGTATATGCGGATGGGAGGGCAATCGTTTGTTTTTGTATAACACTTTCCTTGGTTGTTTGTTATTTTTTTCCCAGGCACCATGTATATCCGGTTGAATGTATACTGCATCACAGCACTCGTAGCAATGCTTTTTTTTCCAAGCCCACTGAATATCCGGCTGGATCTATACTATATCACAACATTACCATTGTTTGGCCAAGCACACTGAATATCTTAATTGTCATCTACTGTATCAAAGCACTACTATATCTATACTGATTATCGACAGTATCTATAGTAATTCATAAAATTGGATTATCTTTTTGTATATACGGATGGAAGGGTGCTCGTTTGTTTTTGTACAACACTTTCCTTGGTTGTTTGTTATTTTTTTCCCAGGCACCATGTATATCCGGTTGGATGTATACTACATCACAACACTCACAACAATGCTTTTTTTATCCAAGCTCACTAAATATCTGGCTGGATCTATACCATATCACAACATTACCATTGTTTGGCCAAACACACTCAATATCTTACTTGTCATCTACTATACCACATCACTACTGTATTTATACTGATTCCCGATTGTATCTATAGCAATTCATAAAATTGGATTATCTTTTTGTATATGCAGATGGAAGGGCAATCATTGGGGACATACCTGAATACGATGCGTCATTTCAACATTTAAGAAACAGACAGAACTCATACTAGTTCTTTCTGAGGCCTCAAAGGAGTTATTAATTAACTCATCGGTGATGCATTTCTTGACCCTTCCCGATCTTCCATAGAATATTCATTTGTTGTACCGTCTCATTAGGTGTTATAGGCCGAACAAATCTCCATTTTTATTAGGGTTGTATTACATAAAAATGATTGTTAATAAGGTCGCACAGATACTCAGCCTACCCAATAGGGGACATGATTATGACTTCAAGAGATTACCCTTATCAAATGTCACACAAGACGACCTAGTCACTCACCTTAATGAATTAGCCAATATATAGGAGGATTCCAATTAAACTGAAATGCATTGAGTTGATGTTATTGTGAAGTCCATACTGTGCAGGGTTTTTTACCATTGAAGTCTCTTCGGCTTCCATTGTGCATGGATAAGTTTGATGGACTCGATAAGTTTACAAGATACAATTGGCCCAAGGCTATATATAGTTTTCTACATAAGCAGTTTGAGGACCTACATACACTCAGCTTCTCCAAAGAAGAACATGCCAGTCTGGGCTACCTCGAGGGCTGCTCCATCATTCTTGTGGTTAGTTTTTATTTTGTCTGATTTTGTTTATGTTGATGCACTATTGGGGTTATATTTTGAATGTTTCTATGTTTATTATCTTCTAAATTTGGTTTTTTGAGCACACCAACATCCAGGTGCCTGTGAATGAGATGGCTCAGTCGTATTTGTGTCGATGAGCTGCCAAAGGAGGTTTTAGTTATAAGTTTTGCAAAAATCTACCAAGACTCTTATTTCCAAAGAAAGAGGTTGTTTGTTGTCCTATAATTTGTTTGGATCTCGATGTTAAATTTTGTTGTACTTACCAGATGATGTTACTCACAGGTTATTTTATGTTTAGGTACAGCCAAGTTTTGTTGACTTAAGCATAGAGGATCAAGATGTACTCTGTCTAGAGGAATCAGATTCTGATTTCGAGGAGGTGTTGAAGTTGAGGCCGACGAAGAAGAATCTTGGAAAAATTCAAAAAGTGATAGAGGATTCAATGGATAGGGAGAAGGCTCAGAAAATGAAAGACAAGAGCAAGAAAGAGAAGGAGAAGAAGAAAATGGATAAGGAATTGAAGAGATTTATTAAGAAAGAGATTAATCACTCGGAAGAAAGATTTCTGACCGAGGTCCGTGATTTGAGAGGTTACTGGCAAGAGAGATTTGATTCTCTTACCGCCCTGATTGAGAAAAAGTCACAAGAGCACAATCCCGCAGTTGCCCCCACACCAACTTCACCCACTTACACCTTAGCCCCATCTACCCAAAAAAGGAAATAATCTGCGTAAGTGAATCGACCCCCGATTCGAAAAGCCGTAAAAGAACATGTCAATCTACCAAAGAGACTGGGAACTCCAAAGAAGAAATCCAATTCCCGGGACGATCATATTTGACAGCGGCTGTAAGAGAGCTCATAGATTCAACATTGAGTCGGTATGACAAGAGGAAATTGTGCTTGTCATCGATGTGCATTTTGTTCTAGATGACACCACATTAATATTTCATTATGTTGCGACTCATTTTTTTCCCTATTATAGTGAGTGTTTATTTGATTCTGACAACACAACAATAACTAAAGCGACTATGGAGGATTTATTGCGGCAAGTATGGCTAATGGATAGCCATCTAAATGCTTATGACGTTGTGTAGAACATTCAGAGGAGCAAATCCCCGAAGGCTTGGAAAAAAACCATTTGTCTCTCCAAATTATGCAGTAAAAGTTATATTGCACTTAATTTAAATTTTTATACTGTTTGTTCTCTACTCTAGTGATGTTATGTTAAAATATTATATTCATGCAGTATTATAAGAGTTGTGATGCTAGCTATGAGCAATTACTGACTCATATATCCCCAACAAATGTCCAAGCGACAGATATCATTTTGATGTCAGTGCACTTGCCAGGCCACTGGGCATTGTTAACGTGCAATTTAAAGGAAGAGATGTGATACTTTTATGATTCCATGCCAAACCCGATGCATCGTTCTACATTGTCCTCAATGGTATACTTTGTTTTTTTTTGGACTGTGCTACATGTTTTTTTTCCTAAGGTGCTACTTGTTCACAGATATCCGGGTTGCAGCAGGATACAAGCAAGTCACTACCAACTGTGCTACATAGTTGGGATATCAAAACAGTGGGGGAGGCACCTACGCAAGAAGGCGGCGACGACTGTGAGATATTTGTATTGAAATACATGGAGGCGATAGCTAACACAAAATAAATATCTTGGCCATCATTCCAAGGCTGGCAGAAGAACATGGCTAAATTCAGGGCCGAAATTGCGGTCGAAATGATTGAGCTTTTTTGCTCAAAGACATAGTTAACAATTGACTTTATTCGAACTATTTAGTCGTGGGAACTATATTGTTTGTTTATTTTGGTTATCCATACTACTTATATGTGATTTACTATGCAACATCCTACTCCATTTCTTATTTAATTGTTAGATATAGTAAATAGGTGACTTGATATCTTGAAATATCCAAAAATTGTGAAAAACTAGATGATAAGGTGTTTTTAGGTGAATGGACTAAGCTCATTCATTTCTTTTGCTATGTTTAAGGAGCTTGTTTGATTCTTCTGTCATGGTAGTTTTATTTCTAATACATGTGAAATATCTTACCTGCTACGTATAAGGAGCTTTTAAATCAATTTGTTGTATAGACTAATTGATCTAATACATGAGAAATATCTTACCTTCTGTCATGGTAGTTTTATGCCTAATCCCATCTGAAAGTGGACTGTAAGGTGTTGTTGAAGGCATAATGCTGGCAGTTTTATTTCTATCATGGTAGCATTACTGTTTTTTTGTCCTATCACGACACAAATCTGGCTAGATTTGCACAATATCGAACATTATAATATTTTTAGTCTAAGCACACTGAATCCATCTACAATTTCACATAATAATAACATTACAGAGCCTGTGGACGTTTGTGAGTACATAAATACAAAAGTATTAATAAATAAATAAAAACTATGAATGTTCACCAAAGAAGCACATCATGGACACTACAAAAATTGAAGGGCGTAGACAAAGACACTTCGTCAATTGCCTCACTGAACACATTAGGAGACACATTTACGGGGATTTTCTCGAAGTTGCCACTGCCCATAAAGTCGAAATCCTTTGATTCTTCATCTGATCGTCCTGTGGTAGATTTAGACTCCTTTTCCTCCCTACATAGTTTGTACATTTTTTAAATTAAACATAGCTGCAAGCATATGGAAAGTAATTTTACAAATTAAATATAAAAATGTAAACTTACTTTGCTTCCTTGCCAGTTTTGAAAAACTCTTCAATTGAGCATTTGACACTCATTTAGGACGTGCTCCTTTTGGATCTTTCAACATGCTTGTACTTTGAAGTTTTTTTTATCAAATCCTTTCTTCAACCTCTCTTGTTTGTCTATAATATTCTTCGCGCTCCTCCTCAATTCAGTCAAGGTAGCCAAGATGTGTTGCTGGGCCGGATGACACGTATCAACTAGTTGAGCTAAGTTGTAAGTTAATCGTAGAAGATGATTTCTAAACGCCAAGTTGGGTTGGACTTCTTTCACGAAAGTGCTCTTTAAAATGTCAAAATTCTTTCTTGGCCGCAAGAGCGAATCTCTTTAATAGGTAACAAAGATTTATTTGTTTTTCATTCTTCGATTTGTATACACTTAAGATGTGTTTGCAAAATATTCCTCTTATTTCAAAACCCTTGCATGAACATAACATCGAATGTGTGAGTGTTAACTTTAACTACCCATTACTTGTCCTCCATAGAAGCGTCACAATGTCTAGTGACATATAAAGTATAGTCAACCTCATATCTAACTTCCTCACTAATGCACACACTAACAACTCCATCCATAAAAATCTGTTCGAAAATGGAGAACATTTTCCCTGTGTATTCTGTGGAAGTTTGTTTTAATAAAGGACAATTTTTAAATTTCAAAGTGATGGTACCGTGCTTGCACTGAAATCTTCATCATGTTCAGATCTACGTCAAGAAAAAAATCATCTTCTTCATCCCGGTGTAACACTCAACAAGGGAACTTGTTATTTTTGCGCACCCATGTAAAACATTGTTCGCGGATTCGCTTCTCTGCGTAGATAAAATGTTATGGTCTAGAATGTCTTTATTAAACGCAGTGGACCATCTATTTCTAATTTTGTGCAGATCAGAAAGTCATCTATTGTCTTTCAAGTTGCCTCTTAAAATCATCCCACTCCAATGTGAATCAAACTCAGCCTCATCGTCGCATTTGCTCATGCAATGGTAGAATAAAGCTCTGACACTCTTATCACTGTTGAAGGATGGAATCTTTGAAGGAGCTTTCATCGAAATATGCCACTGACAAAGGCGGTGTCGAGTGCCAGTAAAAACCCTCGCAATTGCAACGGCCATCGCCTGATCCTGATCTGTAAAAATAATGCTCGATTGCTTTCCACAGGCAAATCTCAAAAATGTATCAAAAACCTAACAAAAAGATTCAGTGGTTTCATTTGCAATGAAGGTGTCACATACAAAGATATTTTGCCAGTGATGGTTTATCCCAATAAATGGCGTACAATCCAAATTATATTTATTCAACCGATACGTGGTATCAAAAATAATAATATCTCTGACGTATCATAATCAATCTTGCTATGACCATTCATCCAACAAAAGCTAGTCAGACGTCCTAACTCGTCTGTTTGGACATCGTAGGAGAACATGCTTTCTTCCATTTGTTTTTCCTTAAATATTTTCAGCAAACTTATGACATCGCCACTTTCTATTAGTGCTCTTCGTTCTCGTTGTACGTAATTGTACGCATATGTTTTACAAAAACCAATGTTTTCGTATCCACCCACCTCATTTGCCATGAAGGTGTATGCTTGAATTGTTTTGATCCCGACATCGGTCATACTCTTCAGAAGACTTCATTGGACATCAGATATATCCCGACGAGATCTCAACAAATGACTGTCAATTTCTGAAACAAGTGGGTGATTGTGTTCCTTTACGAATCTCACCACCTCCCAGTTCTTTCCCTCTTTATCAACAGCAAAATGCAAGCAAGTCAAGCACCATGTACGAGTGTTAAATTTGCGAAATTTTCTTTGCACATCCTTCTCTGGATTCAATCGTTTATACCCTGCTTTTGCACATGTAAATTCTCTTGTCTTGACAATTCAAGTATATGCCCAATATAAGATATGTTATTTGCGCACACTGAATCCAACTTTGCGAGCGTACTCCGTGTACATATTGTAAGCTTCCTTATCAGAGTGCACGGTCGGAAAGACAACAACGTCATTCTCCTACGGATTAAAAGGAGTCATTAGTTTAAAAAATAAAAGACCTTTAATTACAAAACGAGGAATACTGCAGCAGAATTTTTTTGGAAAAATCAGACCGAATAATAGCCCAGTAAGAGTACAAATAACAAATTCCGATAGGATTTTACACAATCAACAAAAAAACACATTGCAAAACCCTACAATCACACCTTCCAATAGGATCAAACATACAACCAGGACAGTCAGAAAAACAACAACGTCATTCTCCTACGGATTAAAAGGAGTCATTAGTTAAAAAAAATAAAAGACCTTTAATTGCAAAACAAGGAATACTGCACCGGAAAATTTCTGGTAAAATCCGACCGGAGAATAGCACAGTAAAAGTACAAATAACAAATTCCGACCGGATTTTACACAATCAACAAAAAAAGTCCTACAATCACACCGCAAACAGGATCTAACATAGAATCAGAACTACATGAAAAGACAAAGACAGGACGACTGCCACTTACATTAACCGCCGTTTTTGAGATCTTCTCTAAAGTTTCTCCAGTTTCCTCCATGGTGGCAGAGCAAATATGCACTTCTCGGCGGAATATAGGATGACAGTTGCTTGGACGAAGTTTGCGAGGACAGCACCAGCGGTTGTCGCCAGTAGAAAGACAATAAGGAGAAAAGTTCGCTGCTCGCCGGAATAAAGGAGAAGGAGAAAAATGTGTGCTCACCGGCTAGGAGAAGGAGAAAGACACGCAACTCGCCGGAAGAAAGAAGTTTGCGCAGCTCGCCGGAAAGGAGAAGAGGAAATATGCGCAACACCTGGGAGAGAAGGGAATGAGAGAATGCACAGTACAAGAGGAGGGAGGGGGGAACGCCTGGGAGGGAAACAAAAAATTCGCGAAACACATTTTCCGCGATATTTAAACTCAGACCTTGAAAACGGCCCGGTTATCGGACCCAAAAAATTTCTCGCTGACTCGCTTCGTTCCTGATCCTCAAAAAAAATATACTAACCTTCTTAGAGGGAGACATTATGGACGCAGAAGCTCCGCGACCTCCAAAATATCTACAATGGCATGAGAAAAGAGCAGAATGACCCCCTCAAATATATAAACGCTAGAGGGAAGGTTCATAAAAGAAGGCCATCAAATTTGCAAGATATTTCTTCCTAGATTTTTCTGTCTCAAACGGGCAGCGAATAAACATCAATATTTGACCAATATCTCGCAAAACATGGCAGATAATTTCCTAACGATTGGAGCGCACCGGAAGTAGCAAGAAATTTCCGCACTCATCGCTTCGCCGATCATTACTCGCGAAAATTTGGGGGTATTTGATGGGGTCCCCCTTGAAATTTCCAAGAAAAACCAGCAAGACACGGGTGAAGTACGCATGAGCTCGACCGAACCAATCGTGCGCATCAAAGCCGCAAGACCCAGAAGCTCCCAAAGGAGGAGCCGAACTCGCGCACACGCAAGGCAGGGTCGAGCAGCCGCACCCGGCCTATGGGCAGGTGCGTGCGGCCAGCCCGCGCGACCGCGCTCCGCACGGGCGCGCGCGGCCACGGGGTCGCGCCCCAGCCCGGCCGCACCCCCGCGTGGTCCAGGGCCGCACCCTCGTGCGGTCCAGGGCCGCGCCCCCGCACTGTCGCGGTGTCGCAATCCTGCTTGGCCGCAGGGCCACGCCCCCACGCGGCAGCGCCCCGCGTGCCAGCCGCGGGCGCCGCACGCCCAGCGCGCCCGCGCACACGGGTGTCGACGGCCTCCGCCACTAGGGGTCGCCACTGTCACCAGCGGTCGCCACCGCCGCTAGCATCCCTCGCCATCCCCGGCCACATCGTTTGCCGCCGGCCACCTCCGGTCGCCGCCGCCGCCGCCGCCTCCGGGAACCTTCCTCGAGTCATCCAAACTTCCCCGGGGGAAGTGACACTCTCATCATTTTGGCAAAAATGGTGATCCATGTGATCAAATTGGAACAACGTCATTCGCTAGCACAAATCACTACCCGACGCAATTACCATCATGACCCTCCAGGAAACTATAAATATGTTTGCAGACTTTCATTTGAAGACAAACAACTCTAGAGGTAAGAGAGAGCTCTGAGATTTTCCGGCGAGATCGTGAACTTAGGTCGATTCTCTGCTCAGGAATCCGCTCTGCTCTCCTCCTTACGCTCAAGCTCCAACACTCCCTAAGTCACATCAACTGCCTCCACGAAAGCACTCTCATCAAGGCTCCGCATCAACGAGAGCGCTCTCTCCAGAAGCTCAGTGGACTTAAGAGAATTTCTTGGCGGAAACGCTTCCACCCAGATTCCGCAAGCTCAGCAACACTCCAAGGCCGGAGCACTTCCATCGAGCCTCTGAGGACTTAGCCATTTTTCCTTATTTCCTGCACCTGCAACGGAGTAGCGGCCTATCGTCCTCCAAGATCAAACCAAACTTTGTAAAACTCCAAGAAAATATTGGATTTTGGCTCTGCACAGTTCCAGTCACGTGATTTTTCACTCTTTTCGGGTTTTCCACGTAAAAAATGTCTCTCGTCGTTTGTTGTGGTTCATTTTGACTTTTGCGTGCTCGATCCGATTCCGAGCTAAGGTGGTCCGATTTTTCCGGACCAGAAAAAAACTTGGCAACCCGCAACAATCATAAAACATCTTTTTATTATTTAAAAAAAAATCTAAACAATTATTAGAAAAAGGGAATTGTTAAAGGCAAACCAAATTTGGATATACGCAAATCATTGTTAATGACAAACCATATATTTTAAAAAATATTTTGTGCAAACCAAATTGTTAACCACAAACCAAAATTGTAAACAACAAACCAACACTACAAATTAAATAATCAAATGTTTTAGACAAAAAACCATTTCATGAGAAGTCCAGCACAACAGTTCGACAAAATAACACGTTTATAACATATAAACACCAAATTTATGACATTTCTCTTATCCTTCGGGTTACGGGTTTATTTAATATATGGTAACTGTCACATCCATTTCAATGAAAACCTGTAAAAATGTAAAGATTTTTTTTACCAAACAACGAAAACGAAGAACGAAAAAGCCAATGTGTAGAATCCATATGCAGAATCCAAAACGAAAAATTAGCTTCTTAATATGCTGAAGATGAAAGATGAAAATCTGCATTAAAGAATCCAGATGCAGAATCAAAATGAAAATGAAGAGAAGCGACGACGCACCTTCAAAATCAACGAAAAAAACCGCTGCCCGCGACGGGAGAGGCAACGAAAACAAAGAACCAACGTGCGCACCTTCAAAATCGTCTGGTTTGTTGTACGTCGAACTGCTCATCAGAAGCCTCGCAACCTACCGACGACTGGAGAGGCAGTGATAGAGAGGCCGGGAAATGCGGCGGGAGTTGCGGCGAGAGAGGCGGTGGAAGGGGCGACGGGAGAGGCAATTTCAGAGGGGTCGGGAGATGCAGCGCGAGCGGCGGTGAAGTTGGTTTGCGTATATCCAAATTGGTTTGCGTAGAAAAAAACCACCAGAAAAAAAAGACCTGATTTTAAGATTTTGATTTGCGTATATCCAAATTGGGTTTGCCTTTAACAATTCCCAAGAAAAAAATTTATGTTCCAAACAAAAAAACTTAAAAGAGCATTTTGAAAAGCAATGAAATAAAGAAAATTTCTAACTTTGATCCATAAAATACTTTTTCGAAAATACGACTGTGATGTGCTAACTTTCTACAAGAATGTTGCTTCAAGATGTCTTTGATGTATTGCATCAATACATTCTTTAAAATATGATACCAAGGTAGCAACAAGTTTCAAATTACGTTTGGTTTGGAACTCCGAATAGAATGTCATTGATAAGCCAGAGGTAGGTGAGTATGACGTCTAGGTCATCATGCCACTTATGCACTGGGCGACACGTGTTTTACAATGGCCGGGACAATAACTCAAAAATATATCCTCAGTAGGTTGCAACTTGCCTACATGAAGCTAACTCAAAAATTTGTGAGACAAGGACCTAATATTATAAAGTTTTAAAAAAAACTGTTTAGAATGAATGGTGCTTTTAAAACTGTTTAGAATGAATGGTGCTATGTAAAAATCCAGCTCAACAAACCACCCTTAGGGAAGGCCGAGCCAAGAGGTTGAATCGAGGTGTGGGGCAGCACCCACGCAAGTTCATAAATGTTCGGCTACAACACCGACCACAACATCGGCCTCACTGAGTCCTACCGAGTCATAACACCGCCCCACTACACTAGACAACTAAAATGACCCAAGTAAAGCCATGCTCATGAAGGAACTATCGTGCACGCCGACATATTGTGCGGGAACGAGCAACCTTGAAATTGCGGATACACCGATTTACACGACAATACTACATAAATGTCACCTTAATCAATACAAATCACATAAACATAAACATAGAATGTTAGAAAACATAGACCTAAAATGTGGGAAAAGGTCTTTGCTAAAATTATACCAACCATAAAACTTCAAGGTGTGCACCAAAAAAAAGCAAAGTTTGTGATATTAACGCACTTTCGTGATAATCAAGAATCATGTAATCCGCGTCTCACCGCCGGAGCTGCACAATGGAACGTGATACATAGAGCTCACGAATAAACAACGCCACAATCAACCAATACACGAGATATCAACATTACAGAACGAAAAGTGCTGTTTAGATTAACAAGAGAGCGACAAACTTTGAGATCAGATCACGAATAAAATTTCCATCCCTCATTACAAAGAGAGAAATAGGCTTTATCAACAACAGCAAATAACAAAGAAGGTTTGAAGAAGAAAACAAAAAAAAAATGAAACCACAGTGCTATGGAATGATAAAGAACAAGCATCTATGTGTTTGTCATGACGAAAAGGAAAATCTATGCATGAAAATAAGCCCTTCTCCTCCAGGGAATTCCCGCAACGCACTACCTCCAAAAGCTCGAACGCATGAGATGGCCGCGCGCAGATAAGCCTTAGGTTCCGTTCGGTAAGATGGAATTAGAATCGGAGGTCCCACGAAAATAAAAAAGAACATCAAATTCGAATTTCGTCCAACTAAACGGATCCTTACAACTTCAAAATTCAAACATCAAAATGATTCAGTCCCATGCAGCCATTAAAATAGGAAGGACCGACCGATGGGAAAGACCAAAACACCATTCCACTTGGGGGAGTATGATTTGTAACAAGCCACGAGTTTTTTAGTCAAGCGGTTACGACCGCATGACCGGTGAAAATAAGTCTCCCCCAAACGGAGCCGTTATGTACTATTTTGATATGCGCTGCAGAAGGATTAAGCAGTAAAATAAGAAATAAAAAGAGACCTAAAAAAACAAAGGCAATAAATATATGCAGGTCCATTTCGGCTATGTGCAGGTCATACAATTTCATAATGGTTATGTTATGCCGCCACTATGCTTCTCGGGACGACATTATGTTCGTAGGCGCAAGGAGTCGACAAGCGGCAACGAGGCTAAACCATCTGGTTCAGCCCCCTCTCAGTGAACCGGCTGGCCGGGGCTGAACCAACGGGTTCAACCCCTTTTGGAGGGGCCGGCCGGCCCCGCCTTGGCTCGGGTATTTATACTCGGGCTGCTCTCATGTGGGGATTATGCAAGATCATTCAAGGTACTTCTCTTTCTCTCTTCCTCAAACCCTAGTTCTCTAGTTTTCTCCTTAGATCTCTCTCTCTCCCCCCCTTCTCCTTCCTATCATTTGGTATCAGAGGCACTTTTCTCCACCATGGTAACGACTCGAACACAAAAGGAAATCGGCCGCTTCGAAACCCAAGAAGAAAATCTGATGGGGTTGACAGATTCGGTGGCCGCCATCGAGGAAAACGTGAAAACATCCACACAAAGGCTAGAAGAACGGATCGACACCCGAATGGAGGAGATCATGACGTTGTTGGTACAAAATCTGAAGAGTAAGGCCGTGTCGGAAGAGGATCCAGGCGGAAATTCCGCCGCACGAATCGATCTGCACCGGATCGGCGCAAACGGAGGCCCGGTCGGGACTGTCAGAGGCGCGAGTTTCGTCGCGGGCTCGGGATCGACCCAAAGCAGCGGGGTCGGCACGGGGGCCATGGCACAGGCGGGACACGAGGTTGATCGAGCAGCTGCTTTTCACGTTATGGTGGCCGATGGGAGCAAACTTCAGTGCGAGGGGGTCATGAAAGGCGTGGAACTAAGGATACAGGGGTACTCGGGACGCACAGCCGTCTATCTCCTACCCATCAGAGGGTCAGACATGGTGCTTGGGGTGCAGTGGCTACAACAACTACGGAGGGTGACATTTGATTGGGAACAGATGACAATGGAGTTTCTCCAGCAGGGGAGGCAGTATTGCCTTGGTGGCCTCAAATCTTCCCCGCTGAAGGAGATATCCCTCTGCAGTCTTGAGCGACTGGGGGAGCAGGGCAGTACGATGGCGATGGTCATGGCGATTACGGAGACCCTCGGGGCGTCTCCGACAGTCCCCGAGCAGATGCAGGCGCTGCTCGCTCAGTATGCTGATGTATTCCAGACACCCAGGACGCTCCCACCATCGCGGTTCCGCGATCACCGGATTCAGTTGAAGACCGGTACGAAGCCCATCAATATTCGTCAGTACCGGTACCCGTATAGCCAAAAGGTCGAGATCGAGCGCAGCGTTCGTGAAATGATCACAACGGGACTCATTTGGCCCAGTATCAGTGTGTTCTCGTCCCCCATAATCTTGGTTAAGAAGAAGGACGGATAGTGACGCTTCTGCGTGGACTACCGCGGCCTAAATAGTTCCACCATCAAAGACAAGTTTCCAATACTGCTGATTGAAGAACTACTGGATGAACTACACAGTGCTTCCCGTTTCACTAAACTCGACCTCCAGTCGGGTTACCACCAAATTCGCATGCATGAAGAGGATGTCCACAAGACCGCTTTCCGCACACATGACGGGCATTATGAGTTTCTAGTGATGTCGTTCGGGCTCACCAACGCCCCCTCCACATTCCAGGCCGTCATGAACGAGATATTCTGCCCCCTTCTCCGTCAGTCAGTGCTGATATTCTTTGATGATATTCTGATCTATAGTGCCAGCTGGGAGGAACATTTGCACCATGTGGAGCAGGTCTTCGCCATTCTTCGCCAACACCAACTGTACGCCAAGCAGTCCAAATGCTCTTTCAGGCAGGAGAAGGTCGAGTACTTGGGCCATTTGGTGTCGGCCGACGACGTCAAGGCGGACCCTCAAAAGATCGCAAGCATGTTATCCTGGCCACGCCCTCAGACTATAAACACATTGAGAGGTTTCTTGGGCCTCACAGGCTACTACCGCCGCTTTGTGAAAGATTATGGCAAGATTGCCCGACCTCTCATCCAGTTGTTACAGAAAGATGTCTTTGTTTGGCAGGACGAGGCAGAGGCAGCGTTCCAGGCACTTAAGGGGGTCATGACGTCGATACCAGTCTTGGCGCTCCCAGATTTCACTAAGGAGTTTGTGTTGGAAACTGACGCCTCCGGGGTGGGCATTGGTGCGGTGTTGATGCAGGAGGGCCGACCCCTAGCCTTCTACAGCAAGGCACTGGCCCCTCGCACGCTGGGATTGTCCACCTATGAGAAGGATATGTTGGCTATCATCCATGCGGTGGCTGTGTGGCGGCCATACCTTCTAGGCCGGCACTTTACGATTCGCACCGACCACCAGAGCTTGAAGCATTTCTTGAACCAACGGGTTTCGTGCCCTCTTCAACAAAAGTGGATGACCAAGCTTTTGGGTTATGATTATGAGATTTCCTATCAGAGCGGCAAAGATAACGTGGTGGCAGACGCTCTCTCTCATCTTCCTGAGGGTACTGTTGCTCACATTTCGGGGCCTCTAGTGGACTCCCTGGATGATAAACAGGAGGAAGTGATGCGCACTACCGACTTACACACCATGGTGGAGGCTTTACAGCGCGGCGAGACCGTGGACTCCGGCTATCACCTTCAGAATGGCCTCCTCTACCATCATGGCCGAGTGGTTCTTCCTCCGGACTCGGCATGGAAAACTGTGATGATGCACGAGTTTCATTCTTCACCGACAGGAGGCCACGCAGGAGTGCTCCGGACCCTTCAGCGGGTGCGAGCAAATGTTTTTTGGCCCGGCATGCGCCGTGACATACAACAGTTTGTGCGGCAGTTTGAGACTTGCCAGCGTCAGAAGTACGAGACGACCTCGCCAGCAGGACTGCTTGTGCCTCTCGAGATCTCGCAACAGATTTGGGATACAGTGTTGATGGATTTCATTGACGGGTTGCCCAAACCCCAGGGGAAATCCATAATTATGGTGGTGGTTGACAAACTCTCCAAGTACGACCACTTCCTTGCCTTGAGTCATCCATATACCGGCGAATCTGTCGCCGCTCTTTTTGCCCGAGAGATAATACACTTGCACGGCCTGCCCCGAGCTATCATCTCTGACCGGTACCCCACATTTGTGAGCAACTTTTGGCAAGAACTATTCCGGCTGCAAGGGACATGTCTACGTTCTAGCACAACACATCACCCCCAGACAGACGGTCAAACAGAGTTCTTAAATCGGGGGGTGGAGACCTACCTCCGTTGTTTTGTTATAGATGAACCCCGGACTTGGCCGGGATGGTTACACTGGGCCGAATATTGCTACAATAATTCCTACCACTCGGCCAGCAGGATGACCCCGTTTGAGGTTGTTTACGGCCGCCCTCCTACTCTGAGCAGCTATGAGCTGGGCAGCACGACCATGTCGGCGGTTGATCGGGCCCTTCGGGACAGGGATCGCATGCTAGCAACCCTGCGTGAGAACCTTCGCCTGGCCCAGGATCGAATGAAGGTTCAGGCGGACAAGCATCGCAAGGAGAGGGAATTTGCAGTGGGCAAAGAGGTGTTTCTCAAGCTACGACCGTACCAACAGTTGTCAGTCGCTCATCGCCTGAATCAGAAGTTTTCTCCCCGGTATTACGGCCCTTTCGTATACTCAGCAGGGTGGGGCCGGTGGCATACAAGTTGGCATTGCCTATGGGTTCCCGCATTCACCCAACTTTTCATGTATCCTTGCTCAAGCAGAAGGTCGGAGCCACTGTTCAACCAAGTGCTCTTCTGCCAGAAACTACAAGTGCGGGCGAGCTTCGCCCACTTCCGGAGGATATTGTGCTACTCAAGTGGAAACGACGAGGTGCTGAGTACCGCCCGGAGCTCTTGGTCAAGTGGAAGAATATCTCGGCGGCGCACAACTCCTGGGTGGATTTGCTGGACTTCAAGGAGCTTTACCTCGACTATCACCTTGGGTACAAGCTGGTTCTTGATGGGGAAGAGAATGTTACGCCTCCACTACGCTTCTCGGGACGATAGTATGTTCGTAGGCGCAAGGAGTCGACAAGCGGCAACGGGGCTGAACCATCTGGTTCAGCCCCCTCTCAGTGAACCGGCCAGCCGGGGCTGAACCAATGGGTTCATCCCCTTTTGGAGGGGCCGGCCGACCCCTCCTTGGCTCGGGTATTTATACCCGGGCTGCTCTCATGTGGGAATTATGCAAGATCATTCAAGGTACTTCTCTTTCTCTCTTCCTCAAACCCTAGTTCTCTCTCTCTCTCCCCCTTCTCCTTCCTATCAAGTTATGTGCAGGTCAAGTATATACGGGTCCATCACTTCCTATGATTTTTTAGTTTGGCCTGTATTTATCCTTGAATTACATATAGCTGAAAATGGTCTGCATATAATATAATATGACCAAAATAAACCACCAGAGTCATAGTGGCTGACTGACAACAAAGAGATGTGGAAAAGACGGAAAATAACTATATGTAGGTTGACTTCGACTATGTGCATGCCGCACAATTTTATAATAGTTATGTGCAGGCCAAGGACTATAAGGGTTCACAACTTTGTATTATTTTTAATGTGGCCTGCATTTATCATTGAATTGTACACAGCCGAAAATGATTTGTACATAACATCACCCTTTCCTTTTTGTGGAGATGATTATTAGGTTAATATTACATTTTATTTTATTCAATAATGATTTTTCCTGGGCGAGTCAATTAGTTCAGTTTGGATTTAGTTTAGTCCAGATCATATTCAATTCGAGAATATGATACGTTCGACCCTATAATGTAGGTCAAATTAGAACTTTGATGCAGAAATTTCAACCCCAAGTTCCTAAGGGCGGGTTTGGCACGGCAGATTTCCTGCGGAGGAAATCTGTGTGGAAGCCACCGTGACTGAAGAGCTTGCTGATTGTCTTGTAATTCAAGTGAGCAAGCCTCTTGTGCTATTGCACACAATAAGAGTCTTTCTCATTTGCAACAAGACAAACTAGAGAGTCTGAATCTACACATAGGAAATTTAAATAGTAAATATTCTCACTCCTAATACCCATAAAATGACCTCTTGGCTCCGTGCACCTGCACCCACAGGTTCCAAATCATTGAGTTGGGATGCTAATGGTTCACAGTAAAGCGGACTTTGCCATAGCTCAAGATCGGTCCAAAGTCATTTCGATCGGATCCCAATTCAAACCAAATATGGACAAAAAAACTCCGGAAGAACCATTCTAGAGGGCACTTTTGTGCATGAATGTTGACAATGTACTAAACGACCCATATAATAGAGACCCGCATTCACCCACCCATGCGAGCGCGCACACAACCATGCGCGTGGCCCAGTGCGGCCGTGATAGTACCTCCAGCAGTGGCATTGGCTCAGTTAGGCGCGGGGTTTTTGCTCCGGTGGGTCATAGAATACATGTTTGGCAAGAAAACGGTTATGACCGCCGCCAAGAAAAGATTACTAGTTTTGAACATAAAAGTGGATGAGGAAGCGTTCATGAACAACGGTTCATAACAACCACGTTCACGACCGCAGCCACCGCGCCAAACGGAGCCATTATCTCCAACAGGCAGCAGCCATAGCATCTTCGGCCAAGAAGGTGTGCTGGTGAAGTCAAAAATAGATTGATTGGATATTATAATTGAAGGCATGATTAAATTAGAAAACAAATATGTTTACATCAAACATGGGACTTCCCTTACAGTAGTAGTGTAGTAGTCGTGTATATACACACACATATATACACACACACATATATATAACTCTCAGGCGCATTGCACTTAAGCTCGATCTCGCCAAAAATCAATTCAAATTTCGAGGGATGATAAATTTTCGAGCCAAACTCGTAAGCCCCAACCATAAGCACGTTGAATTTCCTCACAAGTCGCAGGGTCTCAGCAAACAAGCAGTGCATGCACTCCGGGAAACACATGTTACATCAAACATGGGACTTCCCTTTTAGTAGTAGTAGTATATATAGATAACTCTCAGGTGCATTGCACTCAGGCTGGATCTACGCCAAATGTCCTCCAATTTTGAGGGATCATAAATTTTCGACCCAAACTCATAAGCCCTAACCATAAGTAGGTGGAATTTCCTCGCAGGCTCTCAGCAAACAAGCAGTGCATCTCCAGGAAACAAATTCGCTTGTCCCGCTAAGCCGTTCGCCCAGTAAACCATTCAAAGCATCCTTCTTAATTTAACGAACATAACAGCAGGAGCAGAAGCAGCACTCCGCCCCTTGTTTTCTTTTTCTTTAGAAATCTTATAAATTTTGGGGTCTTATGAAGAAAATTTCAGTTTGTATGTGAAATTTTCTAGCCTTTTTTTAATGTCAGATTGACATTCTTTTAAGTGAAATCTTTTTCCTACAGGCTCAGTGCTTAGTGAAGAGTTAGATATATAGTTAGGATTTCTTTCAGACAAGATTTTCCATCGCTGCGTACTTATTCTTTGCGTATTTTCGATCATCTTATCGTATATATCTGGGTATATATTTAGATTTGGAAACTAGACCCTGCTGTATTCAAAACACTGTGTGAGTAGACATAAGTTAGGAAATAAACAACATTTATTTTCAAAGAAATGAGAACTTCCATTGATATATGAGTCTGTAAAAGAATCAGAATTACATGAGGGTCACCTATTTTCGGCGCTGGCTCCATTGCTCTTTCTAAATAATCGAACCCGAAGAACACATATTGTCGGAGTGAAGGCCAGCAGTGTTTTTAGACCCTCGGGAGGATCAAAACCATGATCAGCATCCCAAGTCCACCATTTACGGGTGAGAGAATCTCTGAGTCGGTCGGTCATTCCACCGCTGTTGTTTGAAGAACCTTCTCCCATTTTGATAGTTGAGAAATCCTGCTCTTTCCTTGGCCTGCTGATAGTTCGAATTTCCATCAAAAGCCGTGTCAACTGCGCTGAGCGGACGGTTCCCTTGCCGCGGATATGGCGGCAGGGGAGGGAACGGTTTGAAAGGCATTGAAGGCGCAATTTCCAATGACGAATCAAAGTGGCTACCACATTTGGTCAAGCCAGTTCCCTGGTTCTCCATGAGCGTCAATGGAATGCCATAAGAAACAGCCAAGTGTGGAAGATATCTCTCCTGTGGATGCCCAATCACCGTTATTTCGCCGTTGATATCTGTACATGTGCTGACTACTGGACAGACTTCTTCCTTGCAGGGAGAACCAAATCCCGGAGGCATTTCATCATCATCGTCGACGTCAGCCGCGATAACTTCACAGGAAGCATTGTTTCTTTCACCCCGGGTCGTCATGGAGTCTTGCTTCGCAACATCAATGTCTGGAATGGGTTCGAGCTGTGAAGGCCTCATGAGCTTTATACAACCATTATTACACACCATAGACTGATCGGACGAGAACTCAGAAACTTTTTCGTTGGAATCTGATGACGGATCCCATCGGCTTTTACGTTTTCGAAATTTCGTTATTTCGATTGAAGAACTATCAGTCAAGGAGGCGGAGCTTGAAGCAGGCTGAGTAGAAAGAGAGAGAGCCCCTCCACGAATATCTGCTTCAGATGGAGGCTGACAATTTGATGTGCTAATTTTGTCGTGATCCTGCCAGGAGCTGAATTTTGATGCCTGACACCAATTAGGACGGGAATAATTTGCGCATGATTGTCTCCCATCCCTATCAGAGGGCTCCACCCTACGAACATTGCGAGGTATCCATTGATCTGCAAAGTTTCGTGCAATGACATGGACCTGGAATCACAATATCAAATCCAGTTTAAATATATTGTTAAAAACTAACCAAATCAGAAACATATAAAGTATAAAATTATAATCAAGCGGCAGAAAATATCAGTGGCACCATTTAAGTTCAAAGTAAAAGAATAACAGCAGGATATAACCAAGGTTTTTAGTTTCATACAAATAACTTCAAAATCAGATAAGCACTGGAGGGATAATCCGGAAAGAACTTGAGGGTAAATTTATTTAGGACACCACTTTTGAATTTATACGGAAAGAACAGCGGGAAGAAGGAACTTGAGGGTAAATATCAGTGGCAGAGTAGACGTAGAGGAAGGAACAAAATGGCCATTGAGTATGAGATTTAGTTGACATCAGAAGCATCGCTCCAAAATCGTACAAGAACTTCCAATATCTAGCAAGTCTATCTTGAAAAAGAACAAAACGAAGGATCGCATTGGACTAAGGGTCCGTTTGGGGGGACTTATTTTCACCGGTCAAGCGGTCGCGACCGCATGAACCGGGACTTAATTAAGTCCCGGTTCATGCGGTCGCGACCGCTTGACCGGTGAAAATAAGTCCCCCCAAACGGAGCCTAAGTAAACATAGAAATTCTCTGTGGGTTAACTCGGATGAGGGCCTCAAGAAGAATATGTTGAATAAGCGAAGCGTTGACTCCTATGCCCTCAATAAAAAATATTGCAAGAAAATCACATGAAAAGTACAAAGAAAGGTGTGATCATGTCAAAGACAACTTCTAAGCGGGTGATCATGTTTGGATACACTTGGACAGATCGACTAGAGGGAGAAGGAAAGAAGTGAACTAAATGGAGTATGAGATATTCCGAATGAATGAAAAGATTGATCACACGGAACTGAACAAGACAGACATTAACACCATACATGAGAAAAAGGAAACTTAACGCACTCGCAAAAAGGTAAATTTCCTATTGCAACAAAATAGCAGGTAAGGAGGTTGGGACATAATCATTCCCTCACTTAGAGCTATGGGTTTGGTCTGATCTGAAGACAAAAGTTGCCAATAGTGCTGATTATTAAAAGATTACAGGTTGAAGAACAAAAATCAAGAGCCATAGTTGACAGATCGTCAATAGGATATCATATGCAGCAGTTTAAGGTAATCGGGCAGCCCAAGGAAGCATGTTTGTCAACCATTTTAAGTAGCTGCTATTTATTTGTATTTCATTCCATTGTCAATGGCCATTCCAGCTGCCACCCAGGTGTTTCCAGCCCTAGCTGACATCCTACAGCCGTGCCAATTACCCAAATTCCTGCCACCTTTGTCTGCTGCCACAGCTACAGATCATAAGCCCAATGATAGCTAGGATAGAAATCAGATTAAAGGGTGCCAAAACATAATGTTTACAACAATCCAGTGATGAAATGTCAGATTCTCGTGTGCCTGGCAAGGAAAATCAGTCAGAAGCATTATAATTTTATCACTAGATCATAGCGAACCTCAAAAGAAAATCATTGTTCCCTTTTTAATCTATTCTGGCCTCGTAGTGTAGTCATGTAATAACGCTTAGGATAGCAATTCAAACTGTTTAGCAAAATAGGAATGCTTTTCATACCATCACTTAGAAGCATTTTCAATTCAAGAGCACCAATTTCATGAAGAGGTTGGTATATACATCTTTCAGGATTGTATCTCCAAATGGCGTTGAAATTGAAATATGTAGCTAAGGAGAAATAACAAATTATTAACATGTGCCAGAAATTGTTTGACATCTAAACCATGTTATAATAAAAATTGTTGCACAAACCACATTTAAAAATGCAATACTACAGCAATGGGTACACAAATTGAGTACCAGAAATTATAAGAGCAATAGACATCCAAAAAATTAACGTTTTGAGGACAGAAAATGATAGGATTGCTCGACAAGATCAGGAGAGCCATGAAATAGCTCAGTGTGAAGTCATTCAATACCTGAGTGTCCCTGTGTTTCATCAGCTTTAACATTGACTCCTTGAAACTACATAAGAAAATTTGACCAACAAAGTTGACAAATTCAATCAGTTAGGCTTTAACAAAACATAAATAGTTTGTAGAATAACAAACGATAACTATTACTGACAGAAAAGTGATGCATAAAAGTATCACAAGGGATCGTTCAGAAAAGATGAATCTAAACAGTAAAGAAATAATGTGCAGATGATAAAAGCCAGATTAATAATAATAGCGACTAGAATAATCATTAATGGCAAGAGATCTGAAAGCACAAAAAATACAAATATGCATGTGCCATGGATTGTAAGTTCTTCCTTGTGTCCCTGACACTTTTTAGACAAAAAAAAATATAAAAATATGATGGTTCCTAGAAGATTGAAAAAGAATCTATAGACATATGGAAAGTTGAAGTCCTACAAAACCGTAAAGATTATTGTGTAGAGCACTAGTAGTGCATATAGTTGTATCTTGTGAAGAGCTTCAGAAATTTCTAAGTGGTTCTACAATGGAAAACCTAGAAAGCTGTGGATAAAATAATCAAGGAGTATGCAGAAGAAGCTAGGAATATCCAATGTGTGGTATATTTTAGAATCCTTCATCCTTTGAAGGGAAGAGCCCTGAAGACCTATAAAAGCGTAAGACCTTCATCCTTTAAAGGAATCATCCAAGTTTGGAATCAAAGGAGTTTCTGCATACACTCCATCTTCCTATTTGAGTTGTTCCACTGCACATGAGAAAGAAGGTTAACTTAGAAGGGCCACACTAGTGAGGATATGAGGGATCTGCAAGCCCGTAATAAGTGGTATTAAACTAAGTTGAACGAGATGTGATGACAGGTTCATCATCTATAGAGCATGTCAAGATGACCACCAATAAGATAAGATGGACAAGTGATGGAAATCGTCGTGATCCGCTACTCATTCGGACGATCTGAGTCCACGAATGCGCCTGGATGGTTGTTGAGTCGATTTCATGCATTTATTTTAGATTTTTGTGTACCTTTGGCACCCAATCAGTTCGAACATTCTGAGCCGTGCGATTTGGATGCCCTCTTTCTATTATAGTGTACTTGTGAATGGGGGGGGGGGGGGGGGGTCAAAGTATGGTTGCATTTTTGCAAACCGTTGGTCATGATTTCGTGGTGCGACGCCGGAAGCTACAACTCCTTGGTGCGACTACAAACTGAATCCCTCTCCTTGTCCACCTGTCGGCCCGGTGTCTTCCCCAAGCCGTAAGCCCTCTCCCCCCCCCCCTACGCCCGGTCTAATCAACGCAAAACCCCCCACCAGCCGTTCCTGGATTTGCCTCCATTTTCCCGTCAATCCCCTTCCATTTCCGTCTGTCCAAAGTCCCCCTCTCATGCCTTGTTTCCTACCATTGAACCCTCCCCAGACTTCTTCCTTGCAACCAAGCCCCTCAACCCCCTTCCCAAACCCGACAACCAACCAATTCCAGGCTCTCCACCCTCCCAGCCCCACTTCATGAACTCCATTGTAAATCAGCAACCCCACCCTGCTCTGGACCGTTTCCATTCCCTACCCAAGCCCCATAAACTGTTGCCCAACCACCTATCATTTCACTACCAACTCCCACTCCATCCAAGATCTTCATTTCATCCCACCCGAGCACTCCAAGTGCTTCTCAGCCACCTACAGTCCTAAAAAGGTCAATCGTCGATGGACCCCCACCTTCCCCACGCCGCCTCCACTTGCAACATAAGTCATTAGTTTGGAGTTTGCTTGTTTTTCTATTATTATGCACTCAAGCCATGCTTTGTTGGATGTAAAATCAGATGCTTTTACTATTGCAAAATCACATGCATTAATTATTGCAAAATCACATGCATTAATTATTGCAAAATCACATGCATTAATTATTGCAAAATCACAGGATTTGCAGGACCGGTTCGGTGCGCGCTTAAAATTGTTTGCGACTCAAATACTTGTGAACCAATATTTGCTTCTTTGAATCAATTATCACCTGAACGGTTGTGCTCAAACAGTGCTCTATTTTACATAATTATTTACTGTAATTGCATTCAGGCATACTCATTTGCATTTGCATTGAAATCACATGATATTGGATCGTGTGCATGCTTTCATGTCAATTTAGAATTGATCGTAATTTCATTCGCATGTGTCGTGTGTTCGCTTTCATTGCACTTCGAGCTTCGGTCATCCGTCTCCTATAGATTCGTCCTACATCATCTATGGAGCAAGTCCAAGATGACCATTGTAGAGAAAATGCTGAAATCTTGTATATACTTCTTCAATGTATAAAAACAATGTATGTGTACATATATATAGGGAGAAGAGAGAGAGATGAGTCTCATTTACATGGTGTGGGACTAATACAAGACTAGTAGAATCTACACTAAATAGACCTATACATGGGCATAAACATGGGCCTTTTCTAACACTCCCCCGCAAGCTGAAGCGTACTAGTCGTAGGCACCCAGCTTGGACAAGAACTGATAAAATAGGGTACTCGGTAGGGCCTTAGTGAGAAGATCAGCAACTTGGTCAGTCCCCGAACATGCTTTAATTCCAGCTTCTTCATTTGAACTTTCTCCCGAACGAAGTGACAATCAACTTCAATGTGTTTCGTTCTTTTGTGGAAGACCAGATTCTTAGCTATGTGTATAGCAGCTTGACTGTCACATAGTAAAGTAGCTGGTGAGGAAAGTTTTACTCCTAGATCAATGAGGAGACTTTCAAGCCATGTAAGCTCAGATACAACAGACGTCATCGAACGATATTCAGCTTCAGCTGAATATCGAGCAACCACAGATTGTTTCTTACTACGCCAGGTAACAAGGTGCCCTCCGAAGTAAGTACAAAATCCGTTGGTAGACCGTCGATCATCCAGGGAACCAGCATAATCTGCATCTAAATACGCAACTAATGTTGGAGTAGAAGAAGAAGTTTTGTATACGAGCCCTTGACCAGGGGCTGCTTTTAGATATCTCAGGATGCGTTTGATGACCTGTAGATGAGATGTCCGAGGAGAATGCAAAAAACGGTTGACAACCCCAAAAGCAAAGGATATGTCTGGTCTCGTGACTGTTAGGTAAATCAATTTTTCAACGAGACGTCGATAGTAATTTGGATTCGGAAGAAGTAGATCTATATCTGAGGCATGTGCACAAAGCTTATGATTAACATCCATAGGAGTATTGGTCGGCTTGCATCCAGAGTAGCTAGCATCCTGAAGGAGGTCGAGGAAGCACTTCTGTTGAGATAGGACAAGGTCATCAGGACGTCTTGCAATCTCAATGTCGAGGAAGTATTGAAGGATCCCCGGATCCTTTGTTTAAAAAACAGAACTCAGGTGTTGTTTGATCATTTGTATTCCCTTTAAGTCATCACCTGTAATTAGGATGTCATCGACATAAACCAAAAGGAGAACGGTGTCTGTTTTGTGATTTCGAGTAAACAAAGAGAAATCTGATGAGCTCTGAGTAAAACCAACTTCTCGCACAGTCTTACTGAACTTGTTGAACCATCCCCAAGGTTATTGTTTGAGACCATAAATGGACTTCTTGAGGTGACAGACTCGAGACCCCCTGTGGTATAAAACCCCGGTGATTGCTGCATGTATACTGTTTCTTGTAGATCACCATTTAGAAAAGCATTCTTGATATCCAGTTGATGTAAGGGACATTGGCGATGCACATCCACTGAGAGAAGGACACGAACTGTGTTGAGCTTGGCTACTGGAGGGAATGTTTCCTCATAATCAAGACCTTGTTGTTGAGTGAAGCCACGAGCCACCAATCGGGCCTTAAGACGGTCAATTGTCCCATCAGGAGCATGCTTGATGACGAAGAACCATTCACAACCAACAGTAGTTTGGCCAGGAGGGAGAGGAACCAGGTCTCATGTCTGGTTAGCCCAGAGAGCTGTGATTTCTTCGTCCATGATTTCCCTCCAGCCCGGATGTTGGAGAGCCTAATGCACCGAGTTAGAGACAGAAATAGAGAATAATGAAGTAACAAAGGTGTAGTACCGGGGATAGACGATGCAGAGATACATAGTTCTCCATGGGATGGACGGTGGAGGCCGGTGTCGGATCAGCAGGTCGCAGAGTGTCAGAGGTCGAAGCCGACTGCATCGGGGTGGCAGAGCGAGGAGGGCGACGGGTGTAGATACGGATAAGAGGTGGCTTGTGAAGAACAGGAGTCGGGGAAGGGAGGAGTGGTGGTGGAGAAGAGGTAACTGGGATGACCGATATTGGTAAGGATTGTGATGGTAGAGGTGGGTTCGAAGAAGAGAAAAATGGTTGATCTTCCTGAAATGTAACATCAGCGGAAACGGTCACCTTGAGGATGGTAGGAGAGTAGCAAACATAGCCTTTCTGAGTTCGGGAATAACCGACAAACATGTGTTTGGCCTCCCGATGATCCAACTTGTGTGTGCTCGGACCAAGTAGGTGAACATAGCAGGTACACCCGAAGATGCGAGGCGTGAGAGAGAATGACGGAGTCGAGGGGAAGATGAGAGTAAACGAAGTAGCGTTTTGAAGAACGGAGGAAGGAAGACGGTTAATGAGATAACATGCCGTCGAAAGTGCAAAGTACCAATAAGCCTTGGGTACCTGCATATGAATTATGAGGGAACGAGCAACATCAAGAAGATGTCGGTTTTTATGTACAACCACTTCGTTTTGTTGGGGGTATAGGCACACGACGTCTGGTGATGAATTCCAAATTAAGAGCAGAGATTATCAAATTCATGACTATTGTATTCACGAGTATTATCCGTCCAGAGAGTTTTAATTTTGTCAGAAAACAGTATGTGAATTTCAAAAACGAAAGTCCAAAATACATGGGAAAGTTCGGAGCGATCACGAAGCACAACCATATCGTGCGAGAGTAATCATCAATAAAGGTAATAAAATAACGATACCCAGATATACTAATGATTTTGTACGGGTCCCAAACATCAGAATGTACTAGAACAAAAGGAGCAGAGCTCCGAGTACAATTAGGAGGAAAAGAAGCACGATGTGGTTTTTCCAAGATACATGAATCACATGTAAAAACTGGAAGAGAAAAATAGGGAAGAACCTACTTGAGGACCGGAAGAGGAGCATGCCCGAGACGCCGATGCCAATCAACGAAGGAGATGGAGGAGAGGATGGTAGGAGAATCATTAAGAAGGTAGAGCCCGTTTTGCAGTCGTCTTTTACCAATGATATTCTGCACCCGTCGATCCTGCATCAGAAAAGAAGAGGTGAATGTGACAGAGCAATTCAAATTAGCAGTGAGGCGACTAACAGATAGTAAATTAAACGGGGAGCCCGGGACATGAAGAGCCGAGCGGAGAGAGATAGAGGAAGTGAGAGGATATCAGTAGAGCCAGACACAGGGAAGGGGTCGTCAATGGCTACTGTGATACACTTAGGATATGGAGAAGTCAAGTATTGATGGGGCTTCAGCGAGGTAATATGGTGAGTAGCACCTGAATCCACTATCCAACGCGGACTAGTGGAGAGCAAGGTTGTCAGGATCGAGATCCTAGGTGGGATCGTTTTGAGGTTGGATCGGATCGTAAGATCGGATCGAGGATCGCAAGATCCTACAACATTCATAAATTAAGACTAAACAAATAAAATTGAATTTTATATCATTAAATTTCATGCTCAATTAACAGAAAAAATCAATAAATTGAGTAGTATGTAAATAATTATATTAATTTTTTTTGAATAATTAAATCAAAAAAATAATCTCATATTAAGTTCAATTTTAGTTTCAGGTAAGACACTAAATATTTACTAACAATAAAAACAAATCTGGACTGGAAGCGACCGAAGAAGCCGCTCTTGGCCTCAGTTTGCAGTCAACAATCGACACTTGGGATATGGTAAAGCAACACGATATGATTTTGTGATGGAGTATTAGGCGGGATTGAGATAAGGTTAAACAATGGGTTATGGGAGTTGGTTGGACCGGTTGAATGAGGTCGGAATAGGGTTGGACATATTTATAGTTACCTTTGGCCATACCGGTAGAATCGGGTCAGGATCGCGATCCTAAAGATCCTAAGATCCGGATCGCGATCCCAGTCGTAGATGTGCCGATTTAGATCCTAGGTAAGATCTGGATCGATTTACAAAATCTGTATCGTAGGATCGTAATCCTACGATCCGGATCGCGATCCTGATAACCATGGTGGAGAGACACGTGATTCATTCATTAGAGATGGAGGCAACGGAGGCAGGCGGGTGGCTAAGCATCACGTGAAGTTGTTGGAGTTGTAGGCGAACTTCTTCAAGATCAGCACGAGTGGCAGAGGGACTGTGAGCAACAACAGAAGCAGTCGGACGAGGAGGGAGACCATGTTTGCGGTAACAGGTCGCCTCAAGGTGTCCATCCTTACAGCAGAAAGTACACTTGGGCCGCGGCCGCCCACCTCGGCCCCTTCCCCGAGAGCCGGAACGTCCTCCACGAGCAGGGGGGAGGGAGAGGTAGTAAAGGCACAAAAGAAGTGATGGAGAAGGGTCGGTGAGGGAGGGTCGGTAGTGTTAGGAGGTGGTGAAACTCTCAACAGCATGAAGCACACATCAGAGAATGAGGGAGTCGCAGCAAACGATAGGATCTGAGCTTGAAGACTCTGAAGATGAGGCGGGACACGCGCCATTATCATGGAAATACTGATTGCTTCATTTTGAGCGCACTGGGCAGCAAGATTCATAGTGGGAGGCTAATGTTGGATCCAGGCTTCAACCAGAGTCTTGGCCCGAGTAACAAATGACGTTAAGTCGGCAACACCGTCAGTGTCAAGAGTCTGAAGATCTGTGATGATGTCATATAAGTGTTGGAGTCTGTCCTTGCCGAAATAAAGGGAATGGAGCCCATCCCACATTGTCTTGGTCGTCTCGTGATACATGGTCATACGGTAAGGTTCGTCATCAAGGGAGTTGAGAAGCCAGATCTGAACACGACCGTCGTTACACAACCAGCCGTCAGTATGTGCTAAAGGAGGATCCCGAGAGAGATGATGCAGAAGTCCCTTGAACTGAAGTACCCAACGTACAGAGTGCACTCATTCAACAAAATTCTTCTTCCCAGTAAGGGAGATTGTGGTGATCCTCAACTCATCACGCAGTTCAGGAGTAGGAACCAGGCGGGCTGCAGGAGAAGTCGGGTGCTCGATAGAATCAATCGAGGAGCCCATGGAGAGACGGTCTGGCGGCTAGAAGAAGCGGTAAGAGCAAATACAACGAACGGCCGAGAGCTCGGCAGAGGAGGCCGCGACAAGAAGGAAAGGCCGCTGTACAGCCAGAAAGAGAAGACCGCGGCAAGAGAAACAAACCGCGGATGAGGAAAACCGGTCGAGAAGATCAAACCGCTAAGATCACGCGGTTAAAAGAGAAGACCGCGCGTCTAAGGAAGACCACGCGATTAAATGAGAAGACCGCGTCAGCTAAGGAAGTCAGCAGGAGTCAAGAGTCCGCAGCGAACACTAGAAGACCGCGCGATTAAAAAGTAAGACCGCGCGACTAAGGAAGACCACGCGGTTAAAAGAGAAGACCGCGGCCGCTAGGGAAGGCAGCAGGAGGACAGTTGTCCACGACAAACACTAGAAGACTGCGCCAAAGAGGGAAGCAGCACGTCGCGCGATAAGATCAAACTGTGCGAACATGTCGAGAAGAAGAAAACACGGGCCAGGGTGTGCGACAAGATTAAGTCGGCACAAGCAGATCGCGCGACAAGCAACCCGCCAAGAGGGAAGCAGCAGGTCGCGGGGAGGGTGGTCCGCAGCGACTAGAGGAGAAAGTCGCGCGGTAAGAGAGGAGGTGGGACGCACAGAGAAGACCAGAGAGATTATAAAAGGAGAAGAGGAGGAGGGGAGAAGGGTGGTTCTACAAGAAGAAACAACAGAGAAACTTGCGGTTAGAAGGAGTAAACCGCACGAGAGAAGCAACAGTGACCGCAGAGAGGTACGTACACTAAACCGCAAGGAGTGTCGTGCGGTTACTCAATTACTATCCGCCTCGCCGAGTCCGCAGGAAGGAAGAAAGAGACCTCCCAGAGGGAGGCGTTCAAAAAATCAGAGACCGCCCAAGGGGGACCGCAAGCTCTGATGCCATGTAGAGAAAATGCTGAAATTTTGTATATACTTCTTCAATGTATAAAAACAATATATGAGTAGATATATATAGGGAGAAGAGAGAGAGATGAGTCTCATTTATATGGTGTGGGACTAATACAAGACTAGTAGAATCTACACTAAATAGGCCTAAACATGGGCCTTTTCTAACAACCACCAATAAGATAAGATGGACAAGAAGGTTCACGGGACTTGTAAGAACAATGCGTAGACATTACCAACTCAAATGGCTATAGTAGAAATAGTCATAAGGAATGTCAAAGAGAAGGTCGACTACACATCTAAATGCATGGAAGGTCACGAATACAGGATAGAAGAGCTCTTAAAGGAGATGTGAGGTGTTATGTATACTGAAATTTCATATAAACAAAGCTAAAAAAGGATGAATTTATAAAGTATTAAATGGTTCAACATTGTGATTATCAAAATAGAGAAATATTAGGCCTTATATTATAGAGACATCAAAATGATGGAAGACAATAATTTAATATAAAAATATAATAAAGTACGATAATTATGATTTGTTATTTGGTGTTGTAATAAGGCTGACCACACCAACAGAGCATTCAATGCCCTAAAGGTATACATATTGTGTTTTCTAGCAATAAAAATTAAGAGAGATGAAATATGGAAACATAAAAGTTTTTCAACCTTTGCAATATAATATACTCGAAGGATCCTTTAGCCTCTGACGGAGGAGGCATAGCAAACCTGGAATCTACAGCTACTAATCTATGTTAGGATCATGATGTATGTGCCTACGATTTGCATCAAGTAGAAGACTAAGGTCAAAAGATAAATATTGGATGAAATAAAATTTTAAATCTTTTTTTGTCGGGTAGAGGTATCTGTTATGATCATCTGTCAGTTATCTTATTATATTATTATTATTATTTTCGTATATATGTTGAGTCGAGTCAATGTATCGAGTTCTGTTGTAGTGAGTCATAGTCGTCGTTATTAGAGTCATTGTAACGTTTAAGTGTTTTTAATATTTTATGCTTCTTATGTAATTACGGGTTTGCCACCCAGGGTCCTATAAATAGACCCTTAGTGTCTTGTAGCAATTTCAAGCAATGAAATATGAATTTTTTATCTCTCTAAAATTCCTCTCTCTCTCTAACCCTCTCCCCCTCCTCTAGGGTTTTTCCTCTCATCTTCTTCTTCTTCTATCTTTCCCTTCTCCTCCACCATTTCTAGGGCTCGTCCCTTGTACCCCCGACCTTCCACGATCCTAACAAAAAAAGCCAATAACATTTTGGTATCAAAACGAGCCCATAACATCCTGATAACATCTTGGTATCAAAGCTCTCCTTCCTCGGCTCGATACTTCCGATGTCCCCACGACGCATTTACCTGAATCCATTCCAGTAGCCACTCTTACCCTTGACACCAACCACCACAACGCTCCGCTGGAGGAGAAGGGAAAGTTAGAAGAAGTTTGGAGAAGAAGATGAGAGGAAAAACCCTAGATGAGGGGGAGAGGGTTAGAGAGAGAGGAATTTTAGAGAGATAAAAAGAAGTTCATATTCCATTGTTTGAAATTGCTACAAGACACTAAGGGACTATTTATAGGACCCCGGGTGGCAAACTCATAATTACATAAGATTAAAAATACTTAAACGTTACAATGACTCTAATAACGACGACTATGAATCACTACAACAGAACTCGATACATTGACTCGACTCAATATATATATATGAAAATAATAATATAATAAGATAACTGACGGAGGACCATAACAGTATCCTATTTGAAATTGGCAATGAGAAGATGCACCAAATAGAAGTAGCAAAAATCTATTGTGACCTACTTAATTATGTCCTCAAGAATTTGTATGTTCAAATGCATCTAAAATATGAACAAAACAAATTCTAACTTCAATGCACTCAATCTCTAGAGTGACGTTACCAATTAAAGATAGCATTTGCAAAGAAAGATCCAAACCTTGTATATACTTCTTGAATACAAAAATACAAGTATGAGTACAAATATATAGGAGAGAGGAGAGGTAAACTTAGTTATACAAATAATGTGGGACTAAGCACTAAATCCTATATGGGTCATATTAATGGGACAATACATCATGTTTCCTAATATTCTCTAACACTCTCCCGCAAGCTGGAGCAAAGGCACCAAGCTTGGATAACAACTGATGGTACATTTGTCGTGGTAAGGCCTTGGTGAGAATGTCGGCAACTTGCCCTGACGCAGGAACATGCTCCAGCTCTAACTTCTTTAATTGGACCTTTTCACGAACGAAATGACAGTCAACTTCGATGTGCTTGGTCCGCTCATGAAACACAAGATTCTTCGCAATGTGAATTGCAGTCTGAGTATCGCAAAACAAGGTTGCTGGTGAGGGTAAAGTGACCCCCAAATCACCAAGTAGACCCTCAAGTCAGGTGAGTTCAGATACAACCGCTGTCATTGCACGATACTCGGCTTCAGCGGATGACCTAGCAACAACAGACTGCTTTTTGCTATGCCAAGTAATAAGATTCCCCCCAAAGTAGGTACAGAAGTCTGTAGTAGAGCATCGATCATCCAGGGAACCCGCATAGTCCGCATCTGAGTAGTGCAACAAGAGATAGGAAGGAAGATGGCTTATATACCAATCCTTGTCCAGGAGCTGTCTTCAAATATCTGAGGATGTGTTCCACTGCCTGGAGATGAGAGGTGTGAGGAGCGTGCATAAATCTGCTGACAACTCCAACAACAAATGAAATATCAGGTCATGTAACTGTTAGGTAAATCAATTTTCCCACAAAGCGCCGATAATACTCAGGGTTCGTAAGCAGGGAATCGGAGTCAGACCCATGAGCACATAACTTGTGGTTGGCATCCATCGGAGTTTCTACAGGTTTACACCCAGAATAGCCAACATCGTGGAGGAGATCAAGGCAATACTTCCGTTGTGACAGAACAGTCATTGGGTCGTCTTGCAACCTCAAGTCCAAGAAAGTACCTTAAACTCCCCAGATCTTTTGTCTGCAAAACGGAGTTCAAGTGTTGCTTGATTTTTTGTATCTTTGTGGTGTCATCGCCAGTAATCAAGATATTATCCACATATACCAAGAGAATGACAGTCTCAGTTGATTGATGACGAGTGAAGAGAGAGAAGACGGCCGAGCTCAGCTTGAATCCAACATCGCAAACAGCCTTATTAAACTTTTCAAACCAAGCCCGGAGAGACGGTTTGAGACCATAAATAGATTTCAGAAGAAGGCATACATGAGACTCCCCCGTGGTCTCAAACCCGGGAGGTTGATGCATGTAGACTGTCTCTTGAAGGTCTCCATTCAAAAAGACATTTTTAATATCGAGTTGATGGAGAGGCCAGTGTCGATGCACGGCCAAGGAGATCAGAACCCGAACAGAATTCAACTTGGCAACGTGAGAGAAGGTTTCATCATAATCAAGTCCCTATTGTTGAGTAAACCCACGCGCCACAAGTCGGGCCTTGAGCCGGTCAATTGTCCCATCCGGAGCATGTTTTATAGTAAACACTCACTTGCAACTGACACACGAATTTCCGGGAGGAGGAACCAGATCTCAAGTCTGGTTAGATAAAAGAGCAGTCATTTCCTCATCCATGGTCGCGCGCCACCCTGGATGTAGAAGAGCCTACTGCACTGAGTTAGGAATAGAAATGGAGGAGAGGGAGAGAGCAAACTTGCGTAGAGGTGGAGCAAGGCGATGCATAGAGACATAGTTCGCCATGGCGTGAGCGGTAGATGGTAATGATGGATCGTCAATCTGCGGGATAATACTGGTAGAGGGAGGCTGTTGTAGAGCTCCAGAGACCGGGGTACGACGAGTGTAGACACGAATAGGGGTGGTTTGGATGGTGGAGGTGGAGCATGTGCCGTAGGGGGGTTGGAAGGAGCGGTGGTAAAGAAACTGTGATGAGAACAGTCGGACGAGGAATGGAAGGAGAGAAAAGAGGAGCAATGACAGATGATGAGTTGTAGAATGGTTGAGCCTCTTGAAAGGTGACATCAGCAGAGACAACGACTTTGTAATGAGGCGGAGAATAACACACATAGTCTTTCTGGGTCTGAGAGTACCCGAGAAATATGCACTTGCGGGCCCGGGGAGCAAACTTATCTGTGATCGGACTGAGATTGTGAACATAGAAGGTACACCCGAGCACACGAGGCGTGAGAGTAAACGGGGATTGAGACAAAAAGAGACTAAATGGAGTGGCATGATCGAGCACAGAAGAGGGCATGCGATTGATGAGATGACATGTCGTAGAGACAGCAAAGTTCCAAAAACGAGTAGGAAAATGCATTTGAAGCATGAAGTACCGTGCCACATCAACAAGATGGTGATTCTTCCGCTCTGACACACCATTTTGTTGAGGCGCATATGCACATGAGGTTTGATGTATAATACCGAACTCGGTACATAAGTTCGCAAATGTACGGCTAGTGTATTCCTTAGTGTTATCCGTGCAAATAACCTTTAAAGGAGAGGGGAACTGTGTACGTATTTCGCTAAGGAAGACACGAAAGATAGTGGTGAGTTCAGTACGATCCCGAAGTACAACCAGGTTTAGCGTGAATAATCATCAATAAAAGTGACAAAATATCGATAGTCAAACATATTATGGGTTTTATAAGGGCCTTAAATATCAGAATGTACTAATGAAAATAAAGTATCACTCTGAGTAAAAGGAGAAAAAGAAACACGATGTTGTTTGCCAAAGATACACGACTCACAAAAAAACTCATGCAGAGCGACATCCGGAAGAGCCTTCTTGAGAATTTGGAGGGGAGCATGCCCGACACGACGATGCCAGTCGGTAGTAAAGACGGCGAAAAAAGCGGAAGGAGTGACATCGAGGAGATAAAGCCCATTTGACAATCGTCCATTACCAATGATATTCTGCGTGTTCTGATCCTGCACAACAAAGGTAGAGGGTGAAAAAGTAAGACAACAATTGAGGTCTTGTGTGAGGCGGCTAACGAAGAGTAAGTTAAATGGGAAACCGGGAACATGAAGAGCAGAAATCAGAGACAGAGTCGGTGTGAGGGGTATATCAGCAGCACCAGAGATGGGGGTGGTATCACCATTTGCCATAGTGATGAACTTGGGGTGAGTAGTCACTGAATATGGCAGAGGGCGTTGCAAAGTAATGTGATGCGTGACACCCGAGTCCACAATCCAGTGAGAGCTTTGCGAGAGACAAGAAATACCTTCATTGGAAATAGATGTGACAGAGCCAGGCGAGCGAGAGATCACCCCTTGCAGGTGTTGGAGCTGAGTGTGTAGAGCATCAATGTCTGCTCGAGGAGAGGCAACAGAGTCTGGGGCAAGAACAGTAGGAGGATCAGCCAGAGCAGGAGCAGTAAGATGTGGTGGCAGACCATGTTTGCGATAGCAGGTGGACTCAAGATGGTCGTGTTACGGCCTCCCCGAGCTGAGGACCCTCGAGCATGCAGACCTGGTGAAGAGTGTTGTAGAAGTGCTGGGGAGAGAGTAACAGGAGTATCCGGGGGCGGGGTGACCTTCAGAAGCATGAAGCGCACATCAGATAAAGATGGGGTGGTAGTAGATAAGGGAATCTGGGCCCGAACATTGTGGAGGTGAGAGGGAACCCGGGACATCATCATCGCAATCCCGACAGCCTCTTTCTGGGCTCGTTGAGTGGTCAGATCAGTAGTGGGAGGCTGATGCTGGATCCAAGCCTCCACCAGGGTCTTGGCTTTAGCAACAAATGAGATCATATCACCAGGACCCCCGGGATCAAAGTTTTGAAGATCCGAGATGATGTCGAACAAGTGTTGCAAACTATTCTGCCCCGAGTAAAAAGAATGGAGTTCCTCCCAAATGGCCTTCGCCATGTCATGATACATAGTCATCTGATAGGGCTCGGTGTCCATGGAGTTAAGTAGTCAAGATTGGACGCGACCATCATCGCGAAGCCACTCATCGGTGGGAGCGGTTGGCGTGACCCTTGCTAGGTGATGAAGAAGACCTTTCGTCTGCAAGACACGATGAACCGAGTGAACCCACTCCACAAAATTACGCTTCCCACTGAGAGAGATAGTAGTAATTCGAAGTTCATCGCGAAGCTCGGGAACTGAAGCCGCAACACGATCAGGGAGAACAGAGGAAGAATTGGAACTCTCTGACGCCATGAGACCGCAGTGGTTAGAATAAGACGGTAAGGGTCCTGGGCTGGCAGCGACTAGAAGAGACAGAGGCCGGGAACAGGCTGGTAGCAAGCACGAGACCGTGCGGTTAGAGGAAGAATGCAATAGGCCAAAAGGCACGGCGAACAGGAACTAGTTCGGGTGGCTAGGAGCAGACCACACCAAGAGAAAACACGGCGAACAGTCACCAGACCGTGCGGATAGAAGCAAGCCGCACCGGAGCGGTAAAGGCAGCCCGCGAGAGAGCCGATCAAGCCGAGAAGCGAGAAGCAGCAAGGCAGTCGGCAAGAGAAGGGCGAACTCCTTGCGACAAGAAGGAAACCGTGCCACAAAGAGACCGCGCAGCAAGAAAAGAAAGAGGTCGCAGCGGCAAGGAAGGAGATCGCGCGGCAAGAAAAGAGGTCGTGGCGAGAACACCGGGAAAAGACCACAGCGGGCAAAAACAGGTCGCAGCGGGTAAAGCGAGAAGCCAGACGGTAGAGAGCAACCGCGAGAAGAAAAGGCAATCCGCGGATAGAGCTAACCGCGGGAAGAAAAGGTCATCCGCGGGTAGAGCTAACCGCGGGAAGAAAAGGCTATCCGGCTAACAGGGGAAGCCCCGGCGGGTAGAGAGAAACTAGTGATGGTTAAGAGGACCTATCCGCACGGGAGTGGGGTCCACGTGCCAGAGAGAGAAGAGGCTATAAAAGAACGTAGAAGAGAAGGAGTAGGTGGATCCACGGGAGAGGGGGCGGAGGCGGGTAGAAAAGAGAGAGGCCGCAAAACCGTGTGGTTAGGAAGAAACGCAAGCCGCCCGGTTAAAAAGAGAACTGGGCGGTTTGAGAAAAATAGGTCGGACCGTACTCCTCCGATACCATGTAAAGAAAGATCCAAACCTTGTATATACTTCTTGAATACCAAAATACAAATATGAGTACAAATATATAGGAGAGAGGAGAGGAAAACTTAGCTATACAAATAATGTGGAACTAAGCACTAAATCTTATACGGGTCATATTAATGGGCCGATACATCATGTTTCCTAATATTCTCTAACAGAATTGAACAAGTTAATAATTTGAAGATAGCATTGAACAAGCAATAATGTGATGATCAATCAATCTGAAGACCTACAATATGAGCAGATATACTCAGTGTGTAGATGGAAAGGAATTAATTGGATAAAGGATCAAACAAGGATTACAAATTATTATACTGTTTCTGACCTTTCCATTCCACTACAAGGAGGAGGGACATGTATATGATCTCTAGTAAGGATTTCTTTTTCTGCAAGGAATTCTAAAACCTGCAATGAATGAAAATGATCATAATCAAGTTAAAGGTATGAAAACCAAGTATAAATTTGATGGATAAATACTTCAAAAGGGAAAACACAATCTTTATAAAATTTTCCAACTCGTGGGGAGGCCAATAATAATTATTTAGGCAACAATTATTAAACGCTTTAATTTCTAACTTTTCAAGATTAGCTCTTCCCTTGTTATATATGAACATAACTTAAGATCCGGATTCCATGTAAGATAAAAAGTGCAGCCTGAACTCATGAATAGGTAGTCTAGTACTTAACCATGCTGTATAATTTTCCAATTTTGGACTATCCAGCTAGGGCTTGTATTGCACAAAGATAAAATTCCCTAGGTTCATTTAAGTGATAAACCAGGCTAGAAATCATATAAACTTATATCACGTATATATATCCTCCCAAAGATAAATATGTGCAGAGTTATAATGATGTCTGCGAGTCTATCAGTTATAACATATATGTGAAGTCTCCGGGTTTAAGATTTTCCATACTGAAGTCTTATTCATGATTTCTCAAAAAAGCGAATAAGGTGGCTAGTTTTATTAGGCAGAGTTCTTTCAAAGCTTTATTTTACATATCAAAGTCATACCCTTGTTTGCCTATCCCCTTATTACTGTTTTTTATAAATTTCTACAGTAAGAAAAAACTTACACAAACAGGCCTGCTTCTAGTTGAAAGAAAATTGAAAAGAATGAAATACCTAAATTTACCACAACCTCTACAGTGAACTAAATTATTCAAAAATACTATTTTTAAACACTGAATATTTCAATATGCGACATGACTTTTGACTTGTTTCTATTTCTAAAATAATTATTTTAGAAATACATAAAAACCAAAAATATTTGTTACATATAATACTTGAGATATTTCAATTATTTATATTATCATTAAATTATACATCATTGTTATGAAAATGAGGCTTGGCGCACCAGTTAAGGTGTTTTAGTGTGATCTTGAGGTTACAGGTTCGAGTCCTGAAAATAGTCTCTTGTAAAAATGCGGGGTAAGGATTGCCTACATTTCACCCTTGTGGCGGGACCCTTCCCCGGCCCCTCGCTGCGGGCGATGCTTTGTGTACCGCATCGCTTTTTATATACATCATTATTAAAGTAAAAAAAATAGGACAAAAATTTTAATCACCCACAATATTAAAAATAACTTGTCAATTCAAACATTTACTAATAATCATATAATCAGAACATATAGGCACATTGATTTTTCAAACAGAAAAAACAGCCTCATAGAAGCAGCTTGTAAACTCATTTTTTCACAACATTACAAATAGCCCCAGCTGTCCCAAATGGACAATTAGTAATGGACAATTAGTAATAGAATCGAGTAAAAGGAAATTAAAAAATTTCAAAACAGATTGCATTATAAGCGCCGGGCTGCCCTTTTTATATACATCATTATTAAAGTAAAAAAATAGGACAAATTTTAATCACCCACAATATTAAAAATAACTTGTCAATTCAAACATTTACTAATAATCATATAATCAGAACATATAGGCACATTGATTTTTCAAACAGAAAAAACAGCCTCATAGAAGCAGCTTGTAAACTCATTTTTTCACAACATTACAAATAGCCCCAGCTGTCCAAATGGACAATTAGTAATGGACAATTAGTAATAGAATCGAGTAAAAAGAAATTAAAAATTTTCAAAACAGATTGCAGTGCCTAAATTTTAGAGAAATATGTGCTTAGTTATATCCGTCGTAATTATCCTTTCCCGCCTTAGTTGAAATAAAAATAACTTCTTAACCTTGCTTAGTCGTGTTCATAAAGCCCCCCGGGCCAGGCCTAAACCGGGCCTCCCGGGCTCGGGCTTTCCCGAACCGGGCCCGGGCCCTGATTACAGTCGGGCCGGGCCGGGCTTCTGCCTCGGCCTGCTAAGGCCCCAAGGGCCGGGCCGGGCCCTGTTTTTTTTTAATTTTTTTTAAATCGAAATACGCGCCTTTTTGAACTGCGTCTTCTAGAGGAATTTTCAGGAGAAGTGTTCAACATGAAAGTTGTAGATCTCGACGATATCTACAACTTTCATGTTGAACACTTTTTTATTTGAAGTCGTTTAAGCCCCCGATTTGAAAAATCACAGGGAACATTCAAATGTTCCGCGTGATTTTTTTTCAGGGGCCAAATCGGGGGCCTAAACGGCTTCAAATCAAAAAGTGTTCAACATGAATGTTGTAGATATTGTCGAGATCTACAACTTTCATGTTGAAGACTTCTCCTAAAAATGCCCCTAGAAGACGCAATTCAAAAAGGCGCGTAGGAGCCGGGCCCGGGCTTAGCCCAGGCCTAGAAACCGGGCTTTTCCCGGCCCGGTACCCGGGCCGGGCAAATGCTCATATATGGGGCCTTGTTAGGCCCCATGGCCCGGCCTGGACCCAGGGCGGGCCTAGCCCGGGTTCCGGGCCTAGCCGGGCTTTTACCGGGTCGGACCCGGACCGGCCCCCCGAACCTGATTTGTCGGGCCCGGGCTTAGCCCAGGCCTAGAAACCGGGCTTTGCCCGGCCCGGGTACCGGGCCGGGCAAATGCTCATATATGGGGCCTAACAGGCCTTGTTAGGCCCCATGGCCCGGCCTGGACCCAGGGCGGGCCTAGCCCGGGCCCGGGCTTTTACCGGGTCGGGACCCGGACCGGCCCCCCGAACCTGATTTTTATGCACACTCCTAACCCTGCCATATCAAAGCACCATTAACTGCCACCATCCCCTTATAAGTTACCACAAACATTATCTATTAAACATGACAACCGACATGACAATGTCAGTCGTCAGTAGATCGCACTGACCTAGTGCTCCCAGCAGCTTTATGTTTTATTATCATACATGTATTTTGGGTCGTGAGTTATTTATCGTTTGTCTTTGCGTGTTTCAAAACTAGGCACTATATAAGCCTATGTGTGTATGTCATTTAAATTATTTTGGAGTAAGATCACTTTTAGAGGAGCCCTAGGGGCTGAAATCTTCTCTCTTCTTCTTCCTTCTCTTCCCCTCCACCTCTTCTTCAACCCTAGCACCTAACACTATACTTAAGGTTTTCAGAGGAGGAAGAGTAGGGCATAAGTTGTACACGGTACATGATGTAAACCCATGATATTTATATTTTTTAAATTTAATAAAAAAAGATACTACTAAAACTGCAGGTATAAGAAAAAATTGAAATAAGTTTAAATACCAAGTTAATAAACATAATATTCATATTCCAATTCCAAAATCTAATTGTGTGGATAGTAAAATAAATGAAACAAGCAGTTAAAATGAAATGAGATATCACATTTCACCATTCTTGTCATGGCGTGGCCTAGGCGTCCAGGCGCCCAATTGTAAACAAGGCGTTGGACGCCTTATTTTTTTTAAAAAATATGGGAATAGACAGCAGTTTATGTAAAAATCGTTGTTTATGATCGAATAGACAGCGATTTTTACATAAACCGCTGTCTATTCTACCCTGAACACTAGAATAGGCAACGGTTTATATAAAAACCGATGTCTATGCTCGGATTGACAACAATTTTTTATATAAACCACTGTCTATTCTACCCTGAACCCTACAATAGATAGCAGTTTTTGTAAAAAACCACTGTCTATTCTTTCTATTTTAAATCGTGAGCCTTAAATTTTAGTTTTTACCTCGACTTTTTAGTTCTTACAGCCGCTGCTCTGTGCGAAAAACCCTAAAGGCGATTTTGTGAAATTTTTTGTCTTCCTTTGCTTCGATTTGACGATTCATCTTCGACATATCATATTTAGGTATATTATTTCTTCATTTTCTCAGTTTTGAGCTCTTTGGAATATTATTTCTTCATTTATGTGATAGTGTGTAACTGTTATTTCATTTAGGTGAAAGTGTGTAACTGTCATTTTCTCATTTTCTTAGTTTTTACCCTGAACTCTAGATTATTTTTTCATTTAGGTGAAAGTTTTGACGATTCTTCTTTGACTTGCTCGCCAAGTTGAATGTTTCAAGATTAATTATTTATGTGAAAGTGTGTAACTGTTATTTCATATTTTCCTAGTGCTTCTATAGTTCTATATTAGCATTTAACACTAACATATATATTTATATGTGATTGTGTGGTAGTAGCTCAATATCATTGCGATTTTTTTATGAATTTTGTTTAGGATTTTTGGATGGTTTAGGATTTTTTTAGGGTTTTCTTATAACAGGAGAATGACTGATAAATGATCTTAATCAAAGTCAACAAGAGGCACCACTAAAATGAATGAATTGAATAAGCTTAGGCTAGAGGGGAAGAAGCTTACTATTTTTGTGAGTGATGATGATCGCATTATTCCAGGGCCTGACACAAATAAATTGATGAGTTTTATGGATTCCCTTGTGAGGTATCATATGTCAATTACATATGCTAGATGGAAGGAAGTTGATAAACAACTTAAAAATCAATTATGGGAAGAATTAAATGTACGTAACTTTGTTATTTATGATTACATAACTGTGTTTTTTAGTTAATTATTAATTAATATTGTCTATTATTTTCAGATTTATTTTGATAATATTGATGGTATTCGCAATGCATTACTGAAAAACAATCGATACAATGTATCTGTCAAGCATAACTTTATTACTCCTGAAGATTGGAGAGTTTTTGTCGAGCATCACACCACTCTGAAATATATAGTTATATGTTCTTAACTTCTTATTAAATTCAATGTTTTATATCATTTATTAACTTAGTAATCAATCTAAGTATTAACAAATATTGATTTGTGTAGCAGAAAATAAGGTTAATACAGAGAGAGCAAAAACACAGAAGACTTTTCATACTATTCCAGAATATGTTATTCTGAATTAGAAAAAACGATGGTATTAGTTCTCTCGTGTATTTTTTTTTTAAAATTTAATTCTCAATAAATTAAATGATAATTTATTTTTATTTTATTGTCAATGTTGAACAAGGTGCGGCTGCACCAATTTCACGTGCGGAGTTATGGAAAGTTGGTCACAAAAAAGACAGGTGAATACATTAATAAAGATGCAGCTGATTTGACATCTAAAATTATAAGTGCAAATGTATCATTTTATCATTTGTAAATTATCAATAGTAATATTTCTTATGAAGTATAATTTTTTATCTGCAATTCTGCATTAATATTTATTTATTTTTCTTAGGATGGGTTGTCAAGCCAAGAGTTCCAGAGTGCTGAAACAGTATCACGGGGAAGAGATAACATCCGTGCATCTTTTTAGGCAAAAGAACATCCGGGTAGGGTTAGAGTTGGTGACAAGTTTTCCACTATTAAAATTTTTTCAAGCATGATAAACGGACCGAGACGATATCAGTATCTCGTATTGAAGATGTGAAAATTATAGTCCAAGAAAGATTGAGCCAACAACAAGAATTATGGAGGCAACAACAACAAGAATTATGGAGCCAACAACAATAAGAGCACCAAGCTTATATGAGCCAACAACAAACGCATCAAGTAGAGATGAGTAGTATGAAGAATCAAATTGAAGAAACTTATGTGCATGTTTAGTGCTGGAACTGAAACAGGTGTGTCCACAAGTGTTGCACTTGCACGTGAAACTACTCAAGACATATCTCAAATATTATTATGTTTAATTATTTATACTTTTATGAAATATCATGCTCTCTTTTTGTTGAGCGGGTAATAAATTATTTTTGTTATTTTTGGTTTGTCAACCGACACTTTTATATGCATCACATGAGCTTGAAACACCACATGAACCTGAAACATCAAGATGTTTTCAATGATGTTATTATAAGACTAGTGTCCGATCAACAATTGCAAGAGCAAGCTACTAACTACAAAGCATCCCGAAATAGTTTAGAAAAACTTATGACTATTAGCCAATAAACCATATTAAATCTAAGTAACTATTAATTAAGTTTTTATTTTTTCAGTATTAAGCTTTATATGTTAAATAATTTATATTTTTCTCAAATGAATAGTGGATTAGTAGGGTGCACATGGAGGACCGAATGTTGACCTTACAAATGCAGCATTGCACATACTTTGCTTATGTTGTTGTTCTTCTAGTTGTGAGCGCAATTGGAGTAGTTTTTGAGTTTGTAAGTATACAAATATTCAATATATTATATTTTTCTCAAATGAATAGTGGATTAGTAGGGTGCACATGGAGGACCGAATGTTGACCTTACAAATGCAGCATTGCGCATACTTTGCTTATGTTGTTGTTCTTCTAGTTGTGAGCGCAATTGAGTAGTTTTTGAGTTTGTAAGTATACAAATATTCAATATAAAATTTAATATTTTTATATCTACTAACAAGTTTATAATTATCTTAATTCAGATTCACACAAAGAAAAGAAATAGATTGGAGCGTCAAAGGCTTAATGATCTTGTATACATCCAATATAATCGTCGTCTACAAACACGATTCCAAGAAAGACGTGAAAAAGGAAGAAATTACAACCCTTTAGTGCTTGATGAGCTAGATTGGAGTAATGAGTGGATGATGAACAAACCAGAGGATGTTCTAATTTTTTATGATGATAATCTCACATGGGAAGCTGTAGAGTGAGATATTGGGACTGAGGCTCGAAATTTACGAAGTTGAGGTGGAGTTAATCTTCAACTAATAGCTGAAGGGGATGAAGATTTAGATCATTTTGGATTTGCCAATGATGAAGATATTGATGATAATTATGGGCAAATGATGAGTACCTCAAACCAACTGAGCACAGGCAATGTCAGTGACGACTTACTAGATGATGATTCTATTTGATCTTTTTATGATTATTTAAAGTTTCTATTAAAAATATTATTCATACTGGTTCACTTTTCTTGTCTTTCACTTTCATGTTATAATTGACTATGTATGATATTATGAGGAAAAGCTAGTGTGTATGATGATGACATTTTGGATTTGGCGATGATACTATACTATGATATTCCTGAAGTCTGAATATATTCATGTGGAAAAACTAGTCTGTATGATGTTATATTATTCATGTTGAAGTACGAATGTCTGAATGTATGATTCATGTAGTCTGAATGTCTGAATGTAGTGATATTATTCATGCTGAAGCTAGTGGTATTATTCATGCTGGTTCATTTTGGGATACCTATATGCTTAATTAACACAGAACAATTATACAGAACTTGTGTGATTTACTGATTGTTATTTCTTACTCTGAAGTCTGAATGTATGATTCATGTATAATATTTGTGTGGCTGACTGGTTGTGTTGGACTGTTGGTAAACTATCTTTCATAGTTTAAAAAAAACTGGAACTATAGACAACAGTAACTATAATAACCGCTGTCTATAGTATGCCTTGCAGACTTTAGACAGCGATTATTATAATAACCGTTGTCTATAGTCTTCATTAGTTTTTTAATATATTTAGTAGTCGTTTTGCGACTTGCTTGTCTTATTGTCGCCTATACGTCCGTCTTGCGACTTGCTCGCCTTATTGTCGCCTAGATGTCCGCCTTGTCGCCTAAGCGTCCAGGCGTCCGGCGCTCACCTTGGTTCGCCTTGAAGTCATGTCAAGAATGCATTTCACAAGCTATTATCTAAAAGTCTTCCACCTCAAATGTAAAATCCTTCCTAATCATCATATATAAATGCAACTTGAAGTAGAAAAATTGTACACACACGATACAATGATTGAAGAGAAGTAAATCAGGCATAGGCGCTTTAAGCCTCATTCGGTAGGAGCTTGAGTGATTAAAAGAGTGAACAAATTTTTCATTCAAACTTTTACTTAAAATATGAATTATGATCAGAATAGGATAAATAGTAGTATTGGTTATATATGGGACATTATATCACCTGACTATCGCCCATTAACTGGAAATAAACTAAGGTAATGCTTTCATATTCGGTACACACCCTCCTGAAGGACCAAACACCCCCATCAAATGGCCCATGACAATGTCTCGATCTGGATCACGGATTGACTTTGGGGGTGGGGGGTGAACGATTTGAGTCAATAATCGTGTTCATAGCGACGACAAAATATTTTTCATGTATTTTTGTATCAACCAAATCATAGACGTTCGTTGTGGGATCTGAGCATGTAAATATAATTTAATAAGCTGTTTTTGAGTTTTGCAAAATTTGGATAATTTTTTGAGTTCTTGTGATCACGTCATAGTGTCGATTCCGTGGAAATCTAGATGATCCTTTTCCCTTTCTAAATTGTTGTCCATGCATATAATTCCCCCATCTACATCGTAAGTACTCCCATAATCACTATTAAGCACCTAAAACTGCCCATTTGTGCTGAAGCTGCCTTGTAACCGTCTTCAGATCCAGTACCTGCCACTCCCAAAAGTCACAACCGCCCACTTCCTGACCATGGATTCCCTTTGACGCAAAGTAACCCTTTCCTCAATATTAGAGAGCCTCCAATCCCTCTCACGGCACACTACAGCCTACTGCCCCCCCCCCCCCAAACCATTTCACTCAGCCGCATCCCAATCACCAACCTGAAGGAAATAAGCCCCCTGGAACTGTCCAGATTCATCTTCCCTTCACCAAGCAGCCACTACAAAACCTGAATTCACCCCTACAACTCCTCGGCCATCACCTGCCTTCCCCCAACCTTCCAGCAGCCCAGCTATCCACGCAGACCCTCATCATTACTGCAGAATTCCTTATGGAAAACTGAATCAACACAGGAATTCCGTTAGATTTACTGTCCAGACCCAGAAAACAGCACAAACGACCACCAGAACTGTTGTTTCATCCATGTCTTGCCCCAAATCAACCCCTTTTACTATTACTCTTGTGAACTCCGATTATTTGGTAAGCTTTATTTTTCTCTTTATTGTTTATTTGGTGATGAAACAATTGTTAGGGATCTACACTTGTAGAACTTTGCCGAATTTCAATTCTACTTGAAAGGCTTATTCGCCGAACATTTGATTTCTTGTAGACTTTAAAAATAATCTTGACACATTGTAATTATCTATTGGACTATTGCTTGAGCACCGGACCATTTTAAGTCTCCCCAACAACACATCATTATTAAACACTCATTAGAGTTTGATATGGCACTAGGGCACTAAATCATCATCCGACCTACGTCAATTTGGTATCAAAGCTCTGGGCTCAAGCTTAGACTAGAATACACGTGATTGAAATCTATAAATCATTTAAGGCATATCATTGTAATCGCCAAGCACTATGCCTTCATAATCGGGATGAGCATCGTCTACCTAATGGTTATTACTCCTCTCTTCAATTCGAGGATTCAGAGCTTGTTCATGCTAAATCCAAGAGAACTATGTATCAGAGATCTTCGTGCTATTATACAGATCATCCTCATCCAACCTTTCATAGAGGTCTTGTTAACCTCCCACCACAATACGATTATGGTAGGGATAACTAATATCATTATGCTGATTATCAAGAGTCATATCAGGGATAGTACCATAGTGAGGAGGATCTCAAATATAGATTTCGGAGAACTATCACAACTTTTAATGGCTCACTAAATCCTAAATCATTTAGTTATTAGCCCATAGATATGAAATAATACATAAACAGATACGAGATATTAGGTGAGCATATCACATTAGAGTTGCCAAAACCAAACTCCTTTATTAGGCTACAACATATTGGAGTAGGATAGAGTAGACTCTTAAGCGTGACCATCTTCGCCTTGTTACTGGTTGGTTGATAAAAGCAAAAATTATGCCAGAAGTATGTTCCAATTTGGTATGGCTCCATGGAACCAAATCTGCGCGGAGGCAACCGAAGCCTCCGCGAGCACGGTGGCCTCCGCGCGGTGGATTTATCCACACAACCGTGCGTGATTCTCCCCTCCAAACGCACCCTCCAGCTTCGATGGGAGTCGTCACATCAACCAACAACCTTTCCCTACAACAAGGATGATGAAGGACAGACGTCACACCTGTCTACCACCTTGGAGTCCCACCAAGGGGGCCCACCTTAGCGTCGCACCAAGGCAGATTTATCAAGACCGCAGGCCGTACACCCCAACCCGTCTCCAGTCCCACCACTGAAAGCCGAAAAGTTGTTGAGACTGAGATTCGATCTCGAGACCTCCTTGATAAAGAGCTCTCAGGCGAGCACTCATCGCCAACTGGAGGGCGGACCAACTAACAGCTCTTTATCAAGGAGGTATCGAGATCGAATCTCGGTCTCAACAATCTTTTGACTTCCTGTGGTGGGACCGGAGATGGGTTAGGGTGTACGGCCCGCAGCTCTGATAAAGCCGCCTAGGTGCGACGTCAAGGTAGACCCCCTGGTGGGACTATAGGATGGAAGGCAGGTGTGATGTCTGTCCTGCATAAAAGGATCTATGTCAGTTGTTGATTATAAGGCTTGCTTTGATGAGTTAGTACTAGTGGTGTGAGAAAAGACCGGGCATGGGAAACCCGCCCAGGCCCGACCCGAAAAAAGCCTGGCTAGGCCCGACCCAGGCCTAGGCAAGGCTTGGGTCCCTTACTGGCCCACATATTGATTCGGTGCCCGGCCTGGTGCTCGGCCCCGAATAAGCCCGGGCACCGGGCCTAGCCTGGGCCTGACGCCCGGGCAAAGGGAAATCCTGGCGGGATTTCCACTATAGGCGGGAGAAAATCCTGCCAATAGGCGGGATTTTCCTGCCTATAGGAAAACCGGGTTGGGCCGGGACGGGGCCGGGCCCGGGCTGGCCTTTAGGGCCATAGCAGGCCCCCTCTATGAGATGGGGCCCGAGCCCGGACCGATCCCAGGTGGCGAAAAGCCCGGGCCCTCCCGGCCCGATCGGGCTTTTTGAGCATAACTAGTTAGTATTGAGGAGCGACATCTAAAAGGAGTCCGTTGCGGCCACTTTCCAATTTCAGTCGGGATTATATATGAGAAATAAATGTAGTAGACCCATCACTGGTTTGAGTCTGTCAAGCATACATTTCAGCTCACCCTCCAGAATAAACAATCTTTTACAACCGCAAGAGTTGGTCGAGTATACTCACACCCCGACGGGTCTATTATGAGGAATCTGCTCCAGTGTGAGTCCACTATTGCGCCTACTCATATCACCATGGACGAAAGACTGGACACCTGATACAGAGTTATCTCACTTTGATCTAAAATTATATTGAAAACTCTTTTAGACAACACGAAACAACTCGAGTCCCTCATGTATCTTCAAAGTTTCTGAAGTTGAGAAGACTTATGGGATTAATAATTTTTCCAACTTAATGGAATTAAACAACCTATGATAAATAACGACAATGAAGATAATTAGGACGTTCCAGGAAAGCTTGATAAAATAACCCGTGGCGTTACTTATATAAAAAATTAAGTAGCGCTCTCTCCAACAGTCCGGATGAATGCGCTTGATCCTTCAATTGGTATCAGAGGAGGACGGGTTCAAGAGCTATTAAATCCTGATTTTTCCCTTCTAAGCTTGATGTGGTAACCCCACCTCTATATGTAATTTTAAGCGTTCAACATATAGTTGGGTAATCCTTCATGTATTGATTATGATGGGGCAATAGAAAGATGGGGATGGGGATGTTGAAGGCAATAGAGGCTTCTGAGGACTATTTGAACACCGGGGAGGTTTTGTCTGGAGGAGACGGTCTCCGAAAGACTTTTTAGGGTTGAAGACAACCTAGATGATACGATATCACACCTGGGAACAAAACTCGCCAGAGTCGACCACCGGAAGGAGTGACGAGGTCGACGGTGATTTGGACAAGGCTTGTTGAGGCTTAGAAGAAACTGAGATGCGATTTTATTGAAAGACAAGTTGGGCAAATCGACCGTCGGAAGGAACGAAGGGCTTCATTCCTCTGTTTTGTGCCCATCACTTCTGAGGGCTTGGTTTGGTCCATGTTTTATAGACTCCATTGCATTTCCTTTGATAAGTGATTCTCAATAATTGAACGATATATTGTCCCCAATTATATTCTTTCCTTTATGAAAATATTCTCACTAATCAAAGGTGATATGGTCTGAATCTGATTTTATGCACAATCAATTACCTTCAAAATTAGCCTTTTTCGTCCTAGCCATCCAAACATGTCGGACCTACTTATTCGTGATCTTATCGGACGATCAAACCAATGAGTCATTTTCGAACACAAAATTGTGTGCATAATAAAAAAAACAAAATTGACAAGGTAAAATACGGCGTTGAAAGTAAGATATAGGGGTGTGCAAAAGGAATCAAAGAACCGAGAACCAGACCAAAACCGAACCGATTTAGGCAGTTTTGGTCGGTTCCAGTTTTGTTCGGTTCGGGTCTGCATCCATTTTAATAGAACCAACGGTTTAGGTCGGTTCTAAGTTCACATACTCGAGTACCCGAGAACAGACCCAAGTTAATAGTTCAAAATTTAACTAATGTAATACAACTATTAAATTTTAACCGTTAACATTTAACACCGGCTAAGCGCCTCAGTGGTTCTCCACAGGTAACTGGTCTTTTTTGGCGCTTGTTTGCCGCGCCAGTCTCCATTTCTTTTGTGTGCCCTAGGTCATTGCAGCAGACAACAAGAGCGGGCAGCGGCAGAACCCTCGACGGCGACGACACTCCTTCACTTGATCTCGGCAGCGCTCCACTTGATCTCGACGGCGCTCCTTCACTGAACCCTCGACGGCATCGACGCTCCTTCCCAGCATCTCGACGACGCTTCTTTTGATGGAACTCCACCAGATTCCCTCCCAAGGTAATCTCATTAACATCCTTGATCCTTCCACCTCGCGTGAGATGCATTTTTAGAGTCTTAGGGATTTGCTTCTGATTAGGTAGTTGTTGGTGCCTGGTGGATTGGATCCATGTTAGTGAAGATTTGCTTTTGCTTTAGTGAAGATTTCAGATTTGCTTCGGCTTTTGTTGGTCCTTGATCTTTCCACCAAAGGAGCTGCCCGAGTCTCCACGTTGCGCTTATAGTACGCTTACCAACTAGACCTTGAGGATAAGCCAAGGTCAATTTTCAATCCGGGAGCGTTGATATGTATTTGCATTGGTTAAATATGCCACGCGCATACACTAGGATGTTCGACCTCACCTCGTGGGGATCTCTAAATATCTCGTTTACTTTATTGTATTAATTAAATATTACGTCATCCTTAAAAAAAAATTCATGTAGAGTGGAGCTCCATATATATAAGGAATCCTAGGGTTGCAGTATGGCAATCTTTGAAGTATTAGTTGTTTGGCTCTCCTGGAGAGTGGAGTGTCAAGGAGGACCCAGCCTTCAAATGCTTGGCCGGAGTTATCTCCTGATTGTATCTTAATTTCACTTAATGCAAATCATTATTCGCGTTCTTCATCCTTGATACGACTACAATGAATCGTGCAATATTTTGATGGAAAGTTCTTAAGTATGTTGATGGTTATATGTTATGAAATTATGTGATATTTCTATGTTATTAAATTTTGATGAGGAATAAACTTCTTTTAATGCTACCAATGACCAGATGAAATGTATTTTAGATGCCCGGTCAACATATGTCAAATAAAGATATATGAATGAAGCATAAATTCAATATATGACCGTAGGTGAGGAATATTACGAAATGAACAAATCCTGAAGGAAGCATAAACTAAAAAACAACATACAAATTAAATCTTAGAAATGACGAAGATATATGAATGTAAAAGAAATACATCGACACATAAGGACAGTGTCAAGGGTTAACCCTTGCAAGGGGTGTGAATTGTCACCCAATGATGAGACGTTGATTTAGGTGTCCCATAGGGACTTCATGCTTGATTAATTGTTGTGAATCGATATTTGAATGAGACTTTGGTTCGGATGTGTTGGGGAATAGAAAATAAATAAAGATATATTTTATTCATCCTCATATGGGGCTTTATATAGGAAATACAACAAGACACAAAACACTGATAACCGGTGTGGGACTAAACACATGGACACTAATATACTTCAACACTCCCCCTCAAGTTGAAGGGGGAACTTTCGGCTTGGACACATTAAATAACAGCAATGGAGGTAGGCGATGTGGGACAAAATAACAGACGAGTCACCGGGGAATCAAGTCAGGGACAGCCACACACAACATAGATCCACACATGACGCAGGTCCCACACACAACGTGGACTCGCAATAAAGAAATCAACAGACAGGTGACTAGGGATACTCCCACATTATACAACAGACGGGTGATCGGGGATACTCCCATACGATACAACCCGCTGGATAGGAAAGTCAACAAACATCACCTACAAACGCAACATGTGAAGGAGAACGAAAGATGTGGAGCAAATCATCAACCGGGGATAATCCGTCAGCGAAAATCTGTCAGGGATAATTCGCACAAAGGGTGGTCCCACACGACACAGTCCCGCATAACACGACCCCACGCGGTACAACCAGCTGAGATTAGAATAACCAACACAATCGCGCCCCAACACATGACCAATTGAAAGACAAACATGAGGAGACACAAACAACATAAGCCTGGAGGCCGTGTGAAACAAAGATGAAAGAGTCGGGAAAAATCATTTGAATCGCCTTTATCCCAACACTCCCATGCACGTAGATAACATGTGCATTAAGGCATAATAAGATGATACGAAGCAAAAAACTAACAATTAAAAAATAACATAAAACGACCAAGAACAAGACAAATCATCGGCTTTGGCAAGAGATCAGCGCCCCTGAAGGGCTAGCAGCGGCTGGAATTAACAATAATCCTCAAAAAATGAGGGCACCGATTGGATTTGGAAAAGCGAAGTGGTCGAGGCATGAGAGAAGCAATCTAGAAGGGATTCATTCACGATGAAGTAGCAGCCACAGTCGTCGTCGAAGTAGCAGCCACTAAATCAACATAAGGTGTCAAAATGAGTAGCAGTGAGACGCGGAAAAGCTGCAAGGATATGCTAACCGACAAGTCAGCCAGAGAGGGCACAGGAGCTTTGACAGGCTCTGGATCTGGAGTAGGGACGGTAGCAACGATAGACACGATCGTTGATGAGGACAGAAGTAAAATTCAACTACAGAAAAACAGCTGGCATCGTCGACAGAAACTGCCGCCTGAATCTGCGATTGAGGCATGACAGGAGTCGCTGGAAGCGGAGGCCGTCGACGAGATGAGCACAGGAGATTGTCGGGGAGAATAACAAGACGAGCGGCTTACGAGAGTTGTTACGACATCAGCGACAGGATCGTCTAGCGAGGAGCAGCGGCAGAACACTAGACGAGGGTGTCGATGGAAGTAGTTGTCGGGAACATCGAAGTTAGCGGAAGACCACGATCTTGACGGGATCAGGAGAGGGACGCACTGAGGCAAAAGAGAGGGCAACGGGAGCGTTAGGCGGGATCAACATCGAGAAGCATGGGCTAGTGGGAGAAAGGTACGACGGAGAGGAAGTCGCCAATGAAATGTACGTTGCCCTAATTTAGGGCAAACAAATTTCATGGAGGAGTCAATTCCACCTTTGATACCATGTTGGAGAATAGAAAATAAATAGAAGAGATATCTTATTCATCCTCATATGGTGCTTTATATAGGAAATACAACAAGACACAAAACACTGATAGTTGGTGTGGGACAAAACAAATGGACACTAATATACTTCAACGGGATCTCCCATAGGGACAACATGCTTTTTTGATAGCCCTAAACCAATGTGATGTGATTATGTTAGGACACCCAAAAAAGGTGGATATATAAAAATAAAAGATAAGTTACCCTAACCATGTCAAATGAATAAAATAAAATAAAAGGAAAAAAGTTACTATTAAGGTTTAGAATTAGATGAATGTATGCTTATTACACTATGCATTGAAACAAATAAGGACACTTCATAATAAACAAATTATAATGAAAATAATGTAATACTATATTAATGTTAATGCCTAATTTAAAGATCAATGCTTATTTCTTATTGCTTGTTTCCTATTATTTATTTCATTACATATACTCTTCATTTCATTACATAAATTACAGTATATTTTTATATGGTTTAATACTAACATTTCTTTGATTTTGCGTTAATGCCTAATTGAAGATCAATGCTTATTTCTTACTGCTTGTTTCTTATTTTTCATTTCATTACATATACTCTTCATTTCATTACACAAATTACTCTACATTTTGTATATGGTTTAATACTAACATTTCTTTGATTACAAGTGATTAAAAAAGAAAATCTCACTTAATCATTATGACTAACACGTTATTTTTAAAACATTTTTAGAACAGGGAAAAGGGAGAGGAAGAAATTACTAGTAAGTAGCCAGACGAAGGCGGAGATAAATGAATGAATAAAAATATCGACTTTGGGATAAAGTTTTCATGGAAGCTCAAAAGAAGATGGACGAACGCAACAAGGCAAAGGAAGGACCAAAATGAATGACTTAGGGCTTGTATAGTTCAATCGTTAGAGTCTAATATGTTATGGATGCATCAAAATGCCCTGCTTTTGTCTTGTACATCCGGCCCCCGGCGGGCAAGCCGGCCCCCGGCGGGCAATAATATTTTTTATCATTTTATTTTTAAAATTTTTTTATTATTTAAAATTAAAATATATATATTATATTTATATATCTATATATTTTTATTATTTAATAATCTATACTATATATACAAAAAAGTATCATCAGCCGTTGTGATTGCACGGTGTAACATGGTGGACCTTCAAATCAATCCTGACCATCCATTTTTTATTAGGTTTGAAAAAAAAATTTAAATGAAGGGTGACAAGTTTTGATCCTAGGATCTCAAGGGAAAGAAGAAGAGACCCACCCAACAAATCAAAGAAATATTTGTGTTTAAATTTAAAGACATTTATTCTATATAAAACATATTGTACTATAATTATTTATTATAAAATATATAATTCATTATTGCGATTACATATAATTTTCTATATTAATCATTATACATAACAATTATTCATTATATATACTTAATGGTTTTTAAAATTAAGTAATTAATTCGTCCGTCGGGGGCGGGCGAGCCCGCCGTCACGAGCCGTGTACTGTCGCGCGTGGCACGGGGAGGCCCATGTGCACTGTCACTCGTTTCTATTATATAATTATTTTAATTTTTTGTATTTTTTCTAATTTATGTTTTTTAAATAAGTATTGCAAATAATTAATTGTCGAAAATTTAAAAAAATAGTAAAAACATAAGTAAATAGTGTTAAGCGCGCGTTTAAGGCCGCCGCCACCGGCCTACCCTGAGCCCAACGACGGGGTCACCGGACCCCGGCAAACCCGCCAGGGGTAGTCCGATGGCCCTCTGGTAGGGCCACCGCCGGCGGTGGCCCTGACCGTGAGGCCCAAATCAGGGCCACCGTCGACGGTGGGCCACACCGTCAGGGTCGTCGGACTACCCCCGTCGGGTTCTCCAGGGTCCGGCGACCCTGTCGTTGGGCTCCGAGCAGGCCGTCGGCGGCTCCGCCACCGGTGGCAACCCAAAATTTGTTTTTATGTGCTTGATCAGGAGGGCTATCGGGAGAACAACGGAATGGAGAAGAGGGTGTTTTCTTAGGATCGTTGTATGCAGGCCACTCTCCTCCTTGATCCAACGTCCGTGGTTTATTTCGTGGAACTGAATGGCCAAGATTTATTGCATTGCTTTTAAAATCCATGTCTTTTTAAAGTCATACCTTGATATTTCTTTATGAATAGTATAGATATATATATAGTTGTAATGTAGAGCTCTTATAATATTAAGGTTGACTTAATTCTTTTTACATTATGAAGTGCTCAATTTCTTACTAGAGACTGACGATAATTCTGCTGCGCAATATAATGTCAAGTTGTCTCAAATATTATGTAATAAAAATTAATAATAATAAATTATTATATGCTAACCCTTGTCGCTGATAAAGAAAAATGTTTTCAATTGTGACGACCTAAGTGAGTCGTTACACAGACACTGTAGAGATGTGGTGGTATTTTAGCCATCATCATTGTTATGTCAACCGCTTCCTTTTGAGCCCTTTATGTTGTCAGATCAAGAGGAGGCAAGCATTGAATCCTGGTCTCGATGAGATTCGTATATTGCACCACAACTAACATCAGATCACAATCTAAACTAGGTTCAACAATCTGGAGGCCGTAGAATAGATCGAATAAGTGTTGAAGGTTGTCTTTCAAATAGTACAAGGGATTTAGTCATCCCACAGTTTTTGCAATTGCGAGAGGGTGTAAACGCAAAACTTGAATCTTGCCAAGATATTTTAGAAAGAAGGGTTTTAGGTAGAGCAGGGCAAAGACAGAGTATATGGAGCTTAAATTTAGCAGTACAAGAAAAACGGATGGCTTCGTTACTAAGTTGGGTGATCAAGATATTTCTCGTAGTGAGTGTTTTAAATATCTTGGATCGATAGTTCAAAAAGACGGAGGTATTGATAAAGATGTGACACATAGAATCCAAGCGGATTGGTTGAAGTGGAGAGACGCGTCAGGGATCTTATGTGATCGTAAAGTACCACTAAAACTTAAGGGCAAGTTTTATTGTACTGCAATTAGACCCGTGATGCTCTATGGTTCTGAGTGTTGTGCAGTGAATTGTGTACATGAGCAAAAAATGAGAGTAGCGGAGATGAGAATGCTTAAGTGGATGTGTGGACACACGAGATTGGATAAAATTAGGAATGAAAGTAGATAAGACAGGAGTAGCACAATTGCAGAGAAGATGCGAGAAGCTCGTCTAAGATGGTTTGGACACGTACAAAGGAGACCATTAGAGACACCTGTTAGGCGTTGTGAGAGTCTAGTCACTAGGCATGTTAAACGAGGGAGGGGTAGACCAATAAAAACTTTGAATGAAACTATAAGAAAAGACATGATATACTTAGGCATCAGTGAGATTATGATAAAAGATAGGGCACAATGGCGACAAAGGATCCATATAGCCGACCTCATTATAGTGGGATAAAGGCTTGAGTATTGTTGTTGTATAGCCATTTAATATGGCTCACTTTCAATAAAGTTCAACATCCACGACTCAACTTGGCCACCATCCCAAATTCATAGCTCAGTAGGCTCAATTAGAGGATCTAGAATCAAAATGATGAAGGAGACCCTTAGTTTGGAGTACTCAACACACTAAGGGAACTCACTCAACAAAGTTCTTCTGGGTGTAATATTGATGATCTTCAACTAGTATCTGACTTCATATGCAGGAGTGAGAGCGGGGATGATTGGAGTGGTGGATGAGGCTGAAGTAGCATTTGTCCCCATCATGCAGAAAATTGGTGGTGGTTTGTGCGCTTCTAGAGTTCAAGTGAAAACCAAAAGATGATTGGGCGAGAGGGAGGCTCAATCATCGAGAGTGGCGAGAACGAGAATTCCCGCGAGCACATGCCAAGTGACAATAGGTCACGAGAGTTCTAGCGAGCTTTGTAAATAGCGAGAGGATCGGCGAGCTCCACAGATGCGCTGTCGGCGAGTTTTGCAACTAGCGAGAGGATAGGCAAGCTCAATCAAAAATGGAGGATTGGCGAACTAAGGTCGACGAGTCTAGGTATGTGAGCTCAAGTTCCCACGAGACCAAAGGAGATGGAGATTGGAATCCAAGTCCAGTGAGCATAGGATCCTGCAAGTTCGTCGAGCACTAGTACCAGTGAGTTTGTCAAGCTCTGGCAAATAGCGATCGGCTTTATTTCCAGTGAATTCGTCAATTCCTACAATGTCACGGGATCAGGAAAATGGTGAGCTCTAGTTCATAATGAACGGGATTGGTCGGTAAACTTTGGTTGGTAGGCGAGTTCTCGTTGTCGAGATAAGGGAGATGGCAAGCTTTAGTTCATCAAGCACAAGGTCCAGTGAAATCTTCTTACTCCAAGTGTGAGATCGGCATTAGTAAATAGAGTAGGAAAGATTGGGAGAGCGGGGTGAGATTGGGAGCTTAAGAAACGGGAGAGCAGGAGCTTAATTGCACGAGAAATTTTAGGCGAGAGGAGCCTTCAGAACTTGAGTCACTTTGATACAATGTAAGAAAGCCACAAGCAGTTTGAACATTTTATTACTCCATATATCTCAAAACATACAAGAACATATACAAATATTTATAGTTACGAGGAGTGACACGACTACTCCTATTCACAATGTGGGACTAATTTATGCAAGACAAATAATACTCTGAATGGGTCTGTCAAACTGTGAAATGATATTAGATTACTTGAATAATAATAGCCTTCTATATAGAGAGAGGGTAATACAAGAGTTGAAATAAAATAAAAACAATCAAATAGTTCTAACATTTTCCCTCAAGTTGGGCATGTAATGTTCTTCATCCCAGCTTGCTAATAATAGACGCAAATATTTTTTTCGCTCAATGCTTTGTTGAGAAAAACTGCAAGTTGCCTCTCCGAGTGAACGAAAGGGACATTACATGCCCAACTTGAGGGACAGTACCTTTCACAATATTTACTTTAATGAAGTGTCGGTCAACTTCAACGTGCTTGATGCGGTCATGCTGGACAGGGTTCTGAGCAATGCTGATTGCAGCCTTGTTGTCGCAATACAAATTGAAGGGGCTGGTTTCCAATAAACCAAGATCATTGAAGAGGGAACGAAGCCACATCATCTCATATACAATGAGTCATAGCTCTAAACTCAGCCTCTGCACTAGAGCGAGCCACGACATATTTCTTGCTTCTCCAAGTGACCAGATTAGCCCTAGCAAAAGAACAATATCCTGTAGTAGATCTCATATCACCAACTGATCCAGCCCAATTTGCATCGTATATATTTCAGTTTTTAAGTGATCACTAGGAGAGAATAAAATTCCCCTGCCAGACTAGGTCTTCAAATATCACAAAATTTTATGCACAGCATCAAGATATCTGGCCTTAGGGAAATGCATGTATTGACTTACCACTCCTACTGCATATGAAATGTCAGGACATGTATGAGATAGGTAGATCAGCTTACCTACCAGCTTCTGATAACAAGAAATATCTTCTACAAACTCAATCACATTCAAGTTTGTGGTTCACTTCAATAGGAATATTAGAAGGCTTGCACCCACTCATTCATGTATGTGTTAATAAATCAAGGTCATACTTCCGCTGTAAAATATGAAAAGCATATTTTGATCTTTCTATCTACATCCCTAGAAAATATCTAAACTTACCCAAATCTTTCATTTCAAATTCACTAGCAAGTTTGAATTTCAGGACACAAATCGCATTCATGTCATCACCTGTAATAACCATATCATCAACATATAAAATCAGCAGAGCCACTTTCATCTCTTTTTGTCAGATAAATTGATAGGAAGAAGAAGGGGGAGAGAGAGATATCTAAGTAGGAAACTAGAGAATTAGGTTTGAGGAGGAGAAGAGAGAGAGATACCTTGAAATGATCTTGCATAGTCCTCCCAAGAGAATAGCCCGGGTATAAATACCCGGGCCAAGGAGGGGCCGACCGGCCCCTCCAAAAGGGGGCTCAACCCGTTGGTTTAGCCCCGGCCGGTCGGTTCACTGAGAGGGGGCTGAACCAGATGGTTCAGCCCCGTCACTGCTTGTCGACTCCCTGCGCCTACGGACGTACTGTCGTCCCGAGAAGCGTAATGGCGGCGTAACATTCCCTTCCCAAATCTTTCATTTCAAATTCTTTCATTTCAAATATCTAAACTTACCCAAATCTTTCATTTCAAATTCACTAGCAAGTTTGAATTTCAGGACACAAATCGCATTCATGTCATCACCTGTAATAACCATATCATCAACATATAAAATCAACAGAGCCACTTTCATCTCTTTTTGTCAGATAAATTGATAGGAAGAAGAAGGGGGAGAGAGAGATATATAAGTAGGAAACTAGAGAATTAGGTTTGAGGAGGAGAAGAGAGAGAGAGATACCTTGAAATGATCTTGCATAGTCCTCCCAAGAGAATAGCCCGGGTATAAATACCCGGGCCAAGGAGGGGCCGACCGGCCCCTCCAAAAGGGGGCTCAACCCGTTGGTTTAGCCCCGGCCGGTCGGTTCACTGAGAGGGGGCTGAACCAGATGGTTCAGCCCCGTCACTGCTTGTCGACTCCCTGCGCCTACGGACGTACTGTCGTCCCGAGAAGCGTAATGGCGGCGTAACATTCCCTTCCCCATCAAGAACCAGCTTGTCCCCAAGGTGGTAGTCGGGGTAAAGTTCCTTGAAGTCCAGCAAATCCATCCAGGAGTTGTGCGCTGCCAAGAGATTCTTCCACTTGATCAGGAGCTCCGGCCGGTACTCAGCGTCGCGTAGTTTCCACTTGAGTAGCACAATATTCTCTGGAAGAGAGCGAAGGTCGCCCGCACTGGTAGTCTCGGGCAGTTGAACACTTGGTTGGACATTGGCTCTCACCTTCCGCTTGAGCAAGGATACATGAAAAGTAGGATGAATGCGGGAGCTCCACCCCATGGCCTGCCGCCTCTCACCGGAGGAGGCAACAAACCCTCCCCCGTGCCATATTGGGGAAATGGCCAACCGCCGCCTCTGCGTCCAAATCCACCGGAGCCACTCCCATCACTGCCAAAACCAGCAGTAGGAAACCCGCGGAACCCCCAGCCCGCTGCACCGTGCCTGCCGAAGCCACTCCCGCCTGCGCCGACCCCGTGCGGCCCGATTCCGCCTGCGCCGACCCAGCCAGACCCAAGACGCAAGCGCCGGTTCCGCCGGCTGCTATTCCGCCCGCACCGGAGCCCCTTGTGCCAGATCCGCTGCTCGGGGTCGATCCCGAGCCCGCGACGAACCCCGCGCCTCTTCCTGTACCGATCGGGGCCCCGTTGGGGCCGATCCTGTGCGGATCGATCCGTGTGGTTGTAGATCCGCCCGGATCCTCTTCAATCACGGCTTTGCCCTTCAGATTTTGTGTTAATAACGTCATGATCTCCTCCATTCGGGAGTCGATCCGCTCTTCTAGCCTTTGTGTAGATGTTTTCATGTCTTCCTCGATGGCGGCCACTGAATCCGTCAACCCCATCAGATTTTCCTCTAGGGTTTCCAAGCGGCCGATTTCCCCTTGGGTTCGTGTCGTCACCATGGTGGAGAAAGGAGCCTCTGATACCAAATGATAGGAAGAAGAAAGAGGAGAGAGAGATATCTAAGGAGGAAACTAGAGAATTAGGATTTGAGGAGGAGAAGAGAGAGAGAGAGAGACCTTGAAATGTTCTTGCATAGTCCTCCCAAGAGAATAGCCCGGGTATAAATACCCGGGCCAAGGACGGGACGGCCGGCCCCTCCAAAAGGGGGCTGAACCCGTTGGTTCAGCCCCGACGGGCCAGTTCACTGAGGGAGCTGAACCAGATGGTTTAGCCCCGTCACTGCTTGTCAACTCCTTGCGCCTACGGACGTACTATCGTCCCGAGAAGCGTAAAGGCGGCGTAAAATAAATAAAGTGTGATCGGCATGACTTTGGGTATAGCCTAATAAGATCATCACTTTGGGTATAGCCTAATGAGATCATGACTTTGTGAAGTCTCCCAAACCAAGCTCTCGAAAATTGTTTTAACCCATGTAGAGCTTTCTTCAATTTACACATTTTCTCTTCAAAGCCGATAGGTACAAGACCTAGAGTCATCGACATATAGACTTTCTTTTCCAACTCGCCGTGAAGGAAAGCATTCTTTACATCTAGTTGTTAAAGATCCCACCCTTTACAGAAGGCACGGGATAATAGGACCTGTATTGTATTCATTTTTGCCATGGGAGCAAATGTCTTTTGATAGTCAATACCATGAGTTTGGCTGTAGCCTCTTGCCACCAATCGTGTCATGAATATCTCCACAATACCTTCAGAGTTCTGCTTTACTGTAAGAAGTCGTCGACAACCAACTGTTCTCTCGCCAAGAGGGAGTCGATCAGGTCCCATGTATGGTTCTTTTCTAGAGCTTGTATTTCCTTCATTATTGTCTTTGTCCATTTTGGGTGACCAAGTGTCTCCTGTCATGTACCGAGAACAAACATAGAAGAAAGAGAAGTTACAAAGGCTTTATTGGAAGAGGTTAAATAGACATATGACACATAGTTAGATAACGGATGCTGAGTGGATGAGTGTATACCTTTTTGAATGGCAATAGGTAACTTCAGAGGTGTTGTAGACAAATCTGATGGCGGCTCTAATAATATGGGATGCAATTGAGTGTTTGATCTTTTGCTTCTCTGAGTGTGCACATGCAACTCCTTCTCTTTGGGGATATCTTTGGGAATATCCGCACTCTCCACCTGAGTGGTAAATGTATAAAGGAATAGGAAGAGGAAGAGTGGGAGCACTCACTTCCAAGTATGAAGACTCATCCTGAAGTGAGGACTCATAATAGGAGGTGTTTTAATGAAACTTTACATCCATAGAGACACATATTTTTCTGCTAGGAGGATGATAATATTTGTACCATTTATGTGTAGGGGAATAACCAAACACATAACGAACGGCACGAGGATCAAGTTTTGTTCGAGTAATGTTATGAATGTGAACAAAAAATAAACATCCAAACACACGGGGTACAAGAATAGTAGAAGGGATGCCTAGGGTATGAAGAGGAGTGTGAATGTCCAGATGACGGGATGACATACGATTGATGAGGTAAGCCGCAATAAGAAAAACATCACCCCAATAGTATTTTGGAATAGACATCGTAAATAACAAGAAACATGTCACTTCAAGAAGATGACGATTTTTTCGTTCAACAACATCATTTTGTGCAGGAGAATGTACACAAGGTTTGATGAACGATGTCATGATCACTCAAATAGTTTTCAAATTTATTATCCATATATTCATGATTATTATAACTACGAAAAATTTTAATAGTTGCACCAAATTGAGTAGAAATCATTTTATGGAATTTTAGGAAAAGATAGAACACTTCACTTTTACTACGCATCAAATAAACCCACGTAATTTGAGAAAAACAATCAATAAAAGTAACAAACTAATGATAACAAGAGATCGAAGCAATGGGGCAAGGGCCCCATACATCACTATGAATAGTATGAAAAGGTACAACAAAAGGCTTAGACACATGATTGAAAGAGACACGCTTATGTTTAGCAAGTTCACAAACATCACACATAAAGGTTTTTAAAAAAGAAGATGAAAAACGGAGAAATAACGATTGCATATTAGTAATAGAAGAATGACCCAAACGACGATGACAAGTAGCCAACTAAGAAAGTTGGTGAGCATGAAAGGTCAGAGGAACAGCAACATCAAACAGGTACAATCCATCATGCATCCTACCAGAGCTAATCATTTTTTTGTCTGCAGGTCCTAAAGACAAAGTAAGAAGGAAAGAAATTGATGAAGCAATTCATAGATTTTGTAATATGACTAACAGATGAGAAATTATGAGTAAAAGAAGGAATGTGAAGGGAAGAAGTCAAGAAGAGAAGAATAATTGATAGAGTCTTTTCCTGCAATAGAGGGATGGGTTCCATCAGCAATGCTTATCTTGTCTCTGTCAGACAATGGTGAATAGGAAACAAAGCCTGACGATGACTGAGTCATATGATTTGTGGGTCCAGAATCAATGATCCAATGAGTAGGAGGCGATACAGCAGTAGAATGAGCACTTGGAGTACCTGAATGAGCAAAGGACGAGGATGGACCAGAAGTGGGCTCTGAGGATAACCCATGCATCATGCGACGGAGGGTCATCATCTCATCAGTAGAAAAGGCTCGGTAGAGACAGGCGCTCAGAGATCTGGCCACTTGAGGTACTATCATCAATGAACTTTGTCAGATGAGTAGAGCGAGGAGAGATGAAATTGGAGCGACCACGACACGTCCACCACGGCCCCGAAGAGGAACCATTCCACCACTCGAAGGAGAGAGCCTGTGTAATTTGAATCAAGTGTCACGATTATGCCGACTCCGACCACAGTAATCACACATCAAGTGGTCTTTGTCTGTGGGTCTAGGCTTAAAGTCCCGAGGATTGGTGCCTCCAGAATGAGAAGCAGCAAGAGCAGAACCACTAGAGAGAATCTCTGAACTCCAAGACTAACGGGGGTCATATTCTTGCTGGACAATACTATAGGTCTTTGACAACGAAGGGATTGGAATGCGGTCAAGAATCTGAACAATAATCTGATCAAAGTCCCAGTGTAAACCATGTAGAAACTCAAACACCATGTTCCGATCTTCATGAGCACAAACAAGGATAGCATCAGCAGTGCAAACAAGGTCGGGCGAGTTAAAATGGTCATACTCCTGATATAGTTGAGTGAACTCCAAATAATAGGCGGACGGTAGTCGATCACCTTGTCGAAGGAGAAAGATCTTCCTTTGTGGCTGAAAGATCTGAGCAGTGTTTCCTTTCTGGGAACATGTAGATTCGGCACGACTCCAAATATCTGCGGCGGTATCCAAGAATAGGTAATTTCGTGCAATAGCTCTTGCATGGAATTAACCACCTATTCTTGGATACCATATTGTTAATTTAGGGTGCTATTGGCTTCTATACTATTCATATAATGACACTATTCAAACAATGCTACTATCCAACAAAGGTGCTACAGCATAACATTAAAACAATGGTAGTATTTAAATAGGCCATTAACTTGGCCATAACAAATACAACATGACATATTAGTACGGACTTAAAATCATGCGACAATCAAAAAGAGGCAAGCCAAAAAAAACTTACTTTAAGAAGCTTACGAAGAATGGGAATTCTGTTGAAGTTATCACGATTTTGCTTCATCATATTGTGTAGCATTTGTAGACCTATGAAGAAACAAAATAAATAAAGAACAAAAAGGTTTAGAACCGCAACTGATTTGAAGAATTAACAAATGAGAGGGGAAACATAAGAAGACAAATGGCACAAACTTACCATTCTTCTTTATTATATCCACCAAAACCATACGAGACTTGGTTTTCAAAATTGCATCAAGAATCAATGAAAGATCTCGAGCACTAAAGGAATGGAAATAGTAAAGAATTATTATCAGGCAATGTCTTATCATAGCAAGGAGGGTAAATTAAGGAACAAATTTGTAAAACACAACCTCTGGGATACGCTGCCATTGGTTTCATCCCCTGCTGCTGCTGTTACAACTAAAAGTTTCAAGTATCCTTTAGCAGCATCCTGCTCATAGAACAAAAGTAAAAAGTGTAAAGGATGATAAAGAATGTTCAGCAAAATTGAGAATTATTTTTTAATTAACAGCATTTGCAGCAACCACTGTAAACATTCATATATATAACATCCTCTTTGGTAAAGATAGGTTTTTGTAAAACGGCATCAGCATTACTATCACGATAGCTGCCTATTTAATTAGAAAAGAATGAGCACTTAAAAATATCCTAAAGACTGGGAATGGAAATCCACTTTTTCTTCCTAAATCATCATAGGTCAAAATCTATCCATTTTCACAAAAGGGGAAGTGGATTATCATAATTCTTAAAAAAAAATCGTTTGAAGTTTTGGTAATAGCAGTGTCTAGTAAAGAAAAAAAATGAGACTAACCAAACAAGTACCACATGTAAGAACCTTTTGTATGAAAAATATGTTTAGGAACAAATTCAAGACCATCGGCCAAATTAAACATTAGAGTATAAGATAGGGTATGGAAGCCTAGAAAAAATGCAGGCAAGACTCAGCAGAAGCCTTTAAATTATACTAAAAAGACAATTAATCTGCCCAAAACATATATGAAAGAAATTTTAGAGGTCAAAAAGAACCAGTTCAAACTGCAACTAATCTCACTGAATCATGATTCACATGCAATCGAACATGAGGTTCATCTACGAAGGTTATGGAATAATAATGTCCAGTCTACACTTTTCTTTAAATTCATGTGGTAAAAATGGCTGTGATTAAGTACAAGATGACATATCTAAGTACAGAAAAATTAGCAAGAAAATGTAATGCAGCATCCCATAGAAAGCATCTTTATGATATCTAGGTTGCTTTTCTATGAAAACAAGATGCATACTCTATTCATGCTAATAAAAGATCAAGTATTTCCAGATAACAAGAAAACACAAACACATTATAGAGACAAAACACTCACTTTCTTCTTGCATATGCCTCCATCCTCATCTAGTAGCTCATTAAGTTTTTCCTCAACTGTATGCATGGAGCAAGAGGGCAGTGATGAGGTGTTCTAATAAAATTTAAGAGCACATTACGGTGAAAATTAAAATTACCTCCTTCGATATGTCGACTGCTAATAGCTGTTGACACTTTCTTTGCTTTTCCAGAAGCTATACTTTTAGTACTTACCCCGCTGCGTTTAACTTTTATACGCCGCAAGGTTTTCACAACATTAACTTTTGATGCAGTTAGAATTTCATCTATTGGGCTGGTTGCAGAATCTCTTTCATGCATGGAAGAACCAGAGTTTTGGAAAGAAATCTTTGTTGTATCATCCAGGACAGGTCCATGCACTCCATGATTGGTTTGCATCAGACTGTGTTTAAGTCTTTCTGATAACTGCACAGGAAGTAAAGATCTGTAGACAGTACACAATGGTGGGACCTCCTTTCCATCTTCATAAAAGGTTTGATCAGGTTTTGTGCTGCTCAAACCCCGGTTTACCTCCTCGAACTGCTGAATGTCAGATACTTTGCACACGTTACTTTCAAATTCTACACATGAAGACTGAATCAGACTATCCATCTGATTAGGTTCAGATGACAGTTGGTGAATATCATCTTGATTATCTAAACCATGATCTTCTACACAAGTCTCTTGATCTGGCATGCTAGGATTATCATGTTTGTCATTCCTCTCTACCAAAGAAATTTCATGGCCAACTACCTTGGCATTTGTGGCAAGGTAATCAATCCCCGTTACAACCGGCTCAATTCCACCATCTTCAATCATCAATGGCTCAACATCATCTGTATCTGAATCATCTTGTATAACAACTTCTGAACTTGAAGGATCACCGCCAATGTAACCTCGGCACTCAGCAGAACCACACACACATTTCTTAGCAGCGGCGCCAAATACCCGCACATAGTTGTAATCGAATGTGATTTCTTCACCCTAAGAAAAAAGTCATCATCAAAATCTTTAATAATCAAAGGACAGGGATATCATGCAGAAAAAACAAAAGTTTAAAAGTAAACATGGTATGCAGAAAATATTTATGAAGAATAGTTTACTGTTGATAGAAATTCAAAAAATATGCTTAAACAAACAATAAAAAGGGAAAAGTGCCCTCATTAAATGTAATTGTAAAACCCAACATTAAACATCCATAATTTTTTATCTGAAATTGGTAGTTATCCGTTATTTTTTGTAACTTGAAAAAGTCCGAAATTGGCCTTCTCTTTTAGCTAAAAAGTACCCATAGAATAACCAAAGAATTTTAAATATAACACTAAACTTGTAACTTATTTTAATATTTATTAAGACGGCGCTTAAGAGGAGCCACTACTAACACACCTCACACTAGTAAGACTTAGGAAGATGCATGATGGCGAATAGACAATGAGCAACCACATAGAGGTGTTTGTTTCATTGTTCCGCTACTTAATTTTGAGTGAATGTGTGCACACAAGAAATTTAATGAAAACTATAATGATTAACAAGATAAGACCCGAATACCACATGATTGTCTTACTTCCATCCATTATCTATTGGCGTGTTATTTATTATTGGCATATTATTCTATATGTGCCTATTGTATATATATAAACCTTATTCCCCTTTGAGGATGAATCAAGTATTATTTTTCCTCTCGTCTATTTTGGTATCATAGCCGGAATCCCGACCCTTCGCCCTAATCCCGACCCCGCGCTTCGCCGACGCCGCTTCGCCTCTGTTCCCCGCGCGATGTGAGGGCATCGCGGCTCCCGACTGTTGCTGCCGTCCTCCTCTTGCTGTTGTGTTGCCGTTCGATCTTCTCCTGCTGGAATCCCGACCCGCCGCCGTTCTCCCGTTGGAATTCCGACCCGTCCGCCTGCTGTTGTTTCTCCCGCTGGAATCCTCGTCGTTCTCCCTCTGCTACAGCCATTGTTCTTCCTCTTTTCTTTTCCTTCGATTATTTCTTCTACTGCCGATTTGGTTGGTGTTTACCGCTCCTTCCCTCACTTCTTTTCTTCTCATGACCTAGATCTGTGATCTACGGTCTTCCTTCCTTTTTTTTGGGGGGGGGGATGGGTTTTTCCTCTTTTGTTTAAGGGTTTTTCCTCTTTTGTTTAAGGGTTTATCTTCTTCTCATCCCATGGATTCCTCCCTCTTTGGTTCGAATGATGGCTTTACTCGGCGGATTACTACCGCCCTCCTCAATGAAAAAAACTTTATCGCTTGGTCCAACTCCGTGCGAGTCCATCTTGCCGGACATGACAAACTTGATTGGCTTGAACCTAGTGGTGTTCCCAAGCCTTTCGACGAAAAGGCTATCCGTCAATGGCGCACGGAAAATTTCAAGATTCTCGGGTGGCTTCAGTGCTCCATGGAACCCCGCATTTACGAGCAGTTCATGTGATTCGATTCAATGTCGTCTCCTTGGGATGTCTTGACGCGTACCTACGGTCACACACGCGTTGATACGCGGATTTATTCTGTCTTCCTAGGAGATTTCTACTGCTCGTCAGGGGGACCGTTCTGTGCATGAGTACTTTACCTTTATCTCAGGGAGATTCCAGGAGCTTTCTGACCTTGAGCCGCTCAGTGTTTTTCCACATCCAGAGGATCTTCTTGTTGCCAAGCGGTGGCAGGAGAAGCGGGAGACCTATCAGTTCCTGATGGGCTTAAGGCCCGAGTTTGAGCAGATTAGAGTTCAGATTGTCAGCATGAACCCTCTTCCTGATATCTTGGATACTTATTCCATGGTAGAGGAACATGAGCGTCGTGCCCGCCTGAATGTTGTTTTGCCCGTTCCAGCTTCTGTTCCTATTCCTAGACCAAATGGCCCTTGCTTCAGGTCGTCCTTCTTCTGTGCGCGGGGGGCGTACTTCTACCTCTAAGGGTCGCGGGGGAGGCCGTGGCAGCCCATTTGCCTCTGTTCAGTGTTAGCACTGCCTCCGGACTGGTCATGAGAAGGCCTGATGCTGGCTACTCTTCCCTCACCTATGCCAGCAGTCCCCCGCCACACGTGTTGCAGCCGCTATTTCTTCCGACTTTGGGGGCCAACCTGATTCCAGTGCCTCTTCCGCCGACTGAAGTCACCTTATGGCTCAAGTGCAGCAGCTCTAGTCTCAGCTTCAGCTGCACTCTCCGTTTCAGACTCCGCACCAGCCTCTTCCTGCTCAGCCGCTTCCTGCCTCCTCGTCGTTCTCGTCGACTTCAGCGTCTGCGTCAGGTACCCCGATGGCCTTTCATGTCACTCAAGAGGGGTCCTCTTCTCCCTGGGTGATTGACTCTGGGGTCACTGATCACATGACTGGTAAGACACGCTTGTTCTCTTCTCTCGAGCCTCTGAGTGTCCATCGGCAGGTTCGTCTTGCTAATGGCTCTGTGACCCCCATCCTTCACCGGAGCACAGTTCCTATGACTCCCTCCTCCTTGGGTTCAGTTCTTCATGTTCCCAAACTTGCTTTAAATCTTCTTTCTGTTAGTCAATTGTCTCGTTCGTTGCACTGCTCAGTGACATTTTTTCCTTCTGGCTGTGTTTTTCAGGACCTGACCACGAGGACTTTTGGCTACGGTCGCGAGCGCAACGGGCTATACACGATGGATCTTCCACCACCTTCGCCCTGTCTCTCACCCCCATCCATCGCTGCTGCTACTACTTCACCTGCTCTTTGGCATGCTAGACTGGGGCATGCGAGTCCTCAGATCGTGTCGTCGCTTTTTTCCGAGTGTCTAGTTTGAGAACTCTTTTCAGTGTGATGTGTGTCAGCTTAGTAAACATACTCGCACTACATATCCTGTTTCTCGTAATTTTGTACCGTTTGATATTATTTATTCAGATATTTGGGAACCTGCCCCGGTTGTTTCTTATGATGGTTTTGGGTATTTTGTTACTTTTATAGATGATTTTACTCGTTGTTGTTGGGTCTATCTTATGCGTGCCAAATCTGATGTCTTTGATTTATATACTCAATTTACTAATATGGTCACGACTCAGTTTTCCTCTCGTATTTGGGTCCTTCGCTCCGGGTGGGGGTATACTTCTTCCTCTTTCACTGCTTTCCTTGCTGCCAAAGGAACCCTTCATCAGTTCTCCTGTCCCTATACACCAGAATAGAACGGCGTGGCGGAACGCAAGAATCGTCATCTCTTGAATGTAACCCGGTGTCTTCTTCGTGGGTCTCATGTCTCCAAGTCATTTTGGAGTGCCGCTCTTCTTACGGGGACCTTCTTGGTCAACTGTCTGCCTTGTCAGACTTTAGCGGGTCGGATACCCCTTAGTCTTCTATCTCCCCACCGCCCTCTGTTTTTTGTCCCTCTTCGGGTGTTTGGGTGTGTGTGTTTTGTCCAGTACCGTCGTCCGACTCGGACAAAGCTTGATGACAAAGCTATCCGGTGCTTATTTTTGGGGTGTTCCTCCTCTTCCAAGGGTTATAGGTGTTTTGACCCCTCTTCTCGCAGGACTTTCACTCATTGGATGTTACGTTCTTTGAGGATGTCCCCTTCTATGGTACCTCCTTTGTCCCTGTTCCTCCTTCTGCTTCGCCACAGCCGGCTCTGGTTGCCCTTGCTCCACTGCACGACTCTCTTCCGCTGCAGACATACACTCGTGGCTCATGCGGTCCCTCACATGTCCACCCGATTCTTCGGGATCCACTGGTTACGCCCAGCTCACAGGGCCTTGTGCCACATCCTCTGGCAGGTGATATTCTTCCCTCCTCTGACTTACCCATTGCACTTTGCAAGGGTAAGAGTTCTTGCGTTACTGATCATCCTGTAGCAAGCTATGTGTCCTACCAACATCTTTCTCAGGGTTACCAGGCTTTCCTGACGGCTACTGGCCAGATCAGAGTTCGGAGTTCGATGACTGAGGCGTTCCAGCACCCTGAGTGGGTGGCGGCCATGGAGGATGAGATGTCCGCTCTACAGAAGGCGGGCACCTGGCGTTTGGTCCCTCTTCCTGCTGGTCGGAAAACTGTTGGCTGTCATTGGGTTTACACTGTCAAGTATGATGTTGATGGTTCTCTTGACCGCTACAAGACTCGTCTTGTCGCTAAGGGCTTCACTCAGACTCCTGGGGACTACGACTTGACCTTTGCCCCGGTGGTAAAGCTATCTACTGTCTGTCTGCTTGTCTCTCTCGCTGTCAGCCATGGGTGGTCTCTTCATCAGATGGACGTGAAGAATGCATTTCTCAATGGCGACCTTGCTGAGGAAGTTTATATGGATCCGCCCCCCGGCTACAAGCTTCAGGGGGAGTATTTGGGTCGTGTTTGCCTTTTACATAAGTCCTTGTATGGGCTGAAGCAGTCTCCTCGTGCGTGGTTTGAGCGGTTTGGTACTGTTGTGTTTCAGAATGGATTCACCAGATGTCATGCTGACCACACATGCTTTGTTCGGACTGTTGCGGATGGACGTAGGGTCATTATTCTTATCTATGTGGATGATATCATTCTTACCGGTGATGATAGCTCGGAAATACTTCAGATCAAGGGGGTTCTTCAGAAGACATTTGAAGTGAAAGATTTGGGGCATCTGAAGTACTTTCTCGGGATTGAGGTTACCAGATCTCAGCAGGAGATCTCCTTGTCTCAGCGCAAGTATACACTTGATCTCTTAAGTGATACTGGCCTTCTTGGGTGCTCTCCTGTGTCTACACCCATGGATCCGAACCACCGTCTTCATGTCAAGTCTGGCGATCCTCTCCCTGAACCGGGCAGATATCAGCGTCTTGTTGGTAGACTTATCTACTTGACCAACACTCGCCCCGACATTAACTTTGTTGTGAGTGTGGTCAGTCAGTTCATGCATGCTCCCCGGACTTCTCACCTAGATGCAGCATTTCGGATCCTCCAATACTTGAAGGGTTCTCCTGGCATAGGGCTCTTCTACCGTTCATCTCCGGCCCTTGATCTTACTTGTTACACGGATTCTGACTATGCTGGTTCCCTTACTGATCGACGTTCTATCTCGGGAGTGTGCAGTTTCTATGGTGGCAATCTTATTTCCTGGAAGAGCAAGAAGCTGAATGTTGTCTCCCGCTCGTCTGCTGGGGCTGAGTACAGGGCTATGGCCCACGATGCTACTGAGCTCCTTTGGTTGCGTACCCTCTTGACCGAGCTTGGCTCTCCTCCCTCTAGTTCTTCGACTCTTGTGTGCGACAACCAGTCCGCTCTCATGCTTGTCTCCGACTCAATTCTGCACGAGCGGACTAAGCATATTGAGGTTGATATTCACTTTCTCAGGGGCACATACGTTCAGGGACACTTGAAGCGTCCTATGTTCCCTCCGCTGAGCAGATTACCGATGTCTTCACCAAGGCGGTTAGACCTTCCAGATTTCTCTCTACATATGGCATGCTGGGCTTGCTTGACCTTTTCGCGCCAGCTTGAGGGGGAGTATTGGCGTATTATTTATTATTGGCATATTATTCTATGTGTGCCTATTGTATATATATAAACCTTATTCCCCATTGAGGATGAATCAAATATTATTTTTCCTCTCGTCTATTTTTATCAACATGAAGGGCACACATAATACCCTTGAATTGGTTTACCATCATTTAATAGAACACCTGAAAACAATATAAGACTTTACTTTTTCTTCAAGAAGATAAACCCACGCGGTGCAAGAAAATCAATCGATAAAACTAACGAACCAACGAAAACTAGTAAAAAGGTAAAACAAGGGAAGGACCTCAAACATCAGAATGTATTAAATATGGAAGTAAATTAGGAGAAGAAATATGAGAAAAACTATGGCGAACATATTTAGAAAGTTGACAGACATCACAAGACAAATGTTTATATAACGTATGTGAAAGACGGAAATAATTTTAGAAGTTAAACATGAGATGTCCAAGATGTTTGTTACGCACACGCATTCGCCGGAGCGGTTACTCCTCGTCGGGACCATTGGAGATTATCTTACACTCACGCATTCGCTGAAGCGACTACTCGTCGGAACCACCGGAAATAGCATATGGAGGCCACTGTGATTCGACAATTAATTAGTATTAATTAAGTTGTTAAAATTAGTTAATTATATTAAATGTGTTGTATTATTATGTGTGCCCTCCCTCATCTATATAAGGGGGCGGGATTCAGCGTTTCATATTGGCTGGAATTTTTGGGTATTTTCAACATGCAAATTTGCTGACATTAAATATTTTCACCTATCCAATTTCACCTATTGATTGCAAGTGTAGAAGAATGCAAAATGAGAGAGAAAAGTAATAATATTTAACAATTTCTTGTTAATTTTCTTGAATATAATATGGGTATTTGTACATATATATATATATATATATATATAGGAGGAGAGAGGAGATTCTAAACACCATCCTAAGGTGTGGGACTAATCTCTAAGAGGGTTTTACATGGGCTGATTATATGGGTCTTTCTTTACAAGTTATTTAACTTCGCAAGCTAGAGCATACAAATCGTAAGATCCAATCTTGGACAAGAACTAAAGATATAGTCGTCGCGGTAAGGCTTTGGTAAGAATATCAACAATTTCTTCTGCAATAGGAACATGTCTTAAGTCCAATTTCCTTAGCTGAACTTTTTTCCAAATAAATTGACAATCGAACTCGACATGCTTGGTACATTCATGGAACATAGAATTTTTGGCAATATGAATGTTCCATGCCCATCGCAGAACAAGGTGGCGGGAGAGGAGAGTTTGACACTCAAGTCTCCCAGAAGGCTTTCCAGCCTACATGAGTTCAGAGACCACAGAGGTCATTCATCTATAATCAGCTTCTCAAATGATCGTGCAAAAACAGACTGTTACTTGCTACGCCATATAACAAGATATCCACCAAAATATGTGTAAAAACCACTTGTGGAACGACGATCATCCAAGGATCCAGCATAATCTGCATCAAAATAGCCACTAAGAGATAGAGACAATAAGGGCTTATATGTGTGCCCATGTTCATGAGCAGACTTCAAATATCGGAGAATGAGCTCAACTGCCTGGAAATGAGAGTTCCGTCGAACATGCATAAACCGACTAGTAACCCTAACAACAAAGAATATATCAGGTCTTGTAATTGTAAGATAGATCAACTTTCCCACAAAACAGTGATAGTACTCTAAGTTTGGTGAAAGCACATCAGAGTCGGAAGTATAAGCGCCGAGTCTGTGGTTAACAACCATGGATGTGTTAGCTGCCTTGCAACCAGAGTAGTTAGCATCATGAAAAAAGTCAAGACAATACTTTCTTTGAGATAAGACAAGGTCATCAGGACAACGAGCAACTTCGATGTCGAGAAAGTATCGAAGATTCCCCAAATCATTGGTCTGGAATACGGAGGTCAAGTGTTCCTTGATCATGTGAATCTCTTTTACATCATCGCTCGTAATTAAAATGTCATCAACATAAACCAAGAGTATCACTTTTCACTGTGTCTATTGGGCGATGACGGTGAATAAAGAGAAGTCAGCCGAGCTTTGAGCAAAACCAACATCATTAATAACCCGACATAACTTGTCAAACCATGCCTGAGGAATCTGTTTGAGACCACAAAGAGAATTCTTGAGGTGACATACAAGTGACTCCCCCTTTTGGATTTTGTGTCATATCTTTATCAATACCTCCGTCTTTTTGAACTATCGATTCAAGATATTTAAAACACTCACTACGGGAAATATCTTGATCACCCAACTTAATAACGAAGTCATCTTTCCTTTTTGTACTGCAAAGTTTAGGCTCCATATACTCCGTCTTTGCCCTGCTCAACCTAAAACCATTCTTTTCTAAAGTATCTCGCAAAGATTCAAGTTTTGTGTTTACACCCTCGCGCGTCTCATCAACCAAAATGATATCATCCGCAAACAATAAACACCAAGGTATTACTTGATGGATATGTCTGGTGAGCTCATCTAAGATAAGGGTAAAGAGATAAGGGCTTATAACTGAACTTTGATGTAAGCCAACAGTGATAGGGAATTCCTGTGTTAATCCTTCAGATGTCATCACCCTTATCACTGAATTTGTATACATATCTTTGATTGTGTCAATATATGACATATTTACACATATCTTTTCTAAGACTCTCCACAAGATCTCTCTTGGAACTCTATCATAAGCCTTCTCAAGATCAATAAACAACATATGCAAATCTTGTTTTCTTTCTCGATAGTTGTCAATGAGACTCCTCAAGAGATGTATAGATTTCATGGTCGACCTCCCTGGCATGAATCCAAATTGATTATCCGAGATGTTAGTGTCTCGTCTTAATCTTCTTTCTATTACTCATTCTCATAGTTTCATGGTATGACTAATCAAATTAATTCATCTGTAATTAACATAATTTTGTATATCTCTTTTGTTCTTATACAAAGGTACCAAGATACTTTCTCTTCATTGGTCTAGCATCCTCTTTGACTTTAATATCTTATTGAAAAAACATGAAAATCACAAAAATCCTTCATTCCCTAGACATTTTCATAATTCGATGGGTATATCGTATGGCTTAACCGTCTTTCCATTTTTCATCTTCTTTAGAGCATTATTTACCTCTGATAAATGAATTTTACGATAAAACGCCGTGTTCTTATACTCCGATTTATTAAAAAATTTCAAGTCGAATTCATTGTTTTCTGTTTCATTATAGAGTTGATAAAAGTATCTTTTTCATTGTTCTTTAATATCCACATCATCCGTTAAAACTGTATCTGTTTCATTCTTCATGTATTTTACTTGGCTTAAATCTCTTGCCTTATTTTCTCTAGCTCGAGCAATTTTATATATGTCACGCTCTTCATCTTTAATATCTAGTTGCTTATAAAATTCTTCATAACCTTGATTACTTGTTTTATTTGTTGCATGTTTAACTTCTTTTTTGACGACTTTATATTTGGCTAAGTTTTCATCATTCCTACAAGGGTAGAGTGATTTAAAGTTGATCATATTTTCTCTCACTTTATCTTGCACTTTCACTTTTCACCACCAAGATTCTTTATTTGGTGGCGCACGACCTTAAGATACTCCGAGCACGTTCTTTTCAGTTTTCCTTAAATATGAAAACAATTTCCCATGAGACACTAGAATCAGCATAAGAGTCATCAACTATTTGTTTCATAACTGTTGTCTTGAAAGCAACCTATTTTTCCATCTTCAAGTTCCATCACCGAAATTTTGGCAACATTTTAGTTATTGCTTAAATTTATTATATTTAATTTGTAAGCCAAACAATACTAACTGATTTTGTGTTGTCAAACTTTCTTCTGCTATGACTTTACAAATCATTTTATACATTTTGTGAGTCATAAAATAATCAATTTGCAACTTATTTGATCCGCTTTTAAACGTAATTAAAAGTTCTTCCCTATTTATAAAAATTGTATTTGTCATAATTAGCTCATGTGTTACGGCAAAGTCTAAAATGGATCGGTATTCTTCGTTTTTTTCTTTATATCCAAATCCTTCATGAACGGCTGTATAATCTACATTTTTTCCCTATATGTCAATTTAAGTCTCATCCTATGAAAATCTTCTCTCTTTATGGCATTTCCCTTACTAAATCATGTAAGTCTTTCCAAAATTATACTTTAATAGTTTCACTTAATCCTACTTGTCGATGCAAATAAACAAAATTAGAGATGGAGTGAGTTGTAGAAGTCATGGCTGGATCTGCAGAGCGTAGAACATCATCAGTAGAGGTAACAACCTTAGAGCATCACAGTGAGAAGGGAGGTGAGCGTATACATTAAGAAAAGGAGGGTTGGCAGTTTTGGTGGATGGTGTGGGAAAGAGAATTGGTACAGGAGAGGTGACGAGAATGGCAGGATGTAGGAGGAGAGGAGGTGCAGGAGAAGTTACAGGTGAAAAGTGAAAAAGGCTGATCTTCGAGAAAAGTTACATCCGCAGTCATTACTAATTTGCAAGTGTAGGAGAATAAAAGACATAATGTTTCTGAGTACGGGAGTAACCAACAAACATATACTTAGTAGCGCAAGGATCAAGCTTGTCAATTGCAGGGACAAGAGAGTAAACATAGCAGGTGCAGCCAAAACCACTATGCATCATGGGAAAAGGAGTGGAGGGGAAGAAAAGACTTAAGGGAGTGGCAAAATTGAGAATGGAGATTGGCATGTGATTGATGAGATAGCTAGAGCTGTCACTTAAAACCGAAAACCGAATCGGAACCGCAAATAACCAGACCAAACCGTTCGCAAATTATTCGGGTTCCGGTTTGAATTTTGGAACCGTGAACAACATTGGTCTGGGTGTGGTTCTTACATTTTATTATCCGGATCAGAACCGGAACATACAAGTCTCAAGCGGTTTTAAGATTTTTAGACCCAATCTGAATCGGACCGAAGTAGAACCGAACCACAACCCGTTTATTATTATTATTATATTGTTATTATTTTATAATTTATCTACAATATTTATACTTACTATCACGAGTGAAGCTGGTGCAGTTTGAACACAAACCGCAATCGCACTTAAGGGGAACGATTTTAGACCGAACAAAACTTCACCGCATAAAAACCGTGTGGTATGGTTTGATATTAGTGCGATTTGGAGTCAATTTTTGCAGTGCACTTTTGATTTTTATAAAGTTATATAATATATTTCAATTTAACTTACATATTTTTTTGAAATATCTTATTTAAAATATATATAAGATATACAAATATAATTTATTAGTAATCATGAAAGACAACTAATTGTAGTCGGTTGTTACGGTTAAGCATGTTAAGACGTGCGCAAGCCAACTAGAAGTCGTGGCAAATCTATACGTGTAGGAAAGCGATTGAAACTATCCTACGGATCGTGGAAAAAACCGTCGAGAAGTGCACAACATAATTATATTTATTTCGATGTTGTTTTAAATTTTACTATTTGCAGTCCGCTTTTATTTCATTCCGCCAAGTTGATTTTGGCTTTAGTTAGAACCGATTGGAACCGGACCAAACCGCATGGAACCGGACCAAACCGCATGGAACCGGACCGAACCGCATGGAACCGGACCGAACCGCATGGAACCGGACCGAACCGCATGGAACCGGACCGAACCGAATGGAACCGGACCGAAGCGCTAATGGCCGGTTTGGTTTTGGTTCTTGTTGAACCGTAACCGGAACCGTTGACACGATGGTTCAAAAATTTAAGCTAGAACCGGAACCGGTCAAACAAAATAAAGTTTTGGTTCTAATTTGAAGAACTGTTACATTAGTGGTTCGGTTCATGGTTTTAGTAGAACCGGAACCGAACCAGAACCGTGATAGCTCTAGAGATAGCAGGCGATAGACACCGCAAAATGCCAATAGAGCCTAGGTACCTGCATTTGAAATATAAGAGAATAGCAACGTCCAAGAGATGATGGTTTTAGCGTTCAGCCACGCCATTCTTCGGTTGATAATACCGAACTTAATACAGATTTTGAAAAGCATGACTCGGATACTCGCGAGCATTATCGGTCTGAAGAGTTTCAATAGTGGCGGAGAACTGAATACGTATCTTAACATTAAAGGGATGAAAGACACGAAGTAATTATGAGTGGTCGTAAAGTACAACCTATGTTATTAAATGCGCACCCAGGCACAAAAGGGTCTTGGAGCCAAGGCGCAAGCGCGCGCCTGAGGCACATGAGGCGCAAAAATGAAAAAAAAAAACATAATTAGCAAATTGGGTGCCCAATTAACAGAAATTCAGTGAATTGGGCTCTCAATTCACTGACTTTCAGTGAATTTGACTCCCAATTAACTGATTTTTAGTGAGGAGCTCCCAATTCACTGAAATTCAGTGAGTTGGGCGCCTAGGTGCGCCTCAGCAACGTCATTCTGTTGTGGTGTGTATGCGCGGGAGGTTTGATGGATAATATCGAACTCAATACAGATTTTGAAAAGCATGACCCGTATACTCGCGAGTATTGTCGGTTCGAAGAGTTTTAATAGTGGCGGAGAACTCAGTACGTATCTCAGCATTAAAGTCATAAAAGACACATAGTAATTCAGAGCGGTCGCGAAGTACAATCTATGTTATAAAAGGTGCAAGGCGCACTCAGGCGCAAAGGCATCCTGGAGACAAGGCGCAAGCACGCGCTTGAGGCACATGAGGCGCAAGCACGCGCTTGAGGCACATGAGGCGCAAAAACGAAAAAACATAAAATCAGCGAATTTGGTGCACAATTAACAGAAATTCAGTGAATTGGGATCCCAAATTCACTGATTTTTAGTGAATTGGGCATCCAATTCACTGAATTTCAAGGAATTGGGAGCCCAATTCAGTGAAATTCAGAGAAAATCAGATAGTTGGGCGCCTAATTTCAGTGAGTTGGGCGCCTAATTTCAGTGAGTTGGGCGCCTAGGTGTGTCTCAGGCACCTCGCTCGCCTCTGCCTGACAAAGGTGATGGGTTGTGCGTCTGGCACCTGAGGCGTCTTTAATAATATAGAGTATAACCATGTCATACGAGAGTAATCATTGATAAAAGTAAGAAAATAAAGACAAATAGAGAAACAAGCCATTCTATAAGGGTCTTAAAAGTCTAAATAAATTAAAACAAAAGGAGCATTGCTCCGAGTTTAACGAAAAGAAAAAGAAGAGTGATGTTACTTGTCGAAAATGCAAGATTTGCAGTTGAAGTCTGTGAGGCACATATCTGGAGAGTTTTCTTCGAAATTGGGAGAGGAGCATGCCCAAAACGTCGATGCAAGTCAACGGAGGTAACAGAAGAGAGGGGTAGAGGAAATATCCACGACGTAAAGCCCAATATACAATCTCTATCAATGATATTCTGCGTTTGTCGATCCTACACATCAAAAGAGAAAGAGAAGGCTACAGAACAGTCGAGGTTTTGAGTAAAACGACTGATAGAAAGTAGATTAAAATGAGAGCTCGAAACATGAAAAACCGAGCGAAGAGAGAGAAGGTAAGTGCATGTCACCAGAGCTATGAACGGGAGTAGTGTCACCAATGGCCACAGTGATGAATGTAGGACAAGCAGTGTCCAAGTACTTAGGAGGCTTAGTAATATGATTGGTGTCCTCGAGTCCATAATCCAAGTTGAACTATGGGATAAACATGATATACCTTCATTGGAAATGGTAGCAACAGAGCTCGAAAACAGACTAAGCATGCCCTGAAGATTCTAGAGTTGGGTGTGTAAGGCGGCAACGTTCGGACGAGTAACGGTGGGAGCAGCAGTCGCTATAAATGCCAGATGTGTAGGAGGAGCATCATGCTTACGATAGCAAGTGGCCTCAAAATGACCTTCCCGACCACAGTAGGCGCACTTGGGATGCAGCCTACCATATCGACCATTTCCCCGAGAGGCGGTGCGAGCTCCACGAATCAACAGAGGGGTGAGGTGAGTAGCAGGAGATCGTGGGAGAAAAGCTAGAGAGATAGGGATGGGAGCAACGGGAGGCGGCGTCACTTTTAAGATTATAGAGCACACATTGGAGAGGGAGGGCAGAGTCAAGGATAAGAGGATATTGGCGCGAACGCTGTGTGGATATGGGGAAACACGGGTCAACATCATGACAATGCTAACAGCTTCTTTCTGGGCTCGTTGGACAACTAGATCCAGCGATGAAGGCTGATGTTGAAACCAGACTTCAATGATAGTCTTGGACCGCACAATAAAGGAAGTCAGGTAAACATCCACCCTTGGATCATGAGATTGGAGGTCGGTAAAGATGTAGAAAATGTGTTGCAAACTGCCATTGTCAGAGTATATGGAATGAAATTCATCTCACATAGTTTAGGTTGTTTCATGATATATGGTCATACGGTATGGCTCATTGTCCATAGAATTCAAAATCCAAAGTTTGGGCACGCCCAGCATCACAGAGTCATTCCTCGATGGGGGTAGTAAGTTGTGACTTGGTGAGATGGTAAAGGAGTCCATTGATCTCGAAGACACGGCGACCGGAGTGAACCCATTCCACACAAAAAATTTGGCAACTAAGAGAGAGCGGTTATCCGAAGCTCATCCCGAACTTAAGGAAGATTAGTTGCGGCACGAACCGAAAGAGACGATCCATCATTCAAGACCATGAAGCCGTGGAGGGCGAACAAGTTAAGGAGACCAGGAAGACGAGAAGCGTGATTACAACGAGCACGGAGGAGGTCACTGAGAGGGCGGGCTCGGCGATCACAACGAAGGAGGCCGCCAAAGGAGTTGAGGCGACTACAGCTAGTGAGAGAGCAGTGACATGGTGGGCACGCAAACAGAAATAGCGGGGAGAAGCGCAGAAAACGCAGGCGGGCAGCGGGAGCTCATGGGAGCAAAGCGGCCAAGAGCATAGCAAGCGGGAGCTTGGCGACCAAGCATGCATGAATTCAAGCGAGAAAGACAAGGAGAGCTCGCGGAAAGGAGGCGGTCAAGAGCTCAGCGAACATGTGAGAAAGCGAGTCGGAGCTCAGCGAACATGAGAGAAAGCAGTCAGGAGCTCGGTAAAGCAGCTAAGAGCTTGCAAGCAGGAACTCAGCGAACAAGCGAGAAAGCGAGTAGGCGATCAGGCAAACTGAGTGAGCAAACGAGGAGAGCTCGGCGAACAAGCGAGCAGGCGATCAGAGCGATCAGAATGGAGAGCTCACAAGAAAGAAGCAACCAAGAGCTTAGCGAACGGGAGCTAGGTGAGCAAAGCGAGGAAACTAGGAGAGCTCGCAAACTTAGTAACTGGTTCATGCGTGACTCATGCGTGGAAGTCTCATGCGTGCCGCGAACTTAGTAATCGGTTGGGTCATGATAAAGGGGAAATAAACCAAACTTTCATCATTTCTTTCATGCTCACAGGTTCTTCCGCTCTAGACTCCTGCCGACTTCACCTCTCCTCACTGTCGACGCACGTTGAAGCTTCTCAACAGCCCAAATCAAGGTCGATTTTAAAGATTCTTTATATAGCACAAGATAATCCTTTCTTCTTCACTCCTTTTCATTCTTATGTGGATATTTTACATGGATTGATTAAGGCCCAAAACTCATGGTTGGGATTTCTTGGATTTTTCACTTCTTTTTCAGTTAAAGACTAAATTAAGTTTTTGAAATCATATTTGATGATAATAACTCTTCCATTTCGCAAGTTTGCCCAAAAACTGAGAACCCTAATAGTAGAATAACGATTTTTCTTATGTTACGTAATCCGGAGGATGGAGAAGGGATGGTATGCATCACACATGCGTATTTTACGCAAAAAGTTGTGGTCTTGTGGAAGGGCAGCCAACATTTAGTTCGATTAGGACCAATCTGGAGGACTTAAGTAAAACCTACATAAAGGGTTATTAGGAAGTTCTCTCTTGCAATTAGAGCAAAACCCTTTCCGAAATACCAGGGCAGCCAACTTGTAGGTGGCATAATCCTGATTTTGTGGAATTAGGTCAAATGAAACATACGTGGAGGCTTTACGAGACAGTAGGCAGCTGGCTTGTGGCTTATCTTGAAGGTGTTAATTTACTTTTGGTGGCTTTACTCAGCTTAGATGGAATATAAGAACATAATGGGGGATGACCGGTGCAATTAATTGAAAATTTGGACGTATGTCTTACCGTCGAATCAAGTAAGAGTGTTCAAGGAGGAAGGAGAATTGTAATGCATAACCGTAATTGTCTTCCTTTAAGTGATTTCCTATTCTGCATCGATGTGTCGATGTAGAAAAATATGAGGGGCAACATTTGTAACATGAGAAACAATGTCGTAAATGTCTAAACATGCGCGCATTAGAATATGAGTGTGGTACATCCACCCTTCTAAGGACATTATGGATTTAAAATCCGCACAAATGTAAACCGCACGTAACCATAAAGGAATTGGAAAACAGAACATATGAGATTTTCAACTTCAGATGCGCAATAAATTATTGTAGAGCATAGCGTCTCGTGGAGGAAAGGATTATGATCACAGTAAAGATATGGGAAAAGAAAAGGTCCAGGTGAGTTCTTACTCCTGCTTAAGATATTTTAATGCTTACCTATTTAGCTATGATAAGGACAAACATTGAAACTCTAAAGAGAACTAAAAAGACAATATAACATCCTTAAATGACTAAAATGCTAAACCTGAAAATGAAAATGAATGAATGACAATGAAAATGATATAAATGCAGCGTCGAAGCAATGGGCTGTGTTAGGGTTGACCCAACTCGTACAGGTGGGGTATAAATGTCCTCCCATTACGAATGTTCTAAGATTCAGGACTCCTGATTAGACATTATGCTAGATGATAGCCGTGAATATGAAAAATGCTTGTGTTAAACAAGAGGACCGTAATAAATGATGAAATTTATTCTTAGCATTTCCCAAATAAAGAAAACTGGAAAAAAAGAGACAAAAAATGATGAAATGCACACATTAAATGATAATTTAAGAATGATGAAAGCACGCATTAAATGATAATTTAAGAATGATGAAAGCACGCATTAAATGATAATTTAAGAATGATGAAAGCACGCATTAAATGATAATTTAAGAATGATGAAAGCACGCATTAAATGATAATTTAAGAATGATGAAAGCACGCATTAAATGATAATTTAAGAATGATGAAAGCACGCATTAAATGATAATTTAATAACGATGAAAGCACGCATTAAATGATAATTTAATAACGATGAAAGCACGCATTAAATGATAATTTAATAACGATGAAATGCATATAATGAATGATGGAATGGATGATGGAATGAATACACTGAATGATGAAACGCATATAATGCAGAATGACACGGGAAAACGAACTTGTAAAATAAAAAGAAATGATGTATTTCCTTACTATGAACTGTTGCTAACATTTTCGTAGAGAAGGTAAGAATTTGCTTAATCATTTGACTAATTATTTAGATAATTACGTTAATATAGGCGAAGGGCGATGTGGTCCCCGACGTGGATGAAAGGAAGAAACTACAAGTGACAAGTATTGCCTTTGGGTGGAGGTGAGTATGGCTGTGCTTGGATACTGGATACACAACGGGAGAGCTGCAAGGATCCAGACTACCCTCATGAGAGCTTCAAGTTCTATTTTATGTAAATTAGTCGCTTCTCTGTGTGATGTATATTTATAGTGTGCTAAATATGTTGTATCTCCTTTTGAAGCCCTATTTTTTGTATACGTTATGCAGGGCTTGTGATGAAATATGTATATATTTAAGTACGCTAACTTATTTCCCGTTTTGATATTTTCCTTTGTCGCACTTTATTTCTAGTTACGATTATTTTCCATTGTCGCACTTTATTTCTGTTTCTCTTTGGGTGGGATGCTATATATAACTCTCGAACCCTTTCCTTGTATTTTGTCTTGAATTTGGATTGAAAATTATTGGATCCTAGGGCTGGCCAAGAGGGATTTCCCCTTGGAGTGCTTACATTTTTTCTAGGACGTAACATTTGGTCCGACCTGCCATTCCCGCCTGCTTGCCGCGTCGTCGGGGTTGCCCGCAGCATCTTCTCGCGACGCCGCCCGCGCCTGTCCACGACTCTACCGATCGCGTCTCCCCTGATCTCTCTCGATCGCGTCTCCTCTGATCTCGCCTCACGCCCTCGTCTTCCCTGATCGCGCCTGCTTGGGTCGACGGACCTCTTTCGCCGGGTAGCGAACATCCCGGAAGTCCGCCTCTACTGCGGATTCTTTCGCACGCTGATTCCCTTCTGGCGTCTTCTTCCGCACTTCTTCCCACAAGATCTGGTACCTCCATCGGCTTCCGGCGCCCCGACAGCAGTGTCTGACCACCCGCACAATGACTAAAGCCCATCTTGATGCTATTGAACGCCGCCTCGATGACCAAGATAGTTCTCTCGCGTCGATTCAAGTGATTCTCCAACGCTTGGAGGCTCGGGAGGCCCGACTGGACAGCCGCTCCTCCACACCGTCGCCTGGGGAAGATCCCTCCTTGTTCACCGGTCATCCCACCTCAACATCAACTCCTCGTCCACTCGCCACAGCACACGCGCCGCGCTCCCTCGAAGTACCTCACTTCAACGGCACTGATCCTCTCGGCTGGATTGCAAAGGCGAAACAATTCTTCGACATTCATGGCACCCCGGAGGGGTAGAAAGTGGCTTTAATGATCCTTGCTATGGAAGACTCTGCCCTCCATTGGGTTTGTTGGTTGCACACACCAGTCTATCCCACATCTTTCCTGGGCCGACCTGGCCCAAGAGCTGATGAAACACTACGATCGTTGGTACTCCAGCAATATGGTGGAGAGCTTATGTGCCCTACGACATACCACTTTCGTGGAGCAGCAGATCGACGAATTCATCGAGCTTGTCAACCACGACCCCGGTCTCCCTCCAGATCATTACCTCGGCTTCTTCCTTCAAGGTCTCCAACCCTACATTCACTCCCGTCTACGAACCCATCACCCTCGGGATCTCTCCGACGCAATGGAGGGTGCTCGATTGGTGGAAACTGATTTTGCAGTCCGTGCTGGGGACCGGTCGTGGCCACCCCGGAAATCCCCCCCCCCAGCTCGTGCCACGTTCGTGACTCCTCCACCGCGACTTCCACCAAAGAACCAGCCGCTCTCCCCTCGACCGGCTTTTCCCCCTCGGCCACCACGGTCGTCCTCCCCCCATCACCTCAGCGCCTAGGAGTACAAAGATCTACGAGGAAAGGGTTTGTGCTTTCACTGTAAGCAACCCTATTCTCCGACACACGTCTGTCCGCTGAAGGAGTTGCGGGTTCTCATGTGTGCTGACGAGGACGAAGTGACGGCTGCGGAGCTTGACGCCCTGCTGCTAGAGGACGATTCTCCATAGGAGGCGCCGCAATTTGGCATGCAGAGCTTAGAGCTTTCATGTGCTTCTGCAGGGGGCATCACAGGACCCCGCACCATGAAGCTCCAGGGCCTACTTCAGAGAACGCCGGGGGTGTTCATGATCGACAGTGGCGTGAGCCACAACTTCATCTCCCATAACTTTGTGACACGTTTACAGTTGCCTTCAGATCTGACACGGAGTTTTATCGTTCACCTCGGGGATGGTCGTCGATCACTGACTCTAGGTCTATGCCACGACCTCTCTCTACAGCTGGGCGAGTATACCGCCCCCGAAGATTTCCACGTGTTCCACTTAGGTGGGGTCGACGCCATTCTAAGAATCACCTAGTTACAGACTTTGGGCGACATCAAACACAATTGGGCTTCCATGCGTATGACCTTTCAGTGGGCCAATCGGACATGCACGCTTCAGGGTGAGGCGTCCCTCCAGCAGATCGCCATCTCTTCGCGCGCAGCTCAGCGCACTGACTCGGTGGATTTCTGCGCATTTCTTTGGCAGATCACGACTTCAGGGCCCCCTCATCTACCACCGCCGCCTACTTATCCACCCCAGCTGTCTCCTCTTGGAGTCCTTTGCCTCAGTGTTTGAGCCACTACCAGGCTTCCTTTGCCGCGCCCAACCAAACACCATATTCCCCTCTAGGAGGGCATCCAGGCGATCTCAGTCCACGCTTACCGCTACAGCCACATCCAGAAGGATGACATCGAACGCTTGGTTGGTGATACGTTGACTGTCGGCCTGATCCGGCCGAGCGCTAGCCCATTTTCCAGTCCGGTCCTTCTAGTCCGTGAGAAGGACAGCAGTTGGCGATTCTGTGTGGACTATCGCGAGCTCAACATTTGACCGGGAGGAAGTAAAGATACGTTTGTGTTAACAACTGGATGGAATGTCCTTTTTTTGGAAGGAGCGAAGAGTGGTACATTTGCATTGACGATTGAGAAGTTACTTTAGAGGGAAGAGTGGTTTGTTAGCATCCCTGCTTGGAAGGAGTGTATGTCTACGTTAGTCTTGTCATAGAGAAGCAAAGGCCGAGAAAAAGATAGTTTGCGGTCGAAAAGAGTTGCCCGTAGTCAGAAAAGTAGAGTCATGTATAGTGAAATTCAAATTTAAGCTTTAGTATAATGAAACAAAAACAAATAGAGCACGATCGCAAGTTGTACATGATTGATTCTGAAGTCGTGATTAAACAAAGTTGAATGAAGCTAATTGAAAAACAAGAAAAATATTAAGGCCTTGTTTGGCCGCGCAGTCAGGCAAATGGGATCCGCAAGGTCACGAGCGCCTTTTGGCGGGGCTGAGATTGTGCGGATCCCTGCGTGTGACAGAGGGATTTCCGTAGAAATCATGTGGATCCTCACCGTGTAGAATCCACTGCAACCACAGTGGCATCCGAGGATTTCCGCCAGACAAATGAGTCCTAAATCTTAATATGGACAGAAGATAATAGCTTGTAATTCTATATCTAAGTATGACATCAAACAATATTAAGGCCTCGTTTGGCCGCACAGTCGGGCAAATGGGATCCGCAAGGTCGCGGGCGCCATTTGGCGGGGTTGAGGTTGTGCGGATCCCTACGCGTGACAGAGGGATTTCCGCAGAAATCTTGCGGATCCTCACCATGTAGAATCCACTGCAACCACAGTGGCATCCGACGATTTTCGCCAGACAAATGAGTCCTAAATCTTAATATGGACAAAAAATAATAGTTTGTAATTCTATATCTAAGTATGACATCAAACAATATTAAGGCCTCGTTTGGCGGCGCAGTCGGGCAAATGGGATCTGCAAGGTCGCGGGCGCCATTTGGCGGGGTTGAGGTTGTGCGGATCCCTACGCGTGACAGAGCGATTTCCGCAGAAATCTTGCGGATCCTCACCATGTAGAATCCACTGCAACCACAGTGGCGTCCGACGATTTCCGCCAGACAAATGAGTCCTAAATCTTAATATGGACAGAAAATAATAGCTTGTAATTCTATATCTAAGTATGACATCAAACAATACTACAGGTGCCATCATAAACCACGATCCTAATTATCTTTATAAATCTGGCTAAACTAATATTTTCTATGTTATTAGCAAAGAATTGCAAGCAAGACCTATTTTGTCAGATTAAGTACAGTCTAAATTTACTAACTTTCTTTTGTTTGTGCGTTGTTCCTGTATCATCTAGCCTTGATTAGAAGCACTAACCCTAAACTTTCCTACATCAAGGTGTAATTGAATTCAGTTCACAAATTTTCCCATCGAATCTTATAATCAAATACTGCAACCCAACCTATTATCAAGGAAAAACCAATTACTCACAATAACAAACTAGCTTCCAGAAGAAAATGGAGTAATGTCCGCTCTGTATTATGTAGGAACATGAGAACAACAAATGTCATTTAAATAATAGAGAACTGAGTAAACACACCTATCAAAAATCACTGCTGCACTACACCATCAGTAACACTAGAAGCTATTAAGAATTGTTATCATCATAGTAAATACCCAAAAGATCAAACTTTATGTACCATCATAAAGAGGCATACAACTTTATCAATGCATTCACTCAGCTTGTTCCTACCAAGAGGTTCCTTCAGTAACAATTCAGGTAACCAAAAATATTGAAGCTACCATATATTTGAATCACATGAAACATCAAAACATTTTAATTTACATCATGGAGATTTCCCATAATAAATTCTCAAAAGTTTTCTCTATTGTGAAAATTTCAGAATAAATCCACAGTAGTTCATATGCAATTTGATTAATTAATTAAACATGATGACAAACACATGGAATATTACAAGAAAGCCTAACACAGCATTATGATGGTCATGATAGAGGACCTATATCAGACAATTTTACAGTGATGATCAGATTTGATTTTGTTTAGGAAAAAAGGAAGTGGCACATATAGGTGGAACAAACCTATTAATTTACTTAATGCAAATGTAATAAGAACAGTCCCGAGAGCATTTAAGATTCCTTACCTTCTTGATATCCCGAATAGCAAACAGACCAATGCACACCTCTCCATTGACCATCCACTGGATGAATCAAAGTTAAAACAAAGGACAAATTAGTAATAAACACACAAAATTAAAGATCACTAGGTTTAGCAAAGCTAAAAATATACATAAGAATAACAGTTTTGATTTTCAAAGTATTTGAGAAATAAATTAAAGATCGCTAGGTTTAAAAAATCCTGAGAATTTAATTTCAAAAAGAAGTAATTTGTTAAATTCATTATGTAAGATCTAACTATAATATTCTCAGGAGGAGATCAAAGAAGGCAACTGGTGAAGGAAGGTTTTAAACCTAATTTGATTTTACCGCTCCAACTTGCATAACAGTTTTGATTCTGAAAGTTTTGAAAATTATGCTAGATAGAGCTTATTCCCATTAGCTACAACGATATTTGAGATAAACATTAATGTGCTTCCAATCCTATATATAAATATATATAGAGAGAGAGAGAGTCAGGTGCGGATCTATGGGAGTCGGTGATGTAGGAGTAGGCTACGGGTGCACAAAACCTACGACGCTAGGTGATAGTGCAAGGGTGTCACGCTAATCTGAACCTAAATGCAATGTAATCGTCGATAACTCGACAAATAAATTTGAGCAATGAGAATTCTAACTCCACGCAAATATTTGAAATTGAAAAAAGTTAATTAATTTTGGCAATTTATAATGGCTTCCTCCGCTCGGAGGGCCAAAGCAAAGCGCGCAGCGAATGTCTCCTCCAAATTATTAGCGTACTAAAGACAATTTCTACTAACAAGAATCAGCACATATATTAATTCACCAATGAAAATGTCAAATCAAATAAGTCAATACCACAAGAAACTCACAAAGTAGTGGGTTGAACCGAGGCACTAAAGAATTTGGGTCCGGATGTGTAGATCGGTGATCGGAGGTGGAACCAACGGCGTGAAAATGATGGCGGTGGCTGTCCTCGGCGGTAAATGGTGAGATCGGATGAGAAATGGGTAGATCCGGCCACGTACAAGTAGATCCGGTCGGGGAAGGGTGGATCCGCTATTTAGGGTCGGATCCGGGTGGAGGGGTGATGAACGGATGGTGGAAATAACGGATCGGGGCTGAAATTCCTGAATTGATCCAAGAAATTAGAGCTAAAGGGGGTGGATCCACGGGAGGGAAGAATTGGAGGGTCGGCATGAACAGTAACCGGCGTAAACAGTAACCCGTGAACAGTGATCGATGAACAATGTTCGTGTGCAGTGTTCGGTGACCAGCAATCGGTAAACAGTGTTCGGGCTTCCCGGACAACAATAGGGGGTTGGGATTTGGGGGTTGTAGGGGCAGCGAATGAGGGTTTCGGAGGGGGAAGAAGAAGGCTATGGATGTGCAGTACCTTGGGGGGAGTTTGAGCACATAGGAGTCGTCACCTAGGGTTCCACGGCATCGGCACTGGGGAGTAATCGCTGGAATTCGGGAATAGAAGTCTCCAAATTCTGCAATGACTGAATTCAGCCCTCAATACTCCTATTTATAATAAAAAGGAACCCTAGGGCAACCCAATCAACGGCTATGATTGGCCGGTGGGAGAGGCCACTAAAATACATAATTAATGAACCAAAAATAATAAACTAATATATGTTTTTGACTCGCAACGCGGATCCGGACACATCTGCGGAGTCCGATCGTCGATATGAGCACGCCATATATGGTAAGTCGCCAAATCAGCCCCGAACAGGCCCAAAGCTCGTGTTCGTCTCTGCTCGCATCAGGCGGGTTGGGGACCGTCCCCGCCCCCCAAGAATTTTGCAAAATAGTTAATGAATTCGCCTCGTCGAGGCAATTAATTTTGACTGTTTATACGTCAAAAAAGGTGACCGGATGAGGGAGAAACGGCTTCGGTAAAATAGAGACGTTCAAGAAATTTTTGGCGGGAGGAATACAACGTTTGGCCCCCTATGTTGAAATTCATGAATTCGCCCCTGCATATAGTAAATATGACATACCAACCCTGGGCTCCATGAGGCCGACCAACCACCTGCAACAACCCGTACATGGGTAGCCAAGACATATCAACTCAAGGGAGAGTATCACCAGACATTTCTACTAATACTCCAATATTTGTTTCAGGAACAAAACGAATCACTTCCAAACAATAATTATAACCATGGACTAAACAACTTCCATTTCTTAAGGGCTTCTCAAGATAAGGGATCAAACATTTTGCAATTTCACATTAAGTGGTAATGGAAAAACATATGACACTATTTTGTTCCAAATCCTCTTTGCAAGCAACATTTTTAAATTGAGTTTCGCTAATATTAACAATTTTCTTATACGTATGAGTAGCTTATAAATCTAAATTACTGGCCACCATATTCCTGTGAATAAAAGAACTCAACCCCCTTCAAATTGAAGTAGAAAACAGGTGTATACTGTCTTCAGGGTCAATAACGGGCAGTATCTCTCTCATGGGTTAAGCTTCGGGTAAAAGAGGAAGAATGGTAAGCAAACCAGGAAAAGAGATTGATTATGTACACCATATGGGGCACTAAAGGCTCACTTCATCTTCATGTAATATTTACTTTTCATTCATTTCTTTTGAGTTTTGTTTAAAGATGTTGAAGTAAAGTTTTGGCAAATTATTTTGAACTTCTATTTATATTATATTTGGCCTACACCTTTCCACAAACTTTTTAGCTAATCAACCACTACTTTAATGCTAGTTAACATATATCATGCATATCTTCAAAATTTTAACATACCTTTTGAAAAACACATTGAAGTATTAATGCGCGTCAAATCAACTTTTGATATCTTCAATTATTTTACTTTGCAGTATTAATAAAATTAAGAAACTCTTTGTGGTCTGCTTATCTTCTACGTCTTCTAGACTCTTACGAAATGATACGCCAATAGATATTTGGAGAACCTGACACTCCCATCTTGCATGCTACTGTTACTTGCATCTCTACTATTACAAACCTTTTGCGTCGACTTCCGACAGCATCCACTCCACCCTCTAAAAATTATGCTCATGTGACTATTCATGGAGCTCACCATGGCCATGGGGGCCGCACTAGAGGTCGTGGAGGGAATCACCTTCTTTGCTCACATTGTAGGAAGCTTGGTCATCTTGTCCAGCGGGTGCTTTACGAATACATCCTAACCTCTGCCCTCAGGCGCATGTCAGTACTTGTTGGGGTCCAGCAATGCCCCCAGTGTTGGGAGGTACGGCGTGAGGCGCTATGGCCCACACTAGTCGAACAGAAGGGCGTATCCCCTTGGCCTAACTAGCCGCCCCGTGGATCCTGCCTGGGGTAGCCAGCTCCATAAGGAGTGGTAGCACCGTCCTCAAACAGTCAGGGCTTTTGGGAGAGTTGGTAGCGTCATGTCCCCACAAGTGGTGGTATCAGAGGAGGTCACTGGTTCGAAACCCTGGGGTCGTTTCTGGGGGAGGATTGTTGGGGTCCAGCAATGCCCCCGGTGTTGAGAGGTACGGCGCAAAGCGCTATGGACCACACTAGTCGAACAGAGGGCGTGTCCCCTGAGCCTAACTAGCCGCCACGTGGCTCCTGCCTAGGATAGCCAGCTCCATAAAGGAGTGGTAACGTCGTCCTCAAACAGTCCGGGCTTTTGGGAGAGTTGGTAGCGCCATGTCCCTGCAGCACTACTATGTATTACCCTTCTCCGCCAACATCTACTCCGTCTCCCAAGTCCAGAAGATGGTTCTCAAGGGCAAATATTGAGGCTTTCATCGATGCTTACAAACAATCTGCCTTCATTGTCGCTTCTTCATGTAGCATGCATGTTTTTCATGTAGTGTGCATGTTCTTCATGTAGCATGCATGTTCTTCATGTAGCATGCATGTTCTTCATGTAGCATGCATGTTCTTCATGTAGCATGCATGTTCTTCATGTAGCATGCATGTTCTTCATGTAGCATGCATGTTACCATGCAGGGTAAGTGAGTCATCAACTCTGGTACCACCAATCAAATGATTGAGAACTCCCTCGACATCTCTCACCTCGAGAAGCGTAACCAATTACCACCGGTATTAGTGGTCGGCAGCTCTCCTACTCCAATTTATGAAACAGTAGTTGTTACTCTCACTTCTCTTCTCCAGTTGGACAACACTCTATATGTTCCAAATTTCCTTGTAATATGTTATTTGTTAGTGCCCTCTCGAAATAGTTACAATGTTTCATCTCATTTTCTCCTACTATTAGTTATTTTTCAAGGCCTTCAATAAAAGAAGACAATTGCTAATAGGACTGAAGGTGGAGCTCTACTACTTAAACGTCATCAGACTTTCTCTACATTTCACATCTCGACTTCTTTGATGTAGTGGAATCACTACCTTGGTCATCCTCGGTTACGTCTCCACTAGTTGTTGTCGTCTTTTCAGTCATATTCCATTTTAGAATACGAAACTTGCCAATATGGCAAGCATCACCGAACTTCTTTTTTCTGCCAAATTTTGTGAGTTATGTTTATCATTTTGACCTTGTTGATTCGAGGCGCAATGGATGGAGATCGCAATCGACTTACACGATGATCGGAACCGTTCATCTTATGCAGATCGACGATCGTAGCATTGTTTGTCTTTTTCATTTTTTGTTTAGAGTTGTATTTTTATTTATTTTTTAGTCGGGAAGATTGGTCAATCATAGCCATCTGTTGTCCCCTTAGAGTATATAAATAGAGGATGAGGGCTCTAATTTTAGGCATTGAAAAATGGAGTATTTGGTCATCTCGGTGCTGAAGTCGAACCCCGGGTGCGAAGCTTGGGCCTATCCCTCCATTTCTCCCCTTGGTTAGCCACCTCCTTCCACCAACACCCCTTGGCCGACCACTCACATCACTTCCCCTCGTCCACCAATATCAGAAGCCAACCAAACTATTCCCCGCCCCATAATAGCCGGCCAAATCCACCTCCTTCACAAGCAGCCACCTCCTTCCCCTATTTTACCCCTATAGAAATCCACTGCCGCCACCTTCCCAAGCCTTCTTCCACCATCGTTTCCCCTCCAGATCTGATGTCAGCATCCTAAACAGCCGGCCAACGGAATTTTGCTTCTGCAACCAATGGTCGACCACCCTTTCCTTCCCTTGTCATGGAACAACCACCACCCTCACTCCTCCACATAAAACAACACTTTTTCTTATTTCCACCTCTGACGATCAGCGGAAAATATTTTTGGACACCTCTAGTGATCCCCCGCCTCTTTCCCTTCATTTTTTATCATTTGACATTTTTCAGCGATCACTAGAAAACATTACCGGCAACCACCTCTGGGCACCGCTAGCCACCATCCACTTCCACCACCATTCATAACCACCATAACTACCCACTACTTCCTATTCTTCACTCTGCTAAATTCCTAAAGTCAAGGTCAACCACCTCTCCCACAATTCCCTCATCTACAGGCCGCCCCTCCTAATTTTCTCTCTAATTCACATGAATCCTCAATCCCCTTCCCCAATTAATCATATGTGGAGCCACCTTATCAAAAATAGAACTCATTATTCCCATTCTTCCCCAAACAGCCGAGCCTCTCCCACTCTCCTAAATTTTAGGAATTAAATTCCTAAAATTAAGTCAAACGTCTCTCCAATTATCCCCATGCAAATCCAGCCAAACTTTCCCCAAAATTCTCCCTCAACCTCACATGGAAACCCCCTCTCATTTCATGGCAGAGCCCTGCCACGAAAGCCCTTCTCCATTATTTCATTTCCCCTCTCAACCAATCTCCCTAACTCCCACCCTAGACTTCATGTGGATTGTTGCGTATTGTATCCACAATAGCCTTGATTTGAAGAAATGTCGCTTGAACTAAGTTGAATTGAGTCTGTATTTGATGTTGGTTTTAGTTATGTGAGGTGCATGTCTTAATTGCAAAGTACAAACCATTGTTAGGTTACAATGGGTCTCCAAACACAGTTCTATGCAATGTAATTCCTCATTGTATAGAACATCGTGTTGACCCATGTGTAATATCTCTAATGGGGTGTACTTCATCTCTAGCATCCCAAAGAAAGTTGTTGTTCAAAAGATTAAGTTTTTGGTAAGTCATTTTGTCGAGTTGTCTCCTGAGAACTCGTGAAATTCGTCGAGAACTCACGTAAGCACTCGCGGAATTCGTCAAGTGATCTCGGGAGTAATTGAGAGATCACTGAGAACCGTTGTCCAGATCGGCTAAGTTAAAGCAGCTTAGACCTCTCATATATACTCGACGAATTCGTCGAGTACTTACGTGAGTACTCGTGAAATTCGTCGAATACTCTCGAGAGTTCAAGTAAACTACCTTAAGGTGCCGGAGATAGTTTGAAGACTTAACCAGTCTAAGTCAATTCGTCGTATACTCAAAGAATTCGTCGAATACTCTCGAGAACTCTAATATAATTTGTTGAAATGTCTCGTGAAGTCCAAATACCTCACGCGAGCTCGTTCTCAAGTAGTTTTGACTAGGCCTGCGAGCGGTGCAGTTCAGTGCGGTTTGGGCCCAAACCGAAACCACACCACAGGGGTGCGGTTTCTTACCGACCAAAACCGCACCGCACCGAAACCGTGCGGTGCGGTTTCAATTCAGTGCGGTTTTGGGTCGGTTTTTGAGGTGCGGTTTTGGGTCGGTTTTTGACAGTTTTTTTGTCCCTTCTTTAATTTAGGCAAGGCTCTTCTAAGAAAAATTGAAAATTGATTCCTTTTCCAGTAACAATCGAGTTTAATCATCAGCTATAATTTCTAATGTTCAGTCATTCAATCGTACATTCAGATCATTTGTTATATTGGTTATGAATGCTTTTTTTCCATTCGTATTAGTGCTCTTTGCTAATTCTTATTTGGACGATGAGTTTCACTTTACAATAAAAATAATATTATGCAACTAAAAGGTTAGGAAATTTTCTAAAGTACTTCTCTCTCCTCTGCTGTTTTGATTAGGGTGACAATTTTAAATAACAGATCTTCCTAATTCTTATCTATATGCAAATCCTCACTTAGGCTCCGTTTGGGGGGACTTATTTTCACCGGTCAAGCAGTTACGACCGCATGAACCGGACCTTAATTAAGGGTGACAATTAAGGTCCGGTTCATGCGGTCGTAACCGCTTGACCGGTGAAAATAAGTTCCCCCAAACGGAGCCTTAGTCATGCATTCACTAAGGTTCCATTTGGCACGGTGGTGGCGGTCATGAATATGAGGGTTAAATTGTCATTCGTTAACGCCACCTAAGGAACTTCATCCAATTTTAGGTTGAAACAGATGATGTTTGTTAGATGATACTTAACTAATGACGGTTTAATCCATGCATTTACGACCGCCACCGCGGTGCCAAACGGAGCCTAAATATGTAATGATGTATTAAATTATATTATATATGTTATATGAAATACTTATATTTTATATATTATATAGTTATATAAGATTGGCCCAACAAGACCGTTAAACCCAATTACAAATTACGGTGCGTGCGTTTTTCTTTCTTGACATAAAATTTTAAAAGTTAAAACATAAGTCACGGTGCGGTGCGGTTTTCTCGCTTTTATTGGAGTTATAAACCGCACCGCACCGATCGGGGGTCAGTTTTCACACATACAAAACCGAACCGCACTGCAACCGAGCGGTTCGATTTGAAATGCGGTGCGGTTTGTCGGTTTGGTGCGGTTTTTGGTTTCCCTGCACACCCCTAGTTTAGATTGGTTCGTCAAGTGGTCTCGAGGGTTCACGTAAAATCTCAACGAATTGGAGTTTAACAGTTTTTGTTTTCATTTTTGACGGCTTTCCAGATTTAGGTCTTCTGCCACGTACAGTACATGTGCACGGTAGACTAAGTTTGAAATCTAGCCGTTAGTGAAGAATCGCCTATAAATAGTTAAAGGGAATATTTCAAAAAAACCTAATCGATGATCTAATCACTAATTGTCATAAACATTCGGGAATTCAAATTTGGTTATACGAAGAACACCGTCGCCAACAGAACTTCTGATTCGTGATTCCTCCTGCAAGAAAACACTCGAGCGATCTCATGATTTCAAATCCAAATACTTTAAGAGATCCATCATTTCTCAAGATCAGATTTGTGTTCTCAAGTTTCAGATTCTTCTTCTTCAAGATTTCAGACAAAGCTTTCACACAACGAAGAAGAGCTGTTTTCATATCTGAGAAAGAAGATTGTTTTCAATCCAATTATTTTTTTATTGCTTTGTAGGAAGTTGTTTCTTCCGAGTTTTTGTAGATCCTTGTTGAAGGATCGAGTGTAGGAGAGGTTGTTCTTCGAGATTGTAGGAGTTGAATACTCTGAGTGTAAGATTATTATTATCTAAGTTTTGGTGAAGTAGCCAAGTCTAGCCCAAAGTGCTAGATAGGCGAGGCGGGAAAGTGGACGTACCCATCTTCGGAGAACCACTATAAATCTTTGTGTCTGTGATGTGCTGTGAACTCTGGTTTTGTGTGCTTTACTTTGTTAAATTTTTAATTCTGCTAAAAGCCACAAGATTCACCGATTCACCCCCTCTATGTGTTTTAGGTCGACAACTAGATACTTTCATGGATCCACCTCTTCTCCCCTCTTCACTACTAGTTGGAGCCTCCTCCCTGCCACCACCGAGCAGACCCCCCATTCCCTCCACCAGCCACCTGTAGCTGTAGGGAATTCCCTGGCAGCAGTTCTCATTTTGAGCCACCAATCAATCCCCACTTCTTGGACAGCTCTTCTCCACTTCTGAAGGAACCAAATTCATCCCCCTAGAGGCCTTATCGGCCATAACACAGCCCTCCTCTTTTAGTGTTGCGCAAGTTAAAGATGTTTTGCTATTTACTTTACATTGAGTCTCGTGATTGTTCTCTACTTATAAGTGATTGTTCACTACTTGTAAGTGATTGTTCACTACTTGTAAGTGATTGTTCACTACTTGTAAGTGATTGTTCACTACTTGTAAGTGATTGTTCTCTACTTGTAAGTGATTGTTCTCTACTTGTAGAGATAATGGTTTGTAAGTTTTGTTTTAGACGTTTTTGTCTTTGTGATTTCCAATTTAAATAGTATTTTTTTCGCGCACTATCGCGCTTATACTCCACTCACGTGTTTCCATATTTGAAAGCTTTGACTCTTTGTGGGCAATCAAATTAATATAGTTTTATAAATATCAATTGTTGCAATTAACCCCTCGGATTCATGCACGGTTGCACATAGAAGTTTTACTCTTTATTTCCCTGTCATATAGGACCGCCCTGCATCAGTACCAATCCCACCAAGTTTGTTGGTGGCAAAATCCTGTATTTGGGTATATCTCCTCAATTTTGCTCGGATTCACTTGTGTCTAATGAATGTTCCCCTCTCTTATTGGGTCATGCAATTCCAATTTCTTAATTTCTTAATTTCTTATTAATTGTCTACCATCTTCTACTCTACAAGGTAAAACACCTTCTCTCTGCTCCATATGTACGATACTTTTCCCTCACTACTCAGGTACTTGGTTGTACTGCTTTCATTCCACTCATACATCTGGTCAGGGCAAACTCTATGCTAGCGCCACCAACTGTATCTTTGTAGCGCCACCAAATGTCAATATATCTCTATTGATCTCACATTATTTAAGTTTATTCCTTATTTATCCAAGGAAGGTGAATCTCTTACTCTCGTGATCCAACCTACTCTCTTTATCACTTTCCCCTGCATCTATTTCATCCCTTCTTGTCATTCATGCTCCCCCGCCAGATATCCCACAACCCACACCGCCTCAGTGACATGTACCTCCTCTTTTAAAATTTACTTATTATTATTATCGACGTCCTGCCTCCCCCTCTCATAGTTCCTTCCACTTCATAATCTCAGACGTCAGCTTCACTCTCTCCTCTTAAGACGGTTCCTTCACCTCAGTAGCCTCGGACCTTGTTCTCATTGCACTACAAAAGGGGGTACGAGGGAGCACACAGCATCATGTTACTAATCTTGTCTTACGTCAATTTTAGTCCTTCATGCAACAAGTTTTCTTAGGAACTCTACCACCACTATGCCAACTATCTACCACGAGGCTCTGCGTACCATGCTGGAAAGTGGCCATGAATGAGGAAATCTCTGTTTTGGCATCACGGGGTACTTGGACTCTTGTTCTTACCTCATCTAGAAGCGATGTTGTTGGTTGTCGTTGGATTTTGTCATCAAGTTTCTCTCTGATGACACTATGGGCAGTTAAAAGGCTCGTTTGGTTGCCAAGGGATTCACTCAGACACATGTTGTTGATTTCTTTGATATCTTCCCTCTGGTTATTGATCACTCTCTCCTTATATAGAATACCGACCAAGGACTAGTCATATAAATGGCATTCTTCATACCTAAGATGATTCTTCTAAAATAGAGATAACAAAGAAATATCTCCTTATATAGATGTTGAAGGACACTTCATCAGAGAGGAAGTTATTAATAAGTGAATATGCACTCTGTTTGTTACTTCAGATACAGAGTTCACTGACATTTTCAGTTCACCAAATCATTTTCTTCATTTTTTATCTAATATGTGTGTCATTCTGGGAATGATTGATATATAATACCTAGCTTGAGGGGGACTGTTGATGCTCATTTGTAAAAATTAAAAGAGGGAGCTCATTGTACATTTTCATCTTTATTATTTTTAGTCTCACATATAAGTGTATATTTCTCATCCTCCTCTACTTTATTACTCTATATAAAGAGGAGAGTTTATATGTAATAATTAGAGATTTTGGAATAATAATTATTTAATTCTCACATTCTAAAAAACAATCACTACCAAAGCTATTTGTAAATAAAGAGATCATGTGGATGCTCGCAATATTTTTGCAGTACCTCAGAGAATTGTACAAATCAAATATCTCAGGCAAATACAACAACACTCAAGCCTTTATCCCACTCTAGTGGGGTCGGCTATATGGATCCTTTGTCGCCATTGTGCCCTATCTTTTGTCATAATCTCACTAATGCCTAAGTACATCATGTCTTTATTGGACTACCCCTCCCTCGTTTAACATGCCTACTGACAGACTCTCACAACGCCTAACAGGTGCCTCTAATGGTCTCCCAGGCAAATACCCAAAAAATTACATATAAGGCGCAAGGCTATAGGCCGCAAGGAATGGTCATACAAGGCCTGCCAACTACTATTCACGGGCCATTATTTGATGGATGGCGAAGAATTGCCAACAAACAAAACCTCCCTTCAGCGCAATTAGAGAATACTCAACAAAGCTAAGACCAAAATAATAAATCTAAAATACAAAGTGCTAAAATGTCAAACAGAGAAATATTCGAGACATAAACATGAAATTTTAGAAAACTAAGAAAATTCCTACCTTTTCAGTGCGGCAATTAGGATCGCAGCTGTGATTGATGAAACGACCTAAGTTTCCTTTGTCGCATGCATCTATCACCTGAAAATCAGGAAAGATAAAAAGAAATCACAAAGTGGAACGTTGACAATGATACCCAACTTCCGGCATATAAGCAATAGTGCAGTGGAAGAATAAATTCACTACCATAATCAATAAGTAAATATTGGGGTGTATTTGAATGCAATTAAATTATCTCTATGCTTGAAATTGCTTGGAGGCAAAGTATAAAATTACTTTTTGCATGCATAATACAATGTTATCGCAAAAAGAGTCTGAGTTTATTATAATAACATGGCTTACACTTGAATCACTCACAACCTGCCATGAAAATATGAAAAAAAAATCCAACAACGCATCAACTGGGAACAAAAAAACTAATGTCTATAACAAATCAATTGTTTTGGATGGCATTAGAAAAATTAATCTGAGACCTGAAACAGTGAAACTGGTGATCAAGTTCTACATACGAACTCATAATATATTTAACAGAGGGTTTATAATTCCAAACTAGTTGATCTAAATTTATAATGCCCGGGACCTTTTCAGAAGAAAAAAATTTCATGACAATTATATTTCTCCAAGATGCCAAGGAAAATGCTTCAGTTTTATTTTCTCTATGTTCTTGATCTTAAAGCATTAACTCTTTCCTCAACCTTTTCCCGGGACATTTTTAAATTAAAAAGAAACGAAATTTTCCACCATCAGCTAGTTTAATTAAGATTCTAGCTTATAGCATTACACAGTAAACTATCGCACTAACCAAATTTGCTCTTTCATTCCATCGATCAATATAATAAAGTATGATTTCAATAGCAAGTTCTCTTTGCCAGATAATGTTGTGCTTCTTCATGGATAGACAAATTAAAACATATGAATTGGGTAAGAAACTAACCAAATATGCTAACTGATTCTATTAATGACTAATTATTTACCGCTGGCCGATTCAGTAAGTAAGAAACTTTTAGACCCCAAATGAATGGATGATGCAACTTTGGTACTAAAAAATTGGAATAGTTATAAAGTCAAATATGGTAGCAGTAAACTAGGTCATGCCACAGTATGAGAGCCTCATTGTTATTACATATTAAACAGATTGTCAAACTGAAGTATTTGTACTACAGAAAAGTTGTCAACTTAAGTATAGGGTATAATGAAATAGGCCAAACCTCACCACCATTCAACGTCATAAAGTAGAAATGCTTCTGACCTCTGCCAGCATAATATCTTAGCCGTGCTTCATAAGTAGCTAAATCAAGCACCTGAAATAACAAAAACAAACTAAGAAAATGTAGACATCACTCAATTTAATATGGAGAATAACTACATGACTCTCTAGGGGTTTTGCTGAAGCAGGAGAAATGCAAGATAATGGAAATATTTTCCCCCAAAACAATTGAGAACTCAGATGAAGAACGAAAAGATCATCACGAACATTATAAGCAAAAAAACTGTGAAATAGCAAAAGAAATTATATATGGTGGAAGGTACCTTACCTCCCCAACATATTCAATAAGAAATTCTCCTCTTGAAGCGCTCTCTTCTAACTGCAACCCAAATCCTTTCTTTCCATATTTTAACCCCTTCAATTTGGCATATTTGCGTTTTTGAAACTGCATGATGAATTGCTTGAATAAATAGCATGCATCTCACAGAAAAATCACTCCCGAAGTAGTAAAGGTCATACCTGTTGATTAGAGCATAGAGTCCCGCATGGGCAGGTTCCCTTGACACATTCAATATTAAGCATACGGTTTAAACATTCCTCGCCACAACCCAAACCACCTTCTGGAGGCCGTTTACAATGGCAAACCATGATCTGGTTTGCAGAAATAATGAGGACGTGGAGAAGAAACATCAAGATATAGAGGAAAAAAATAATGATCTATCGCTATCACTAGAAAGCAGCAGCTCAAAAACTATAACAGCAAATTATTCTAGATAAAAAAGTTAATTATGAGGAGGTGTGGCAGATGATCTATTTAGAAGGACAATCTAAAGAAGGGATCATAAACATATAAAGAAAATGAAGGTTTGGAGTTAAATCATAGGTAGAATATGAATTTCACCTTAATGCTTACAAACAAATCCAGATTTTCTAAGAGACAGTTCAATTAATGCAAAACCGATTCAATGGTTGATAAAGCTAGTTTTGCCTAAGTAGTTATGAATAACCAAATCATCATCATCATCAAAAGCCTTACCCAAACAAATTGCATAGATTTTATTAATACTAATTCTAAAGGCGATTGTTAACCGCACCCCTCATATGGCTATTCACACCCCCATTTTGTTTTTTCTAAAACTTTACTCGCACCCCATCTCCCCCATTTCGCGGAAGCCGCACCCGTCTTCCTCTTCGTCGAGCTGCTCCCGTCTCTGGCATCTTTCTCGCGCCATCTTCCTCTCTGGTTAACAAGTCGGTCTTCCTTCCAGCGTGCTCCTTCCGTCGGCGCCCATGTCCCCCTCTCCGATTAAAAATGTATATTTTTGGGTACTCAAAAAGTATAATACCTAAGAGAAATCATCGCCCAACACTACTCTATTAGTCGTTTCACACACACCAATAGGGGATATTTTCGGGCACGTCATAAAAAAATGTCGGGGTGCGGCAAGAAAAAAACGGGGTGCGGTTATATTTTCGGGTTGTGGTTAACAATGGGATGCGAATAGCCAAAACCGGGTTGCGGTTAACAATCGTCATTTTAAATTCATCATATTGAGTGTGGTGTGAGGTGTTCAACCTAAACTACTCAAATCAAATTGAACAAATTACATTCATGTTTACCTTGGATATACCTCTTCTCATATATAATTCAACATTCACTATGTATGTTGGCGAGCTAGTCTCCGGCTAGTCCATCGTGATGTGTAGGACCGACGACAACTCGAAGTATCCCCGACGAGTGGCTAGTCTGTGTAGTATTTAGTCCCACATTGCCTACCCACCAGTTCCCGCATGTGCATAAATACCCATGCCACCTCCAATCACCTCGGGGTTTTGGGATGGAATCGGGTGCGGGTGGTTTCAACTTGATATTAGGGTTAGGTTGTCACGATATGGGGGCGTGTTGATGAGCTGGTCCCCGGGTAGTCCACTGTGACGTGTGGGAACGACGACTACTCGAAGTATCCCCAATGGATGGCTAGTCTATGTGAAATTTAGTCCCGCGTTGCCAACCTACCGGCCCCCTCATGTGTATAAGTACACTCGCCTCCTCCTTTCACCTCGGGGTTTAGGGATGGAATCGAGTGTGGGTGGTTTCAACTTGGTATCAAAGCTGGGTTGTCACAGTGTGTGGGCGTGTTGGCGAGTTGGTCCCCAGCTAGTCCACTGTGACATGTGGGACCGACGACAACTCAGAGTATCCCCGATGTGTGGCTAGTCTATGTGGTATTTAGTCCCACATCGCCTACCCAACAGCTCTCGCATGTGCTTAAGTACCCCTGCCTCCTTTACCTAGGGGTCTTAGGATGGAATCGGGTGCAGGTGAATTCAAGTTGGCATGAGAGTGAGATTGTCACGGCGTTGGGGGGCGTGTTGGTGAGTTGGTCCCCGGCTAGACCACCGTAACGTGTGAGACCGACGATGACTCGGAGTATCCCCAACGCATGGCTAGTCTGTGTGGTATTTTGTCTAACATTCCCTACCCACCAGATCCTACATGTGCTCAAGTACCACTGCCCCCCCCCCCATCACCTCGAGGTTTTGGGATGTAATCGGGTGTTGGTGGTTTCAATTTGGTATCAAAGCAAGGTTGTCACGGTGTGGGGCATGTTGGTGAGCTGGTACCAAGCTAGTCCACTATGACGTGTGGAACCGACAATGACTCGAAGTATCCAAGGCGCGTGTCTAGTCTGTGTGGTAATTAGTCTCAGATTGCCTACCCACAAGGATTTGCATGGCTTATGTACCCCCGCCCCCTCATCCTTTCACCCTTGGGTTTTGGGATGGAATCGTGTGTGGGTGGTTTTAACTTGGTATCAGAGTTGGGTTGTGAAGGTGTGGGGCGTGTTGACAAGTTGGTCCTCAACTAGTCCACCGTGACGTGTAGGACCGACGACAACTTGGAGTATTCCAGTGCATGGCTAGTTTGTGTGGTATTTAGTCACACATCGCCTAACCCACAGGCATCCGCATATACTTAAGTGCCCCCTCCCCCTCTTCCTAACACAACAAGGTTTTGGGATTGAATCTGATGCGGGTGGTTTCCACTTGGTAACATAGATGGGTTGTGTCAAGGTGTGGGGTGTTGATGAGTTCGTCCCCAGCAAGTCCACCATGGCATGTAGGTCCGACAACGACTCGGAGTATCTCGGGTGCATGGCTAGTATGTGTGATATTTAGTCCCACATCGCACGGCTCCCGCAAGTGCTTATGTACCACCTCCCCCTCCTATCAAATCGGGATTTGGGGATGGAATTGGATGCGGGTGATTTCATCTTAGTATTAGAGTTGGGTTGTCATGGTGTAGGGACGTGTTGGAGAGCTCGTCCCCAGCTATTCCACAGTGTCGTGTGGAACCAACGACGACTTTGAGTATCCCGACGTGCAGCCAGTTTGTATGGCATTTAGCCTTACGTCGCCAACTCATCGGCTTCCGGTTGTGCTTAAGTACCCCCGCCCCCTCCTTTCACCTCAAGGTTTTGGGATGGAATCAGGTGCGGGTGGTTTCAACTATATACTGGTCTAATTGGTGCATATTTTTAACCTTTACTGTATAAGCCCATACCATTTATTAGTCTATTTTTTTTACTGCTCCCAATGCCAATAAATAAAACATATTTTCCTACTCTCGCCCTCCATCTTTGTTCTGTGATGGATACCAAAGAAAGAACCAACATTAGAGGAAAAGACTCTTAACGAAAGTAAGATTATAGGAAGCAACGGATGGAAACAATCTTGGAAGCATGGAAAATATGGAGGCTGGTTTGGGCACATGTAGGATCTGATGTTGATCCATAATTCAAGATCTAAGAACCAAGGGATAATCCTTGGAATCAAGAACCAAGGGATGATCCTTGGAATCAAGAACCAAAGATAATATGGTTAGCAAGATAAAATTATTATAAAGAATAAGATCGTATCTTGAGTTAGATAGCTAAAATCAAATTCCAGACCATTCCATAGACCTATCTCCCCCTAGGTCTCTGGTTGATTTGCATGTGCGTCTCAAATCCCCAGTTTCATCCTCAATTCAGAGAGGGCATTTGTTTTTGCTAATAAATAATTCGAGGGGGTGCTAAAAATCTAAAAAAATGTATCCCCATTGCTATATTATTTAAATATACGAGGGCTTTTAGCAAAGTTCCTCTAGCTTCAACAAACAAACTCTCTTAATTTCACTCTTAAAGTGTCCACTAGTTTGATTATTTTGTGTCATTTTCCTTCGCATTTGATTATTTTTATGTCAAGAGTAATGATGGTATATTTATTTTTGATGTGGTTAATTTGGGATCACGCCTGTATTTATATTAGATAAAGACATATTCACTCGGATTTAATGGGTCTAATCAAATTTCCATGTCTGTGATATTTTTTTTATCAATCAGTGGGATAAATTTATTTTCGGCATGTCTTGTGGGTTGTATTTGCTTTAATAGAAAAAAAATGAATATGTGTCCCCTTCCCAATTGATGGGCCATCCTTATTTGTTGAATTGATTCACTTGGTTGGTGTTACACTGTCACTAGGTGTGGGTCCCATCAGAGATTTTTGTGCACTATGATGACTGAGCCCTGCCTACTAAATTTGCTTACATGGCAGAAAAAAAAAACCAGTTACTGTTATTGCATATCTCTTATGGATGTATAAAAAACAGATAATTGTAGTTAAGAGGTTCAAAAAAACATGGACTAAATGAACCTTGTTTTCCCCTATAATCATTTATTGCAAACCCCATAGAAGTCGAGTGTGCTATCTTCTCAACTTCGTTCCACCGCTAATTTTGTTTCATGCTTCTACATATTCTACTTTCTATTGTTTATAATGCATTGTAACCTTCCCCCGCTAGTTTATTGTTCATTTTTTGCATCTCACCATTGATTTGGAGTGCTTGATTGAGGATCTTTAGACAACTTTTGGATCCACAACCGAGTTCACTTTCATCTTCCTTCAAGTTTAGTGAGTTTGCTGTTGACTTAAGTATTTAATGTCACTGTTTATCTTAAAGCATTACAGAAGATCCTAAATAATGCAAAGGAAATTATTTTCATTACCATCTATTTTTCATCAAAGTGCCTTTTCATTTACAAATCAAAAAATTTACTACTATTGCAATTTTTCACTGTTTGGAATTTCTTCACTTAATAGATTTCTGTTAATTTCGTATGTTGTTACTTTTCAACTGACTTGGCACTTATTGTAGCACTTACAATGCATTAATTCATCCAGATGAAACCAGATCGGCATTCGGATTAAACTGCATTGAGCTCCTTTCCAGTCCCATTGTGAGATTCCCAAGTTTCCTAGAAGTAACCTACTACATACAATGCACTGCTCTTAATGTTGTATTACAAGAACAGCATGGTTAAAAATAAAGTTGCCGTAGCACATAAAATTTGTTGGGATAACATGTCTGCAATTTTATTTTGCACGCGCTTGGGTATTTGATCATCAAATTGAATTATTGCAAGGAGGATATCCACTATTTGTTGCAGCTTGGAAATTATAGTACAAGGGTATACATCATATGCAAAATTGTCTCATTCTCCAACAATTGGTGTCTCCAATGTTTTACCACCTAATGTAAGGCAAGTAGCACCATGCGATAAGTTGGGTAGCTCATATGGGCACCTTGTAGCATCTCTTAGACATAGGCCACAAGTCATCCATCATGGATAATGGATTCATCTGTCTCCAAGAGCTGTATAGTAGACCATATAAGCCTCAAATGAGGAAGTCGGCAGCCCAAGACAATACTAGATGTGAATCTATGTCCATGACCGAGACACTTGGCATCTATGTTCGCCCTTAGTGAATCAAACTTTAGAATGTGCATAAGAAACCTTGAAATTAAGAATAAATAGAGAAGAGTTCATGAGTGATATAGAGTGGATCTCTGGAGACTACTTGGAGCATCGTGATCGTCGGAGGAAGGGTAAATTTGCCGCTGGACAGTAAGAAACATGTGGTTGTGCCCATTTTATTTTGTATCGTAAATTGTTTTCCTGTTCGTATTGTCTTGTGTCATTAGTTTGTTCGTTATTTTGGTGTGCACACTTATGTTTGACCGACCGAGTAAATAAGGGCTGGAGTTATGTGGTCTTGGCATCTTTTTGATTAAACAATTGAAGAAACCCTATATTGAAGTGGCGGCCCTCTTCCGAAGAGGTAAGTTTGCTTGTTCTTTTCTCCTTTGTCCTGGTGTATTCCAGGGAAAACTCCATTGCTATTACGCCCTTGGACGATGATCCAACGGAGAGTTGCGGTTTGCTACATTAAATGGTATCAGAGCCCTCAATCGGTCGTGGTGCACAGTGTGATGGCGAACGACGGACATTGGTGGCAATGTAATGACCCAAAATCTTAGTACGAAGTAAAATAAAAATCAATTACTGTTCATGTCACGCAATGGTTTCGTTGTCACGAAATATTTGGAAGATTGATATAATGATGTAAATATCATATACAATAATTTAAGAGCATTGTGCACACTTAATTTATTAAATTTTGGGGGCCAATAGTAACTATATGTATGAAGAGAAAGTGATGAAATTGGTGAGCTAATAGTAATAAGAGAAATTGAACTGAAATTAACCCCAATTGGGGGTAGGCGGTGGTATTGAACCAGTATAATAGGAAGTAAATAATAATTGAATTGATTGTGATTCATCATACACGCGCATGTCGCCTGTCTACGCACCTGTCGCATGTCTACGCACCCGCCACTCTCGCCTTTCCCTTCTTAAGAGCCGCACGACGTTCTCCTCTTTACGATAATAACAACATTGCATCTTCCTCTCTATTTCCGCTAGGGCTCAATGATTCCCCCCTTCCAGTCGACGACAGCGGGCTCAACGAATCTTCTTCCTCCTCATTCTCTCTCGTATCGATGCTTCCTGTGTCGTGCCGCACCTCACTGTGCCGCTAAATTAGGGTTGCTTTGCCGTCGGGTGTTGCTTCCTGCCGTTATTTCTGCTCGGGCACGACAGTACTCAACCTAAACAAAAGCAGCGTCTTCCTCCTCATTGTTAGGGCTCGACAAGCTCTTCCCTGCACACGACAACATCAACGCCTCTGTATCTACTCCTATTCTTCCTCTTCTTGATCTCTCTCACTGGATTACTGTTGATGCCCTTGCCAATGAATTTTGGGACTGATTTTTGTTGTCACTGTTTTTTTTGTCAATGATTTAGGGTTGTTGTCTCCACCACTTCAAGCTTCTACTGGGCCAACGATTTCCCTTCTGCTAAACAGTAACAGCAACGCCTTTACCTTCTCCCACTGTAAGTTATTTCCTCTCCGATTATAACAACAACATTCAAGCCTTTATCCCACTATAGTGGGGTCGGCTATATGGATCCTTTGTCGCCATTGTACCTTATCTTTTGTCATAATCTCACTAATGTCTAAGTGCATCATGTCTTTCCTTACAGTTTCATTCCAAGTCTTTATTGGTCTACCCCACCCTCATTTAACATGCCTAGTGACTAGACTCTCACAACGCCTAACATGTGCCTCTAATGGTCTCCTTTGTACGTTTCCAAACCATCTTAGACGAGTTTCTCGCATCTTCTCTGCAATTGGTGCTACTCCTGTCTTATCCCTGATACTTTTCTTCCTAATTTTATTCAATCTTGTATGTCAACACATCCACCTAAGCATTCTCATTTTTTGCTCATGTACAAAATTCACTGCCTAACACTCATAACCATAGAGCATCGCGGGTCTAATTGCAGTACGGTACAACCGGCCCTTAAGTTTTGGTGGTACTTTACGATCACATAAGATCCCTGACGCGCCACTCCACTTCAACTAACCCGCTTGGATTCTATGTGTCACATCTTTACGAATACCTCCGTATTTTCGAACTATCGATCCAAGATATTTAAAACACTCACTACAGGAAATATCTTGATCACCCAACTTAATAACGAGATCATCTTTCCTTTTTGTACTACAAAGTTTAGGCTCCATATACTCCGTCTTGGCCCTGCTCAACCTAAAACCCTTCTTTTCTAAAGTATCTCGCCAAGATTCAAGTTTTGCGTTTACACCCTCGCGCGTCTCATCAACAAAAATGATATCATCCGCAAACAATAAACACCAAGGTATTGCTTGTTGGATATGTCTGGTGAGCTCATCTAAGATAAGGGTAAAGAGATAAGGGCTTATAACTGAACCTTGATGTAAGTCAACAGTGATAGGGAATTCCTGTGTTAATCCTCCAGATGTCCTCACCCTTGTCACTAAATTTGTATACATATCTTTGATTGCGTCAATATATGACATATTTACACATCTTTTCTAAGACTCTCCATAAGATCTCTCTTGGAACTCTATCATAAGCCTTCTCAAGATCAATAAACAACATATGCAAATCTTGTTTTCTTTCTCGATAGTTGTCAATGAGTCTCCTCAAGAGATGTATAGCTTCCATGGTCGACCTCCCTGGCATGAATCCAAATTGATTATCCGAGATGTTAGTGTCTCGTCTTAATCTTCTTTTTATTACTCGTTCTCATAGTTTCATGGTATGACTAATCAATTTAATTCATCTGTAATTAACATAATTTAATTCATCTATAATTCATTTCATAAACATTTTCATACTCCAATGGGTATATCGTCTGGCTCAACCGTCTTTTCATTTTTCATCTTATTTAGAGCATTATTTACCTCTGATAATTAAATTTTACGATAAAACATTGTGTTCTTATACTTCTCTGATTTACTTAACTCGTTCAAGTTCAATTCATTGTCTTTTGTTTCATTATAGAGTTGATAAAAGTATCTTTTTCATCGCTCTTCAATATCCACATCAACGATCAAAACTGTATCTCTCTCATCATTTATTCATTTTACTTGACTTAAATCTATTGTCTTTCTTTCTCTAGCTCGAACAATTTTATATATGTCACACTCTTCATCTTTGGTACCTAGTCGCTTATAAAATTCTTCATAAGCTTGACTTCTTGCTTTACTTACTGCTTGTTTAGCTTCTTTTATGGCGATTTTATACCTGGCTAAGTTTTCATCATTCTTACAAGCGTAGAGTGATTTATAGTTGGTCCTCGTTGTCTTCACTTTGTTTTGCATTTACTTTTTCCACCATCAAGATTCTTTATTTGGGGACGCAAGACCTTTTGATACTCCAAGTATATTCTTTTCACTTATCCTTAAATGTGAAGGCATAACTTCCCATTAGACATTAGGATCAACATAAGGGTCAACAACTAGTCGTTTCATAACTGTCTTCTTGAAAGCAACCTATTTTTTCATCTTCAGGTTCCACAACCGAATTTTTTGTAATATTTTTGTGCTTGTCTTAAATTTATTATATTTAATTTATACATCTGACACCACTAACCTATGTTGTGTTATTTAACTTTCTCCTGGTATGACTTTTTAATCTTTACAAATCATTTTATTCATTTTACGACTCATAAAACAATCAATTTGTTATTTATTTGGTCTGTTTTTAAATGTAATTGAATGTTCTTCCTTTTTTATAAAAAATGTATTTGATACAATTAGCTCATGTGCTACGGCAAAGTCTAAAATGGTTCGTCATTCTTCATTCCTTTCTTCATATCCATATCCTCCATGAACGGCTGTGTAATTTACATTTTCCTTTCTTATATGTCCATTTAAGTCTCCTCCAATGAAAATATTCTCTCTTTGTGGGATTTCTCTTACTAAATCATCTAAGTCTTCCCAAAATTGCACTTTAATAGCTTCACTTAATCCTACTTGTAGTGCATAAGCACTGAACGCATTAATAGTTTCCTTTCCTATGACCAATTTAAGAACTAAAATTTTATCACTTTTCTATTTACCCAAACAACTTCATCTTTCCAAGTAGTATCCACAATAATACCTACTTCACTGCTTGTTTTATTTTTTTTCCTGTGTACCATAATTTAAAACCTGAATTATCTAAACATTTAGTTTTCTCACTCACTCATCTAGTCTTTTGCAGGCATAAAATATTTATCCTTCTCCTAATCATTATATCCACTACTTTCATCGCTTTCATCGTTAGCATACCTATATTTCAATTTCCAAACCTAAGTCGATCACAATTTCTACGGCATACTTCCCTATGAAATCTAATATGTGATGACTTTTGCTTATTTAACACTACACACAAGTCCTCTTGGAGGTGCAGCGATCCTTGCCAAGAAGCCGCATTCGAACCATACGATGAGAACTCTTGCAAATTTAACATTATACCCAAGTCCTGGAGATGCAGCGATCCATGCCAAGACGCCCCATTCGGACCATGCGACACATTCCGTAAGGGGAACAACCTAGCTTTTGCACAATTTCTCAAATGATTCATATTCATAAGGATGACTAAATTTTACACTAGCCATCTATCTAACACAAACCTCACCACGGTCCTTTTAGTCCACAAGAAGGATGGCTCTTGACGCTTTTATGTGAACTACCGCGCCTTGAATGCGCAAACGGTGAATGATAAGTTTCTCATCCCGGTGGTCGAAGATTTATCGGATGAGTTGCACGGGGCATGCTACTTTTCCAAGCTGGATCTTTGCTCGGGGTACCACCAAGTTCGTATGTTTCAGACAAACGTGGAGCAGACGGCTTTTCGCACCCATCATGGCCACTTTGAGTTCCTCGTGATGCCTTTCGGGCTCACGAATGTCCCGTTGTGTACTTGTTTTCTTCGATGATATTTTGGTGTACAGTAAGATTTGAGAAGCGCACCTCGACCACCTCAATCAATTTCTCCAGTTAGCACGCTTTCACTGGCTCTTCCTAAAGCAGACCAAGTGTATTCTTTTGGCACTGACAGGGTTGTCTACTTAGGGCACATTGTCGACCACTCCAACGTCTCGGCCGATCCAGCCAAGATTCAGGGGGTTCTCGACTGGCCCATTCCCAAGACTCAGCGGAAGCTTCGCGGATTCCTCAGCCCGATCGGCTACTAATGTGGATTTATCCAGGGCTACATGGTGACAGCCCCCCCCCCCCGTTGTCTCTCTTGTGTCGCAATTGTTTCACTTGGGACGACTCCACCACGGCGGCCTTTCGAGCCTTCCAGCGGGCCTTAGTATCGGCTCTCGTCCTTCAGCTTCCAAATTTCGAGAAGAAATTATAGGTGGAAAGCGACGCCTCCGAACATGGTTGTGGGGCGGTAAGTTAACAGGGGCACCAGATTGCATATTTTAGCAGCACGACAGCCCTCCACCATCGGAAGCTTCCCTCCTACAAGCAGGAGCTCATTGAGCTGGCTAAGGTCGTCCACCACTGAAGGTCATACTTGTGAGGGAGTTCCTTCGTGATCTGCACATACCATTTCAATCTCAAGTACTTACTGAGCAGAATTTGACGTCAGTACCGCATTAGCGTGGGGTAAGCCGCCTTTTGGGCTACGAATTCTGGGTAGAGTTCAAGGCGGGCCACCTGAACCGCGCGGTCGACGCTCTCTCCTACAGCAACTCTCCAAATGCACTCCTCTACGTCGTGTCCGAGCCATTATCCCTAGTTCTCCCTCGCCTTCATCAAGAGATCCATGAAACACCTGCTATCAGCGAGCTGCTGCGCCACATTCAGGAGGGCATCTCCCACCGCATTGGACAACTTGCGACGGCCTCATCCTGTACAGGGACCGTTTCTAATTGCCAGCTACCTCTTTGTTGATTCAAGATATTCTGACAGTCGTCCACAACCACACGCATGAAGGGGTCCACAAGACCCTTTAGCGCTTGCGCGCCAAGTTCTCCTGGCCGGGACTCAAACGGAGTGTCCAGAATTATATTGCAGCATGCATGATCTGTCAGCGCAGCAAGACAGAGTCTCTTTCGCCTACCGATCTCCTGCAGCCCCTCCCAGTTCTGATACAGATCTCGCCAGACATCTCAATTGACTTCATTGAAGGGCTCCATCCTTCTCAGGGCCACTTCGTCATCTTTGTAGTCGTTGATTGCTTCTCCAAGGGGGCCACTTCATTTCCATGAATCGCCCCATCACCAGCCCTGTGGTCGCCCGTGCATTCTTCGACCGGGTGTTTCGCCTCCACGGTGAACCAGAGAGCATTGTGTCTGGCAGAGACAAGGTCTTCACTACTCAGTTCTGGCAGGAACTACTCGCCCTCTGCGGTACGAAGTTGGCTTTCTCCTCCGTCTACCACCCGTGGTCAGATGGTCAGATCGAAGTGGTCAACAGGACGTTCGAGATGTACCTCTGATGCCTTACAGGGGACCGCCCCAAAGACTGGGCCCGTTGGCTACCATGGGTGGAGTATGACTACAATACTTCCTACCTCATCGCCCTCCAAACTACTCATTTCCACCTCATCTACGGTCAGGATCCTCCCCGCCTCCTCACTTATGTTAGTGCCTCCGCCCGCTCTGCCGTTGTCGACACCGAACTCCGCGCACGTGATGAGATTCTACACCTTGCACGGGATCGCCTCATCCAAGCCCAGGTACGGATGGAGACCGCCCACAACAGAAGTCACCATGAGTTGTTCTTCGCTCCAGGGGATTTTGGTCTCTTTGAGATTCTACACCGCATCAGGGACGTGGCTTATCGCCCTCGCCTCTTCGATGACGCTCAGATTCACGACGTGTTTCACAAGTCCCAGCTGAAGCCCTTAATCGACAACCCTCCAGCAGCGCCCTTGGTTCCACTACCGCCACCGCCACAAGACAAGCTTGAGGAGATGTCGAGCAGGGTGGAGATGTTACGGATCCTCATTGGGGGATCACCTACAAGCGTCGCGAGTCACGAGTGGCGCGTGTCTGAACCCTTTTATCTCCTATTAATATTTTTATGCATGCTTTGGGTACTTCTAAACTCACCCTTGTTAAGCCTTGTGAGGGGGCAATTATGTCTTTTGGTTTATGTTTAAAACTTTATATTGGAGGCTTGGCTAAGGGAATGGCAAGAACGAATTAAATAAAATTTCTCTCTCTCTACCCCTCTCGTTCGCCCAAACCGACCTCGCCGCTCCCGATATGCCTGCCCAATCGCGTGACTTCCATCCATCAAACAACCAGAGCTCCTTTCCCCTCCTCAACATTGCGCCTAAGGGTTCCAAGAAGGAATCCGCCTCCCTCCTCCAGGATTTCCCTCTCCATCCTCCTTGCACGTGGTCACAGTCTAGGGCTCGTAACAGAATATTTGCTTCCTGAAATAAGCAAACACACAATCTCCATCTAAAGTATAATTCCTAACGATGAAGATCGGTCATGATTTTATATCTTTCAGAAGTTGCTTTCAATTTATTAGCAATATTTTTATGCAATTACTTTAAATAATCAATATGAACTTACGCATCAAAGGAAATATCATGATGGAAGAGAATGGTGAAAGTCGATGGGTATAGAGAACCCGTAAACAATCTCGAAAGAAGATTTATTAAGGGAGCTATTAGTATAATTATTAAATGTGAATTAAGCTTGTGGATGTATAAGATCTCATTGTTTTGGTTTCTTCACAGTTAAACACCTAAGAAGATCGCTCAAACTTCTATTAACGACCTCAGTTTGTCCATCGATCTGAGGGTGATACGCGCTACTAAACTCGAGTTTGGTTCTCAATCGGCCCCACAATGTTTTCCAGGAATGTCTCATAAAATGTATATCCCTATCAAAGGTGATCGACCAAGGAATGTCGTGTAACCTAACAATTTCTTTTTAAAAAAAAGTTCGGCGGTATGTACAACGCTAGAGATTTTCATACCTTGTATGAAGTGCATCACTGTTTAAAAAACGATCCACAACTACAAAAATAGAATCGACTTTCTTCTGAGTACGAGGGAGTCCTACCAAGAAGTCCATCGAAATATCATTCCACGGCCTCTCAGGTATCAGTAAGGGAATGTATAATCCAGTATTTTGAGCATGCCCTTTATACAGTTGACAAATCATGCAATGTCTAACGAACTCGATAACATCATGTTTTATTTTGAACCAATAATAGTGAGTACTAGCGAGATCTAACCATTTGAATTGACCTATGTGTCCACCTAACTCAAATGAGTGAAGTTCCCTAAGTAGTGTCTCTCGAAGGAGTCCTTCGCAAATATAAAGTCATGTGCCCTTAAACAAATATCCCACACTCACTACGTACTATGTAGTAGGATCGGTTCACTATGTTGACACGAGAGCCAAATATCATGAAAGAAAGGATCAGTGGCGTATAAGTCACGTTGTGAATCTAAATCAGTAATGCAAGGTTATAGGGTGAAGGCAATTAAGGGCATCGGCTGCTCGATTCATGTCACCAGGTTTGTGCTTCAAATAAAAGGTGAACTCTTGAAGGTAAGCAACCCACTTGCCATGTCATCGGATTTCTTTCTAGGAATTCAAATGTTTTAATGCTTCGTGGTCTGTATTCAAAATAAACTCACGATGGATCGGGTAATGCTAGGGCTGCAAGCAAGTCAAGCTCCTCGAAAATTGTCGGCTCGAGCTCGAGCTATTTTTTTTTAAGCTCGAGGAGCCTGTGTTTAATGGGCTCAAGCTCGAGCTCGAAGAGCATGGTGAGAGCAAAACCCTATACTAGCATCTTCGAACGGGCTTCGTCCGTTCTCGATGCAGCGTTGCGGGCTTCGCCCGCTTGGCATTCAAGCGGGCTTCACCCGCCCCCGGCGAAGCCCGCCCCCAGTAGTTTTTTAAAATTTAAAAGTATTTAAAAATGTATTTATTATAATTTTTAATAATTTAATTAATTATTCAAAAATAATTAGATAAAAAAAATGAAAAATCATGTTTCACCCCCCACCCCCTCCTCTTCCGCCAATTCACGCACGGCTTCCCTTGCCGCCGCCAGCCTGCCCGGCTCCCACCGGCGCCACCGTCGGACAACCCCCGGCGGGTTTGCCGGAGGCCGGCGAACCCGCCGGTGGGAGCCGGGCAGGCTGCCGGCGGCATGGGGAAGCCGTGCGTGAATTTTTTTTTGGCGAAACGGGATCGGGATTTTCGGGAGTTGCAGGATTTGGTTTTGGGGAGGAATGGCTAATGGCAGGCCTTGTGCTTTTGAATCCAACGGCCAGATTGTAAAACATCTTGATTCAACGATTCTGATCTAATTTGTGGTGTGCCTCAAATATACCTATTGTTTTATATAATAAAGATATATACATATAATAAATATATTAGTATAATAGTATTATTAGTATCTATATTTTATAATTCATATAATAAATTAAAAAAATTAAAAAAAAAACTCGCGAGCTCATGAACAAGAGGCATTAGGCTCGAGCTCGACTCAAATTAAAGCTCGACATGTTCGACTTCGAATCAAGTTTTTTTCGATGTCAAGCTCTCGAGCAGGCTCGACTCAACTTGCACCCCTAGGTAATGTCTCTAGTGGTGGAGAGCCTGAACGATATCGTACAACTCTATGTCGTATGTGGAATACCTATTTTTAACTTCGTTCAACTTCTCACTAAAAAATGCTACAGGTTGACCTTCCTGACTCAAGAAAGCGTCAATGCTTATAATGGATGAGTCACAATCAACCTCGATGGCTTTATCAAAATCAGGCAGCGTTAATAGAGTAACTCATTCAGATAACAGGAAACAGTCATGTCATCGTCCTCTCGAAGGTCGAGGCGAGACTGAAGTACGAGGAACTCATTCGTGTATTCGTCCACGGATAATTTGTCATGTCATAGATTATGGAACCTATGATATAAGGTCTGTAAATAGTCAGATGGAACATATCGCCTTCGTAATTGTTTTAAAGTCAGCTCATGTGGTGATAGGGGGCACGCCTAAATTAAATCTAGACGCTCTAACTGTTACCAAACTAGAACAAACCTTTTCAGTCTAAGGATAGCATACTCAACTTTGCTAGCTTGGGGGAATTGCTTCCAAGCCAGGAAACAGTTCATTCTATCGCACTATTCTAAACAACCTTTGGGTTCTAGCCGCCCTTCAAATTCACATACATCTAACTTGACTCTCATATCCCAACGGAGTTAGTTGTGTGGTTTCGTAACTCTAGATTATTACACTCACAAGTAGTCCAGAAAAAGGAGAAGTCAAAGAAAATCTAGCGCAAAACTCCACGACACGATCCGCCTCCTGCGGGGAGTGAAGAAATAGCACAAGAGTGAAGCCCGATAAGAAATCAATGTCCTATACCATATCAGTATGGCCGACCCAACAACCGCTCATGACGCTATCACGACGATAGTCGATTAAGTTCTTGCAATTGCTCTTAATAATGACACCTTTGGCTTCCAACATGGGCGGCTAGATAAAGTCCTAGAGTGCGAGGAGGGCCAACATCTCAACGCCTCCTGGATTCAAATGTTTAAGCTCCATATCGACAGAGTGAATAATATTACCAATGCTGAAGCTCCATATCCCTAGCAATGAGGCCAATACCCATGCGACGGTTTGAGGAAAGAGTACCACCAATGTTGAATTTAATCCATCCGGAGGGAGGGGGCAATATCGGCGTCCTGACATGGATCCTTGCTCGAGGACAAATATTTGCTTGAGGAAACAACTCATATATGACGTTGGAAAATATCTAATATACATCCCCCGCTTTATCTCCACCCAACTAGTGATAGGGTGAAGATGATCTCGCACGCTCAATTATATCCCAATAATTTCTTGTCTGACCTAACATCCAAAGCTTCACAAATTTGACGTGACAACGTGACGTACACCAAATAAAAAAAGTGATTGATATAATGACCTATGTCCATAAGTCAATAGCTAAAGGCCTCGGGCTATGACAAACCACTAAACGATGGGGCAACTCTACAGAACATATATTCGAGACTCTGCTCAAAATGACGTTCGTCATAGTAACTCTTTCTACAATAATCAGGTCGGATTGAAGGGTGAACACGACCTCTATAAGTGATGGGTCGAGAATGAGGATAACCATAATAGTACGAGGATCTTCCCGAGGGAACTCTATGGGTGTGAACATGGGTGGACTCCAGTTCCTCAAAAAGAGGATTATAGTAGTAATTGCTACAATAATTATGACATGGGTGAAACATATAGGTTCTACTCCCGCGTATTCTAACTAATCCCGAATATAGGTTATGATACCAATCTGATGTTGGACGGTCCTAGATGACGGGGAAATAATAGGTGATCACTAAATGCAACAATACAAATCTGATGAATTTTTAATTTGCAATAATTATAATTTATAAAATCAATACATGAAAAGCCACAAAAGAAGAACACTTAACAGAATATAGAGCATACGTTATAGTATTAATGAGAGAGTGCACGAATAATAAATAAGCAAGTCAATGAATCTCAACACTAATCGCAAACGGTGTGGAAAACAAAGTTTGCAAAAATATACACCTCAAGTAGAAAATTTACATAAATTCAACACATAATAAATGACCAAAACTGGAAAAACTACGCAATTAAGAGGTAGGGGGGCGGATGATTATCTGGAGAACTTTTTGGAAGACTGCCATGGGACTGGATCAGTGATAACAGCTGCTGGGAAGATCTGAGGTGTCTGTTTTGGGGTGTCCGGAGACAGGCAGGAGACTGTGGAGGGACAGGGGGAGGCTGACAGCTGGCTGGAATGTAGTATGGGGCTTTGTTGGGGGTGGAAAGTGGGTGGGTCCTGGAGGTGTTGGCAACAAACAAGGGAAAGAGGGTGGCCGAATAGATGTGATTGAGGGGTGGAATCTCAGTCCAGATTCTGACCTGGGCGGAAAATCCAGTTTTCCCAGGAGGGGCGAGTCGAGGCGCTGCTTGGAAACTCTCTCCCAGTAGCTAGCTGGGTATTCTGGAGGGTTGGGAGGGTTGTTTTGGAGATCAGGAGGCTGTGAAATGAGGAAAACTGTCGGCTCGGAGGAGATTTCAGTACCTGGCAGCAATTTTGAAGATTCCGGGACAGATTTTTGGGTGGTGGGCAGGGAGGTTGCAAAGGGATGCCGGTTTCTTGGGAGAATGAGGGTGGTCGGTTTGGACGAAGAGTGGAGGGTGGACGTGAGAAATTGTGTGTGTGTGTGGGGGGGGGGGGGGGGGGGGGGGGGAATTGGAGGTAGTGGAGAAATGGGAGTGGGAGCAAACGTAGGAGTTAGTGGTCCTAAAATTAGGGGAGCAGGGATAATGGGAAGTGGGGTTAATGGGAGGCAGCTATGGCGGTTATGTGGTGGTGGGGGTGGTGGCTGGCCAGAGGGGGTCGGATATGGTCATCGGAGTTGGTGGAGGTGGCCGGAGGTTCGGCGATCACCGGAAAACATAAGTTGTAAGAAATTTTGTGGAGGTGATGGTGGCTTGACATAAGTGGCAGAAATATTTCCCGGCAATCGTACGAAAACTGAAAATGGATGAAACTGGATGGGAGAGGTGGTGGAGACAGTTTGGAGGGAGTTTGACGTAGTGGTGGTGGTCGGCTAGTGGAGGCAAGGAGGAAGGGGGCCGACCAAGGTGGAGGATGGGTCGCCGGCTAGGAGGTGTGGAGGGAATGGGGAGGAGATAACTTTCATGCTTTAGCACTCGGATTTTCCGGCTTCGACACGGGTTGATTGAAAGGAGGATTTCTTCTTCACTCAAACATTTCGGCCTCTAAAATGAATCAACTACTCCTATATATAGACTAAGGAGGTATCATGGATGGTCATGATTGTCCAATCATGACGGCGCTCAAATACATCAAAATAAAAATAAAAAAATATAGGAAATAAAACAAAATTCTCGAATTGTCAATCCGCGTAAAATGGACGGTCGGGTCGTCGTGTATGTCGATGTGTGTCACGGTCCTCATCAACATGTTAGTGACATTTGCAACAGCGGTCTCGTACAAATTCAATGTCCACGAAGATTATGTACAAACACAAATCAGATTGTGTTTCCGCTGTCGTCAGCCCTATTCTCCTACCCACGTCCGCGCGGTCAAGGAGTTTTGTTTCATCATCAGCGACGTCGACCCTGTGGTTACCTTGGCCGACTTTGAGGCTCTAGAGCTCTCACCGGAGGACACACCTCTTGACTCCACCGCAGCTACGTTCTACCGGTTGGAGCAATCTTGCGCCTCGACGGGTGGGACCCCTGGCCAACAAACCATGCAGCTCTCGGGCACACTACGGGATCGCCCGATCATCATCATGGTGGACAGCGGCGCAAGCCACAACCTCATCTCAGAGCACCTAGTGCAGCAACTCTGCCTGCCCTCCATTCCCTCCCCGGATGTTGCGGTACGTCTGGGTGATGGTCGCCACCGTCCGTCTATGGGTCGTTGCACTGTCGTCTCCCTCTTGATGGGGGTTTGTTCCGTGACCGCAGACTTCTACATATTTGTCTTAGGCGGTGATGGAGACCAGCGACTGCGTGACCCCGTGCATGTCTATTCCCGCAGGAGGCGGGCGTGATTCTACAGTTTGACCTTTCTTTTCGGACGATCCGAGCCCACGGATGCATCCGGAATGTCGTTTTGACGTTATTTCGTATTTTGTCTTATTGTATTTGGATAATTGTTTTTGTTATTTCGGCACCCGGAAGATCAGACAATGTGAGACGTTGATCCCGGTTGCCCTAGCCTAATTTTCTATAAATAGGAGATCCTTGTGAGGGGGGCAGGCACCGATTGTTTGAGCGATTCTTCAGCCGGTCTTCTTGGTGCGACGCCAAGCCTCCAGGTGCGACGCCTGTGTATCCCGACCCCCAGCCCCGCCTCCTCCGCCTTCACACCTTCCATCCACGCCACCCTTCGGCCATCGTAGCTTCTCCTCCGCCCTTCCCCGACGCTGCAGCCCCGCCGACGCAACTCCAGCAATCGCAGCCTTCCGCCAGCCCTCCGCTTACCCTTCCCTAGCCTCGCCGGCCACCAACATAGCCCCACAGCCCTCCTACGCCCCGTCCGACCTCCCAACTCTCCTGTATACCCGGCGATCCCTTCCTCCCAGCCCATCAGCCCCATATCCGACTCTCTACCGCCTCACCCACCACATTCCAGCCCCTCTACAGCCCCTTTCTGACCCCTTCATCCACCACCAAAGGTCCGGTTCCATTTTCCCTTCGCATTCGGCGCCATCCCCCTTCCGATTGGATCTTTATATGGTTGTAAGTTGTACTTGGCTTTGAGTTTCCCTTTTATTAAATACTATGCATTGTCTTCCAAATTATTAAGGTGTTAATTTTGTCGTGGTTGGTTGCTTGAAATTGTACTAACTTGCAGGGAATATTCGCTTAGTGTTCATGACCTTTGCGCTCTCCGATTGGGAGCCGTTCTTGCGTGCCAAAGTTTATTGCACTAGCTCTTTTGTGTTCATCTTATATAGGATTGAATTAATTCGGAACCCTAATTTTAATATTTGTTTGGATTTATCGAAGCTCTCATTGCGTTGGTTCCCCCTTTAGGAAATCCGTAGTGTGTCGAGTCTCCTAAACCCTAGCCTACCCCTGCATCAGATTAGTATCAGAGGGAGGTTGATGCGCGTCGTATGTTACGTAGTGGTAGGCCATTTGGGCATAGCATGTCTGACCCAAACCTCACCGATGAGCGGGCCTGCAATTCCAACTCCAATTCGGAAATGTCCCCCGCCGAATTTCAGCGCGTAATGTTAGACCGATTCGACCAGTTAGGTGTTCAAATAAACGAAATTCGTGCACGCCAGGATGCCTACGAAGGTCAAGGCGACCGCACCATTCCCCGATGGTATCCAGACCCCCCTGATTATGGTTATGACCCCACACCTCCCCCGCGAGAACCCGGGCAGCCCCGAAACGACTATGCCCGTCGTGACCACTTTGACGGTTACCCCGAACACCGTAGGGGGTCACCACCTTGGGAGGATGACATTACTCGCCGTGTTCGTGTCGAGGTTCCTACGTTTGATGGTCATCAAGACCCGGAGCATTCAGTGACTGGCTTCGGGAGATGGAACATTATTTCGACTGGCTCGACATGAGTGATGAGCGCAGAGTGAGATTTGCACGTATGAAGTTAGTGGGATTTGCGATGAATTACTGGACTAGTGTGGAGCGAGCCCTAGAGCGGGATGACTACCGGCCCATTATTAGGTGGGAAGATATGAAGAGACGCTTGAAGGAGAAATACCTCCCCGCGTCATATCGTGATCGACTGTTAGACCAGGTTTATGAACTACAGCAAGGCACGATGTCGGTAGTCGAATATATGACCAAGTTTGACGACCTGATGGTGAGAAGTGATCTCCGGGAGGAGAGCAGTGTCGCGGCTTCCCGGTTCCGGTACGGTCTGAGGCCCAAGATTAGGAGAGAGTTGATTCCCCATCGACGAGAGACAGTCGAGCAGATTTACGAGTTGGCCTTAGAGTACGAGCTCTACCTTCGGACCACTGCCCCCCACCAGCAGTTCCCGAGGACTGATGGCCCTGCATTTAGGAGACCCACACCACCTCACCCCCAGGCACCCGTCCCTCCCCGCACGCCTGAGGACGTGAAGGGGAAGTTTGTTATGACTGGCCCCCTAGGCCCAGTGGCCCTCAGTGTTATCGGTGTTTTAGACAAGGTCATTATGCCGCACAGTGTCCTATGCGGAATTTGTTAGTCGAGGATGAGGAGGATGAGAGTATATACCCAGTGAGGGAGACTGAGGGCGATATTGTAGCCACCGTCGAGGAGGACCAGGAGAGTGATGTTGAGAGGTCACTGGAGTAAGGGGTTATACGCCGCCTTCTGCACACCCCTCATGTGGAGGATGATTGGCGTCGCACTACCATCTTTTATACTTATTTCCAGAGCGCAGGCGGCCCCTGCAAGCTTGCTATCGATGGGGGAAGCTGCGTGAATATCGTCGCTAAGAAGGCGCTCGAGCGGATGCGGATTACCCCTGAGCCGCACCCCCAGCCCTATCGTGTCCTTTGGGTGGACAAGTCTGCTATCCAGGTTACCCAGCGATGTTTAGTGCCCCTCCGCTTAGCGTCCTTTGAGGACAAGGTCTGGTGTGACGTCATCCCGATGGACGTGGCCCATGTCCTTTTAGGGCGACCTTGACTGTTTGATCGAGATGTGACGTGTTTTGGGCGATCAAACACGTGCGTATTTTACGACCGGGGCCGGAAGGTCACGTTGTCCCCCACTCAGCCTAAGGGTATACCCAAGGGCAAAGTGGATGCCCCTGTCACTACCGGGCCTTCTCAGCCCCTGCACCTCCTTAGGATTCATGATTTCATGAGGGAGAGTCTAGATTTCGGGATCGTATTTGTCATGGCTGCCACACTGGCCACGGACACCCCTAGCGGAGGTGTTGTCCCTTCTGACCCTGAGTTACAGCGATTGTTGGGAGACTTCACGGATATCATGACCGAGGAGCTTCCTGATGAGCTTCCTCCTCTGAGGGACATTCAGCACGCGATCGACCTCGTGCCTGGGGCATCTTTGCCCAACCTTCCACACTATCGCATGAGCCCAACTGAGCATGCCGAGTTGAAGCGGCAGGTTGATGATTTATTAAGGAAGGGTTTCGTAAGAGAGAGCTTGAGCCCGTGCGCGGTCCCAGCCCTTCTCACCCCGAAGAAGGACGGGAGTTGGCGCATGTGCGTTGATAGTAGGGCCGTCAACAAGATTACGGTGAAGTACCGTTTTCCGATTCCCCGTCTCGATGACTTACTTGATGCTATGACTGGCGCCCGCATCTTCACGAAGATTGACCTCAGGAGCGGGTATCACCAGATTAGAGTTCGAGAAGGAGATGAGTGGAAGACGGCCTTCAAGACGAAGGATGGCCTATTTGAGTGGCTAGTGATGCCATTCGGGTTGTCGAACGCCCCCAATACGTTCATGCGAGTGATGACCCAGATCCTGCGGCCTTACATGGGAAAATTCCTGGTTGTCTACTTCGATGACATCCTTATCTATAGCCAGGAGCGTACTGACCACCTACATCATATCAGATTAGTGTTCGATATTCTTCGGAAAGAAAACTTGTATATCAACCTGAAGAAGTGCGATTTCTTAGCCGAGTCGGTTCATTTTCTTGGTTATATTATTTTTGCGTCGGGAATCTCTATGGATCCCGACAAGGTGAGAGTGATCTGTGAGTGGCCCGTCCCCACGACCATCCATGAGGCCAGGAGTTTTCATGGACTTGTCACATTCTATCGGAGGTTTGTCCGAGGTTTCAGCGCGATTATGGCCCCCTATACGAGCTGCCTTCGTAAGGGAGAATTCGTGTGGACCAAGGCCGCCACCAGGGCCTTCGAGGAGATCAAGGCTCGTCTAGCTTCTGCCCCTGTTCTTAGACTACCAGACTTCACCCTAGCCTTTGAGGTTGCATGTGATGCTTCTGGACTTGGAATTGGTGAAGTACTTAGCCAAGAGGGCCACCCCGTTGCATATTTCAGCGAGAAGCTGAATGAGGCCCGCCAGCGGTATTCTACTTATGACCGTGAGTTCTATGCAATAGTCCAGGCTTTGCGTTATTGGCAACATTATCTCCTGCATAAGGAATTCGTGTTATACTCTGACCATCAGGCCTTGCGATACCTTGAGTCTCAGTCGAAGCTTAGCCATAGGCACGCTAAGTGGGTGGAGTTCTTGCAGAGCTATCACTATGTTCTCAAACACCGCGCGGGTGTTGAGAACAAGCCGGCTGACGCCTTGAGTCGCCGGATCGGCCTCCTACAGACGATGAGTACGCATGTCACTGGGTTTGAGCGCCTCGTTGGAGAGTATGCCGAGTGTTCTGACTTTAGGGATATCTATAGGGCCCTCACCCAGGACCCACCTAACACTGTTGAGGGATTTAATGTCTCCGAGGGATACCTGTTTTTTGGCACCCGACTCTGCATCCCTTCCACTTCCCTCCGTGACTTCTTGATCTGGGAGATGCACGCGGGTGGTGCCGCGGGACATTTTGGGCGAGACAAAACTATCGCCCTAGTCGAGGATCGTTTCTATTGGCCCTCACTGAAGAGGGATGTCGCACGTGTGACGAGATATTGCAAGACGTGCCTGATGGCAAAAGGATCACGCCAACCCAGCGGTCTGTACTCACCTCTGCCCATTCCTCATAGACCTTGGGTTGACATTAATATGGATTTTGTCCTTGTGCTGCCCCGCACGCTCAAGAAGCACGATTCCATCTATGTCGTCGTGGATCGTTTCTCCAAGATGACCCACTTTATTCCATGCCGCAAGACGGCGGATGCCTCACTAGTTGCCACCCTATTCTTTAGAGAAGTGTTTAGATACCATGGGCTACCTTCATCTATTGTGTCTGGTCGGGACGTCTGGTTCATGAGTTATTTCTAGAAGACACTATGGATGAAGACTGGTACCACCCTCAAGTTTTCCACCGCCTACCACCCACAGACGGATGGACAGACTGAGGTAGTCAATAGGAGTCTGGGTTCCCTACTTCGCTGCCTTGTTGGTGAGCACGTGTCTACCTGGGATCATTGTTTTAAATATCCTCCGACATGTCCGACATGTCTCCGGACATGTCAATTTTTAGGACAAAATGATATGTTTTTCTAAATAAATAGATTATGTCATTTTGTAAAATATAGGCCGACATGTCCGATTTTTTCCAATATATCGGGCGACACGACTTTTAAATATATCGTCCGCTATTTTATTTTATGTTATATTAGCAAACTAACAACATATGTTTAAATTGCTTATCTATTATATTATGTATGTTTAAATTGATTAGACAAATTATTTCAAATTTTTTAACGTTTTTTTCTTACAACCAATTTTGTATATTTATTTCACAATTTTTTTATTTTATATTACAAAAAATATGATTGTTTACATATTTTTAATATAAATTTATAAGTTTGAAAAGACTTGTAATCAATTAAGGATTTTTAAATTTTAAATCATATTTATTTACAATAAACTTATTGTTATCAAAATAAAATTATTGTATACTATTAAATATATTTTACAATATATCATTTTGTATTTGTTAATAATATTTTATCTTAGATATTGTTTGATTTTATTTCATAATATAAATAACTCATTTTTATCTATTTATTATATTATTTTTTTATTTTTATAACATAGAATTATAGTTAATATTAGAAAAGCCCATGTATAAAGGCCCATAAAGGCCCTAATTTTCTCTCTTCTTTAGTCCCACATCTTGTATAGGATTTTTCCTCTCTTCTCATCTCCTATATAATTGTATTCTCTCCTTGTATTTACTTACATAAGCAATACATACAAGTTTTGGCTTCTCTCAACATGGTATCAGAGGGAGGTTCCATCCTCTAACCGTCCGGTGCTCTTGTTAACCGCTTCTACCCGCCGCCTTCCAGCAGTCTCCTGCGGTCTGCCTCCTTGCGGTTTCCTTCTCGCAGTCTCAGCGGACAGTCCGCTAACTGCCGTCTATCCGCCGCTCCTCGCTAACAGTCCGCTGCCTCTCTCCGTGGATCCAGGTTCTCTCCTCTTCCCCCCCTTTTTATAGTTTTTTTCTCCTCTATCCCGTGGACCCCACCTCTCGCGCGTCTCGCATGGTCTCCTATTCTATCCGCGCGGCTTCTCTCCTATCCGCTCGAGTTCGTCAACTCGCGGCTTCTCTCTCTCCTATCCGCTCGAGTTTGTTAACTCGCGGTCTCTTTTTTCTCTCCCGCTCGAGTTCGTCAACTCGCGGCTTCTCTCTCCTATCCGCTCGAGTTCGTTAACTCGCGGTCTCGTTTCTTTTGTTCGCCGCCTTCTCGCGGCCTCCAGACCGTGCGGTCTGCTTCTTACCCGCTCTGGTTGTGGCCTGTCTGGCCGCTGGTGTTCGCATCGTGACCGTGCGGGTTCTTTCTCCCGGTTTTTTTCAACTCGCTGCTTCGTCGCTGCGGCTTGATCCTAGTCGTCGCGGTCTCCTCCCGTCTTTGCGGCCTGTCTCTCCAGCGACCCCCTGCCTGGTCGCTGCGGCCTCCTTCCTTTTCGCTGCGGCCTCCTTCCAAGTCGGTGCGGCTTGTCTTCCCGGACTATGGGCTCCTCTGTTGACTCCACCGGCCAGGCGGCTAGTCCGCCCGCAGACCGTCCGACTTGTCCTACCGACCTGCGTGATGAATTGCGCATCACTACCATCTCTCTCTCCGGGAAGAAAAATTTTCTCCCTTGGGCGCATTCTGTGCGCCGGGTTCTCCAGGCCAAGGGTCTCTTGTCTTACCTCACCCAGGCTCCTCCGGCCCCCCTACAGACGATTGGCTCTGCAACGATGGTCGTGTGCAGACTTGGCTCCTCAACTCCTTGGATGGTGAGCCGTATCAGATGGCCATGTATCACGAGACGGCCAAGTCTATATGGGATGAGCTGCACTCCCTCTATTCCGGCAAGGACAGCCTTCAACACCTCTACGACATCCTCACCGATCTCGTTGCTCTCGACGCCGGTGGCGCCCCGGACATGACGTCGTTTGTCGCTCGGGCTAAGACTTTGGCCGAGGCCTGGATACTGCACCAGCCTTCTACCAGTGATCATACTGCCCAGCGCGCTCAGAAGGAGGCGGTTTGCATTGCTATTATGATGGCCCGCCTTCCGCCTCACCTTCAGACTATCCGGACTCAGGTTCTGGCATCTCCCACCGTTCCAACCCTTTCTGAGATCTGTTCCATGCTCCGCCGCGTGACGCCTCCTCCAGATGCTCCTGCGCCGACTTCCTCGGCCCTTCTTCAGCAAGCCCCTCCGCCCCTGCTTCCCTTGCCTCCCGCTGCTCGTGGTGGCCGCTCCGGCTCTCGGGGCCGCGGGCGTGGTGGCAGGGGGCGGCCGAAGTGTTCTTACTGCGGCAAGGACGGCCACCTTGAAGCGACCTGTTACCGCAAGAATGGATATCCTCCTCGACCAACGGCTTCGGTGGCCGCAGATGCCTTCTCTCCTGCCTCTCCGGACCTTGAAGCTGTCCGCCTCCAGCTCCAGCACCTCCAGGGACTGCTCAACCCGCCTCCTGCTTCCCTGGCCTCCACCTTCGTCTCCCAAGCAGGTACGGCCTGTCTCTCCACCGGTCCGTCCTGGATCATGGACTCCGGTGCCACTCATCACATTACGTCCCAGCAGCCTGCCACATACTCGGACTCTCCTCATCCGCGGTCTATCACCGTGGCTAACGGGGCCCTTGTTCCCGTCTCCGGATCGACGGACATCTCTCTCAGCCCGTCGTTTCCTCTCCGCTCGGCTCTTCATGTTCCGAGTTCCCCCTTCAATTTACTTTCTGTTGGTCGCCTTACTGCTGATTTAGATTGCTCTGTCATATTCACTTCCTCGTCTTTTGTCATACAGGATCGCAGGACGCGGACTACCATTGGTAAAGGCGGATTACGGAACGGGCTCTACCTTCTCGACACACCTCCTACCATCCTCTCCTCCGTCTCCTCCGTCTCCTCCACCGAGTGGCATCGCCGTCTTGCCACGCTCCTCTACCTGTTCTCCAGCGGGCTCTCCCTGATATCTCTCTCCATCCGTTTCAGTGTGAGTCTTGTATCCTCGGCAAGCAGCCGCGTTCCTCTTATCCTGCTCATTGTATCCGGAGCTCTGCTCCGTTTGATTTATTGCATTCTGATGTATGGGGACCATATAAAACTACTAGTATTTCTGGTTTCCGGTATTTTCTTACTTTCATTGATGATTATTCTCGCATGACGTGGTTGTACTTACTTCGTGATCGCTCCGAGCTTCCTCGCATTTTTCGAGCATTTGTCGTTGAAACTCGTACCCAATTTCACACAACTATCAAAACTGTGCGCACTGATAATGCTCGTGAGTACACTGGCCACGACTTCGCTACTATCTGCTCTGAGTTCGGGATTATCCACCAAACCTCTTGTGCCTACACGCCTCAACAAAACGGCGTTGCCGAACGTAAAAACCGCCACTTACTTGATGTGACTCGCTCCCTCATGCTTCAAATGCATGTGCCCAAGCATTACTGGAACTTTGCGGTCTCCACGGCTTGTTTTCTCATCAACCGTCTCCATTCCTCCGTCCTCCACTATGCTACTCCGTTCAGCCTGTTGTTTCCCTCGACTCCGGCTTTCCCTCTTCTGCCCCGTATCTTTGGTAGCACTTGTTACGTCCACCATCTGGGCCCGCCCTCGGACAAATTGGATCCCCGGGCGGCTAAACACATATTCGTGGGATATTCCCATACTCAGAAGGGGTATCTCTGTTATTCTCCCGTCACTCGGAAGCTCTCCGTCTCTGCAGATGTCACCTTCTGCGAGACTCAACCATTTTTTTCGGATTCTCTCACTACCCTATCCCTTCGGCTCCTTTACCTCCTTCCATCCCACGACCAGTCCTCCCCGTTACAACGCCGCTGCTACCGGTTCCACCAGCTCTACCTCCTGCCCCCCCCCCCCCCCCCGCACCACCCATCATCCGGGTCTATACCCGTCGCCCCCGTTGCTCTATGGCCCCGCTGCAGTCCGCCTCAACCATGGTTACTCCGCGCCCGGCAGATCAGGTACAGACATCCACCGCTCATCCTCTGGCTCACTACGTCTCTCTACATCGCCTATCTCCCCATCTTCACGCTTTTGCTACTTCTCTTTCCTCGGTATCTGTTCTTAATTCTGTGCAGGAGGCGCTCGAACATCCTGGCTGGCGGGCTGCCATGGAGGAGGAAATGGCTGCTCTCTGGACTAACCAGACCTGGACTCTCGTCCCTCTTCCTCCCGGTCAGAAACCCGTTGGGTGTAAATGGGTCTTTGTGATTAAACATGCTGCTGATGGCACTATTGACCGCCTAAAGGCCCGCCTTGTGGCTCGTGGCTTCACCCAGCAGCAGGGGCTCGACTACGAAGAGACTTTTTCCCCGGTGGCCAAACTCAATACAGTCCGGGTTCTCCTCTCTGTTGCGGTACATCGCCAGTGGCCCCTACTCCAACTGGATGTCAAAAATGCGTTTCTGAACGGTGATCTCCAGGAAACTGTGTATATGCAACAACCTCCCGGGTTTGAGACCACGGGGGAGTCTCAAGTCTGCCATCTTCGAAAGGCTCTTTATGGTCTCAAACAGTCCCCCCGGGCATGGTTTGACAAGTTCAGTAAGGCCCTCCGGGAGATTGGTTTTACTCGAAGCTCAGCCGACTTCTCGCTCTTCACTCGTCACCGCTCTACCGGGACCGTCCTTCTGCTAGTCTATGTGGACGACATCATTATTACTGGGAACGACTCGAATGGAATACTGGCAGTCAAACGTCATCTGAGCACCGTTTTTCAAACAAAAGATCTGGGGCCCCTTCGGTACTTCTTGGGCCTAGAAGTCGCCAGACGGCCAGATGGTTTGATCCTTTCTCAGCGAAAGTACTGTACTGACCTTCTTCATGATGCGGGTTACTCAGGCTGTAAGCCAATTGACACCCCAATGGATGTCAATCACAAGTTATGCGCGCAGGCCTCTGACTCAGATATCCTACTGGAAAATCCAGAATACTACCGTCGCCTAGTTGGAAAATTGATATACCTCACAGTAACCAGACCAGATATCTCCTTCGCTGTTGGTATCGTCAGTCGATATATGCATGCCCCCAGAAGCTCTCATCTTCAGGCGGTTGAACGTATTCTCAGATACCTCAAAACGGCTCCTGGACAAGGACTGGTGTACAAAGTCTCTTCTTCCACTCCTACTCTGGTAGCATACTCTGATGCTGACTATGCTGGGTCCCTCGATGATCGAAGGTCCACCGGTGGCTTCTGCACGTACTTTGGAGGACATCTGATTACCTGGCGGAGCAAGAAACAAGCGATCGTTGCTCGATCATCAGCTGAGGCCGAATATCGGGCAATGGCATCAGTGGTATCGGAACTAACGTGGCTTGAAAGCCTTCTCACCGATCTGGGTGTAAAGCTTCCGTCACCGGCTCTTCTCCTCTGTGACAGTCAAGCTGCTATACACATTGCCAAGAACCCAGTCTTTCACGAGAGAACTAAACATATTGAAGTCGACTGTCATTTTATCCGGGAAAAGGTTCAGCTAAAGAAGATCGACCTCAGACATGTTCCTGGTACTGAACAAGTTGCGGATGTCCTCACAAAGGCCTTGTCAAGTACCCTCTTCTATCAATGCCTGTCCAAGCTTGGTGCATACGATTTGTACGCTCCAGCTTGCGGGGGAGTATTAGAAAAGCCCATGTATAAAGGCCCATAAAGGCCCTAGTTTTCTCTCTTCTTTAGTCCCACATCTTGTATAGGATTTTTCCTCTCTTCTCATCTCCTATATAATTGTATTCTCTCCTTGTATTTACTTACATAAGCAATACATACAAGTTTTGGCTTCTCTCAACAGTTAATATATATAAAAAAAAAAATTATAAGAGATGAAAATCCGATATTTTAAAATATCCCCGACATGTCTCCGACTTCCGACATCCGACATTTAAAAACTCAATCCGATATGTCGCCGACATCCGATATTTAAAACATTGTCTGGGATGCGGTGTTGCCCCTAGCAGAGTTTGCATATAATAGTTCTGTTAATAGGACTACGGGTCTTAGCCCATTCCACATCCTGCTAGGTTACGAGCCTAGGAAGCCTGTTGACTTAATTCCCCTACCATTAGAGTCTCGCCCTAGCGAGTCAGACGAGTCCTTTATCCAGCACATGCTGAGCTTCATGAATCCATTCGAAAGAAAATCGCAATAAGTAATGATAATTATAAAGCTTATGCGGATGTACACAGGAGGGAGAGGAACTTTGAGATTGGCACACAGGTTCTGGTTCGCTTTCGTGCTAAGAGGTTCCCCGCGGGAACTGCAAAGAAGTTGAACGCCAGACGGATGGGCCCTTATACGGTGGTACGACGGATTGGGCCAAACGCTTATGAAGTTGACATCCCAAAGAATTTGGGGATTGTTGGAACCAACAAGGTCGGTCCCTCCTAAAGCTCAGAACTAGAGGTGCAACTCACACTTACTCTCTCTGGACCACCCTCTCGACAAGGCTTTCGAAAGACTAGGTCGGGGGCTTCAGCGCGGAGGTCCCACCTCGTACCCGGAAGAATCGGAAATTCTTCCCCTCCCTAGTCAATGCTGAGCTAGGTGCCTTAGAAGAAGAAGAGAATGAGAGTTAGGAATGCCCCTTTTCTAAGGAACCTTCCTGATCTATTTATAGGCCTCTGAACTAGGACTGTCAATAACCAAATGGAGCTGTCCTGAAATTACTAGAATACCCTTAGTCGGGTCTGCCAACAGCCAAACTCCGCTGTTCTGAGGGGTTATATGCAGCCCACCCAGGGCAAAAGCGTAAAATCCCCTGGGGCTAAAAGGTAAACCCGGCCCTACCCGAACCGGTCTTAAACCGAACCGGTGCTTGGCGAGAACCCCCTTCTGGGGTCCTCTCGCCTGGCGAGAGCTCCGCCTCGCTAGCGAGAGCTCCCCTCTGGAGCCCTCTCGCATGGCGAGTCGGCTGCTTACCCGCGAGTACCTCCTCCCTTGGTACTTACTCGCCCACCTCCTGGTGCAGCTTTTGTTCAGACCCTTCTCGCCTGGGCCCTCTCGCCTGTCCTTCTTGCCGGGATCCACTCGCCCTGCGGCTTGACGACCGCCCTGGGCCGTCTCGCATATCTTCCTTCCTCAAGCCTTTGGCTCCGTCTCGCTCGCCCGAGGTTGTACAGGAATCAGCAGAGTATTTAATGTGGAAGACTTGACTCCATACTACGAGGAGCAAGCATATGAGGATCCTTTCGAGACCCTCTCCGCGGAGCCACCACCCGAGTCACCCCTTGAGCCATCAATCCCCCAGACACCATCGTCACCCCCTCAGCCCCAGCCCACAGCGTCACAGCCTGGGAACTTGGCAGTACCACCGGCAATACCACATGTGAGTTCATTAGAGAGTGATTCACCGCCTGCAGTGACGACGACGGATCTGGAGACCATTGAGGGCATCTTATCCCATGACTACACGACCGCAGCAGATCCGAGCACCTTGAGATACTCGGTCCATTGGAGGGACCGTCCGAGCTTCGATGACACCTGGATTGCCCCGGCAGAGCTAGAGAGACTTGCCCCCAAGCTGCGCCTAGAGTACGATCGTCTCCATTCCTCGGAGATGAATGCTGCTAAGCCCGGGGGAGTTGATGGAGACCAGCGACCGCGTGACCCCGTGCATGTCTATTCCCGCAGGAGGCGGGCGTGATTCTACAGTTTGACCTTTCTTTTCGGACCATCTGAGCCCACGGATGCATCCGGAATGTCGTTTTGACGTTATTTCGTATTTTGTCTTATTGTATTTGGATAATTATTTTTGTTATTTCGGCACCCGGAAGATCGGACAATGTGAGTCGTTGATCCCGGTTGCCCTAGCCTAGTTTTCTATAAATAGGAGATCCTTGTGAGGGGGGCAGGCACTGATTGTTTAAATGATTCTTCAGCCGGTCTTCTTGGTGCGACGCCTGCGTATCCCGACCCCCAGCCCCGCCTCCTCCGCCTTCACACCTTCCATCCACGCCACCCTTCGGCCATCGTAGCTTCTCCTCCGCCCTTCCCCGACACTGCAGCCCCGCCGACGCCCCTCCAGCAATCGCAGCCTTCCACCAGCCCTCCGCTTACCCTTCCCTAGCCTCGCCGGCCACCAACATAGCCCCACAGCCCTCCTACGCCCCGTCCGACCTCCCAACTCTCCTGTATACCCGGCGATCCCTTCCTCCAAGCCCACCAGCCCCATATCCGACTCTCTACCGCCTCACCCACCATATTCCAGCCCCTCTACAGCCCCTTTCTGACCCTTTCATCCACCACCAAAGGTCCGGTTCCATTTTCCCTTCGCATTCGGCGCCATCCCCCTTCCGATTGGATCTCTATATGGTTGTAAGTTGTACTTGGCTTTGAGTTTCCCTTTTATTAAATACTATGCATTGTCTTCCAAATTATTAAGGTGTTAATTTTGTCGTGGTTGGTTGCTTGAAATTGTACTAACTTGCAGGGACTATTCACTTTGTGTTCACGACCTTTGCGCTCTCTGATTGGGAGCCATTCTTGCGTGCCAAAGTTTATTGCACTAGCTCTTCTGTGTTCATCTTATATAGGCTTGAATTAATTCGAAACCCTAATTTTAATATTTGTTTGGATTTATCAAAGCTCTCATTGCGTTGGTTCCCCCTTTAGGAAATCCGTAGTGTGTCGAGTCTCCTAAACCCTAGCCTACCCCTGCATCAGGCGGTCTCGGCGTCATTCTTGGAGTGGCTTGGCTCGTTACCCTCGGCGATGTGTGCGTTAATTGGCAGGCTATGTTCATGCAGTTTTTGCATTAGGGTCAGCCATGTCGTCTCAACGGCAACTCCGCCTTCCTACGCTCTTCGAGCTCCCTCTGCACGATCTAGCGGACGACGGCCTCTCCACGAAGCTGTGGGACCTCACGGAAACATCTGATGTGCCTCTTCCTTTCCCGACGAACCACCAGGAGCTTTCGACCGCGCTCACCGATGTCATCCAGCCTCCGACGGGACTGCCACCAGCCCAGCTTTTGTTGGTCCGGAAGAAAGACGTCAGTTGACGCCGAACCACCCAACCAAGCTACTTGGTCGCTGCTACCACTTTCAGGGGGAACTCTGGCTCGCAAGTGGTCCATGTCGCTAGGTCTTCCCATCCGGAGTCTGATGCCAACTAGTTGCCCCAGGATCACTTTGGACGCGGCCACTCTGACGACTGTCTTGGGGACAAGACATACTTCCCAGACGGTGGCATTGTTACAGATATGTGTGGCGAACGCAGCGCGAACCGATGAAGACAAACTGGGTGCGTCGAGAGCGGCTTGGACCAACGAGGACGACCAGGGCGGAGTCGGTGCGGAGGATATTTAAATATTAAATATGTTGCTAATTAAATTTATTGATTTATTTGTTTGAGCCATTTTTTGTATTTTCTGTATTTCCTATTTTCCGTATTTCCTTTTGTATTCGCTCCTCGCCACTATAAGAGGGCAAGCGGACCATGTAATTCTTATCTTGGATGAATGTAAGTTTTTCTCTTCCTCTAATCTCTAACCATAATCCCATCTCCCTTTCTATCTCTCCCCCTCACGGTTTCCCCTACCACCGCCTACCCTCCCCCGACATCACAACACAATGTCTATTATTTAAATAATGAAAACTGACTTCTTTGAATTAAGGGATAATTTTATGTACATATACATCATTAGAAATTAATTAGGTAAATAAATCATTCCATACCTCATCAATGGTCTGAGTTCTACGACTGCGATGAAGAAACAAGTTGGCTTTAATACGAGTCCATGTAGTATGAGCAGCTGCTGCAGCATCGGTATGCATCAAAAAAATCAAATAGGTGAGGGTGTTCATCCTATAGTATATCTAAAATGCAAAAAAATCAATGTAAAACTAAGAAATCATTTGCGGTTGTAAATACATTATGTATCAATGTATAACCTTAAGAGTTGGAAACAAATAGTCTACCAGATAGTCTCGGTGGCATGAGTTCACCATAATTATGCATTGCACTAGAGCAATATTGCTCGTCTGAGATCCCCAGATCATTATTGATTTCCTCATCAGTTTTTTCTTGTGGTATTGTACAGTCAGCAAATCTATCATCTACATTGTCTTTACAAGTCCTAGTAACAGATAAATTAAATTGAAGATCAGTTTAATGATCAAACATTTGGGTAAAGAAATACAACATTTTATGCATTTTACACATCATATTAAATAAACACCAAGGGATGTAACTGAATCAAGACAAGAGCCAAATACCAACTTATTCTATAGTTGGGGCCTTCAAAATCAATTTGGTTTGACATGGCAGGTCCAGTTGTGTATTATTAATATATTAGGAACAAAAACAATTCACTATGATTGCTTCACATATCAACTTAAATACAAAAACAATTTACTATGATTGCTTCATAAAAGGAAAAAACTAATACATCTTTTTTTTTACTGTACGCATTGCCGGTAGCATAGCTTAAAAAGATAGATACAACAGACCAGTACTACTGTTGTTCATCTACTTATTAAATCATAAAAATGGCAGCCCGGTGCACAAAGCATCCTCGCGCAGCGACGGTCCGGAGAAGGGTCCCCCCAAAGGGTGAAATGTAGGCAAACCAAACCCTGCATTTTTGCAAAAGGCTCCTTCCAGACTCAAACCCGTGATTTCAAGGTCACACGGCAACACCTCAACCGGTGTGTCAAGGCTCCCCGTTCAACGACTTATTAAATCATAAAAAAGGGCAGCCCGGTGCACAAAGCATTCCCGCGCAGTGAGGGTTTGGGGAAGGGTCCCACCACAAGGGTGAAATGTATGCAAACTTGCATTTTTGCAAGAGGATACTTCCAGGAAAAAAATTTATGAGGCCAAATCGTGGAGGAAAAGTTTAAGTGCACAAAACAGTGGATTAAAGAAAGTGCATTTCACGAGTGCAAGTTTGTTTGTGAAAAATATCTTACTTTACCGTCATATAATTGGGCTAATCTACTCATTTGTGTAGATGATTTGGAGTGGAATCTCAAAACTCAATTAACAAGGTCATGTATAGACCTATTTAAACAAATAGTGGTCTCACGTGTATACTATACAAGATGTGGAGCGAAATAGAAAAAAAGAAATAAGGGAGTAAAGAACATATAAATATTCTCTACACTCCCCCCCCCCCCATCAAGCTAGAACATACATATCGTCTAAGCAAAACTTGAACAAAAAACGAAGATACAGTGTGTGAGGTGAAGCGCCGATGAGAATGTCGGAAATGTGAATGACATTGTAAGTGTCACAGACGATAACCACAGAGGCAAGGAGAGATGCCAAGATCAACAATTGGATTTGTTGAGCTCAGAAACAACAAGATCCATTGAGCGGTACTCGACCTCTAATGAAGACGAAACACAACATGTTGCTTCTTACTCTCTCATGTAACAAAAATCTTGTCAACATAAAGAAACCACTAGTACGACAGTGATCATCAATCGACCAAGCATAATCAACATCAGACTAAGTCGTATGGGAGGGAGTAGAATGTGTTCAACCACCTGCAAATGAGAATCACAAAGAGTGTGCATGAACCGACATACATCATTCATGTCAAAGTAAACATATGTATGTGTGATTGTTATATATATTATCTTCCCAAATAGGCGATGATAATACTCAGAAGTAGGCATTAATGGGTTGAAAAAGAAAGTAATGAAAGAAAGCTTATCATGAGTGGGTATCCATATGTCTATCAGCTAGTTTACAGCCCAAGTTAATGACATCCATGTGTTAATTCTTTTGAGAGGGAATGAGAGAATCACCAAGAGAAATCGCCTCAATCCTAAAAAAAATTGAGAAGAACGCTAAATCATTTGTCTGGCAATGTCTAGTCAGATGATATTTGACCTTGGAAATCCCAACTATCGCCTGATATAATAATGTCATCGGCATAGACTAGCAATACAATAGTGTACTTCTGGGAATGGTGAGTAAAAGGAGAAAAATAAGTGAAGTTGTGACGGAAATCAATAGCCTGAACTTCTCAAGCCAAGTCCATGAGAACGTTGTAGGTCGTACAAGCAATTCCACAATCCGCAATCAAATATCACATCCTAGTGGCTACTCCATGTAACCTTCTTTGTCAGATGATCGTGGTGGAAGTTATTTTTCATCTCAATTTGGTGCAACTTCCAATGATTATCGACATCAAGAGAGATTAAGATCCAAAGTTTACTCGGTCTCACCACTGAGGAAAAGGTCCTCAAATACTCAATGTCCATTTGTTGAGTATATCATCATGTATATTGTATAACTTAATGTTTCGCCATAAATACAAACCATAACCAAGGTATCCCAGAAACAAAGATAAATGATCTCCTAGAGAGTTTGCATCTCTTAATCCATTACATATGCCACCTCAAATGTTTTTGTGCCTCGTGAATGGAATAAGGGGTAATGATGAAGAAACAGAACAAGTTAACATAAAATTATAAGGATTCAAATCATGATAAGAAACAAAATTTGATAGCACGAGTAGTACATGGACAGTGACCTTTACGAAGGGCAATGGGAAGTCCTCTAGCACATGAGTATGGCATAGGTGGTGTGTACAGATGGGAAACTTTATGACAGAAAAAATTTATAGGAGGCCAAGGTGGTGCGAAAGGAGGTGGAGTTGGTGCACCTGGAGTAGCTAGTAAAGATAAAGAAGCGTGAGGAGGATAATCTGGAAAGGGAGGATCAACGACAGAAGATATAATTCGAGGTTGATTATGAGGAGAGACATTGAGGAAGGAAAATTGTTGCTCATCAAGAAAGGTGATATCAATGGAGCTCACAATGTTTTGGGTAGTGGGTAATAGCATGCCTAGCCCTTTTGTCTTAAAGCAACCCCACACAGATATGTGTGGTAGCACGTGGTGCCAATTTGTCAACTAGAGGACCCAAGTGATGAACGTAATTCATAGAAAAGGGATGGGTTTATGGAATGTAATGGAAAAAAAGGAAAGGCAAAATTAAAAATGGAGGAAAGCGGGCGATTGATAAGGTAGCAATGGTCACAAAAAAAGGTAAGATCGTTCATTTGGAAAATGAAAGAAGTCAGTGTTAACTCAAGAAGATTACAGTTCTTCCTCTCTACAACATCATTTTGTTATGGGGTATAGGAGCAGAAAGCCTAAGGGATGATACTCAAGGAATTACAAATCACCTAAAACTCAACACTAAAAGTGCTCTTAGGCATATGAATCATGATCACCTAAACGGTGGTAAAAAAACTAATTGCAAGTTTCACCAACGAAAGTGCAAATAAAACTAAGAATCCAAAGTGATCATAGAGAAGATATAACCAGATCAGACTGGAATGATCAGCAATAAATATGATGAAAAAACAAAATCCAGATAAACTTGTAGCTTTATAGGGAACCCAGATTTCAAAATGAATCAAAGAAATGGAGTATTACTTCTAGAATGCAGGGAAGAAAAGCTAGAGCAATGTTGATATTCATAAATGTAAGACTCACCTTTAAAATTGGGAAATAGGGGAATGTTAAAGATGACGATGTCAATCTGCACTGGAAACATAAATATGAATAGGAGGAATATAAAGTATATAAACTTTGTTATCCAACTAGTACTTACTGAGGTTTCTTTGTATCTAAAGATCTCGTATCACAAAAGAAGAACAAAAGGTTGCATAACAATTATGATAATGAGTAAGATGACTAGGTAAAAGAAAATTCAAATGTGCATCAGAGCATGAAGAACATAGTGAAGCACTGAAGCTGAGTGGGGACAAGATGTAATAGTCAAAATCCAGTAACTGAGGTGGTCCTCAAGCGGTGATAATGTAATAGCGAGCCTTGCTCAAGTTATGCATTAAGCAAAGAACAATCATGACAATAGATAAGCATAAAAGAACTAAATTGATGGGCTCAACAAACATAGTATAATCTCAACAATCGGAGGAGAGGAAGTTACAGTGACATGAGCCTGCGACGGCAGGATGCTGCAGTTGTACACTAGCAGCGGCACGTGTAGAAGTGGTATGAGACAGCAGCAGGAGACCGTAATAGAAGCGTATCATTGCTTCTTTGACAAGCAAGTAAGCCTTGTGGTTTCCAAAATAGAGCAAAGGCTTCGACCGCTTCGTCTATAAGACAACAATAACAACAGGGAAGCATCGACAAGAGAAAATTGGCAACAAGAAAACATGCATCAATAGAAGTGCAAGAGTGTTTCATCAATGAGAAAGGAAGCCTTGGAGTTTCCGCAGCAATGCAGAGGCTCAGTCGATGAGAGAGAGTCGGCAACAAGGAAGCGCGCTTCTAAGGCAGAAGAAGCATTGTGTAAGGTGGAAGCAGGATTGAGTGAAATCGAGCATAGCATACAAATTGGTCACGATATTATGAAAATGTATTTTACATCAATCTCAATTCTAGAAGTTGTTTGGCCAAATATCTATATCATTAATTTAAAATCAAACAAACTAAAAAAACTTAAGAAGAATTTAACACTTCTCATGTGAACATAATAGTTTTCAAATGAGCCTTACAATAACATGTTTCAACTTTTTGAACCTCTACCAAGGCAAGAACAAATAATTTAATATTCACCACAAATGTGAGAATCCATACAAACTAGTTTGGAACATAAACAAACCCAAAAAAGTTTCAGTAAGGCTTGTCACTTTTAATGAATCTCTAAAACACAGACAGTATGATTGAAGGTGCTTATAATAGGAAATTGATGATCACATGTTCTTTCCTATTATAAGCACCTTCAATCATACGGCGGGGAAATTTCGACCTTTTGGGGTCCCGGGTGGTTCCAATAGAGGAGTCGTTGGATTGTTACCCCTTCCACGGAATGTCGGACATCCTACGGGTTACGGAATTGGCGATCAAAGGCACATGCGACCACCACCGGCGGGTATCTACGGGGATGGATAACACCCCGGTGGCGAACAAGGAATGGAATGTTTTTTCCGGCTGCAGCCCAAGGAGGAATGCACCTTCCCAGACCCCAAGGACCATACCCCCCCCCTATGGAGCAGCAGAGGGCAGCGGGGTACGGACAGGAGACGCGAGGGTTTGGGCAAGCGCATCAATGGACCCACATGCCACCCAAAAAAACTCGCATGAATTTCCTGAAATTCGGAGGGGATGCGCTCGAGTGGATACAGAATGCGGAACTTTTTTTCCATTATCAGGAAATACCCGAGGAGCAATGGGTACAGCTGGCAACCTTTCACCTGGAGGATGATGTCTACCAGTGGACACAGTGGCTCTTGAGGGGAAGGGATTATGCGCCCTTGACCAAGTTCGTAGGGGAATTCTCAACTCGTTTTGGCCCTTGGGAGTATGAAGACGTCGAGGCCATGCTACAGAAGCTACGACAAAGGGGAACCGTGATGGAATACCCCACCGAGTTTGAGAGATTGGCCAACAGGGTCCGCTGGGAGGAGAGAACCCTGCTGAGTTGTTTTGTCTCGGGTCTAAAGGATCACCTAAGGGATGAGGTTCATGCCTACATGCCCCACAGCCTGAGCCATGCTATCAGGTTGGCAAGGATACAGGAGGAACGCTTCAACAGACAACGGATCCGCACCACAGGAACAGCTGTCACGCCCCCCGCACCGGCTAGGCGAGACCAACCGGCGACCGACGGTGACGCGACTGACATGGCCTGAACTTCAGACGCAGAAGGAAAAAGGGTTGTGTTTCAACTGCGACGAGAAATATACTCCGGGACATAAGTGTCCGAAGATTCGGGTTTACATGCTGAGAGAAGAAGATGAGGGGGAAGACCCAACCGAGCTGGACCTGGAGGGGGATTTGACCCTGACCGAGTTCGGGGTCTCCATCCAGGCGATGGAGGGATGCACAGCCCCCCTCACTATGCACATAGTCGGGAAGGTAGCCCAGGAGCGGGTCACAATACTGATTGATAGTGGGAGTACCCACAACTTCATCAACCCCACCGTGGCAAGAAAGGTGGGGCACTGGGTAGATCATGGCGCCGCGTTCCAGGTCATGGTAGCGGATGGGAGCAAACTGAGATGTGAAGGGGTGATGAGGGGAGTCACCTCGAATAGAGGGGTATACTTGCCGCACCGATGTCTACCTGCTGCCCATCCGGGGATATGATATGGTATTGGGAGTTCAATGGCTGCGACAGTTGCGGAGAGTCACTTTCGACTGGGGCCAAATGACCATGGAGTTCACACAGCTTGGACGGGAGCACTCTATCCACGGCCTCAAATCATCTCCACTGAAGGAGATTTCGATTCGGAATTTAGAACGTCTATCTGAAGAGGGAAGCTCGATGGCGATGATTATGGGCCTAGCATCTTCCCCTTCTATCTCATCTGAAGTACCGGAGCCGATGCGACCCTTATTGACCCAGTATGGGGATGTCTTCCAAGAGCCGCACACCCTTCCTCCACCGAGATTCTGAGATCACGCGATTCAGCTCAAGGTGGGGTCGGAGCCTACAATTATCAGACCGTACCGCTACCCGCACATCCAGAAGGAGGAGATCGAACGTAGCATTCAAGAGATGCTCACCGCCGGGATCATCCGTCTCAGCACCAGTTCCTTCTCATCACCCATTATTCTGGTGAAGAAAAAAGACGGCTCTTGGCGATTCTGCGTTGATTACCGAAGCCTGAATAGTTCTACCATCAAGGATAAATTTCTCATTCCTATGATCGTACCAATATCAGACTGTACCGCACATCCAGAAGGAGGAGATCGAACGTAGCATTCAAGAGATGCTCACCGCCGGGATCATCCGTCTCAGCACCAGTTCCTTCTCGTTACCCATTATTATGGTGAAGAAAAAAGACGGCTCTTGGAGATTCTACGTTGATTACCGAAGCCTGAATATTTCTACCATCAAGGATAAATTTCTCATTCCTATGATTGAGGAACTCTTGGATGAACTACACGGAGCGTTCTTATTCACCAAGCTGGACCTGCGTTCCGGCTACCATCAAATTCGAATGCGGGAGGAGGGCATTCATAAGACGGCTTTCCGGACCCACGATGGACATTACGAATTCCTCGTGATGCCCTTCGGGCTTACCAACGCCCCCTCCACCTTTCAGGCGGTGATAAACGAACTCTTTCAGCCACTTCTACGTCGTTCCGTACTGATATTTTTTGACGACATCTTGATTTACAGTAGTAGTTGGGCGGAGCATCTCGAGCATGTGCAGCAAGTTCTCACCATATTGCGCCAACATCAGTTATACGTCAAGCAGTCCAAGTGCTCTTTCGGCCAGGCGGAGGTCGAATATTTGGGCCATTTGGTTTTATCCCAAGGCGTCCGGGCCGACCCGCACAAAATCGAGAGCATGGTGGCGTGGCCCCGTCCCACGACTTTACGGGCCTTACGGGGATTCCTTGATCTCACGGGCTACTACCGGAAATTCGTGAAGGACTACAGCAAGATTGCACGGCCGCTTACTCAACTCTTACAGAAGGAGGCATTTGTATGGCAGGACGATGCTAAGGCGGATTTCCAGGCCCTAAAATGGGCCATGACGACTACGCCGGTCCTCGCCCTACCGGATTTCAACAAGGAGTTCGTGTTGGAGACCGATGCGTCTGGGGTGGGCATCGGAGCGGTTTTGATGTAGGAAGGGAGACCAATAGCCTATTTCAGCAAGGCTCTCGCTCCCCAAACTCTGGGATTGTCCACCTATAAGAAGGAGATGCTAGCCATCATACACGCAATGGCCTTGTGGAGGTCGTACTTACTAGGACATCACTTCAAGGTTCGCACAGACCATCAAAGTTTGAAACATTTCCTGGAGCAACGATTAGCTTCCCCTCTTCAGCAGAAGTGGGTGACAAAGTTGATGGGTTATGATTATGAGATCATCTACAAGCAAGGGAAGGAGAATGTGGTCGTTGATGCCCTCTCCCGCCTCCCGGAGAGCTCGCTCGTCCACATTTCGATTCCCTTGATCGATTCCCTCGACGACATCCGGGCGGAGGTGCAACAGGATCCCAAACTCAGGATCATTGTGGGTGCACTGCGACAGGGGCAGCCCACCATACCGGGGTACCAGCTACAAGGGGGCACCTTTATTATCAGGGCCGAGTAGTCATTCCTCCCTCCTCGGCCTGGAGAACAGTTATGATGCAGGAGTTTCATTCGTCGCCAACGGGAGGCCACGCCGGTGTGCTCCGGACCCTCCAACGAAGGCGAACGTCTTCTGGAAGGGCTTACGTCGTGACGTTCAGCAGTTTGAGCAACAGTGTGAGGTATGCCAATGACAGAAATATGAAACAACCTCTCCGGCCGGCTTGCTTACCCCACTGGAAATTCCCCACCATATTTGGGATACGGTCTCCATGGATTTCATCGACGGACTAACCAAATCTCAGGGTAAGTCAGTCATCTTGGTTGTCGTCGACAAACTCTCCAAATTCGCACATTTTCTTGCCATGAGCCACCCCTACACGGGAGAAATCGTGGTCGATCTTTTTGTTCGCGTGATCATACGCCTTCACGGCGTACCCCGGTCTATCATCTCGGATCGTGACCCGGTGTTCGTGAGCAACTTCTGGAGGGAGCTTTTCCGGTTACAAGGTACACGACTGCGCCTAAGCACGGCCTATCATCCTCAGTCGAATGGCCAGTCAGAGGTTCTCAATCGCGGGGTGGAAACATACTTACGCTGCTTCGTGATGGACGAGCCCCGCACGTGGACCCAATGGTTGCATTGGGCCAAGTCATGTTACAATACCACGTATCATACAGCCAGCAAGCTTACCCCGTTCGAGGTTGTCTATGCCCGCCCTCCGCCTTCTTTGGGCTCGTATGAGCCCGACAACACAGCTCTTCTGTCAATCGACTGACAATTGCGCGATCGTGATCGAACCTTAGCTCTCTTGCGTGACAATCTCCGGGAAGCTCAGGACAGGATGAAAGTTCAGGCAGACAAACATCGGACCGAGCGGAAATTCGCAGTGGGAAACGAGGTATTCCTCAAACTCCAACCTTACCGACAGCTCTCCGTCTCCCGCCGGGCGAATCAAAAGTTGGCACCACGATACTAGGTCGTTCGGCATTACTCAGCGAGTGAGACCGGTGGCCTACACCTTGGCGCTTCTGGAAGGCTCCCGTATACACCCGACCTTTCATGTATCCCGACTCAAGAAGAAGCTTGGCGACGTCATCCTGACAAGCCCCCTCTTACCTGAGGCCACCACATCGGGGGAGCTGCGTCCCTCACCGGAGGAAATATTGATGACCAAGTGGAAGCAACGTGGTACGGAATATCGCCCTTAGATACTGGTTAAATGGAAAATTTTGACATCTGCACACAATACCTGGGTCGATCTGCTGGAGTTCCGCGACTTGTTCTCCGACTTCCACCATGGGGACAAGTTGGTGCTTGATGGGGAGGGGAATGTTATGCCCCCACACGTGTTACGGTTCAAGGGGCACAAATATGCTCGACAACCTAAGGAGGCGGCAGGGAGCAACGGGGTTGAACCATCTGGTTCAGCCCCCATTCACTAATTCCAGGCCGGCGGGGCTGAACCACACGGTTCAGCCCATATGGGGGGTCGGTCGGCCCCTTGGTTCCGGGTATATATATACCCGGAACGCCCTTGGAGCATAAAGAACTTTACTCAGGTATTCCCCTTCTCCTTCTCACCCTAACCCTAATTTCTTCTGTAGCTCTCTTCTCTCTATCTCAAAACTCACCTTCTAGTAGCATAACTTCTTCTGAGAAGTAAGTGATTCTTGGGCTCCGTTTGGTTAGGCGTTTACTCGCCCTTCCGTTTACCGGAAACGCAACCCCGGCTATTTTTGTGTTTGTTTTTCCGCCACACCATTCGGAACGCCGGCGTTTAGCTTCTTGAGGAATTTCCTGCTTTAGCAACCGGCGGCCCCGACCTCCAGTCAATCGCATTTCAGATTTTTTTTGGAATTCCGTCAATCGCCCTCCCTCCATGCCCCGCGCAGGAACCGCCCTCTCATACCATATTTTTTGGGTTGTCACCGGCGGCGGTTTCGCCGCCGGCGACCTGCCCGGAGCCCACCGGCGGGTTCGTCGAGACCTGGTGAACCCGTCGGAGGTATCCCGGCGGCAATCCGGCAGGGCCACTACCGGCAGTGGCCCTGATCGCAAGGTTCCAGATCTGGGCCTCACAGTCAGGGCCACCACCGGTGGTGGCCCTGCCGGAGACCCGCCGGACTACCCCCGGCGGGTTCGTCGGGGTCCGGCGACCCCACCGATGGGCTTCGGCGACTTTGCCTGTGGGCTTCGAGCGGCCATTACCGTCGTCCTCCGCCTCCTCCAAGCCTCCGTCGCCGGTTAATCAAAAAAAACTTAGGGCATATAAAAGTTTAATAAAAAATTAACAAAAAAATATTTTATTAAAATATAATATGTAAAAAATAATCGTATAATATATATATGAAAATTAATGTATAACAAATGCGTCGTGCGAACTGTGCGAACTGCTTGAATTGGGCATCAAAATGGGCATGTAATATATGAAAATTGACTGGCTCAACGAGACCTACAACTTTCATGTTGAACACTTTTTTTAATTTTACATGTGGTAATCGATGTTTTGACAAACGGTTCTCTGTTCTGAACTGCTCTGCAAACACAGACTACCCAAATAGATGTTCATTTCCAGCAACCAGTTTTCAACAACTTCATTTATAAACCTGCATTTACAACAGCTCCTTTTATAACCGTAAACGCTCTCCCAAATGAAGCCTTATTCTTTCTTATTATATTATTGGTTTGATATTATTGTTACATTGATTTTATATTCTATAAATGTTTATGATAAGACCAATTAATTTTGTTACCGTAATGCATGCAATCAACCTGTTTTTTTATTTATGTTGGTGTATCAAGAGTCCCTCTCTAACTGTAGTTAGAAACTTAGGGGTGGAACTCTGGAATGGCCGTCATTATGGATAGGGGCGGAGCCCCAGCACGATTGCAATTAAGGATAGGGGTTGAACCCCCCACCCCCCACCCCACCCCCCACCCCCCGTCGTCGCCGCCCCCAACGAATGTCGTTGCCCGCAATGGGGACCCCGTGCCCGGTCACTTGTGTGTAGAGCTGTCACAGTTCCGGTTCTACTAAAACCATGAACCGAACCACTAAGGTAACGGTTCTTCAAATTAGAACCAAAACCTTAATCAATTTGACCGGTTCTGGTTCTGATTCCAGTTCCAGCTTAATTTTTGGAACTATCGTGTCAACGGTTCCGGTTACGGTTCAACAAGAACCAAAACAAAACCGGTCACTATCGGTTCGGTCCGGTTCCATGCGGTACGGTCCGGTTTCAATCGGTTCCAACTAAAACCAAAATCAAACTTGCCCGAATGAAATAAAAGCGGGCTGCAAATAGTAAAACTCAAAACAACATCGAAATAGAAATAATTATGTTGCCCACTTCTCGACGGTCTTTTCCACGATCGGTGGGATAGTATCAATTGCCTTTCTACGCATGTAGACTTGCCACGAATTCTAGTTGGCTTGCGCAGGTCTCATCGGCATGCTCAACCGTAACAACCGTCTACAATTAGTTGTCTTTCGTGATTACTAATAAATAATAGTTGTATATCTTCTATATTTTTTAAATAAAATATTTCAAAAAAAATATGTAAGTAAAATTGAAAATATATTATATAACTATATAAAAAAAATGCATTGCAAAAATTAACTCCAAACCGCAATAATATCAAACCATACCATACGATTTTTATGCGATGAAGTTCTGTTCGGTCCAAAATTGACCCCCTTTAGTGCGATTGCGGTTTGGGTTCAAACTGCATCAGCTTCGCTCGTGATAGTAAGTATAAATATTATAGATAAATTATAAAATAATAACAATATAATAATAAACGGGTTGCGGTTCGGTTCTACTTCGGTCCGGTTCAGATAGGGTCTAAAAATCTTGAAACTGCTTGAGACTTGTATGTTGTGGTTTCGGTTCCGGTCCGAATAATAATATGTAAGAACCACACCCGGACCAATGTTGTTCACGGTTCCAAAATTCAAACCGGAACCCGAATAATTTGCAAACGGTTCGGTCCGATTCTTTGCGGTTCCGGTTCGATTCCGGTTCGATTCCGATTCAGTTTGTGTTCAGTTTTAAGTGACAGCTCTACTTGTGTGTGTGCGTGCGCCTGCGTAAGCATATCATATCTCTTTGATCTTCTAATAAGTCGCATTGATAATTGCTAAGATCACCACACTAAATCAAAATATCATGTCTTTGATTTACGTTATTCTGAGTAGTCTGGCGCGGGGCTTACCCTGTGCCCTGCGTGATAATACCCTCCCCCCCCCACCTCTTAGCTCATTTGTGTGTTGTGTGCAACCACAACACTATCCCAAGCCTTGTTCAATGTCCTCTCCATGTAGTTTATAAATTCATTATAGATTCTTGAGCTTATAATTTATGAGTGAGCTCAAAAAAAATCTTGTTAAAGAGTAGCTAAGCATTTAACTATCAAGTACTATGAAAGGGGAAAACTAGTATGACTATGAACAACGTTATCAAACTTATTACCATCTCTCTTTCTCGATGACATGCACAAGCTCATCCGGCACACACCGCCACTTTTGGCAGTCATCACAAAGAGCCCATGCCTTTTTACCCAAAAATGAAGACTGACCCGCGATAATATTATATGGTTCTCTTGCTGAGTCACTAAAGACAGGTGTTGCAATATCATCTGTTGGATCCTTTCGCAAAGCATCAACAGGAATTATTTCACCTGCATCCAATAATGTATAAGACTATAAAATCACAAAAACATACATATATAAAAGAGAAGAAACAAGCACATGACTAATAAATAAATCACCGTGAATTTGACCTTCAAGTTTTGAAGCATTGTCGGTTGCTCCTGGAGATATACCCAGGTTATCATTACCACTGGTAATAACATCAGCACTGCTAATTTTGTCAGACTTCAGTATATTTTCCTTCAGATGATCATATATAAATTTCCTTTTGTGCCAGTTTGAATCTGCACGTTTTGATTTGCTTTTGCACAACTTCTTTTTAGTACCAGTGCGAATTTGACACTCCTTGCCATTACCAGAAGGTAAGATTTCCTCTAACTGTTCAATGCCCTCATTCAGTGAATGAAGGTTGCTGGTCTCTGTTCTATTTTGTATTTCCAGGCGATGTTTATGCTTATCCAAGACAGCCAAACCAGGAACAGAAGAATTTACAAGAGACCTCTCAGGGTTTGATCCTATTTTGCGGTGATTTTTGGAAAGTTTTGAACATTTGTTTCCTTTATCACATCCTCCTTTGCCCTTGAGAAAGCTCAAGGAGGCTTTCTTAACATCATATGACTTTGCCTGACAATCCAGCCTCTCCTCGCCAGGAAGATCAGAAGATAGAAATGGGCATTCACGGATTTGACCTAGCTTCTTCCCTACCGTTTCTCTCTTCCGTTTATTTTCTATTTTCCCTTTCATTTCTTTCTTTTCATTCAGTTTTTTATTTCCTTTATGACTTCTCTTAATATGTTTTCTCAGATTGCCACCTACTTGCATTTCTTTTGTCAATAATGGTAGACACGTTGTGGCTGGATCGTTAAAATTTGATGCAGCAGAAGGCAAGCAATCTTCTTTCTTTGATTCCTGATTTTTATTATTCCTCTTCGAAGTAAACTGTCTTTTAATAAAAGAGGAACCCTCCAATGCCATGGTACCAACATCTATAAGGGGATTATAAACATCAGAATCAGGAGAATTGCCGGGATCTAATGGGAACTTATCATCAAATGTTTCGGCAACAAACTCGAGATTTGCTAGAGATGAAACTCCGTGACAATCAGTTAAAAGGTTGTCGGGAGATGTTTCTTGTGTTAAAGTGCTCTCCAAGTCCTTTTCTCCCTGGTGCCTCTCTCGCATGTTTGACCTGACAACAGCATACCAGTTTTCTGACAAGTTTTCATCTAATTCAACTTTAACACCGGAAATTCCCGAAGCACTATTGAAATCAGAATTTGGTATGAAATTTTCTATACCATTTTCTGTCGAAGGTTGTGCATCAAGAATAATTGGCTGAATAGACTGACTGAATGAAGGTATTTTATCTGATGAAATTGGAGAATGTTCATCCTTTACAGCAGTTGTTCTTTTTCTTCTGTTGACAAAGCATCCTTCTTTCTTTGATCTACTTTTTCTGGCAGTATTTTGAATTGAATCATGCTTTATAAGCTCATCCTTTTCCTTGATAATAGAGAATAAACTTTCTTCTGTTCCCCACACACAGAGACGTGCCCTCCTGCGTGAGTTTCTTATTTGCCTTTTTACTCCAGAATCTCCAATAAACATTGTAAGTATCTTTGGTGTACAAGAAGTGCTAGAACCAAACTTTCTCCTGCATTTTGTCCGATCACTTCGGATCTTGATTGACGGCTTAAATTTTACATCAGCCAAATTGCTCCTCAATGAAGCACCTCGTTTGGGATTGGAACGTCTAGTAGAAGTTAAAGAACTAGAATTTTCAATAAAAACAGGTACATTGTCTTCTTCTATGCAACAGTCGTTGTAAATGTTGCAGTAAGCTGATGTCTTTTTGAAGGAATCAAATATACCTCCCTTGACATCAAACTCTGAAGATGATATCTTCTCAGGCGTAGATCTTCCTCCTGCAGAAAAATATGTTAGTTCACCTGTTGATCCTTGTCCTGAACAGCTAGCTTCATGATCAGCAAGGGGAGCCCTTAAAATTTCTTCTTCGACTTTTTGAAGGCTCGTACCATTCTGTGTACAAAAAGGTTGGTCATTGTCTTTTGTTTTGCCGTCTAAGTTAGTTAAATTGACACCACAATTGTCAATGTTCGACTTGTAAGAGTCTACATTACACAAGCTTCGTATTCTCCCTTCCACTGAACTACCATTTGAGAATAACGGAGCAACGGTGCACTCACTAGGAAGATTCGGATAGTAAAATCCATTGCTGTCTTTAGCCAGATCTCCATCAATGCCTACCTTTGAAGAAATCAGAAAGGAATCATAACCATTGCAGTTTCTACCATCACCAAACATCCTGGGCATGTACTCCTCTTTAGCTCCAATGCCAAGCTGTCCTCTCAAGAGACTCAACTCAGGGAATTCAACTTCCTCTTCCTCCGCACGTACCCTAGGTACCACTTCTGCTACATTCCAATGCTCTTCCTTGACAGATACCTCTTTCGCATTACTTCTTCTCTCCTCTCTGCCCTCTAAATCCTTGCTAACCATACCAGAAAACGCATTTCTATAATCATTGCAGATAAAAGTGGACGGAATCCTCAACTCCGCTGCTGTTTCCGTGCGATAATCTCTCAAATAGCTCTCAGAACCCATGAGAGAGCAATCGTTATCTGAATCAGGCAATGCAATGCGGCCCCTGCTATCCCAACTGTCCATTTAGAAGCACTTCTACCCCGGTTAGATGAGGAAGGAATTCCGAAGTTTCCCCCCTCAACCCCTCTCGCCAATCGGAGCAATCCAGCATGGATTTCGCATCCAACTTCTGGATCACCGGAGAATTTCGTCTTTCCTTACAAAAACCCTAAAAAACACATCAAATTAATCCAAAAATCATTAAATTGGAGTAAATGCGTGTGAGCCCAAAACCTATCTTTCGACTACCAAAAACATGTAAAGTATACGCAAGGGAGCCATGTCAAAAAACAACGAGATCGCGAAAGGCATACTAAGATAAAATTGGAAGGAAAGAAAAATCAAAAAAAAATATAGGTAAAACAGGAATCAAAGCCCCGCCGGTGAGATCAAAATCAAATTGAATACGGCGAAGGAAAATGAGTAGTCGGAAGGGAAGAAAACCTGGAAGGCGGCGGTAGCCTGCCGTAACTGCTTCGCCGGCAATGGCTGAAGTAATCGGGGAGGAGGAATTTGCCGGTCGCTAATTTCTCAGATATGATGAGAACAACGACGACCTGGATTTTAGTCTCAGGGCGCAAGGGTTTACAATTCCTCCGCTCGTCTCTAGTCGGCGTCGAATGTAATTGGATTTTATTAATTAAATTTTTTTTATATATATAATTTCCAATAAAAAAGTCAATTAAATGAAATTAGTTTATAATTCCGAATTTGTCTACGCATAGAATTAGGAAATAAAATTTATATTTATATTTTTATTATATAATAATAATACGGTTTTTTTTTTAATAAATCTATGTTGGGTGGGTGTGTTCGTTTGATTTGGCGGACTCGGAAGCCGTGTAAGTTGAAAAAGTGACATTTTTATTTTCTAATTTGGTTGACTAAGATAGATCAGAATTAAAATTTTAACTATTTTCGTAAAATGAAATTATAATACAAAATCAATTCATCATGTTATTACGTCACCAAAATTTGGAATTATAATAAAAAATTTAAACAAAAAAATTATAGTAAAAAAACTAAAAAAGGTTATAGTAAAATTCTTGACATAAAAATATCTATAAAGGAAATTATAGGTGATGGGATGATCCCTAATTTATAGAAATTTTGGGTTGCAGATAGCCGAAATTCTCGTGTCACCCACTAACGAAGTAGGAGGTTATGGAAATAACACATGCTTGCGATCAGCGCATTAACCCTCGTGTGCACGATCCTAACTGTCGCTCGTTGGATCCCGACTGTCGTCCCCGTCGCCCATGGTCGACCGTCGCTGCCTCCTCGGCCGTCGCGCACCACCCAGCACGCGGGGAGGCCTCTTCTTGGTCGTCCGGCATGCGGGCGGCCTCGGCCCCAGCCGGCCTCCACGAGGCCGGACGCTGCCTGAGCGGCCTCGGCCTCGACCCCGGTCGGCCTCTGCGAGGCTGACCACTGCCTGGCAACCCGGTGCATGGGCGACCTCGGCCTCGGCCGACCACCGGGAGGTCGGCCTCCATTAGGCCGCCTGGTGCGCGGGTGGCCTCGGCCTCGACCGGACCCGCATAGTCGGTCGGCACCTGGACACCCGGCGCACGGGCGACCTCGGCCTCGGCTGAACCCTGCATGGTCGGACGGCTCATGGACACTCGGCTCGCGGGCTGCCTCGTCTTCGTCCCCAGCCGGCCTCCGCAAGGCGGTCATCGCTTGGCCGCCCGGTGCGCCGGCAGCCTCTATAACGCCCCTGAATTTCGGATAATTAATTTAGTCGCGTAATAATAGTGTTAAGAGCGCTAGGTTAGTTCAAGCGTTTCAGTGCGTCAGCAATTTCTTTTGTAAACATCGATTAAGGCTCTATTTGGTTTGGCGGTGGCGGGTGGATCCGGCGGGTGGAAACGGAGTGTTCGAACCGGAGGGGGGAGGTGGCTACTCCAAACGGAGCTTTTTGGGGCGTTTCTCAAGGCGGGCGGGTGGAAACGGAGCAAACGCCGCCGGAGGTTCATTTGTTTACCCTCCTTCCGGCGGCGTTTGCCCAAAACGGAGCAGCGAAACGCCCAAACAAATAGAGCCTAAGCAAGATAATAACAAAAATTTCGATTTATTTAATTAAAATCTCTCCCCCATATAAAAGTTGAACCCTTAGAAATTAGGTTTACGGAACTTCTTCTTCTTTGTCCGTCGAGCCCGACCACGCGACAGAGAGAAATTCGGCCTTTTTGGAAGTCTTCCGCCCGCTGTTGCGGAGCTAGAGTGCAGGAAATCATCGTCGGAGTAGAGATTCAGACTGCTCTCGTCGAGACTTTCGTGTGCTCGGTGAGTTTTTCAGATTTTGTTGATTTGTGGGGTTGTAGTGAGCAGCCTTAACCCTCGTTTTTTGCCTCAAATCTTTCAGAATTTGCTTGATAAAAGTTTCTTATTGCCGATCCGTGATGTGGGGGTACTGTAGAGGCGATCTCGTCTAGATTTGAGGCAAGCGGCGGTCTACCCCTCTTGCTTTGTGGTTATTGTTCTTCTTCCTTCTTTTTCTTTCTCGTTAAGATCCAAGAGGAATGTGACTTGTCTCCTTGGAGTTCAAATTTTTATTTGGAGATTGAAAAATTCAGTGTTTCCGAGAAGTTAAGTAAAATTCGGCGAGTATTCTCGTGTAATCTAAGTAGGATTCGTCGGAAGGTTAAGTAGAATTCGTTGAGTGTTTACGTGAAGTCTAGCCGAATTCGTCGAGTGATCGATATCGTGAGGTCGAGCCGAATTCATCGAATAATCCCGTGTAGTTGGTTGAGTTAGTCGAGGAATCTAAGTAAAATTCGTTGAGAGTTTAAGTGAATTCGCTGAGTGTTCTAAGTAGAATTCGTAGAGCGTTCACGAGAGATCAAGCCGAATTCGTCGAATGTTTTCGTGAAGCCGAGTAGAATTCGTCGAGTGAACAGTGAATTCTTCGAGTGTTCTCGTATAGTCTAACTGAATTCGTCGAGTGAATAGTAAATTCACCGAGTACACCCTTAGAAATTTTTTGGATTTTCTTTCCTTGCGTCGCTGTGGCAATCTGATGCTAAGTCTTGGGTTTTTTATTCCCATTTATTACTGTATTTTGGATTTACTATTGGAACTTGGGTTGGCGGTGGATAAAGGACCACCACCTTAGTGTTCGTGTGAATCATCTTGCATGACGACTTCATGATTTTGGACTTTGGTTGACAGTGGATAAAAGACTACCACCTTATTGTCTGTTGTGAATCATTACGCTCAATGGCTTTATTTGGTACTTTTGGTTGGCAGTGGATTAAGGACCACCATCTCAGTGCCGGTTTCTTTGGTTGTGTTGGTCTAATGGTTGTGTTGGAAAGATAGTCACCGCCTCAGTACCGTTTTATGTCTGGCGCTGATGATTCACTCTTCAAGCTAATCAATGTTATTCATATGATTATATATATTTATGGTTAGGACATCACTAAGAGTCTTTTCTGCACTCAGTGCAAATCTTCTCTTTATATGACCGCTTTGTGCGAAGCTAATCATTTCTCTCACTCTTATGTTATTGACTTTCATGGTTTTGCAGCTTTTTAGTGGGGTTGGTAACCCACTTGTCTTATTTAAACCTTTAATTTATGTTCGAGTCACAGTTTGCGCTCTTGTGTTGAGGCATTCTTTCTTTTGAATGACTCAGGTTCAGACAGGTAGTAGGCAGAGCCGACCGAGTTGTTGGACCAGTCTTCTGCAACTGTTTCCTTCACTCTTCCAGCTGAGGAGTGGTTGGTGTCTTTTCTTTCTTAGTGTTGTAGTTCAGACTTTTGTTGTAAGTGTTATGAGTTCATGACAGTTTGTTGGTGCTCATAACACGGTTTTCTTGTGTTTTAGACCGTTGTTCTGCTGTCTCTGCTACTACTGGATTTTTTTCTTCAATAAAGTATTTTCCTCTGGGGATATTTATGATAACGTGCATGTTAGTTATTTTATACATAAATAAATCTGCATTTTTAACTCATACTTATAGCATTTTTTCAATTTGATGACAACCTAATTTAATGGATATAAAACTTATTTCTTTTACTTATAATAAATTTAGAAACTGCACACATTATCATGTTAGTTGGATTTTCACGTTCACATAGGATAAAAGAATGTAGTAAAATAAAGGTTTTCCACTAAAATTATATAGTTTTTCTTATTTGTAGACTAATTGATCCATTAAACTGAAGGACACAGTCTGGAACTTTAAACTCAAATAGGGTTTTCAACTATAAAAATACATGTCTTTTATAAAGTTGATCAGAAGTTTGTCCTTGCCTAAGCGTCTACAGTTGTCCCCTGCATGACGTGACATCACGGCGCGTATTTTCTCTTACTCTCATAATACTTTAAATCTCGAGAAAATCCGGGTTGTGATAGCCTCGACCTCGGTCGGCCCCCGCGTGGCCGGCTAACGCTAGGCCACCCCAGCGCACGAGGACATTAGACTTGGCCTCGGCCGGCCTACGCGAGGGAGGCCTCCCGACGTGAGGGCGGCCTCGGACTCGGTCACCGGTCTCGTCGGACTGCCCATCTCCATGAGCGAGTAGTTCTTTTTCCGGTTAGGCCCAAATTGACTGGGGTCAAGATTCCCATTATCATAAAGTTTGTGATCCGCGCGCTCAAATTCAGGCGTTCATATTCGTCTGTCGGTTAGTTACCGGCAAAAATTATCGGATCTCCCATCCTAAAATTTATAAATAGACCATAGGCCCTCCTTTTTTCATCTTTCGCTCCCCGAGGGATTCTCTGTCACTCGTGCCTCTCTCGTCCACTTCCTCCTCCTTGGCCAGGTTCTCCGCTAGACTTCTGAGCCGTGGTTTTTCACCCTATTCACTGGTTTCCCACATAAAAAAAAACCCTCGATCAGCTTTCATTTTCTGAGACTGTTTGCACGTTCGACCGCTCTGTGAGTTAAGGCGGTTCAGTTACTCTGATCTACGTAGAGGCTCGTGTAGACCGCAAAAGTTTGGCGCCGTCTGTGGGAAACAAACCAAGTCCCTCAAAATTTGAAGACTCAGAAGGCAGTGCCCATTTTTCTCAGCGACACTCGAAGTCAGGGAAAAGGATGAATTGTGTGGGGACCATCGCTAAACCCCCTGCTTTGCAACTCAAATGCTCCCAGTTGAGAGGCTCGAGCGGGGGCATTATGATAAAATGTTATGCCAAGATTCAACCATTGTATTCAGAGACTAAGACCTCTAGGAGGTGCAGCTTCCCACCCAAACCCACTGGTGATAAGCGTAGAAATCAGAGATCTTGACTTTCATGTAAAGAGGGTCCTGGTCGACTGTGGTAGCTCCGTGAATATCTTATTTTGTGCCACTCTTCAGAAAATCAAGCTCACTAAAGGACATATTAGCCCCGCGAAGGGAACGGTCCATGGAATAGGCAATCATCCCATCCTAGCCCAAGGATTAATTTCCCTTTTAATCACATTGGGAGAGCCCCTGAGGCAGGTAACTCATCTCATTCAATTCACTGTCATAGATTCCAGCTCATCCTGTAATGTAATATTTGGGAGACCGCTCCAGTCAATATTCATCGTCGTCATCCCACATCTCGCCATGAAGTTCCCAACCACAGGCGGGACATGAATTGTTCGAGAAGACCAGGAAGCGACCAAGACGTGTTGTTCTGAGCAAGCGCATCCGGCCAGGGAGGTCGCCCTCAATATCTGTTGGGTATTGTATCCACAATTACCTGGATTTGAGGAAGGCTCCTATCAAAGCTAAGATGAATTCACTATGTATTTGATGAATTTCTTCTAGTTGTGCTTGCAGTTATTCCATGCTAAGTACACACCAATGTCAGGGTGCAGTGGGTCAATATACACGGGTCTATGCAACGTAATCCCTCGTTGAGCAGATCGGTGTGTTGGCCTACGTGTACTCTCTCTATTGGGGTGTACTTAATTTCAAGTACAGGGCTATGATAAAGCAAGAGCAGACAAGGAGCAAGGATGGGCCAAAGACCAGCTTACGGGTTGAAAGACGCGAATCGTCTAAGTGTAAATCGTCGAGAATCACTAAGTGATTCTCACCGATTCGTCGAGAATCACTAGTGATTCTCGACGAGACGTCGAGAATCACTAGTTGATTCTCGCCGGGTTGGGCCGGCTGTCTAGACGCAGTCAAAAAACTCATCTAAGGCAGAATCGTCGAGAATCACCAAGTGATTCTCGCCGATTCGTCGAGAATGACCTTGCATTCTCGACGAGTCGGCGAGAATCTAAGGTGATTCCCACCGATTCTCCCCGGCCTCTATAACCTGTGCAGCCAGAATTCTCCAAGTAGAATTCGGCGAGAATCGTAAGTGATTCTCGCCGATTCGTCGAGAATCACCCACGATTCTCGCCGAATTTGACTTGGGTATTTTTCCGACTCTGTCTGGACCGGTCCACGTTATCTGCGGGATTTTGAACCGGACTTAGGTCTTACTGCTGGTAGGGCCCACAACGGTCATCTTCATGACCTAAGGTATAAATATGCTGTATTTGTGAACAGTAAAACGACGGATTACAGATCAAAGAAAAATAAGCCGCCGTCAAGCCCTAGATCGGAAGCGAGCTCGGCCGACCTTCTCCGCCTCTCGCTAGTAGCTCGCCACCGTTGATCGGGGTTCTCGTTACCTCTCCCGGCGATAGAAGCCTAGTCGGGCACAGCGTCTCACACGTCTATCCAGAGATCTTTTGTCTCTTGATTTGTGATCGGGAAACCTTCCCCATCCGAATCGATCGAGACGATCGATCCTAGTGTGACCGTTGGAAGACCTTGCCGACTTTGCTAAGAAGATTGGATCTACATAGCATCACCGCCTCTCTTGTTGAAGCCGTCGATCTAGAGAAGATTCTCTCCAAGAAAGATCTAGGGTTGTGGACTTTTCGTTGCCTACAAGAACAAGTAGTCTAACGAAAAGGGACACCTGGATCGTCACGTTATTTGTATTTCTTACAAGCTATTTTCATTTTCTCTTTCATTGTAAAGGACCGATTGGTCTCTAGTTGTAGGGTTGGGTGTAACCCGTGTTGTGGGAGTGTTGACTCCTACGTGTGGAAGGGTTCCTTCCGTTAGTGCAAGGATTGGATTTCAATCCTGTTGGTGAAGTGACCGAGTCGTCCCTGGTTGGGAGATAGGTCGAAGTTGGAAAGTGGACGTACCCAAATCGGGGAACCACTATAAATTGCTTGTGTACTTTCTGTGCTGTGTTGGTTTGTTTTCTTGTGCAGGTAAAACTTTAATTCCGCAAATACGCTGCAAAGACACCTATTCCCCCCCCCCCCATAGGTGTAAGTAGTTGACACTAAGTGGACTTTCAAGTGGTATCAGAGGGAGGTTACTCATCAAAAAGGTTAACACCTTGAGTAGAATCCTGCCACCAGTGTCAACAAGAAGCTCAGACTCAAGCATGGAGTTGGATTATGATGTCCCTCCTCTAAGACTCCCCTCATGCACAAAGGAGTACTATCCTGTATAGAAGATGAGAGTACTATTTCATCTGGAGGTCATCGACCCTCGGGCATCACTCATTCTGGAAGAGGGTCCCTTCATTCCCATGAAGGCCTCCTGCTCTGGAAAGGATATGCAGATCCCCAAGGAGACTTCTGAAATGTCTGAGATTGAATTCTCTCTTTTCAACTTGGATAAAATGATTCGTAAAATCATCCTGGATGTCTGGACTGGACCTTCCCAGTCAAGACTTGAAAAGTGTAAGACGGCCAAGTCCTTGTGGCAAACTGTATCAGACCTCATGGCGGGATCAGATAGAACAGGGATAAGTCGTCAGCAAGAGGACGAAGCATATATGGGGGTCAGCATTTCTGAAGAAGAAAGTGATGATCAATTTCTCAGTATCAGGGCTCCTGTGTCCTTATCAGAGACTGAGGAGGAAGTTGATGAAGACTGCTCAGCTGAGGATGACTCAGCTGCCCCGGTCAATCCTAACACAATTCCTGATCAGCTAAGTCAGGACCAGGTAACTTCTTCACCTTGCCCCTCTCTTCCTCATGTTCCTGAAGACAGGAATATTTTGGATGAATGCCCTCCAGTAAATCCTAATGCCCTGAAGAGTGTCCTTCAGAAACGCAACCTGATTGTTGAGGAGCAAGCTCAGGAGATTGCTCGGTTAAAAATCTTATTGGTTCTCCAATTGGCATCCAATAAGGTCAAGGACTCTAAAATCTCAGATATAGAGAGTAGTCTAGAGAATGAGAAGAGGATTGTTTCTAACTTTTCCAAGATATATGCTATCAAAAGAAAAGCAGAAAATGGGTGGATCTCCCAAATCGTCAATTCATGGAGAAATGGGGAAACTGTGTTCAGACCCCCCACCCCGAGCAGGAAGGGCACACATCATGCATTCAAGTATGACCATAGGAACAACCATGGTCACTGCAAGAATGATCAGCCCTCTTGTGGAAGCACCCAGAATGCAAGGGCTATCATGGCCACCCAGAAGAGGATACCTCAGGCTTCCACCAAGCCTTTTGTATTCTCGGCCACTGCCCCTACTCGTCATGAGTCTGCCAGCATCAGCTCACAATGCGCCTCTCACCTCCCTAGGACTCAGGAAAGGGGGGTTAGAAATCATATTGTTGGCACATATGGGGACCTTGGAAGGGGGCTGACTGAAAGGAAGGCACCACCTCCCAGGCCTCATGACGCCTACCATATGCATTCTTTCCACCCATCCATGAGTCACGGTGGAAGAGACAATTCGGTTAGCAGATTCGGCACTATCCCGTTTAGACCTAGGACTATGACTACCTCAGTCACCAGTTCAGGTCACAAACGGCGGTACAACATTCATGAATGTTGGTGTTGTGGCAAAGTGGGTCATTTTGCCATAGATTGTTGACACAACCCTTCTGTGTCAAAGGCAAGGGGACTTCCACATCCTCGAGGCAATGTTAGTCCTCCCTCCAGGATCCCTGAGGGGAGGCATCCCAATTATTATGCTGACAGGAACCTAGGACCCAATACTTATTGGGTTCCTAAGGTAAGATAACTCTTTCCTGCAGGGTGGTCTAGGTTCCCACAATCCTGACGGGAACTGGACAGGAGATGCTCCAAGATTGACGTGGATAAAGTGTCGAGAATGGGAGCAGTGCCATCATTACAGGCACATGCATACTGACCTCCTGATGTAACCTGTGCTGATGATTTGAATGTTACGTCTTGTTATCACAGGTAATTGCAATTAGCCCAAATGTTTGAGCCATGTCGCATAAATAATTCCATATATGTATATATGTATGTTGACATATCCACACTTAATACGGAATTCACCTCGTCTGAAATTAGATGGTCTTATAGAAAAAGTATTCGCGTATGCTCATTCACCTTGGGAAGGAGTATATGTGTGAGATAACCTTTACTTCCACTAGTAGAGATTAGTTTGACATTTTTTTTTGGGATAAGTTCGCCTCCGAAAATTGAAAAGATACGTCATGAAGAGTCACTGAACATGACCTCTGACATCAAGATTATTGTACTTATCCATCTAGAAATGATCGGTGAAATTGGCAAAGCTACTGTCATGATGTCAAGTAAATCCTAGTTGATGTGCCTCCTAAGCCATGTAGTTTGGCAATCCCTTTAGTGGATGAAGAAGCAATTATGCCTCCTGAGCCCTTCCATCCCTTGACAAAAACGTTATGTTGGAATATAGGCGATACTCGTCATATCAAATCACATAGTCACCAAATTACAAGTCTCGCCGAATTGTCAAATCTCGCTGAGATATTTAAACCGGGGAGCCATTCGGCGGGAATAGGATAGTCGCCAAGTATTCGGATATTACTTAAACCTGGAATCATTTCAAACCGACTCTTCCCGACGATACCCTCCGACTCTTCGTCTTCCGCCTTTCACCGTTTCGCCGAGACCTCGTCCAAGCATCGCTGGAATCCCCGTCTCTCTCACCTCCCGGCGACCTTCTCCTGCGTAACTCCGTAGTGAACTAACGACCGACGCCTTCTGCCGACCACTCTCGCCGCAGCCCCGCGTCTCAGGCGTCCTCAAGTGTTCCGTCGTGAAGAAGCCGGAACTGTCACTGCCTCTCCCCACTAGGTAATCTCCATATTGTCCCTTTCCGTGACTTGAGCTTGGTTAGATTTTGCTCTCACTCTCGTGGTTTCGGAGATCCTTAGACTTGAAATTGGTATTCTCCTTCTTCCTAGGTTTACTATGGCCCCACGGACTACTACAGGTCTGGTCACTGGATGTGAGCTAGTGAGAATCGGGTTCTCCCAGGCCTCGGATGAGTTCCGGAACATAATCATCATGCTTGAAGAAGCGGGCCTGACGTTCGTGCTGGAGCATCCGTGCAAGATCTTGGACAAGGAAGTATTGGAGTTCTTTGCAACGGCGAAGCTCCGTCATGAAGACACCTCCATCAAAAGCAAAGTTGTCGGGAAGAAAATCAAGTTATCCGCCAGGAAACTGACCCAATGCCTGCGGCTATCCAGTTGTGAAGAGGAAGATTACCTGGAGGAAGAGGATAGAGCAAGGACCCTATCCTTCTGTGGATTGGCCAGGGGGACCAGGTCAATCAAAAGGAAAGATATGAACGAGGAAGGAAAGTTGTTGTCTGACATCGTTGGGAAGGCTCTAATCTGCAAACCTGGATCCCACGACCATATTTCTGGGGAAATGTTCAAGACTTTGGTGGCAATCGTATGCCGAAAGCGGTTCAACTGGGGAGCCATGCTTTTTGACAGGATTAAAGACACACTCCGAACCCCCAGCTTTGGCAGAATCATTAGCCTATATCTGAATCAACTGGACGGAGACTCATTCGACATGAGCAAGGGAGTGCCTCTGCACTACTTGAAAAGGATGGATGCTAGCATATTCGACCGGTGGGAACGTTGAATAGGGCAGGCTGCCAGGGAAATAGACCAAAAGGCAGCATCTCCGGCCGTGGACACCAGTGCTCCTGCTCATTCTATGGCAGCACCCAGTGAAGTTCCTGACGCCCTGATTGCAGGAACTGAGGGGGAGCCTGTAACCGGTTATGCAAACATCTTATCTGATATTTCTCAGATAGCTAAAGATGTTGTGGAGATGGTGGCAGATGAAGTAGCAGATGATGAGGAGGTTGAGAAAGATGAGGCAGCTCTTATCGACGATGATCTGGGAGATGAGGTGGCTGATGAGGAGGAGGAGGAAGAAGTAGAAGAAGATGTGCACAACTCTGCCGATAAGCCTGATCACTTGGAGACTGAGATAGAGGAAGAAGTACCAGAGAATGAGAAAGCAGCAGATTCTCAGGAGGATGCTGAGGTTCCATCTGAGGAACAAGCTCCTGAGCGGTCAAATGCAAGGATGGAGGGGGAGCAATCCTTTGTTCCCCCTATGGACTCCATTCTACTATCCATCTCTCCCAGTGCTTCTGCAGGGGAGCCTGACCAGGGTCTGCCTGCAGCTCCTCCACTTCAAGCAAACATAGCAAATCACACTGTCAATTTTGTCCAAGGTATGCTAGATGAGCTCAAGGATACGTTTGAGAAATCCCACAACAAAGTGCTAAAGAGACTGCGGGACTCTGAGGATCTCATGCTTAAGAATGTGGTTCAGATCAACCACAAACTAGATATGATGGAGAAAAAATTTGATGAAAAATATACAGAGGCAGGCACAGCCGTCTCTCTTCTCATGAAAGGACTGAAGAAGAATACTGACGACCTGACAGTAGTCAATAAAAATGTTCATGTTGTGGCACAGACCATACAAAAATTTGATGCCAACATGGTAATGCTGAACGCAAATCAGAAATCTCTGCTGGACGAATTCAGTAAAACTGTGAAGCACATTGATGCATCTCTGCATTCCTATACAAACTCTATAGCCGCCGAAGCCAAAAAGGGGGAGGAAGCGTATAACGCTAAGATGGCAGGGCTTCAAGAGTTAGTACTTCTAAACTTCGATCAGACCAATAGGTATGCCTTTCAAAACTACCACATCATAACTGCACCTTTAATCAACTTAATAAATAATAATTGACAAATACAAATTCGATAATTCGAATAGGTACATGTTTGAAACGGCCCACTGGCTGGTAACAGAGGCATCGGGAATACATGTCCCTGTTGCTCCACCTAAGGATGAGGGCCGTGCTGGTACTTCTAAGGGTGAAATAAGGACTGAAGAAGTACAACTGGGTGAAGTCGAGTTGAAGAAAGCTGCGGAGAGGGCTGAAAGAAGAAGCTGGTTTGACCAAGACGCCATAGCAAAAGCCAAGGGCAAAAGGCAAATCCAAGAAGAAACGTCAAAAGAAACACCAGCAGAGAAGAAGATCAGACTAAAGGAAGACGAAGTGCGGAATGAAAGGTGGAGCCCAGTCTCACAAAATATCATCTTGGACACCTTTGCATTACTACAAGGAGGGCAAGTCAAAAGGAATGATGTATATAGCCAATACGAGTGGGAGCAGCACAAAATGTATGAAGCCAAAAGAAACTTGTTCTTCAGAAGCAACACTGTGGCAAACAAAGCTCCCCCTCCGAGATACTATCCTAAGCCCAAGGAGTATTTTGAGCGACAAAGCAAAAAATTCTTAGCTCAGCAACTCAAAGAAGACATAGCTAAGGACAAAGATCTGTAGGATGTTAGCTCTTGTGATTATCTCATTTAAACTTTTTTATTAAGCAAACTGTGAACATTTATGTGTGGATATTCATATTTATATATTCATGTGTGTGGTTTATTAATTGACTCTCACATTAGTATGATTACGTTTGTTGTTCACTCTTCTGGTTTATGCATATTTTATCTGGAATGTTGAAATTCATCTTAGCTTAGTAGGATTTTGGCTTCGTCAAATAGGGGGAGATTGTTGGGTATTGTATCCACAATTACCTGGATTTGAGGAAGCCTCCTATCAAAGCTAAGATGAATTCACTATGTATTTGATGAATTTCTTCTAGTTGTGCTTGCAGTTATTCCATGCTAAGTACACACCAAAGTCAGGGTGCAGTGGGTCAATATACACGGGTCTGTGCAACGTAATCCCTCGTTGAGCAGATCGGTGTGTTGGCCTACGTGTACTCTCTCTATTGGGGTGTACTTAATTTCAAGTACAGGGCTATGATAAAGCAAGAGCAGACAAGGAGCAAGGATGGGTCAAAGACCAGCTTACGGGTTGAAAGACGCGAATCGTCTAAGTGTAAATCGTCGAGAATCACTAGTGATTCTCGACGAGTCGTCGAGAATCACTAGTTGATTCTCGCCGGGTTGGGCCGGCTGTCTAGACGCAGTCAGAAAACTCATCTAAGGCAGAATCGTCGAGAATCGCCAAGTGATTCTCGCCGATTCGTCGAGAATGACCTTGCATTCTCGACGAGTCGGCGAGAATCTAAGGTGATTCCCACCGATTCTCCCCGGCCTCTATAACCTGTGCAGCCAGAATTCTCTAAGTAGAATTCGGCGAGAATCGTAAGTGATTCTCGCCGATTCGTCGAGAATCACCCACGATTCTCGCCGAATTTGACTTGGGTATTTTTCCGACTCTGTCTGGACCGGTCCACGTTATCTGCGGGATTTTGAACCGGACTTAGGTCTTATTGCTGGTGGGGCCCACAACGGTCATCTTCATGACCTAAGGTATAAATATGCTGTATTTGTGAACAGTAAAACGACGGATTACAGATCAAAGAAAAATAAGTCGCCGTCAAGCCCTAGATCGGAAGCGAGCTCGGCCGACCTTCTACGCCTCTCGCTAGTAGCTCGCCACCGTTGATCGGGGTTCTCGTTACCTCTCCCGGCGATAGAAGCCTAGTCGGGCACAGCGTCTCACGCGTCTATCCAGAGATCTTTTGTCTCTTGATTTGTGATCGGGAAACCTTCCCCATCCGAATCGATCGAGACGATCGATCTTAGTGTGACCGTTGGAAGAACTTGCCGACTTTGCTAAGAAGATTGGATCTACATAGCATCACCGCCTCTCTTGTTGAAGCCGTCGATCTAGAGAAGATTCTCTCCAAGAAAGATCTAGGGTTGTGGACTTTTCGTTGCCTACAAGAACAAGTAGTCTAACGAAAAGGGACACCTGGATCTTCACGTTGTTTGTATTTCTTACAAGCTATTTTCATTTTCTCTTTCATTGTAAAGGACCGATTGGTCTCTAGTTGTAGGGTTGGGTGCAACCCGTGTTGTGGGAGTGTTGACTCCTACGTGTGGAAGGGTTCCTTCCGTTAGTGTAAGGATTGGATTTCAATCCTGTTGGTGAAGTGACCGAGTCGTCCCTGGTTGGGAGATAGGTCGAAGGGGGAAAGTGGACGTACCCAAATCGGGGAACCACTATAAATTACTTGTGTACTTTCTGTGCTGTGTTGGTTTGTTTTCTTGTGCAGGTAAAACTTTAATTCCGCAAATACGCTGCAAAGACACCTATTCCCCCCCATAGGTGTAAGTAGTTGACACTAAGTGGACTTTCAATATCGATAATTTTGACCTTTGAGTCGAGGCCTCAATACAGCAAGGGGCTTTCATGGAAGGACTCGTAGAAGTAGCCATCTCTCAGTGAGACTTATCCCAGACGGTGCGAATTGGATCCCTCTTATCTCGGGAAGAAAGTGAGGAGTATATCACCTTGCTCAAGAACAACGAGGACATCTTTGCTTGGAGCCCGGAAGATATGTCATGGGTTGACCTGAATGTTATCTTGCACTCTCAAACAGCAACACCTCATATCGAACAATCATCCGAAAAAAAGAGAAACTTTGCGATCGAGCGACTGCATGCAATCAAAGAGGAATGAACAAAGCTCTTGTAAGAGAAATTCATCCAAGAAGTTGAGTACCTAACATGGCTAGCGAATGTAATCACGGTTAAGAGGGCCTCCAGGAAGTGGAAGGTGTGCGTAGACTACACCAACCTCAATTAGGCATTCCCAAAAGATGATTCCCCCTCTCATGAATTGATCAACTCGTTAATGCAACTTCTGGGCATGAGCTCCTTTGTTTCATATATGCGTACTCCGGGTATAATCAGAAACGTATGAACCAGGGTGATAAGTAGCACACTGCTTTCCGAACTGACGAAGGTATCTACTGTTACAAGGTAATGTCTTTTGGTCTCAAGAACGTCAGGGCTACCTATCAAAGACTGATGAATAAGGTGTTTAAGGAATTCATCAAAAGAATGATGGAGGTATACGTTGACGATATATTGGTTAAAAGCATCTGCTGCCATAGCCATCTAGAAGACTTGGAGAGTTATTTCCATGTTCGTTACCACTATAAGATATGGCTCAACCCCAGCAAGTGCACTGTCGGGGTTATAGCCGGAAAGTTCATGGGTTTCATGGTGACCCACTGGAGAATCAAGGCAAACCCCAAAAACATTAAGGCCCTCGAAGATATGACACCTCTGCGCTCGATCAATTAAGTGCAACGGCTGAATGGCAGGATCGTCACGCTCTCCTACTTCTTGGCCCGAACTAGCAATAAGTATCTCCACTTCTTCAAGGTTCTCTAAAGAGCGCAAAATACCAATTTTCAGTGGACGGACGAATGCCAGACAACTTTCGAGCACCTCGAGCAATAATTGGTGACACTCCCTTTTCTTTCAAAGCCGACCCTCGAGGAGGAATTGTTTTTATACCTGCTAGTATCCTCGACAACACTCAGTTCGGTGTTGGTAAAGGATGGAGGAGGCTTTCAACGCCCAATCTACTAACTCATCAATGTCCTTATCGACAAAGAGGCGAGGCATCTGGCAACATACAAGACGGCCCTGACACTGGACTTTTCTGCAAGAAAGCTATGTACATATTTTCGAGCCCGCACAATAATGGTGTTGGCGCAACTACCACTTTTAACTATCCTTCAGAAGACGGAAGTTTCCGGGAGATTGGTCAAATAGGTCGTCGAGCTAGGCGAGTTTGATAATCAATTTCTTCCTCGACCAAGTATCAAACCTCAAGTTCTTGCCGACTTCATTGTAGAGTATACCATTCGCTCGGAGCCCACACCTGTAGAGGAATCGTCCCTCGCCCGCTGGACTCTATATGTTGATGGCGCATTAGGGATAAAAGAAGTCAGAGCTGGCATGCTCTTAATAAATCCCGATGAAATTATTTTAGATTGTGACATTCGACTAAAGTTTCCAGCCACCAACAATATTGTATAGTATAAAGCCTTGGTCGCCAGACTTCGGCTCGCCATCAACTACAAGGCAAAACACATGATAATCTGCACAAATTCTCAATTGGTAGTTTCTCAAATTGAGGGAGGCTTTGAGGCAAGGAACGACCCTCTAGCACAATATCTTACACTCGCCGGATCTCTACTACAGAAGATTCTCTTGCATCTGATCCTCCACATCCCCCGGGAGCAAAATACCAAGGCTAACGTACTCTCCAAACTTGTCGCTTTGTCAACCAACAATCAGTTTCGGAGAAGGAGGGTTGCAGATGTGAGGGTCCCGGGCATACAGGGACCATGGGAAATCATCATAGTCAACGAAGAACCATCTTGGATCCCCCCACGAGCTTACCTCGAGGGAGGGAACTCCCAGAAGGCCCCCAGGAGGCGCGACAGCTTCGTATTCGAGCGGCAACCTTTGCCATGACTGACGGGGAAGTGTACAAACGAACATTCTTCAGCCCATATCTAAAGTTTTTTACCACCCTTCGAGGCAGAGTACACCCTGTGTGAAGTCTGTAAAGGAATCTGCGGTGAGTACCTCGGTAGAAAGGCCTTAGCATGGAAAATGTTCCGCCATGGATTCTACTGGCCAATAATGAAGAAGGATATGATAGAATTTGTCTGGAAATGTGCAAGTTGTCAGCTTCACGCAAACATACCGCATCAACCGCCGGTCATACTCACCTCCCTCCTGTGCCCGTGGTCGTTCGCACAATGGGGGATTGACATCCTAGGACCTCTCCCCGTAGCGACAAGAAAAAAAATCATACTCATGACCATCGACTACTTCACCAAATGGGTAGAAGTCGAACCCCTCGCCAAGATAACTGAAGAAAATGCAAAGAAGTTTGTTTGGAAGAATATTGTTTGCCACTTTGGGATCCCGACAATTATTGGCGCATATAACAATACTCAGTTTGCTGGGAGATCATTTACCAATATATGTGAAGACTAACAATCAACCTTTGTCACATGGCCATAGGGCATCCGCAGGCAAACGAACAAATAGAGATGACCAATCGAATCATCATAAAAGGATTGAAGGCCCGCCTTCAGGAGACAGGGGCAGTGGGTAGATGCACTCCCAAACATATTATGGGCATATCGTACTACAAAAAGAACGCCAACCGGAGAAACTTTGTTCAACATATAATATGGTTCTGAAGAAGTTATTACCATCAAAATTGGCATCCAATGTGCTCGCATACAAGCTTTCAACTCAGAAGCAAACAACGAACAACTTCGAGAAAATCTAGATTTCACTTCCAAAATCAGAGATAAAGCGGCTCAATGAATCACAACTTACCAAAGGCATGTGGCTTATTTCTACGATCGGCAAATCAAACCCAAGCCAATCACTATCATGGATCTGGTCTTGCAAAACATCGAAGTAGCCGACAAGGGACCACACAAGGACAACCTCTCACCGGTGTGGGAGGGTCTGTTTGTCCTCACCTTGGTCATCAAGCCTGGAATATACAAACTCAGGTTTATAGAAGGGAAGACCCTACCTCGTATTTGGAATGCACAGAATTTGTGTTGGTTCTATCAATAACTCATTTCATTTTTGTAAACACTCTCTAACCCTAGTAAGTCACAGGGTTGCACTCGCGCACAAACTACCATCTAATATTTCTTTTAATGCATTACACTTTATCTGTACTACTTGCTGCTAACTCTATCATTGCTGAAAAATTTGGGGTAAGTCCCCAGGGCCTTACACCAAGTGCACGCACTATGTTGATAATCGCAGGATGGGCCCCTGGATGCCTCCTATAGCCGTCGACCGAAGGTCCACCCTTCTACCACCGCAAGTGTGTGAATCCACCAGCATTTGCTCCCTCAGTTCTACCAATGGATTTGAGTGCTCTCCCTTCACTAGTGATTGCAGAATGGGCCCCTGGACGCCTCCCACAACCGCTGATCGAAGAACTGTCCTTCTACCCGGAAGTGGGCAAAGGCCACTGACGTTGGCCCCCTCGCGCTTCTACCAACTAGTTAAGGTCGGTCCTTCACCATATATCAGGGACTACATCCCAACGATCTCCCACTGCCGCTGATCGAAGTTCCACGCTTCTTTGCCGCAGTAGGTATTGCGCACTCTCAAGAAGTCACACCGTCTTCTCAACCGAAGCCTTCTCCGTTTGAAGCTCAGACCGCAACCACGCTGTAACACCCCCATCCGTCACGAATAATATAACAGAAGGTCTGGTCGGGGCCCCGCGTCATATGAAACGGACAGACGGAAGAGTTACTAAATGAAACAAAAAAACCCTTGAAATTTTGAAAATGCATCCTAATACAGGGTTGCATTCTTGCGGAAGAATAAAAGGAGTTATACAAAAAAACTACGTCCAAAGGCGAATGTCCACTAACCAAGACATTAGGAATGAAATAACAACATCCACATAGTTTGTCCTTAAAGCCTTACATCAATAGTGCTTAACCAAATAAAATGGTTTGCATACATCGGCACACAGAACGACAACACATGAAAAACAACTAAACAAACGATTGGGCCTTCGAGGGCCAGCTCAGCAAGAAGGGCTTCAGCCCGCTATTTCCCGCTCGGCTCCGCAGCACCTCCAAGCAAACATTCCACCAAGCGATGACAAATAAAGCAACAGTCAGCAAGAGCTGACCAAGTTATAACGACTCCACCCCTATCTCGGGGTGGCGGTGCTTCTTCCCTGCAAGCGGATTAGCATAATCGCATAAGGCTAGAATGTGTCATTCAAGCACCAAACACCACAAACGTTGGCGCAACCGGCCCAACGTCTCGTGCACTCATGGCATCTTATCGGTGTACCGGACATCCCCAGGTCCCACCACAATCCTCAGTCCTAAACTGAATGGCAATACATTGAGAATTTGCTAGCCGTGACTCAAGGTCCTCGACTCTCTCCTATGCTTGTAACAACCCGCCAGTTTACTTAGGTAGTCGAACTACACCACATAGTGCATGTACAGTTCAGTCAAGCCCGTTGCTCAAATCATCGTACCCAACACGCACGACGCGGTTCAACCTCTCCTTTCATGTTATCGCCTACATAACCGATTATTATGTAACAAGGGTGGCACTCGCGGCCACCTGAGTTACGCACTCAAGGCACACAACCCCACACACTAGCCCTACGGTCTCCGAGAGACAGGATTCGCACAAACACGACAAAACTCCCTGGGAGTTAATGCCTACGATCCAACGACTTCGTGCAAACATTAGGGTGTTTCCTGGAGCACACCTCCAGTTCTAACTGCCGCCCCGGGCAGACCCCCATTCCGAAATATTCAAGTTACACGAAGACTTCTCTGGGAACCCCAGAACATCACCAATCCAGACCAACATGTCCGGATGAGCTTCACACAACATGCTTAAACCGTACTCACGCTTCCGGGTGCTAATGCAATTAATAGCGGGGATGTAAACATCGACCTGTCAGAGAGCACCCTTCCCACACCCGTCGGTGGTGAGGGGCTTCCATACAAATATGCTAATTAAGGGCTTCACATGTGTTGTTGTATAGACCTGGGCGGACAGGCGGCTAGGACTAGCGGTTTGGTAGCCGGGCGGTCAGCCCGGCTAATCTCTGTGTTGCTGTATAGACCTTGGCGGACAGGCGGCTAAGACTGACGGTTTGGTAGCCGGGCGGTCTGCCGGCTAATCTCTGGGATCTCGATGGTCGGCTGCGTGTTCTCTGGTGGTGACCGGGCGGTTAGTGCCTACTAACCGCACGGTTAGGCGGTCTCCTGGGCGGATTGGCGGTTAGCTTTGTAGATGATGTTTTTGTGTATTTAGTCCCACATTGGGTATTTGTATTCTCTCCCATCTCCTCCATTCTATATAAGGGAGGCTATACCTTTGTAATACTTACTTTTTTGGATAATAAAAATTGCATTCTCCACTTTACGGTTTCTGTATTTCTATTCGCACATGGTATCAGAGGACCCGATCTAGTCCTCCTGATTGCGTTTTCTTCTGTCCGTGCGACCTCTGCCTACTCGCCGCGGCCTGTCTTTTCAGCTCGCGCGAGCTCTCTTCTCCCGTGGATTCTTCTATCCTCCTCTTCTGTTCGCGCGGTCTGTCTGCTAGCCGCCCGACTTCTCTCCCTCTGTTTGGTTCTGCGGCTTGGTCGTGGCTTCTCTGGCCGCTGGTGTCTACCATCGTGACCGCTGCAGATCTTTTTCTTCCTATCCGTGCGATTTCTCTCTGTTCGCGCGAGTTCTTCCTTGTTTAGGCGGCCTCTCTGCCCTTCTTGCCACTAGTGTGCTGACACCGTGACCGTTGCAGCTTCTTCTCTCTGCCCGCCGCGGTTTGCTTTTTGTTCGCGCGGTCTTCTCGCTCTCTCTATCCGCGCGGCTTCTTCTTCTTATTCCCGCTCGGTTCCCCTTGTTAACCGTGCGGCTTCTCTTCTTGTGCTTCGCAGCTTGGTCGTGGCATTGCTTGCCGCTGGTCTAATTGTGACCGCTGCGAACTCTTCCTTCCTTTGCTCGCCCGGTCTCTCCTCTTAACCGCGCGACCTCTCTTCCAGGATGACCAATTCTGATGGCTCCACCTCGTCTACTGTCGTTGTCCCACCGCCTCCTCCTCCTCCTCCTGCTTCAGGGAATCTTGGCACCGTCTCTAAGCTTCTGGGGCCCAATTATCCCGACTGGAGTGTCTCATTCACTTTTCTTCTCCGCTCTCAGCGCAAGCGTCATCATCTTACCGATGACCCTCCGCCTGCGGACTCTGCCCAGTTTAATGACTGGGATGCGAATGATGCGCTTGTTCGTACTTGGCTGGCGAACAGCCTGTCCGATGAATGCCTTCCTGTCATCCGTCACGATGAGACAGTAAAACAAGCTTGGAATCACTTGGCCGCTCTCTACTCCAAGGGGGGACAAACATCTCGCATTTATACTCTCTATGCGGATCTCTTTGCTCGCCAGTCCATGTCCCCTCCTGCAGCTTACCAACAAGTCCAAGCCCTTGGAGCTGAGATTCTACAAAATCGTCCTCTCTCGACAGATGTGGCCACTCAGCTGAAGCACTTCCAGGAACTCCTAGTGGTCTGTTACCTTCTGCGGCTTCCAGACTCATACGATATGATCCGGCAGCAAATTCTTGGAGAGGCTGAGTCTCCTACCCTGGATGCTACTGCTGCCCGCATTGCCGCTGTTACCTCTCTGCTCCAACGCCCCTTGCTTGCCGCTCCTCCGGATCCGGATGCCTATGCCTACCAGGCTCATCGTGGTGGATTTAGTGGTCGTGGTAACCACTCTGGCGGGCGTGGCCCTTCTCGCTACCTCTGTACTCATTGTGGCCGCCCAGGACACTTGGTTGACCGCTGCTAGACAAAGCATCCGCATCTTTGTCCCGCTGGTGATACTCCTACTTCTTCCAAGCCATCTGCCTCCGTGGCCACGACTTTAGGTAGTGCCCACGTGGTTACCCAAGGTAAATGGCTAATCGACTCTGGCGCCACTAATCATATGACGGGCAATCCTCAGTGCTTTTCTCTCCTAGAAACACATGATCGGTTGCCCCCTGTTCTCGTTGCGGATGGTTCTCCCTCTCCGGTGCATGGAACGGGCATGGTTCAAGTTACTCCGTCCCTTCGCCTGGCGGATACTCTTTATGTGCCCAAGTTTCCGTGCAATTTATTGTCGGTTACTTCTCTTTGCAAGCAACTTCAGTGTTCGGTAACATTTATTCCTTCTTCTTGTTCGTTTCAGGACCCGGACTCCAAGCGGACGATTGCTACTGGGACTGAGAGAGGCGGTCTCTACTTCCTTGATGATGTATCTGCTCTTACCGTCTTCTCTCCCGCTTCTACAGATCTTCTTCAGTGGCACCTTCGCCTGGGGCATCCTCCCTCGCGTCTCATCCACCAACTGTTTCCTCACCTACCTCAGCAGGACTCTCCTATCAACTGTAATGCCTGTCAACTGGGCAAGCATCACCGTTCCCCCTTTCCTCCTAAGAAAAGTCGTGGCTCTTCCAAGCCGTTCGACCTTATTCACTCTGATGTTTGGGGACCTTCCCCTACCCTCACCATCGGGCGTGAAAGTTCCTATTTTGTAACCTTTATTGATGATTATTCTCGATGTACGTGGGTGTATCTATTAAAGGATCGCTCCGAACTTTTTTCTGTATGGACGTCATTTTATTATATGATTAAAAATCAATTTGATGCTTCTGTCAAAATTTTTCGCTCTGATAATGCTAAAGAGTATCTGAGTAGTGATTTCGCTTCTTTCTGTACGCAACATGGCATCATTCATCAAACTAGCTGCGTCTATACCTCCCAGCAAAATGGGGTGGCGGAACGTAAAAACCGTCACCTCCTCGATGTCGCTCGCACTCTCATGATGCAGATGCAGGTTCCTCGTAGCTATTGGGGCTACGCAGTCCTCATCTCCTGCTACCTCATCAATCGCATTCCCTCTACCGTCCTCAAAGGCAAAACCCCTTTTTCCATACTCTATCCCTCCAAGGACCCCTTTCCCTTACCACTCCGCATTTTTGGGTGCACTGCCTTTGTTCATAGCCCTGCCGCAACTCGTGACAAATTGTCCCCTCGTGCTACGAAGTGTATCTTTTTGGGTTACTCCACAACTCAAAAAGGTTACTGCTGCTTTGACCCTGTTCATCGCAAGCAGTTCGTCTCGGCGGATGTGACATTCTTTGAGAATGCCGCCTACTTCTCTTCTGATCTCCCACAGGTCGATGGATCGAACCTCCCTCTTCCTCCTACCGACTCGACCTCTCCACCCATTCTCTCCACCACATCCACTCCTCTTGAGCTTCCTCCATCCCCACCTCCACCAGCCGCTCCTTCTCTTGATCATGATCCTTCTCCCTCGTCCCCTCGGCCGTCTCTCTCTTCTCCCGGGCCAGCTATCTCCGCCACGGATGCACCGGCGATTGAGGAACTCGAGGACCTGGAGCTGCCCATTGCCCTTCGCAAAGGGGTTCGGACGTGCACCCAGCACTCGCTGGCAGCTGTTATTTCTTATGATCGGCTAACACCTTCTCGCAGGGACTTCGCCTTAGCCATCTCCGCGACTACCACACCTCGCACCTACCAGGAAGCCCTTGATATTCCTCACTGGAAGGCTGCCATGGATGACGAGATTGCTACTCTCTTTGACCGGGGCACTTGGACCCTTGTGCCTCCTCCTTTTGGCACAGATGTGGTTGGTTGTCGCTGGGTGTTTGTCGTCAAGTTCCGTCTTGATGGCAGTGTGGACCGGTACAAATCCCGTCTTGTTGCAAAAGGGTTTACTCAGACCTATGGTGTTGATTACTTTGACACGTTCTCGCCAGTTGCTCGCCTCAGCACCATTCGAGTCCTTTTATCGGTGGCGGTCAACAGGGATTGGCCTATTTCGCAGTTGGACGTCAAGAATGCCTTCCTCTATGGTGACCTTCACGAGGACGTCTACATGGAGCAACCTCCTGGGTATGTTGCTCAGGGGGAGACTCAAGTATGCCGGTTGAAGAAGGTTATCTATGGCCTAAAACAAAGTCCCAGGGCGTGGTTCGATAAGTTCAGTAGCATCGTTGGTGCTATCGGTTTCACCAGTAGTTCGGCTGATCACTCCTTGTTCATTCGCAAGACATCTTCGGGTCTGGTTGTGCTAGCTGTTTACGTGGAGGATATTCTTCTTACTGGCGACGATCAAGCTGGTGTAGCCTTGACGAAGGTCCATCTCCGCCAACACCTAGTCACGAAGGATATGGGTTCTCCAAAATACTTCTTGGGAATTGAAATCTCTCGGAAACCGTGTTCCTTGGTTCTCTCCCAACGGAAGTATGCTCTTGATTTGTTGAAAGAGGCAGGATTGACGGGTGCTAAACCTGCCCGGTGTCCCATGGCTCCTGGAGAAGACAAGACATGGACAGACGAATCACCACCTCTATTGGATACTACGAGGTATCGGCGTCTTGTTGGCAAACTCATCTACCTTACGGTGACCAGACCAGACATCTCCTATGTAGTGGGAAAGGTCAGCCAGTTTATGCAGTCGCCTAGGGAATGTCATCTTCAATCCGCTCTAAGGATATTGGAGTATGTGAAGTCCGCACCTGGGAAAGGTCTTCTCTTTCAGAAAAACGGTCACCTAAGAGTCGAAGCGTACTCCGACGCTAGCTATGCGGACGACAAAGGGGATCGCAAGTCGACTTCCGGATTTTGCACGTTTGTTGGAGGAAACTTGGTTAGCTGGAAGAGCAAGAAGCAGTCAGTAGTCTCCAGGTCTAGTGCGGAAGCAGAATATCGTAGCATGGCATCAACCACGTGTGAGTTAAAATGGTTGCGGGCTCTCATGCTGGATCTAGGAGAGGTCTACAACTATCCACTTCCCATGTTCTGCGACAACAAAGCTGCGATCTACATTTCTAAAAATCCGGTCTTCCATGAGCGAACAAAGCACATAGAGGTTAATTGTCACTTCATTCGAGAAGAAGTGTTGAAGAACCAGATTTGCACTCCGTTTGTTACCTCGGAGAAAGAGCTGGCAGATATATTCACAAAACCTGTGTCCGCCTCTTTCTTCCACATTTGCAGCAAGCTAGGCATGATTGACATCTATGCTCCAGCTTGAGGGGGAGTGTTGCTGTATAGACCTGGGCGGACAGGCGGCTAGGACTGGCGGTTTGGTAGCCGGGCGGTCAGCCTGGCTAATCTCTGTGTTGCTGTATAGACCTTGGCGGACAGGCGGCTAAGACTGACGGTTTGGTAGCCGGGCGGTCTGCCGGCTAATCTCTGGGATCTCGGTGGTCGGCTGCGTGTTCTCTGGTGGTGACCGGGCGGTTAGTGCCTACTAACCGCACGGTTAGGAGGTCTCCTGGGCGGATTGGCGGTTAGCTTTGTAGATGATGTTTTTGTGTATTTAGTCCTACATTGGGTATTTGTATTCTCTCCCATCTCCTCCATTCTATATAAGGGAGGCTATACCTTTGTAATACTTACTTTTTTGGATAATAAAAATTGCATTCTCCACTTTCCGGTTTCTGTATTTCTATTCGCACAACATGCCCAAGAAGAAAAGTTGTTACCCTTGATGGGCATTTTGGAGGCATGGCTTGGTCACGGACTCACGAACAACTCTCGTAGTGGTTGTCCACGCACGGATCCGGCTTGCACACCCCGATTCGAGCTCCAAAATGGCTCCTCAACTTCAAGATAAGGCTTTCACCCAACTAGGTCGGCCAAGAGAAGAGAAGGGTCGACACTTGCTGTGCATGGGGCTCGAGACTCCTCCTAGACGGTGGTGGCCGAGATAGAGAGGAGGTACGATCGGGCTCTTCTAGGTCGGCCTTACTCCTTATTGCAGCAGCAATCAAGAGCGTGAGAGGGAGAGACGGGAGAGAAAGAGGAAGGAGGTCCTCCTTCCAGCCGGCAACGGGAGAGGGCGGCGGCTCTACTGCTGTGGGTGAGAGGAAAAACCGAGAGAGGGGGAGAGAAAGATCAGGAGCTTCCTTCCAGTAGGCCATTACAGAGAGAATCTGGAGAGAAAGAGGGATAGGGAACTATTAGGTTTAGAAGGGGGGATTTGAGGTTTTATATGAAAACCCTATCTCGGATTGTTATTCGCAGCCCAAACTGCTAACCGCAGACCGAACCCTCTAAACGCACCCAAACACAATTAAATTCGCGACACAATTTTTGGGGCATTACAATTCTCTCCTCTTTAAAGAAATTTCGTCCCGAAATTTAAAATACGAATAATGAAATAAAATTCGTCATACCTGAGTGAAATAGACTGGGGTACTCCTCGCGCAAGACCTCTTCTGACTCCCAAGAGAACTCCTCGTGGCACAATTGTCCCAACAGACTCTCACCATCTTGATTGCCTTTCTCCGCAACTGTCGTATGTCGCTATCGACGATGCAAATCGGCTTCACCTTGGTAGATAGGCCACTATCCACCGGCACAACATCGGCCTCCAACACAGAATCGGGCTCCCACACTGCCTTTCTCAACACAGAAATATGGAAGATGTCGTGCAACCCACTCAGCTTCGTCGACAAGGCAAGTCGGTAAGCTGCCTCGCCGATGCATTCAGTGATCTCAAATGGCCCTAAATACCTTGGACTCAGCATCTTCAAGCGTCGAACTCTCAACACTCTTTTGAAAGGCTTTATCTTCAAGTATACCCAATCTCCAACTGCGAACTCCACGTTCCGGTGTTTGGTATTGTAGTACTTCGCCTGATGATCTTGGGCGGTCAACAACCGCTCTCGAATGATCCGTATAGACTCATTCACCTCATCAACATCTTTGCGCTTCAATAGCTTGGTATCACCGGTTTCTGCCCATGCTAACGGAGTACGGCACTTCTGGCTGTATAACGCCTTGTACGGGGCCATCTGAATACTTGCCTGATAATTGTTGTTATAGGTAAACTCTACCATGTGAAGGTGATCCTCCCAACGCTGTCCGAAATCCAAAATGCACATTCGCAGCATATCTTCCATCGTACGATTTGTCCTCTCAGTTTGCCCATCTATCTGCGGATGGAAGGCTGTGATAAACTTGAGCTTTGTGTCTGATGACCGATGAGCGTGCCTCCAATAATCGGACGTAAACCACCCATCACGGTCGCTAACTATGCTGCGAGGGACGCCATGTAATCGCACGATGTTCTCCACATACAACTTTGCTAGTTTCTCCACTGGATCGCTTTTCTGATTCGAGATAAAATGCACAACTTTGGTCAACCGATCAACAATCAACTAGATAGAGTCATTTTTCTGCAACGACTTTGGCACACCGTGCACAAAATCCATGGAAATATCATCAAATTTTCACTTCGGGATCGACAACGATTTCAAGAAGCCTCCTGGTCGTTGGCACCCGGCCTTCACTAGCGCGCACATTTGACATTTTTCCACATAGAGGGTTATGTCCTTCTTCATACCTGGAGAACAGTGTTGTAACACCCCTATCCGTCGGATAGCATATAGCAGTAGGTCCGGCCGGGGCCCGACGCCATATACTACGGACAGACCGGTTGGTTACGCGTTGAAACCATTCAACCAATCACCACGTCCTACACAACACCTAGCGGAAGCAATTTTATACAGTTGCAAAGAGAACAAGAACCCTGCTACAAAGCATGAATGTCCACTACAAACTCAGGAATGTAATCATACACAAAAGAGAACTGGCCTTAAGGCCTTACATTGTTCACTTAACGAAAATAGTGTTTTCATACTTCGGCTCGCAGGCCGGCCATACATGAAAAACGGGAAAGAAACATAAGCAATAAGGCCTTCGAGGGCCGGCACAGCAACAAGGGCTTTAGCCCGCTATTTCCCGCTCTGCTCCGCAGCACCTGCAAGCCACAAACCACCGCCCGGTGGCAAACAATAGCAACGGTCAGCAATGCTGACCAAATTATAACGATCCCGCCCCCACACTCGGGGCGGCAATGCTCTTTCCCTGCACTTTATTAGCATAGGCAATTATATAAAGTATTTGCACTTCACCACAGGCGTAGGCTCGCACGGCCACACACCCCGTGCACTCAGGGCACATTTTCGGCGAACCGGCCAACGTCACGTCAATTCAAGCCATAGACGTTCCCAATCCACCACCGCCTCTTGGACGGTCATCCATATGAGCATTTTGCCTTCCTGGCCTTGGTCATGGCAATTTAAGCCATAGACTGCCGAAGACCCTCATCCATGCCAACGGTCCTACCGAACGACATAGACCGGGTACGGTTCCGCCTGACCCGTGCTCACACCGCAACGACAATTTAAGCCATATGCGCAGGCCAAGACTCACCGAGTCCCGTTTCCACCACAATAATCACATAACCCGGTTATGTTCACGTTGGCTCCCCGGCCACCGTGTTGGCAAAACCCGCTTTTGCCCAGTTTTCCGGGTGCATCTTGGAGTTAATCTCCAAGGCTCCCTGATGCAATCTACCACGTAGAAAACCCGAAAAACGCCCAAACACCCGGAGTCTTCCCCGGTTCATATGCAATGCAACATCACCGATCCGGCTCTACTTGTCCGGATAGGCTTCACACACAATGCCTATGTCCGTTTTCGCATACGGACTCTACACAAGGGGGACTTTACATATCTACCCCAAGGAACGCTCCAACTCTTCGCTCACTCGCGAGAGAGGGCTTCCTATGCAAAGGAAAAGAGGGCTTCACATGCCCAAGGATGAGAAATCGTTACCCTTGCATTCTTCCGCGGCGCCATCGAAAACTATACGGTTGGAAAGCACCGCAATGGCGTCGCCTCCGCGGATCTGGACTCGGATCGCGATTCGGAGCTCCGAAGCTCTTCCGGCGGCCGGATCTTGGACTCCTCCTTCCTCCTTGCTCTCCCTTCTCTCTAACTTTTAGAGAGAAATTGGCCAATGGAAAATGGGTTTCTAAACCCTATTTCCCGACTATAACCACCCAGGAGCAGCCCCCCACCGTCGGATCCAAAGCCAAGGAAACGAACGGCCCGGATTAAATCCAAAATCATAAAATCTGGGCCGAACACGGGTTGGCACACGGTCGTGTGCCTGGCCGTGTAGCTCATTCGCCGTCTCGACAAAATTGAAAACCAGCAACACGGCATGTGACACGGCCTCCGACACGCCCGTGTCGCCGGCGACACGCCCGTGTCGGGACCCGTGTCATGCCCCCGTGTGCAATTTATCAACACTTCGTAGTCAGAGAGGTACACGGCTTGGTGACACGGTATCAGACACGCCTGTGTCAAACTAGACACGCCCGTGTTCGTGCCCGTGTCATTACCCGTGTACCCAACCACACAGCCCAGGTGTGACACGGCCTGGGACACGCCCGTGTCCTAGGCTGTGTTCCACCACACGACCATCGTCGACCTGAACTGGTCGACTACACGGCCAGCTCGACGGCCCGAGCTTGACACGCCCGACACGGCCTCCGACACGCCCGTGTCGGGGCCCGTGTCACCTGCACCAAAAATCTGTCTTGGCCAAAATCGATCCCCGTCGCTCCTACAACATTTTGGGGTGTTACAATTCTACCCCCCTTAAAGAATTTCGCCCACGAAATTAATAAAGGAAAAACAGGGCTTAACGTAAAACAGTACCTGAGCGGAACAATTTCGGGTACTCCTCGAGCATAGTCTGCTCCCGTTCCCAAGAGAGCTCCTCACGCCCGCAATTATCCCACCGGACCTTAACCATCCGGATCTCCTTGTTACGGAGTCTCTTGACCTCAACATCTTCAATACGAATGGGCTTGACCCTGGTCGTCAACCCTTCGTCCACCGGCACTTGGTCGACCGCGATCACCTGCGAAGGCTCTTGCACCGCCTTCCGCAACACAGAAATGTGGAACACATCGTGTAACCCACTCAGCTCCACCGATAACTTCAAACGGTATGCAGCTTCGCCGACTCGCTCCAGAACCTCAAAAGGTCCAAGGTATCTTGGGCTCAGCTTCTTCAAGCGTCTCACCCGCGAAACCCCCTTGAACGGCTTCACTTTCAGGTATACCGAATCGCCTACCGCGAACTCCACGTTCCGGTGCTTGGCATTGTAATACTTCGCCTGCCGGTCCTGAGCGATCAACAAGCGCTCCCGAATGATCCGCACTAACGAGGTAGCACTCTCTATCTCCTGCTTCTTGTACAACATTGCCTCACCCGTTTCAAGCCACGATAGCGGCGTGCGACACTTCCTACCATACAAGGCCTCGAAGGGCGCCATTTGTATACTTGCTTGGTAGCTGTTGTTGTACGCGAACTCCACCAAATACAGGTGGTCTTCCCAATGCTTATCGAAATCCAGAACACACATGCGTAGCATGTCCTCCATCGTTCTATTGACCCTCTCGGTCTGCCCATCCGTCTGCGGATGGAAAGCTGTACTGAACTTTAACTTTGTTCCCAGCATCTGTTGCACCAACCTCCAATCATTTGACGTGAACCGCCCATCGCGATCACTCACAATGCTACGGGGCACACCATGCAGTCTAACAATATTGTCAACATACAACTTTGCCAGTTTCTCCACTGGATCATCCTTCCTATGCGGAATGAAATGTGACACCTTTGTTAGCCGGTCTACGATCACCCAGATGGCGTCGTTCCCTTTCTGCGACCTTGGCAACCCGTGCACAAAGTCCATAGATATATCGTCGAATTTCCACTCCGGTATAGGCAAGGACTTCAGAAATCCTCCCGGCTTTTGGCACTCCGCCTTCACCAAGGCGCATGTTTGGCACTTAGCCACAAACAACGCCACATCTTTCTTGAGCCCCGGCCACCAGAACAGCTTCTTGAGATCACGATACATCTTCGTGCTCCCTGGGTGGATTGAGTACTTGGTATGATGAGCCTCGTACATCAACTCCGCCCGGAGGTTACCCCCACTCGGGACGCACAACCGATGATCCTTCCTTAATAAACCATCTTCCACCGAGAACTGGGAATTTGACCCATCCAGAGCGGCCTCCATAAGCTCCTTCATAGAGTCATCTAACTCCAATGCCTGCCGAACCCGGTCAGCCAGGTCATACAGCACTTCTGTCCAGTTTAACATTGCTTTGGCGCTCGTCTGCTTGTCAACGCAACAGATCTCAAGCTCCTCCAACTCCCGTACTAGCCGCTCATCATGCACCGACAACCAGTTGGCTCGGGCGGGAGCCCTGCGGCTCAGCGCATCCGCAACTGCGTTGCCCTTCCCGGGTACATAATGTATTTTGAAGGTGTAGTCCCCCAGGAACTCCATCCACCTCCTCTGCCTCATATTAAGGTCCTTTTGATCCAACAAGTATTTTAGGCTCTTGTGATCGGTGTATATATCGACCCTTACGCCGTAAAGGTAGTGTCTCCACAACTTGAGTGCAAATATCACGGCCGCCAACTCCAAGTCGTGCACCAGATAATTTCTTTCATGCACCTTCAACTGACGCGATCCATACGCTATCACGCTCCCATGCTGCAACAACACGCAGCCCAAGCCACTACCTGAAGCGTCGCTATACACCTCAAAGCCCTCGGTCCCACTCGGCGAACTAAGTACTGGCGCCGTGGTCAACCGCCTCTTCAGCTCCTCAAAAGCTTGCACGCACTCTTGCGTCCACAAGAATTTCTGATCTTTCCTTGTCAACTTCGAGAGAGGTAATGCTATCCGCGAGAAGTTCTCTACGAAGCGCCTGTAATATCCAGCAAGCCCGAGAAAACTACGGACTTCCGCGACAGAAGACAACGCAGACCACTCCTGTATCGCAACAATCTTCGCCGGATCCACCGCTATACCTTCCCCACTTACTATATGACCAAGGAATGCTACTGAGGGTAGCCAGAACTCGCACTTGGAGAATTTCGCATAAAGCTCATTCCTCCTCAGAGTCTCTAACACCAGATGCAAGTGCTTGAAGTGATCTTCTTCGCACTGCGAGTACACCAATATATCGTCAATAAAGACGATCACAAAGCGATCCAGGAAATCTCGGAACGTCCTGTTCATCAAGTCCATAAATACTGATGGCACATTTGTCAGTCCAAACGGCATGACCGTGAACTCGAAATGCCCATACCTCGTACTGAACGCCGTCTTCGGGATATCACACTCCCTGATCCTTAGCTGATAGTACCCCGACTTCAAGTCCAACTTGGAGTATACCGACGATCCGACTAACTGATCAAAGAGATCATCAATCCTCGGAATCGGGTACTTATTCTTCTCCGTCAGCTTGTTCAACTCTCTGTAGTCGATACACAGCCGCATACTCCCGTCCTTCTTCTTAACGAAGAGGACCGGTGCGCTCCAAGGCGACGAGCTTGGACGCACATACCCTTGCTCCATCAGCTCCTCTAGCTGAACTTTCAACTCTGTCATCTCCTTAGACGTCAACCTATACGGAGCACGTGACACCGGTTTGGCCCCCGGCACGAGCTCGATGGTGAAATCAATCTCTCTCTGCGGTGGGGCTCCAGGAAGGCTATCCGGGAACACATCTGGGTACTCACATACCACGGGAATCTCATCGAAAGTGGACTTCGGCTCTGCGGCCTCCACTAATGCGAAGAACAGCTCTGCACCAGCACGAACCGCCTTCACCACCTGAAGAGCAGACATCAGTGTCTTGCTCGACCCCTTCAGCCCCTCGAATGTAGTCTCCCGCCCTACCCCCAGCTTGACCTCCTTTCGGTCACAGTCAATCCAAGCCTTCTGCTCTGACAGCCAATCCATCCCAAAGATCACGTCGAACTCTACTAGCGGCAGCAATGATGCTAGCAAGTCGAACTCTTGGTTCCCAATGTGAACCTTTACGGCGCACACCCTGTCCGCACGCATCGAGCACCCATTCGGTAGCAACACATCCAACTTGTCCTTCGCCATCGAAGAAGGGACTCCGATGCGCGATATAAAGCTTTCGGACAAGAAGGAGTGTGAAGCTCCCGTATCAAACAGTGCCCGTGCCGGACTATCACTAATCACAACAAAGCCTATACAAACAATATTAGGCTAACAAGCAATAGATAACGGTATTAAAGCTAACTTGCTATAAATTAACTCGTACCTGTCACCACGTCAGCTTGTTTGATGGCCTCCTGCTGGCCCAAGTTATAGACTCTAGGCTGAGTCGGAGCATAGTGAGACGCGGTCGACTCCACTGCTTTGCCCTTCTCCTCGTAGGTAGCTCCTTGTTTCCTTTCGAACTTTGAGCGCCCACTCCAGCAATCACGGGCAAAGTGCCCCATCTTTCCACACGTGAAACAAGCGCCCGGGGTTCGATTGGTAGTTGCCCCCGAGGCACCTGAAGAAGCTGGACCCGACGTCTTAGCTTTCTTATAGAATCTGCGGTAGCCCGACTTCGACGTAGTCGATGCCTTGAACTCCGCTTTCTTACTACCGGATTCCTTCTTCGCTTGGACATTCTTCATGTCCTTCTCCAAGGACCGGGCCGAACTGACCAGGGTCATGAAACCCTGCGCCTTGGGCCCCGACAGTAGCAACCTTAAATCATCTCTTGGCCCTTCATAGAAGTGGCTCGTCTTGCGCTCCTCGTCTGCGAAGGTAGCGCCGGCATATCTCCCCAACCGAGTAAACTCGTGGAGGTACTCATCAACGGTGCAATCCCCTTGCACCAACTTCTGAAATTCGCTTTCTAGCGCAATTCTCTGCGCCGAGGGGAGGTATTGAGCCATGAATAGTCTCGCAAACTCCTCCATCGGAACTTCGGCCAACGGCCTTCCCCGCAACTGATGTAGCTCTAGGCCTTCCCACCATAGTCTTGCGTCCCCATCCAAAAGGAACGTCGCTATAGTGGTCTTCTGCCACTCTTCCGTTTCCGTCGCAGTCATCACCCTGTTGACCCTTGAGAGCCAATCCTCTGCTTGGGTCGGGGTTTCTGCCCCCGTGAATACCGGTGGATGAAAGCCCATCACGTGCTTCAGTTGTCTTTCAGTTGCTCTCCGAGGTAACTCTGGCTCCAAAACTACTTGCTCAACCCTCCTTTGCTCTGCCGTCTGAAGCGGTACTTGCTCCACAGCAGGAGCAGGCTGCTGCACCTGCCTTGCAGGCTGCACATTGATCATTGCCATGACCGCTTCTGCCACCAACCTAATGGTCTCGGCAGACGGAGGTGTTGTAGGCGCATCGCTTGGCGCACTGCTCGCCTCCGAACCTGGCCGTTCAGACGGCCCAGCACCACTTCTGGTCACCTATAATCGTGCAGAACACCGATAAGCGACCAAAAATTACTGCAAACAGCAATTATAGGAACACGCAGGTTCCTCAAACATGTATATTTTCATTCCTAAGTGGACATTCATGGGTTCTTTTCATGTTATAACGATGACGCACACATGTGCTCACCACCCCTTAAAGTGAATTCGTCCACGAATTCATTTAAGCTTGACCGAAACCAAAAGTCTGATACCAATTTGTAACACCCCTATCCGTCGGATAGCATATAGCAGTAGGTCCGGCCGGGGCCCGACGCCATATACTACGGACAGACCGGTTGGTTACGCGTTGAAACCATTCAACCAATCACCACGTCCTACACAACACCTAGCGGAAACAATTTTATACAGTTGCAAAGAGAATAAGAACCCTACTACAAAGCATGAATGTCCACTACAAACTCAGGAATGTAATCATACACAAAAGAGAACTGGCCTTAAGGCCTTACATTATTCACTTAACGAAAATAGTGTTTTCATACTTCGGCTCGCAGGCCGGCCATACATGAAAAACGGGAAAGAAACATAAGCAATAAGGCCTTCGAGGGCCGGCACAGCAACAAGGGCTTTAGCCCGCTATTTCCCGCTCTGCTCCGCAGCACCTGCAAGCCACAAACCACCGCCCGGTGGCAAACAATAGCAACGGTCAGCAATGCTGACCAAATTATAACGATCCCGCCCCCACACTCGGGGCGGCAATGCTCTTTCCCTGCACTTTATTAGCATAGGCAATTATATAAAGTATTTGCACTTCACTACAGGCGTAGGCTCGCACGGCCACACACCCCGTGCACTCAGGGCACATTCTCGGCGAACCGGCCAACGTCACGTCAATTCAAGCCATAGACGTTCCCAATCCACCACCGCCTCTTGGACGGTCATCCATATAAGCATTTTGCCTTCTTGGCCTTGGTCACGGCAATTTAAGCCATAGACCGCCAAAGACCCTCATCCATGCCAACGGTCCTACCGAACGACATAGACCGGGTACGGTTCCGCCTGACCCGTGCTCACACCGCAACGACAATTTAAGCCATATGCGCAGGCCAAGACTCACCGAGTCCCGTTTCCACCACAATAATCACATAACCCGGTTATGTTCACGTTGGCTCCCCGGCCACCGTGTTGGCAAAACCCGTTTTTGCCCAGTTTTCCGGGTGCACCTTAGAGTTAATCTCCAAGGCTCCCTGATGCAATCTACCACGTAGAAAACCCGAAAAACGCCCAAACACCCGGAGTCTTCCCCGGTTCATATGCAATGCAACATCACCGATCCGGCTCTACTTGTCCGGATAGGCTTCACACACAATGCCTATGTCCGTTTTCGCATACGGACTCTACACAAGGGGGACTTTACATATCTACCCCAGGGAACGCTCCAACTCTTCGCTCACTCGCGAGAGAGGGCTTCCTATGCAAAGGAAAAGAGGGCTTCACATGCCCAAGGATGAGAAATCGTTACCCTTGCATTCTTCCGCGGCGCCATCGAAAACTATACGGTTGGAAAGCACCGCAACGGCATCGTCTCCGCGGATCTGGACTCGGATCGCGATTCGGAGCTCCGAAGCTCTTCCGGCGGCCGGATCTTGGACTCCTCCTTCCTCCTTGCTCTCCCTTCTCTCTAACTTTTAGAGAGAGATTGGCCAATGGAAAATGGGTTTCTAAACCCTATTTCCCGACTATAACCACCCAGGAGCAGCCCCCCACCGTCGGATCCAAAGCCAAGGAAACGAACGGCCCGGATTAAATCCAAAATCATAAAATCTGGGCCGAACACGGGTTGGCACACGGCCGTGTGCCTGGCCGTGTAGCTCATTCGCCGTCTCGACAAAATTGAAAACCAGCAACACGGCATGTGACATGGCCTCCGACACGCCCGTGTCGCCGGCGACACGCCCGTGTCAGGACCCGTGTCACGCCCCCCGTGTGTAATTTATCAACACTTCGCAGTCAGAGAGGTACATGGCTTGGTGACACGGCATCAGACACGCCCGTGTCAAACTAGACACGCCCGTGTCATTACCCGTGTACCCAACCGCACAGCCCAGGTGTGACATGACCTGGGACACGCCCGTGTCCTAGTCCGTGTTCCACCACACGACCATCGTCGACCTGAACTGGTCGACTACACGGCCAGCTCGACGGCCCGAGCTCGACACGCCCGACACGGCCTCCGACACGCCCGTGTCAGGGCCCGTGTCACCTACACCAAAAATCTGTCTTGGCCAAAATCGATCCCCGTCGCTCCTATAACATTTTGGGGTGTTACAAGTGTCTTCATGTCCTTGTACATCTTTGTGCTCCCCGGGTGGATTGAGTACTTGGTATTGTGAGCTTCATACATCAACTCTTCCCGTAGAGTGCCAGACTTCTGGACGCACAAACGATCACCTTTCCGCAGAAGACCGTCTTCAACCAAGAACTGGGAATTTGACCCTTCCGCTGCATAACGCTTCATGCTCTCATCAAGCTCCAATGCTCTCTGAACTATGTCTGCAAGGTCACACTGCACCTCCGTCAATTTCAAGCATGTGTTTGCACTAGTACTCCTATCGACACAGGTGATACCCAAGGCTTCCAATTCCTGGATTTAAACGTTCATCGTGCATGCGCAACCCGTTTGCTCGTGTTAGAGTTCTGCGACTCAAAGCATCATCGACCACATTCCCCTTCCCGGGTGTGTAATGTATCTCGAAGGTGTAATCTCCGAGGAATTCTATCCACCTTATTTGCCACATGTTCAACTCCTTCTGGTTCAACAGGTACTTAAGGCTCTTATGATCCGTAAAGATGTCAACCTTCACGCCATATAAATAATACTGCCACAGCTTCAGGGCGAATATCACCGCCGCTAACTCCAAGTCATGGACGGGATAGTTTCTCTCTTGCACCTTCAACTGGCGTGAGCCATACGCTATAACCTTCCCAAACTGTAGGAGGACGCAGTCTAAGCCGCTCCTTGAGGCATCGCTATAGATCTCGTAGCCGTCTGTACCACATGGTGAACTCAAAATAGGCATCGTGGTTAGACGACCCTTCAGTTCCTCAAAAGCTCGTGCGCACTCTGGAGACCACACAAACTTCTGGTCCTTTCTCGTCAAGGTAGTGAGAGGTAAAGCTATCCGCGAGAAGTTCTCCACGAACCTCCTATAGTAGCCGGCATGTCCTAGGAAACTCCGGACTTCTGCCACTGTAGTCAACACAGGCCACTCATGTATAGCTGCTTTCTTCACTGGATCCACAACGATACCCTCCTCACTAACGACATGACCAAGAAACGCCACGGACGATAACCAAAACTTGCACTTAGAGAAATTGGCATATAGTCGACTCCTCCTCAAGGTGTGCAAAACCAACCTCAAATGGTTCGCATGATCCTCCTCTGACTGCAAGTACACCAATATGTCATATATAAAGACTATCACAAGTCGGTCCAGATACTCCCGAAAGGTTCTGTTCATCAAATTCATGAATACTGATGACAGATTTATCAACCCGAACGGCATCACGGTGAACTCATACTGACCATAGCGTGTGTCAAACATTGTCTTGGGAATATCACTCTCCCTTATACGCAATTGATAGTAGTCGAACTTCAGATCTATCTTCGAGTAGATGGTTAATCCAGCCAACTGATCAAACAAATCATCGATTCTCGGAATCGGATACTTGTTCTTATCTGTCAGCTTGTTCAGCTCTCGGTAGTCAATGCATAAATGCAGGCTCCCGTCCTTCTTTTTCACGAAGAGGACCGGCGCACTCCAAGGTGAACCACTTGGACGTATGTAACCCTGCTCTAGCAATTCCTGCAGCTGAACCTTCAGCTCTGCCATCTCCTTTGGCGCCACTCTGTATGGTGCACGGGACACAGGTTTCGCACCTAGAACCAGATCAATAGGGAAGTCGATCTTCGCTGGGGTGGAATCCTAGGGAGATCTTTAGGGAACACATTCGCGAACTCTGACACGATAGGAATGTCACTCAAACGGGACTTCGGCTCTATAGCCTCCAATAGGGTGAAGAACAACTTCGTGCCTTTCTGAACCGCTTTGACCACTTGGAGAGCAGACATCAGTATTTTGCTCGATCCTCGCATACCAGCAAATTTGGTCTCGCATTCAGTACCCCGTCCCAGTGTGATTTCCTTCAAGTTGCAGTCAATACATGCACGCTGTTTCGAAAGCCAGCCCATGCCAAAGATCACGTCAAACTCGGATATTGGCAGTACAGATGCTTCCAACTTAAAAATCATGATTCCCTTTCCACACCCGAACACAACAGGTCCTATCCGCACTCATCATGCATCTGTTAGGCAGAAAAACATCCAATCTATTAGTTGATAAAATGGAAGGCACTTCGATGCGCAATACGAAGTCCTTAGATAGAAAGGAATGAGAAGCACCTGTATCGAACAGTTCTCTCGCCGGATAGTCCCAAATTAGGACAAAACCTAATTCAAACAAGTTAAGGAAGGCACAAGGTAACAAGTATATAAAGCAGTAAAAAACTGTATACTATGTCATACCTGTCACCACGTCATTCTATTTTATTGCCTCTTGCTAGCCAAGGTTGTAGGCTCAAGGCTGTGCAAGAGTATAATGAGAAGCTGATGACTCCACTGCTTTCTCCTTTTCAGCATAAGATGATCTTGTCTTCTTCTCAGTCTTCGGCGGGCCATTGCGGCACTCTCGGGCGTAGTGCCCCACCTTGCCACATGTATAACACGCAAATGGGCCTCGACTCGAAGTAGCTCCAGAAGTAACAGTAGGAGGGGCTGGTACAGACGACCTAGCCTTCATGTTCCACCTACTGCGGAACCAACACTTCGAAGAGGTAGAAACCTTGTACTCTGGCTTCTTCACAACCAAGTCCTTCTTATTTTGCACTCTCCTCATGTCCTAATCTAAAGATCGGGCAGTGTTTACCAAAAACTGAAAGCCCCGCGTCATCGGGCCAGAGAGAAGCAACCTCAGGTCATCTCGCAGTCCTTCGTAGAATCTATTGGTTTTTCGCTCCTCGTCTGCAAACGTGAAGCCGGCGTACTGCCCCAACTTTGTGAACTCATGTAAATAGTCGTCAACGAAACCTTCTCCATGGTTCAAGCGCTGAAACTGATTCTCCAACGCAATTCTCTACGTGGAAGGGAGGTACCTGGCCAAGAACAGTCTCGAGAACTCTTCCATCGAAACGTCAGATAGATGTCTGCTAGCAAGCTGGTGCAAATCCACCTCATCCCACCACAGTCTTGCCTCTCCATCCAGTAGGAAAGTGGCTATGGTCACCTTATGTGTTTCATCCGTCTCTGTCGTCGTCATGGTTATCTTTATATGGGAGAGCCAATCTTCGACCTGAGTTTGTGATTCCACTCCCGAAAATGTAGGAGGATTGAAGCTCATAACATGCTTCATCTGCTTTTCAGTTGCTCGCTTTGCCTCCAAAAGCTTAGCAAGCACTTGCCTCGCCGCCGCTGGCTCAACTACGACAGCCTGCCCCGGGGCCACCACAGGGTGTACTTGCTCTCTTGGCTGCGCATTGATCATAGCGAACACAACTTTCACAACTAAACGGATTGTCTTGGCAGAAGGAGGAGGTGTATGTACCTCCGCCGGTGCATTACTCTCTATAGAATGCTGATTTTGGAACTGTTCAGCACCACTTCTAGTCACCTATATTTGCGTCACACGCACTTTAGTGACTAAAAGACATAGCAAACAATAAATAAAGGAATGCTCATGTAACACCCCAAATCCCAAATTTGAGTTCGGGCTGGGCAACACGACCTGGGACAAGGGCGTGTCCCAGGGCGTATCCTGCTCTGTTTACTCGAGTGTGATTTTTTGTCTCGAGTGTTTATCGAGTGAGGCACACGGCCTGGGACATGGGTGTGTCCCAGGCCGTGTCCTTCTCTTTGTCGTCTCGAGTACTCGACGAAATGCAATCGACGTTTGTCGAGAGGGTACACGGCCTGAGACACAGGCGTGTCAGAGGGCGTGCCCTCTTCGGGTTTTGGGCAGGTTTGTGCGGCCTATTGTACACGGCTGAGCAAGGGCGTGTCTGTAGTTATGTCTAGGCACACAGCCTGTGACACAGGTGTGTCACAGGGCCATGTCCTTCTCTGGTTTTGTCCAAGGCATTGAGGCCTGGTGAACACAGGCTAGACACGGGCGTGTCTAAAGTCGTGTCAGTGCACACGGCCTGTGACACAGGCGTGTCACATGGCCGTGTCCTGTTCTGGGTAAGTCGGTTCGTGTGCCGCTTACAGTACACGACTTGTGACATGGGCGTGTCACAAGCCGTGTCAGCCCAAAAATAGAATTTTCAGGGCGAATTGTGGTCGTTCATTTCCTTCAGATGGGATCTAAGGGTCCAAGATTCTCCCTGCTGAGATAAGTCCAGGACTTGAGAGTTATCTCTCATTCAAAGCTTGACTATTCTCTTTCTAAAAGAATAGAGAGAAGGGAGAGCAAGGAGGAAGAAGAGAAGAGATCCGACCGCCGGTGGAGCTTCAGCGTTCGGAATTGCGAGTCGAGTCCAAATTTGTGGAGGCGAGAGCGTTGCGGTGCTTGCTATCCGGCTAAAATTTAATGGCTCCCAAGAGATCGTCAAGGGTAACGATCTTCCTTCTTGGACATATGAAGTCCTTATTTTGGCATGTCTGCGGATTTCCCCCACCAAAAGGTGGTTGTTGAGGGATTTCCTTGAGTTGATTCTTGTAATCCCCAGTCTTGCATATAGATCCGAAAATGTGTAGTACGGAATAGACAAGCTGTGTGAAGCCCATCTGGACAGGTTGGTCTGGATTGGTGATGTTGCATTTTGCACACCGGAGAAGACTCCGCGATAAATGTGTAGTTTATGGAGTCGATGGGTTGTACCTGTGAAGGGTAGTAACAGGAAGTACTGGAATGAAATTCCAGGAAAATACCCTCGTGATTCTTGTGTTGTATGCCACATTTGGGTTGAGTTTGGGTGCAGAAAGTGAGTTCTATTGAACCCGCCAAGCGACTGCAAGGAGCGCTGGCAGTATCTCCCCTTTTTGGATTGTGAAACCAGTCCTTGGAGGACAAGGTGGCTATTGTTAGCTGTGTGCTCTTACAAAGGCTTAGTGTCGAACAAGAAAGGTGAAACCGACCCGCGCCTGTAAATGTGCCAAGAGTACTTCGGTATTCAATGATGGCATGACGACTTGAGCAACGGGGGGTGGCTGATCTGTACCTGCTTTATGTCTGACCGACTGGTAGACCTAGTTATTGGTCTCGTTGGAGCGCATAATGAGAGTCTTAGGCCTGCGTGCAAGCTTTTGAAAACTGGATCGGACCGGCCGGTCCAACCGGTCCACCCGCGGACCGGACACACTGCCGATCCGGTCCAGGTATTAAACCGCCTCCAATCACGGACCGCTTGGGAACCGCAGAACCGGGCGGGCGGACCGGCGGGCCGGGAACCGGGCGGGTTTTAGGGTAACCGGGCGGGTTTTAGGGTAATCGGGCGGGCCGACGCCCAAAAATTTAAATACAGCACATTTGAGACTGTGGGGTCTCGAACCCACGCCAGTTTCAAATTCAAGAAGAGGCAAACCACTTGACCACTTAGTTCTTGCTGTTTTAGATTGTATATTTTTATATTAATATAAATATTAATGTATTCATAAAATAAAACTATATGAATATAAATTAAATATTTTCTAGATATATTATTATAATAAATTATTAAATTATCTTTTAATAATTAAAATGTACAATATATTTAGGCTCCCTTTGGCACGACGATGGCGGTCATAAACGCGGTGGTTATGAAATGTCAATTTTTATCACCCAATCTTATCTAAGAAACTTCATCAACTTTTATCTTTAAAAGTCAAAAATTAGTTTTATTTTCTTGATTTTCATTGTGATTTTAACCACTGTCATGTCAAACATCCATTTTATTACGGCGGTGTTTTTGTCCAAACTGAATAGAGGAAAAACGTTGCGCCAGACAAAGCTTTGAAAGTATACTAATATAGTGATAATGTATACATCATTTTCATTTGTATCATAATATAGTCATAAAAATTTAATAATTTATATGCAAATTTTTAATATTGTGTTAATTATTATTTTTATAATATATATATATGTATGTATGTATATAACGGTTCGACCCCGGTTAAACCGGTTGGACCGGTTCAACCTTGAACCTCTCCCTCCGCCGGTTCGATGTCCGGTCCGGTTTTCAAAACCTTGCCTGCGTGCCATTAAGACTAAATGCTCTATACCGTTGGTTTTCGGACCATGAACGGTGGTGGGACCCTGGTTCCCCGGTACACCAAGAATGTGCTCTGAGTGCACCGATCGTCGGGCCGCGTGGCTGACGGTTGTGATATGTTGATTGTGCGTAAGTGCACATTGTATGATATATCTGCTTGTGAAAGCTATGCCTGTAGGTAAGGAATACCACTGCCCCGGGAAAGGGGTAGGGTCGTTAGAAATTGGTCAGCTGAATGTTGACCGTTGCCTTGTTTGCCACCAAAATGGTGGGTTGTCCCTGTGTAGGTGCTGGAGAGCCGAGCAGGAAATAAAGGGATGAAGCCCCTGCTGCTACTGGCCCTCGAAGGCAGAACAAAGGCTGTTGTTATGTTCATGTGTGGTCGGCCTGCGCACCGATGTTTGTAATCCACACTTGTAAAGCGTAACTATAAGGCCTTAAGGCCAAACTCTTGAGTATATGTTGTACATTCCTTCGTTTGTATATATATATATATATATATATATATATATATATATATATATATATATATATATATATATATATATATATATATATATATATGGTTGTTTATATATAGTGAACATTCATGGTTTGAGTTCAGTTTTAACATTAAAAGCTTCCGCTAGTATGCTCTGTGTTAGGATGCGTACTTGTTTTGGTATTAACCTGTGACCTCGCCGCCTGTTTGTGACATATAGTGTGGGCCCCCGCCGGACCTTCTATTATATGTTATTTAACGGATGAAGTCGTTACATTTTGGTATCATCTTGACTCGGGCTTCCTCTTTCGAATTTGTGGTCGAATTCTTTTGTGGGGTGGCGATCACGTGTAAGTGTGATCCGCCTTAACATTAATGAACTCTGGAATGTCCACTAAGGAATGTAAATACTCATGTTTGAGGAACTTCCGTGTTCCTATATTATTTTGATTGCTTGTGCAAGGTCGCTAAAGTGTGTCTTGTTCACCTATAGGTGACTCGTAGTGTTGTTGGGCAATCGGAGCCCCAGCGTTCTGATGAGAGTGCGGCACCAGCTGAGGTGCCCACACCTCCTCCTTCTATGGAAACAGTCTGCTTAGTTGCTGAGGTGCTATTTGCTATGATTCATGCACAGCCTATTGGGCAAGAGCAGCCGACGGTGGTGCCAGAACGGATTGTTGTAAGACCAGAACCTGTTGAGGCTGTTGATCCTCGAGCAGATGAGCAGCAGTTGAACCATTTTATGAGCTTCAATCCTCCGACGTTTACGGGTGCGGGAACCCCAGTACAGATGGAAGATTCGTTGTCGCGCGTCAAGCGTATATTGACGGCGATAAGGATGGAGGAAAATCAGAAGGTCACCTTGGCCACCTTCTTGTTGGAAGGAGAGGCTCGGCTATGGTGGGACGAGATATAGTTGCATCACCTAGCAAGCAGACAATTAACACAAGTCTCGATTGAGGAGTTTTCGCGACTATTTTTGGTAAAGCACCTACCAGCGGCAAAACGCATCGCCATAGAAAATGAGTTAAAACGTCTAACGCAAGGTGAAAGTAGTGTTGATACTTACTTGCACGATTTTACAAGGTTGGGCCGTTATGCGGGGTCTATCTTCGCTGATGAACAATGGAAAACCAATAGGTTCTACAAAGGGTTACAGGATGAGTTGAGATTCCTGCTCTCGAGTTCGGTGAACCAAGGATTTCAGGCGTTGGTTGATACTGCTTGTGCACTGGAGAATGATATGAAACAGGTGCAAGGAAAGAGGGACTTGGCTATGATGAAGTCTGAGTTCAAAGTGCCCCGTTCTGGAAAATCAAACTACCAAAAGAAGTGGAGCAAGAAAGCCAAATCTTCTGCATATGCCCCTTCTTCAGTTGCGTCGGGAGCAAAGTCAAAGCAAGAGTCTCGTACCTGCTTTACTTGTGGCAAAGTGGGACATATAGCCCGTGATTGTCGGGTTGGTCCGCCAAAGGGGGAAAAGAAGACGGGAGCGTCTTATGCTGAGAAGGGAAAAGCAGTGGTGGAGTCCTCTGCATCCCAGGCGCAGCCCCGAGTCTATAATCTTGGCCAGCAAGAGGCTATAAAGCAAAGTGACGTCGTCACAGGTACGAGTTAAGATATTGATTGCTTTTTATATTGCATACCTTGTGTATGATTTGTTTATCTTAGGCTTTGTCCTGATTCGAAATAACCCAGCGAGAGCACTATTCGATACAGGTGCTTCGCACTCGTTTCTATCTAAGGACTTCGTAGCTCGAATTGGAGTACCTAGTCATGTGACGACAGATAGTGTTAAGGTGGTATTACCAAATGGCTGTGTGATGCTTGCAGATAAGGCTTGCGATGTGGCAGTTCAAATTGGAAGTCGGGATTTCGGCTTGAGCGCATCTGTGCTACCGATATCAGAATTTGATGTGATCTTTGGTATGGACTGGCTTTCGGAGCAGCATGCATTTATTGATTGCAATTCAAAGGAGATCACACTGGGCCAGAATAATGAGCTTGAGACTAAGTTCGCTGGTATGCGAGGAGTAGACGGGACCTTGATGTCTACTCTCCAAGTCGTCAATGCTGCTCGGAAGGGCGCTGAGTTATTCTTCACGCTTATTCAGGCTGTTGAGCCAAAGGGCCAGTGTGAATGATGTTCCGATTGTGTCGGAGTTTGCCGATGTGTTTCCTAAGGATCTTCCTTGGTTGTCACCCCAGCAGGAGATCGACTTCTCTATTGAGTTGGTGGCAGGTGCGAAACCTGTGGCCCGCTCGCCATATCGCGTAGCGCCAAAAGAAATGGCAGAACTGAAAGTTCAATTGCAAGAGTTGCTGGAATAGGGTTATATACGCCCAAGTTTGTCACCTTGGAGCACACCTGTTTTATTTGTGAAAAAGAAGGACGGTAGTTTACAGTTGTGTATTGATTATCGTGAATTGAATAAGCTGACAGAGAAAAACAAGTATATGATTCCACGGATAGACGACTTATTCGATCAGCTCGCAGGATCAACCGTCTATTCTAAATTGGATTTAAAATCTGGATATTACCAATTGAGGATTCGGGAAGGTGACATTCCCAAGACAGCGTTTGGAACACGCTACGGTCATTATGAGTTCACTATAATGCCGTTTGGGCTATGTAATGCATCATCGGTGTTCATGGATCTAATTCACCGAACGTTTCGAGAGTACCTGGATCTATTTGTGATAGTATTCATTGATGATATCTTGGTGTATTCTCAATCTGAAGCTGATCATGCAAACCATTTACGGTTGGTGTTGCATATCCTGCGGAGAAATAAGCTCTATGCCAAGTTCTCAAAGGGTGAGTTTTGGCTGTCGGCAATGGCTTTTCTTGACCACGTGGCAAGTGGAGAGGGCATAGCTGTGGATCCGTCAAAGATAAGTGTCATACGAGAGTGGCCAGTGTTGTCTTCGGTGGCCGAAGTCAGGAGTTTCCTTGGACTTGCAGGATACTACAGTAGTTTTGTGGAAAACTTCTCACGGATCGCTTTGCCTCTTACCACATTAACGAGGAAGGATCAGAAGTTCATTTGGACGTCGGAGTGCGCGCGAGATTTTGAAGAGCTAAAGAGTCGTTTGACCACGACGCCCATGCTAACATCGCCATGTGGTACAGATGGCTATGAGATTTATAGTGATGCTTTAGGGAGCGGCTTAGGTTGCGTTCTTCTGCAGTTTGGCAAGGTGATTGCTTATGGCTCATGCTAGTTGAAAGTGCATGAGAGGAATTATCTTGTCCACGACTTGGAGTTGGCGGCGGTGATCTTTGCACTAAAATTGTGGTGGCACTATCTATATGGTGTGAAAGTAGATATCTTTACAGATCATAAGAGCCTAAAATACCTATTAGATTAGAAGGATCTCAATATGCGATAACGAAGGTGAATGAAGTTCCTCGGGGACTACACCTTTGATATTCATTATACTCCCGGAAAGGGAAACGTGGTCGTAGATGCATTGAGTCGTAGGACTCCGGTAAGGGCAAATTGGTTGCGGATGCATGATGAGTGTCTGATCTAGGAGTTGGAAGCGTTAGAGATTTCTTGTGTCTACAAGAATTCCACAGCCGATGCATGCTTGAACTGGACGGAGGTTGTAACGCCCCCGAATTTCCGATGATTTATTTAAATCCTTTTTCGGCGTTACGTTGACGTTTTCCGTCTCGAGCCGTTGTTAGAGTACCTCGTTAGGTGTTCTTAGGGGTTTGGCCTGTTTGCGGGGTTCCCCAGCCTGTCGGTGTTTGTTTTAGAGGCCCGACTGAGCGGTTCAGGGAATCCTCGCGTTTTGGCTTCGGGCGAGGTTAGCTCGAGTATGTGATCGTCGGGAGTTGTTTCCGACTTCGTCGTTGTTTTCGTAGCCTGAGTGTTTAGCTACGGTGCGAGTGTGGTCGAAATTCGTGAACGTCACGTTTCGCGTCGTTTCGACGGGCGCTAGTTAGCGGGTCGTTTTTTTTTATATAAAAGCATATGTTTGCGCTTCACGTTTGGTCGGATCGGTGATTTGAGCGTGTCGATACGTATTTGCGCACATGCTCATGCGTGGACGCCGTTTAATAAGGTTCGTGTGCGTGTCGAGTTTATGCATTAATTCATGTGTTTGGTAATGGACGGATTAATTAGTGTATTAGTTTAGGATATAAATTTGATTTAAATTTTTGGAATAAGATTTATTAGGGGGGGGCTGCCTTTGTACAAGTTATTTAAGTGTTAGGTGTTAGTTAATTAATTGGTTGAATAGTATGAGTTATAATATGAGTATATATATATAGTTTATTAGTTAGAAATCTCATTAGGCGTTAGTAAATGAGTTATTAGTTATTAAGTATCTTATATAATATATATATATATATATAGGATTAGTGTTAGGGTAAAGCATAGGATTTCTTTTTCCCCTATCAAGCCGAACCCGCTGGTCTTCCCCCTCTCCTGTGCGCTGCTGTCCGAGCCGAGCGGATGAAGTAAGACCGCCCTAGCCGCTCCTTCCGCCGCCCGCCGCCGGCAGCCCCGGCCCCCTCCTCCCGATCCGAGCCCGGATCCGCGTTCCCCTCGCCGAGGCCTACGAGCCTAGGTATTCATTTCGACCTTTCCTCTATGATTTCCTTGGATCTTCATTTCGGTTTTGGATTTCTTTTGGGTGTTCTTGTTCCTTTTTGTTGAATAGATGCTATGTAGGTTTTGGATTTGGAGTTGGTTGGAGCTTTGCGTGTTTTTGGGCGTCCGCCATAGCGCCGTTGTGCTGGCGAAATTTTTCGGTGATACGTGCGAGGCAAGTGTTTCTCCTCTTTTCGCCGTTTGGCCTCCCTTTTGTTCAATTTCTTGTTAATTTCATGTATTCGTGCAAGATGAAATTGTTAATTGAGTTTCTCCTTAACCTAATCCCTATTGGAAACGCACTAGAAAAAATTAGGATTTCTACCCTCCCGCTAGTAGCTTCCGATTTAGGACGGCGTCGCGGTAGGTGTGTAGCGTAGATGTGGGTTAGCGTCGGGTTGAGTTTATGTTAGGCCTAGGTGTAGGTCTAGGGTTTGGGATTTTTCCTAGTTTGCCTAATTGAGGCGTTTAGGTGTAATTGTGCACGCACGGCCTATGGTCGTGCGTCTTTTAATCGTGCGACCCGATGTCGGTGCTCGTACGCTAGGCTTAGAATCGAGTGAGTGTACTCACTCGCAGCGGCGTTGCGTAACCGCAACGATGGATTCCTTAGCGTTGATTTCTCCCCGAGTGCTTTGCTCGCGAATCGAAAGTCCCTTGTCGGCTGTTACCTTTCGAAGGCCGAATCGTGGGTTGTGGTCAGTAGTGGTGGTGGATGGCTCTTTTATGGGTTGTGTGGTGTGATGTAGCCATGACCGCACTCTTTACCTTGACCCGAGTAGTTTTCTGGGCAAGTGAGTGATGGGTCTTTTGTGCCTTCACGTGTCAACCCTTGAGCAATTTGTTGACTTGGAATTAGTGGTTGGGCGATTTGGAACGTTTTCAACCTGATTCCAAGTTTCTTGTTTTTTGCTACTGCCGCCTCTCACAGTTTAGGATGTTAGGCGTTTCTTCCGTAGGTGTTGCAGCATTTTTTTTTTGGCATCATGGCCATGTTGACTCTGCAGGTTTTTAGGCAGAGTAGTTGCTGTTTACCCGCACTTGGTGCAGGTTTGCTTTTCGCCCTTCCTTGGGCATTGTTGTTTTTACTCTAGTTTGTACTCTCTTTACTTTACCTTACCTGCTTTTACCTTACTTTCCTTTTTAGCACTTGCATTCCTTTTTCCTTGCTCTGAGGTGTTCTATTTTTCTTCTGAACGCCTCAGGTTCTGGGCGGTAGCCAGTAGGTGGCTGTTGCTGTGGTGCTGTTGGAGGTCCTTCTGTTGCCTGTTGAGACTCTCTTGAGTCATTGTGAGGTAGTTTTACTGCACTTTCTACAGACATACATACTTGCCAGTGGGTTCGTGTCAGCTGTTGGCGCCCCTGGTAGTTTTACCTTTTGCACTAGATATGTTTATTTTTACTGCTACCCTGTCTTTGGGGACCTAGTTTACTTGCTCTGGGAAGTTTTATGCTAGGATGCTAGCTATTTTAAAACTATAAAACCTCAACTATATTATGTATAAAGCATGATCAGCATGATTTCTAAAAAGAACTCACTTAGCGTACTTTCTTAAATTACGTATAACAGATGATTTTTCCTATATATGTATAAATTAAAACTAGAATTTTGGGTCAGCGTAAGGGTCCCTCGGGATCACTTATGCGCTCATTTAGGATGTTGATAAAAAAATGAAATATTTTCCGCTACGTATAAAAATTAGTTTTCGAACCGTGGACTATCTGATCCACTGAGCCGAGGGATACGGCTAATTAATTGAACCAGTTTTATAATCATTCTAACTTATGATTTGAAGGTTTAGAGTGTTGCCTGAGCGTCGGCAGTTATCCCCTGCTCGACGTGGCATCACAGCTCGTAGTTTTCTCTTGCTCTGATTTATTTAAATGGTGAGAAAAATGCGGGTTGTGACAGTTGGTATCAGAGGGAGGTTGCTCGACAAGTTGGTCGGGCAACCTTTCCTTGTTTGTATTAGATGTTTAGAATCATATCATACACACACCGACATGTCATCAGCACGTCTTGGCTGAAGCACGAACACTGCACTACACTCATAACATAACATGAAGTATACGGGGCATATTATGTAATATGAAATGCATAATATGTGTTTGTATATGGATCCACCATAGGGGCAACATGCGAGGGTTATGTATTATGGGGTGCATAACCTCACCGCATGGATGCGACTAGCACGTTTTCCTTTTCGTTGCATGAGAATGTTATGTATTATGGGATGCATAACATTTTCATGTGTACGCCGCCATGGCATGCATTAGGGCCTTTTTAGAATGCATAACATATTCATACATAGCATAACATTGCATAAGCACAACGCGCCAAGCTAAAGACGTGCAGGATGACATGTGTACACACATAATTTTGAGTCAAAAATAATATAATTCATGCATTCCCGATCTAGGCACAAGAGTTAGTGTGATGGTGGTGAACCATCTTAGGCTAAGCATATCATTCCTTTTGTATTAAATAAAATAAAATCTCAGAGCAAGTATAGCAGTAGAAGATCATATTTATGTATGTATTGTCTGTACTCTTTTTGTCTAATCCTAGGAGTTTAGCTAAGTTCTAATTGGTTGATCGGTTTTAATTTTTTTTTTTTTATATATAGCATGCCGCCGAAGCGTAGAGTGACGAGGTCGACTCCCCAGTCTGAGGGTGAGTCCTCCGGTGCTCAAAGTGATGCGTTGGTGGAAAGCCTGAGGCAGAGTAACGAGGCCTTATCAAGGCAGGTGGTGGAGTTGCAGGCCCAGATGCAGTCCTTTTTATCCGGAGCGGCGGGTCAGACTCCGGGAGTTCAGGACCCCGCCGTGGGTACAGCTGTTCTAGCCCCTCCTGCCCCTCCTGCTCCTCTCGTGCCTCCAGTGGTGGTGCCCCCCGGGATGGCTTTCATCTCCCAGTTTCAGCGGCTGCGACCTCCTACCTACGATGGTAAGGCGGACTTTATGGTACTGGATGACTGGGTGATCTCCATAGAGGAGATGTTTCACTACTCTGGGGTGACTGAGGACCAGAAGGTGATGTTAGCAGCCTATCAGCTGAAGGGGCTAGCGAAGGGCTGGTGGATGCGAGAGAAGGAAGGCATGGTGGGAGGATGTACTTGGGCATCCTTCAAAGAGATCCTGATGAGGAAGTTTCTACCGTCAGTAGAGCGAGACAGGCTGATGAATGACTTTCTTCATCTGAAACAGCGTCAGCTCACCATCAACGAGTACGAGATTGAGTTTAGCAAACTCAGTCGATTTGCTCCGAGTTTGGTGGCTACTGAGGAGGACAGAGCAAAGCGTTTTCTGGGTGGCCTCAGGAGCGATGTCCAGCAGCTTGCGGTTGCTCACGGCGCAGTTACTTATGCGGGAGCAGTTGAAGCCGCTTTGAAGGTAGAGGCTATCGAGAACGCGAAGCAGCGCGGACAGCAGGCGAGAAGCGAGAAGAGGAGGTCAGTTGAGGAAAAGGGCCCCCAGGTTCTTGGTGCTGCTTCTGAGAAGAAGAGCAAGGTAGTGTGCAGTTTCTGTGGCCATCCGGGCCACCCAGCTGAGAGGTGCTTCAAGAGGGCAAGGGTCCAGAAGAAGGAGCATGTGCATGCTATCCAGGGTGCTCCTAGGAGGGATGTTCCTTGTCCTGTCTGCAAGCGACCCGGTCACGATGCTGCTCAGTGCTGGTCCAAGGATCGTGTTTGCTACCAGTGTGGCCAGAAGGGCCATATTAAGTCGAGGTGCCCTCAGGTTCAGTCCGCTCTTCATGCTGTTCCGCTTCAGGCTTTACCTCCGCCTCAGCCGGTGGACAAGGGTAAAGGGAAGCTGAACGTGGTATCTTCAGCGGAGGCTGAGACTTCGGCGCAGGTCATTTCAGGTAACCCCCCCCCCCTCGCTTGACTTTCTCTTTTGTAGCAGTTTTAGTGTTGCTATTGTTTTGTTAATTGCTTGTGCGTTTAATATTTTGTTGTGTATAGGGAAATTTAAGGTAAGGAACCGCTGGGCCCGCGTTCTGTTTGACTCAGGTGCTACCCACTCCTTTGTGGCTAGGGCCTTTGTCGAGCGGTGCCAGTGGGTTCTTGATCGTGTTGGTGGTGCCTTTAGCATCAAGTTCCCCTCGGGTGAATCCGTGATATCAGATCAGGGCATTCTGGACTGCCCTATTTGGTTGGGGGATTTTCTGGCCAAGGCTGATCTGAAGGTTATAGACCTGGAGGATTTCGATGTCATCCTGGGTATGGACTGGCTGTCCCGATATGATGCAGTGATTCGGTGCAGGGGAAAGCGCTTGGATTTCAGGAAGGACAGCGGTCAGCCTGGGAGTGTCTTCGGTGATTCGCGTCGGGACTCTCCGGCGATTTCTGCGGTATGTGCTCAGAGGGTTTTTCCTGCTAGCTGTTTTGCTTGTTTAGTCTCAGTGTTGGGGACTGTTAGCAGTGTGCCGCTTTTGGATGAGATTCCGGTTGCGCGAGAGTTTCCTGACGTGTTTCCTATCGATCTTCCCGGTCTTCCTCCAGACAGGGATGTGGAGTTCGTGATTGATTTGGAGCCTGGTACGCGCCCGATTGCCAAGGCGCCGTATCGGATGGCCCCGCGAGAGCTGGAGGAGCTTCGTACTCAGCTTGATGAGTTATTGGAAAAGGGCTTCATAAGGCAAAGCTCGTCGCCCTGGGGTGCTCCGGTTCTCTTTGTGAAGAAGAAGGATGGTTCGATGCGCCTTTGTATCGACTATAGAGAGTTGAACAAAGTCACCATCAAGAACAGGTATCCACTGCCCAGAATTGACGATTTATTCGATCAGTTGCGTGGCAGTTCAGTATTTTCGAAGATAGACCTCCGTTCGGGTTACCATCAGCTTAGGATCCGAGAGTCGGATGTTCCACGGACGGCTTTCCGATCGAGGCATGGTCATTTCGAGTTCCTGGTCATGTCTTTTGGGCTGACCAATGCGCCTTCAGCATTTATGGACATGATGAACCGGGTGTTCAAGGACTTTCTGGACAAGTTTGTCGTCGTGTTCATTGACGACGTTCTGATTTATTCTCGAAATGCGGCGGAGCATGATCAGCATTTGCGGTTGGTGTTATCCGCCTTGAGGGATCATCAGTTGTATGCCAAGCTGAGCAAATGCGAGTTCTGGTTGCCTCAGGTTTCCTTCCTGGGTCATGTGGTGTTGGGTACATTGGAAAATGTGTACCTGATTTGAAGAAGCCCAACCTAGCTCAATGATATACATCATGTTGTATTTGATGTAGTTTTGAGTTGACATGTGCAGGTGAAGAATTGTTAAAATTTACAGGAAAAATTCTAAGTCCAAGTGTCGACACAAAGGAAAATGTGTCGACACATAGAAGGAAGTTGTCGACACAACACTGGGAAAATGTGTCGACACAGAAGAAGTAAGTCGACACTACTCTGGGAAAAAGTGTCGACACATAACATAGTCGATCTCAACACTGGGAAAATGTGTCGACACAGAAGAAGTAAGTCGACACTACTCTGGGAAAAAGTGTCGACACAGAAGAAAAGCGTCGACCTCAACATTGAAAAAAATGTCGACACAGAAGAACATAGTCGACCTCAAGGAATATAGTCGACCACAAGTTTGTCTACAACAGCAGAATGTGTCGACACATTGTGATTGAGTCGACACATTGAAGCAGAGTTAAAAGAAGACTGTGTCGACACCTGAAGGCTAAGTCGACACTTACTGAAGTTAAGATTCTACAACAACTGTGTCGACACACAGGACTTGTGTCGACACACTGAAGAGTCAAGATCAAATTGTTTGCAGAAGAAGCTGTGTCGACTCAAAGGCAACTTAGTCGACATCACTGAAGGCAGTGTCGACACCAACGTCAATTGTGTCGACACAAATAGACAGATGGTCTCGACACTTTCTGACAGACTGTCTCGACACACTGTGGTTCAAGACTAAGGCACAGGACTTGTTGAAGACTTGACAGCTGTGGGTTGTCACCAGTTAACTGAAGTTGTCAGACTTGTCAGAGAACTGTTAGAAACCGGATCAGCCGGTTACCATGAAGGAAGTCTATAAATAGACATATTCAGAAGAAGGAAATAATCTTCTCAACATTGAAGAAATTCTTAACTCCAGAACTTTTGAAGAAGGATTCCGATCCAAATCATTTCAAGAAAGTGCAAGGCACTTAAGAAGATCTTCTCAAGAAGATCTAAGAAGACTATCTAAGGATAGATCTAAGAAGAGTTCTAACCAGAATTCTGAAGAATCATTCAAGTGCTGATAGAGAGAGATCAAGTCAGAATTTGAAGAAGAAGAAAGAATCCACCAGTGGATTATCAAGAAGCTGTTTGGAATCAACTCAGCTAAGTACATTTTCAAGAAGCTTTGAAGAAGGCTAAGAAACAGTTGATTGCATCAGCTGATTAAGAATTGTCATTGCCTTTTCTCTCTCAATTTGGCAAGACAAATTTAAAAACAATCTTTTCTATATTTCTGTAGGATCTGTTTATACAGATCTGAGTTGTAAGCCTATGTTATAAAGGCTGAGTGTAGGAGTGTTGAACTCTGAGTGGTAGGGCTGATTGCCTGAGTGTAGGAGAAGGATATTCTCTGAGTTGTAGGCCTTGGGGCAAGGCTGAGGTAGGGCAGTTGTGCCTGAGTTGTAGGAACCTGTTGGGTTCTGAGTTGTAAGATCTATTGATCTGAGATAAGTGGAAGTTTGGCCGAATCTAGCATACAGCTAGATAGGTGAAGGGGGAAAGTGGATGTACCCAGACCTTGGGGAACCACTATAAAACATAGTGCAATCTGTGATGTGTTGTTTTCTGTGATTGCTGTGTTTTTGTATTAGTTAATAAATTGAATTCTGTCTAGAAGTTTTAGAAAAAGAAGCAGGACCTATTCACCCCCCCCCCCCTCTAGGTGTTTAGGCTGCCTTGAAAGTTAAACTATCAAGTGGTATCAGAGGGAGGTTCCTCAAAAAGGACTTAACAGTCTGAGGTAGATCTGATAGGCAGAATCAAGAATCAAGAAGATGGGTTCTGGAGAGAATCATAAGGAGCTAGGGTCAATGAAATTACCCATATGCAAGAAGGAAATCTTTGGGATCTGGAAAGAAAGAGTCAGATTGTTTATGGAAGCATCTGACCCAAGGATTTACATCACAGTACAGGAAGGCCCCTTCATACCAATGAAGATATCTGTTCTTGATGCAAATATCCAAACACCAAAGACTTATTCTGAAATGACCAAGGATGAAATCATCTTGGCAACCATGGACAAAAGGGCACAGAACATAATTGTCAGTGCCATAGATGATTCAACATTTCAGAATCTGATTCACTGCAAGACCTCCAAGGAGATGTGGGACACATTAATTGTCTACATGGAGGGATCAGAAGAAGTAAGGCTGGACAGAAAATCTATGCTAAATCAGGAGTATGAAAGTTTTAGACAAGGAAAATCTGATAGCATAACTGAGTGCTATAAGAAATTCTATAGAATTGTGAATGAGCTAATTTCCTATGGAAGAGTCTTCAGTACCTATGAACTGAATGACAAATTCTTAAGATCCTTATCAAAGGATTGGGATACAAAGATCTGTGCCATAAGAGAAGTGGCAAAATTGGCAGAGATATCTCCTCCAACACTGTTTGGAAAGTTGCTATCCTATGAAATGCAACTTATGGTAAGGAAGGAGGAGGAAAGAAACTCAAGAGGAGAGCATAGAGAAAAGACTGTGGCTTTTAATGCTGAAGCCACCAGAAAGAATAGGAGGAAATCACCATCTCCTCCTAAGGAAGTTGAAGAAGGTAGTTCTGAAAATTCAGATAAGGGTTCAGTCAGCAGTGATTCAGATGCAGACTTTGCTGCATTCACTAGGCAATTTCAAAGGTTCTTGAAAAAGAAGCAATGGAAGTCTAGGCCTTCATCATCACAGCAAGTAGATGACTATTATCAGAAAAGAAGGTCATCTAGGAAAGAGAAAAGCAGGTCAAAGCCCAGCAAAGCCACTACTTCAAAGATTGTCTGCTATTGTTGCAATAGGCCTGGACATGTAGTGGCTGAGTGTCCTGACAAAAGGAAGGAATCTTCAGAAAAGAAGAAGACTTATCAGAAAGGCAAGAAGGAGAAATCCTTTGTAGCAAAGAAAGATAAAAGTCTGTCAGACCAGTCAACTTCAGAATCAGGATCTGAAGCTGAAGCATATATTGGATTATATGCTGCATCTGAGGAAGAGGAGTTTATGCAGTTGCTAGACTCCATCAATGAACATCAATGCATGGGTTTGATGACTAGATCAGAAGAGGACCTATGCCAGAATAAGTCTGGTCCTAATGAGGTAAACAGTCCTTCCAGTACATTTGTTTGTAGTACAAGTGAAGAATCAGCTACATCTGCATCAAGTGATGAAGATGCATCTGGATCTGAAGGAGATGTCTATCAATTGATAGACAAGTATGGGGACTTGTTGCAGGCCCTTAAGAAAAGCAAGAACCTGGTTAAATCACAGGCTCAGGAAATTGCTGATCTAAGGGTTACAACAGCTGAGTTAGAAAAAGTCCTTGATCAAAAGTTAGCTGAAATTGCCAAGCTGAAAAATATAACTATTATTCAGATGGGCACAATTAATTATACTAATGATCAAGTAAAGAGTCTGGAGGACAGACTTAGAATTGAAAGGGATTTAGTGGCTAGTTACTCTAAGCCAAAATCTGTCTTACCCTTGATAGATGAATTTGTCACTCAGAAGGGTAAGGCTGGATTAGGATTTAAGGGTAACTCCAGGGCTAGCAGATTCAAGAAGAAAGGCAAAGCCCCTATTCAGCCACTAAACCTTTCAGTCCCCATAAGGTTTGGTAAGAAGAAAGTGCCTTCTAACATATATGATCATGAAGACATTCAGGATCATATCAAGACAAATGTTCTGAAGAACAAGGGTGTTAAGGCAAGCAGGCCTACCTATGGTCATAAGCCCTATGGTTTTAAGAAACCAGCAGGAGAAGTTGCAACAGCACCAGCAATGAACAGAAATGCTTCTGACAAGGATGTATCTAGATCTAGATACAATAAGTTTGAATGTTGGTGCTGTGGCAAGAGAGGTCATTTTGCATTGGACTGCTGGTATAACACAAGTGTTATAAAGAATAAGAGTCTACCTGTTAGAAGAGGTTATGATAACTTTATTAAGGCTAACCTGAACCAAGGACCCAAGACTTACTTGGGTTCTAAGGGTAAGTAATTCTGTATTGCAGGTGAATCCAAGTTACCATGCCCCTATATGGTACTTGGATAGTGGTTGTTCCAGGCACATGACTGGAACAAAGGGGCTGCTGAAGGAGTATTCATCTGTCAAAGATGGACATAAAGTGATCTTTGGTGGATCTGAAAAAGGAGTCATCAAAGGATTTGGTAACATCTCTTCAAACCTAATTACTATCACCCAAGTGGCCTATGTAAAAGGTTTGAAACATAATCTAATAAGCATAAGCCAGCTGAGTGATCTAGGATATGACATTTCATTTGGTAAGGATGGATGTCATATCAAAAGGTCAAGTGATCAAGAGATCATATTGACTGGGTATAGGAAGAGAAATGTGTATTGCCTTAATTTTGAATGTGAGAATAAGGCATCCCCCATTTGTCTTGTAGCTGATGACAATGCTTCTCATTGTGTTAAGTGGCACAAGAGATTGGCTCATCTAAACTACAAGACAATTGGCCAACTCTTTAGTAAAGAACTAGTAAGGAATGGGCCTCAAGTTAAGTGTATAAAGGAAGGGGTATGCTCAGCTTGTCAAAAGGGCAAGCAGACAAAAACCTCATTTCAAAGCCTTGAAAACAAGGATTCTGTGAGATGCTTATATCTCTTGCATATGGATCTTTTTGGTCCTATGCCAGTTCACAGTCTAGGTAGGAAGGTCTACACACTAGTGGTTGTAGATGACTATTCTAGATTTACATGGGTGTTCTTTCTGAGACAAAAATCTGAAACCCCAAGTGTATTATTTAAGTTTGTAAAGCAAATTCAGAATGAACTGAACAGTACAGTGGTCAAAATCAGAAGTGACCATGGTACTGAGTTTCAATCTGAAAGCATGACAAACTTGTGTATAGACTTTGGGATTTTCCAAGAGTTCTCCTCACCTAGAACACCTCAGCAAAATGGAATTGCTGAAAGAAAGAATAGATCATTAATTGAAGCTGGTAGAACTCTATTGAGTGACACCTCTCTCCCAGAATATTTTTGGGCTGAGGCAGTTAACACTGCTTGTCATGTCATCAATAGGGCTTCTATCACCAAAAGCCACAGAAAGACTCCCTATGAGATTGTGAAAGGCAGAAAACCAAATCTATCCTATTTTAGGATCTTTGGCTGCAAGTGCTATATACTTAACAATGGTAAGTCTTATTTGACTAAGTTTGCTGCCAAATCCCAGGATGGGATATTTGTTGGGTACAGCACAAATAGTAAGGCCTATAGAGTCTTCAACTTAACTACTCAAGTTGTTGAAGAATCTGTGCATATTGTATTTGATGAAACAAGATTAATCAATTGTGAATTGTCTTGTAGATCAAATGACTCAACAGGTATAAGCAAGAAGATGGACAAGCTCTCCATTGCTGAAGCTTCAAAGGAAGAGGGAGCATTGGAAAATGAAGGCTGCTGTCCAGGGGGAGTACAAGAGATAATGGAAGCTGATGAAAACCAAGAGGAACAGCAGAATGAAGAAGCTGGAGATGCTCAACCTGAAGGGAATCTACCTCCAGCTATAAGATATCTAAGAGATCATCCTACTGATCAGATAATTGGTGATCCAAGACAAGGAGTGCAAACTAGAAGCAGAAATCAAAGCACAGTTTTGCATTCTAGTTTCTTGTCTCAAATGGAACCTAAGAAGTTTGAAGAAGCTATCCAAGACCAGTACTGGATTGATGCTATGCAAGAGGAGCTGAATCAGTTCAGAAGGTGCAAGGTCTGGGAGCTTGTTCCTAAACCAAGAGGCCACAACATAATTGGGACTAAGTGGATCTATAGGAACAAGCTAGATGAAAGTGGAATAATAATAAAGAATAAAGCAAGATTGGTTGCAAAAGGATACAGGCAGGAAGAAGGGATTGACTTTGATCAAACCTTTGCTCCAGTAGCAAGGCTGGAGGCAATCAGAATGTTCCTTGCCTATGCAGCCTACCAAGACTTCAAAGTATACCAGATGGATGTAAAGTCAGCATTTCTGAATGGTGATCTTAAAGAAGAAGTATATGTAGAGCAGCCATCAGGTTTTGTAGATCCTCTTAAACCTGATTCTGTGTACAAGCTTAGGAAAGCTTTGTATGGGTTAAAACAAGCTCCAAGGGCTTGGTATGAAACCCTGTCTACCTTCCTCATTGAGAATAAATTCTCAAGAGGAAAGATAGACAAAACTCTATTCCTTAGGGAATCCAAAGGAAAGATCATCTTAGTCCAGATCTATGTTGATGACATAATCTTTGGATCTACTGAAAACAATCTTTGTAAAAAGTTTGCCAAACTTATGCAAGGGAAGTTTGAGATGAGCAGTATGGGAGAACTTAAGTTCTTCTTGGGACTCCAAGTAAGACAGACTGATGATGGATTGTCCATATCCCAGTCTAAGTTCACCAAGGAATTAATTAAAAAATATGGTATGGAGTCATCCTCCTCCATGAGAACTCCTATGGGCACAAGTATGCCAATATGCAAAGATGAGGCAGGTAAACCTGTTGATGAATCATTGTATAGAGGAATAGTTGGGTCACTACTATATCTCACTGCTAGTAGACCTGACATTATGTATGCAACATGTGTCTGTGCTAGGTACCAAGCCTGCCCTAAAGAATCTCATTATACTGCAGTAAAAAGGATTCTGAGATATCTAAAGGGCACTCCTACTCTAGGTCTTTGGTACCCTAAGAATAGAGATTTTCAACTAACAGGCTATTCAGATGCAGATTTTGCAGGATGTAGAGAGGATAGAAAGAGTACTACAGGTACTTGTCAATTCCTGGGAGGAAGACTAATATCTTGGAGTAGTAAAAAACAGACTAGTGTGGCAATTTCCACAGCTGAGTCAGAGTATATTGCTGCAGGAAGCTGCTGTGCACAGCTATTATGGATGCAGCATCAGCTTAAAGATTATGGTATTCAGGTAAGTAGAACACCCCTTTTATGTGATTCTAAGAGTGCTATTTCTATTGCTAATAATCCAGTTTCTCATAGTAGAACTAAGCATATAGAAATCAAATATCATTTTCTTAGAGAACATGTAGAAAAAGGTGACATCTCATTGGAATTTGTAAAAACAGATTATCAAATAGCAGATGTATTTACTAAGCCTTTAGATGAAACCAAATTCAATAAATTCAAAATTGAATTAGGTATGTTAACCATTGATTAATGTATTAAACAAAATCATTAACAATGCTATTGAAATGGTTAATAAGTAAGTAAAAGTAGTAACTGGTATCAAGTGTTAAAAAGGACACATTGAAGTTACAGAAATTGGCTAAGTAAGAATGTGTCGACACATTCAGTAATAATGTGTCGACTCAGAGAAATTATGTCGACAAGTCAGAAATATTGTGTCGACACAGAGAATATGTGTCGACACTTAAGAGTTTTATTGTCGACTTAACCAGGAATGTAATGTCGACTCAACCAGAATTATGGTGTCGACACTTACAAAATATGTGTCGACACTTGTCCTTAGTGTCGACACAGAATTTCTGTCTTTCTACTATATATCCAAGGTGTCGACATAACCACAAATTGGTGTCGACACATAGTAGACTGAAGAAATGTCGAGATTAATAGAAGCTTGTGTCGACACATTCCGTCTGTGTCGACACATTTAGACTGTCTTTGGCGCCTTTTGAACTTCTTTCAACAGAAGCTATAAATAGGTCAAAAAGCTCCTTGTGTCGACACGCTTTCAAGGTTTTCGAAACTCAAACCCTGTGTCGACAGTCTTTCTTTCTCTCTTCTCTCAAGCTTTCTCGACACAACGATGGCGCCAAGGATTGAAGACAATGTTAATGAAGGGTATGAGTTGGTGCGCCAGGCGTTTGCAGAGGCGCCGCCTGATGTTCAAGGAGTTATCACCCTTCTCTCTGCATCAGGGTTAGAATTCATTGTCTCAGAACCATCCAAGATCTGGAAGAAGGAGGTGCACGAGTTCTTTATCTCTGCATCAGTCCATTCAACTGGCCTCAAGATTAAGTCTACAGTTCAAGGGAGTAAGATCAAGATTAACCAAAGAAGTATAAGAAAAATCTTCCACTTGAAAGTAGTTGAAAATGAAGAGGAAGTTCCTATCTCCAGGACAAGGGAAGCCCTTCAATGGTGTGGACTGGACCAAGGATTGAAGATTGGAGCTGCCTTCAATAGGAAGGGAATGAATCAGCAAGGGAAGTTCTTGTCTGAGATAGTTGGGAAGGTAATCCTCTGCAAGACAGGTGGACATGATAGGATTTCTGCCTATATGTTCAGCCTGATGACCAGGATAGTATTTACTATTCCTACTGATTGGTCAGGAGTGCTCTTTGACAAGATCAAAGAGGGAATCAAGAAGCCTAACATGGCTAGGATCATGAGCCTGTACTTCAATGGAGTAATTCCTGAAGTGATGCAGCAGCTGCAGGGGAGCAAGATTAACCATATGAGAAGAATGGATATGAGACTATTCACCAGGTGGGATAGGGTGCTGTCAAAGGATGTGCCTGAAGAGAACAGGCCAGACACCCCTGTGCAATCCCCTACACCAAATCAAGAATCTGACCAAGTACAAGAAGGGACACAGCTTGACTCAACTGTGGTCCAGGAAGTATCAACACCTGCACAGATGCAGGGGGAGCAAGTTTCCACTTCTGCTCCAAAGGTATCTACACCTGCTTAGGTATAGGAGGAGCTAATGTATTTTAACTTTAAAAGACATTGCTCTTATTCTTATTACTGCACAGGTTCAGGGGGAGCTAGTGTCCACACCTACACCTGCCACTACAAATATTGAGGTGCAAGTCCAAGAGGTAGCACAGTTAAACATATCTCCAGATTTAACTGCTGCAAAAGTGACCACTCAACTGGAATTTACTATGGAAGAGTTATTCCCAGATGTTGATACAGCTACTGATAGAATAGAAGAGGTTCAAGATGTTGAGCAGCCTCTTGACATAGAGCTAGAACAAGGAGTGGAAAAAGTTCAAGAGATTGAGAAAGTACAAGAAGTAGAGGAGGAGCAAAGAATTGAGGGGGAGCCTCTACATGTTGAAACTGAGCAACATGGCACTGAAGCAGATAGAGTTAACATAGAGAGTACTTCTGAATCTGAGACTGAAGAAGCCAGGTTGGCTAAGAAAAGAAAACTGGTTGTATTTAAAAGAAGAAGCAAGACTTATAGGCAGGCTTTACAGACAATACCTCCACCTCCACCTCCTGAAGTTGATTATAACAAGTTCTTGGTGGATTTACAGGTGAAATTGGATGACCACAGGGTGGCCATTGAGAAATATGTTGATGAAAGAAACAAAACTCTGCAGTTTGACTTAGCCCAAGATATCAAATCTATCCAATTTCAAGTCAACTTGAATAAAACTGAAATGACAGATTGCTTCCACAAGGGTGGCAATGCTGTAGTTTATCTGGCTAAACAACAGCAGGCTATCTCTACAAAGGTGGATGATATTGTTTTGAAGCAAGGTTATGTTCTGGAAAATCAAATAAGAATGAATGACAATTTAACTGAATCTCATAATGAGATCATTCAAGAGGTGAAGAAGATTGTTCCAGGGATGCCTGCAGATAAAGCCAAAGAAATGGCAGAGTTTGATAAGAATTTTCAGGCTGCAATTGCATCTGTTAAGACTGCCATCACAACCTCTCAACAGGAAATATCTGAAAAGCTTCAAAGATTAAGACCATTTTTCAAGGAGGGAGTGAATTATTTGGATGGCCAAATAAGATTTCAGAAAGAAGATCTTAGAGATCATGTATCAAGAGAAGCCATAAAGGGGGAGAGGATGCTAATTCATGCAGGCTCTGAGCATGCCAAATGGGTGACCAATAGCATAAGAGCCACATTGGGATATCCACCATTGTGTGATGATAACATGGTGGCTGAGTCAGGATTACAAACAGGACTACTTGAAGGTGACCAACCTGAGGTTGCCCAAGTCATATACCCCCCTCCAGATTTTGATATATTGGATCAGCAAGTGCAATATATGTATAGTCCTTCAAAGGAAGTTGTAAATGTTATCCTTGGAAAGGTTGATAAGCCTGAGGTAAATTTGCAAGAATAGCAAGATGCTCTACTGTCAAAGAAAAGATTTAGAGAGCAGGCTGAGCTGAAGCCAGATTTTGAGCAGTGGAGTCCTACTTCCAGAAATATAATACTCACTGCATGGAAAGCTGTCAAAGATAAAGTTCATGAAAGGGGCAAGTGGTACAATGAGCAGGAATGGCAGAAGTATGAGGCTAGACAAGAAGCCATTGTACAATTCAGAAGGAAAGCTAAGATGGGAAGACTTCCAACTGATGCTATGGAACCAAGCAAATACTTCCCAAAGCCTTTTCACTATTTTGAAAGGCAAAGGCTCAAGGAAGAAGCTAAGAAGAAAGCTGATCTTAAGGGAAAAAAGATGGCTGAAGAATCAGAAGCTCCTGTGACAGCTAAAATTAAATCTGGCCAAGGGATTGTTATTAGAGAGCCTAATCAATCCTGATATTGTTGTAGTTCTTTCATAATGTTTTGTAATGATGTATTGTGATCAGTCTAAGAAAAACCATGTAATCAAACATTACCCAGTAATAAACAAAATATTGTTAAATCTGTGATAGATTGTTTTATCCATGATGTTTTTATTATTTTGTTTATAATTAAGTATCCCTGTGTATTGTCACATATCATCATTTTATACTATTTATAAATGGTGTATATCATTGGCTATAAGGGTTATGACTTCTCCAAATAGGGGGAGATTGTTGGGTACATTGGAAAATGTGTACCTGATTTGAAGAAGCCCAACCTAGCTCAATGATATACATCATGTTGTATTTGATGTAGTTTTGAGTTGACATGTGCAGGTGAAGAATTGTTAAAATTTACAGGAAAAATTCTAAGTCCAAGTGTCGACACAAAGGAAAATGTGTCGACACATAGAAGGAAGTTGTCGACACAACACTGGGAAAATGTGTCGACACAGAAGAAGTAAGTCGACACTACTCTGGGAAAAAGTGTCGACACATAACATAGTCGATCTCAACACTGGGAAAATGTGTCGACACAGAAGAAGTAAGTCGACACTACTCTGGGAAAAAGTGTCGACACAGAAGAAAAGCGTCGACCTCAACATTGAAAAAAATGTCGACACAGAAGAACATAGTCGACCTCAAGGAATATAGTCGACCACAAGTTTGTCTACAACAGCAGAATGTGTCGACACATTGTGATTGAGTCGACACATTGAAGCAGAGTTAAAAGAAGACTGTGTCGACACCTGAAGGCTAAGTCGACACTTACTGAAGTTAAGATTCTACAACAACTGTGTCGACACACAGGACTTGTGTCGACACACTGAAGAGTCAAGATCAAATTGTTTGCAGAAGAAGCTGTGTCGACTCAAAGGCAACTTAGTCGACATCACTGAAGGCAGTGTCGACACCAACGTCAATTGTGTCGACACAAATAGACAGATGGTCTCGACACTTTCTGACAGACTGTCTCGACACACTGTGGTTCAAGACTAAGGCACAGGACTTGTTGAAGACTTGACAGCTGTGGGTTGTCACCAGTTAACTGAAGTTGTCAGACTTGTCAGAGAACTGTTAGAAACCGGATCAGCCGGTTACCATGAAGGAAGTCTATAAATAGACATATTCAGAAGAAGGAAATAATCTTCTCAACATTGAAGAAATTCTTAACTCCAGAACTTTTGAAGAAGGATTCCGATCCAAATCATTTCAAGAAAGTGCAAGGCACTTAAGAAGATCTTCTCAAGAAGATCTAAGAAGACTATCTAAGGATAGATCTAAGAAGAGTTCTAACCAGAATTCTGAAGAATCATTCAAGTGCTGATAGAGAGAGATCAAGTCAGAATTTGAAGAAGAAGAAAGAATCCACCAGTGGATTATCAAGAAGCTGTTTGGAATCAACTCAGCTAAGTACATTTTCAAGAAGCTTTGAAGAAGGCTAAGAAACAGTTGATTGCATCAGCTGATTAAGAATTGTCATTGCCTTTTCTCTCTCAATTTGGCAAGACAAATTTAAAAACAATCTTTTCTATATTTCTGTAGGATCTGTTTATACAGATCTGAGTTGTAAGCCTATGTTATAAAGGCTGAGTGTAGGAGTGTTGAACTCTGAGTGGTAGGGCTGATTGCCTGAGTGTAGGAGAAGGATATTCTCTGAGTTGTAGGCCTTGGGGCAAGGCTGAGGTAGGGCAGTTGTGCCTGAGTTGTAGGAACCTGTTGGGTTCTGAGTTGTAAGATCTATTGATCTGAGATAAGTGGAAGTTTGGCCGAATCTAGCATACAGCTAGATAGGTGAAGGGGGAAAGTGGATGTACCCAGACCTTGGGGAACCACTATAAAACATAGTGCAATCTGTGATGTGTTGTTTTCTGTGATTGCTGTGTTTTTGTATTAGTTAATAAATTGAATTCTGTCTAGAAGTTTTAGAAAAAGAAGCAGGACCTATTCACCCCCCCCCTCTAGGTGTTTAGGCTGCCTTGAAAGTTAAACTATCATGTGGTGAACAAAGATGGTATTTCAGTGGACCCGGAGAAGATCTCGGCAGTGATGGATTGGCTTAGGCCGAGCACACCCAAGGAGATCAGGAGTTTCTTGGGGTTGGCCGGCTATTATAGAAGATTCGTCGAGGGCTTTTCTACCTTGGCAGCGCCCTTGACAAAGCTGACGCAGAAGCATGCGGCGTTCGTTTGGAGTGATAAGTGCGAGGAGGCCTTCCTGGAGCTGAAGAGCCGGTTATGTACTGCCCCTGTGTTGACCTTACCGGCGGAGGGACAGGACTATGACGTTTATGTGGATGCCTCGCATGTCGGGCTCGGTGGCGTGTTGATGCAGGAGGGGAAGGTGATCGCGTATGGGTCACGGCAGTTGAAGGCTCACGAGCGAAATTACCCTACGCACGACCTCGAGTTCGCAGCGGTGATTTTTGCCTTGAAGTTGTGGAGACACCTACTCTATGGAGCTCAGTGCAAGATTTTCACAGATCACAAGAGCCTGAAGTACGTGTTTACACAAAAGGAGCTGAACCTGCGTCAGCGGCGGTGGCTTGAGTATGTTGCTGATTATGATGTTGAGATTCAGTACCATCCGGGCAAGGCCAATGTGGTGGCCGACGCCTTGAGCCGGAAGACGGGGAAAGTCTTCAATCTCACCGCGGATCGTTTAGTGGAGGAGTTTCTATTGATGGATATCACCGCAGGACGCTGTGAGTTGCAGAGCAGTTTGGTAGTGGCAGAGCCATCATGGATTTCTCTCACCAGATTGCACCAGAAAGAGGATCCGGATTTGTTGCACTTGTACCTCAGAGCTGAGAGGGGAGAGTTGCCAGATTTCTCCATCGACGAGGCGGGTACTCTGAAGTACCGCGGCAGGTTTTGCATCCCCGCAGTTGGAGACATCAGAGTTATGGTATGCAAAGAGGCTCACGGATCCAGTGTTTCCTACCACCCGGGATCCACGAAGATGTACCATGATCTGAAGCAGATCGCCTGGTGGTATGGGATGAAGGGTGATATAGCTCGTTTTGTCTCGGAGTGTTACACTTGCAGGCGGGTGAAGGCCGACCATGGGAGGCCTGGTGGCAAGCTGGCACCTTTGGAGATCCCGACTTGGAAGTGGGAAAGCATCTCGATGGATTTCATTACAGGCTTACCGAGATCTCCGAGGGGGTTTGATTCTGTTTGGGTGATCGTGGACCGATTGACGAAGTGTGCGCACTTCGTACCTTATAAGATCGATTACTCGATGAAGAAGATTGCTGAGTTGTATTTGGATGAGGTCGTCAGATTGCACGGTGTTCCAGTTAGCATCGTTTCAGATCGAGACTCTCGGTTTACATCTCGTTTCTGGAGGAGTTTGCAGGAGGGTTTGGGCACTGATTTGAGGTATTCCACAGCTTACCATCCGCAGACCAACGGGCAGACCGAGCGTGTGAATCAGATTGTGGAGGATATGATCCGGTGCTATATTCTTGATCATGGAGGTGCGTGGGACGAGCGTTTACGGCTCATGGAATTTGCCTACAACAACATCTACCAAGAGAGTCTACAGATGGCTCCCTTCGAGGCGTTGTATGGGAGGCGCTGCAGAACCCCTTTGTTTTGGGCCGAGGCCGGTGAGAGGCCTTTGTTGGGTCCTGATGCACTCGAAGAAATGGAGGTCTCCGTGACGCTCATTCGGGAGAAGCTTCGGGTGGCTCAGGAGAGATATGAGAAGAACGCCAATCGGCGTAGGTCCGATTTGGAGTTTTTAGTGGATGATTTGGTCTTCTTGAAGGTGTCTCCGATGGTAGGAGTGAAGAGGTTTGGCAAGAATCGGAAGTTGGATCCGAGATTTGTGGGCCCGTTCAGGATTTTGGAGCGTATTGGTGTGGCTGCTTATAGGCTGGATCTGCCAGCTAGCTTCCCGGGGTTCATAATGTCTTTCATGTGAGCCAGTTGCGGAAGTGCGTGCGGAGCAGTGGGCAAGTCTTGGACGCTGTGCCCCAGTTGGAGCCCAACCTCTCGTTTGTTGAGGTGCCGGTCCGCATTTTGGATGCTCAAGCTCGAGTGTTGCGGACGAAGTCTATTCCGATGGTGAAGGTTCTTTGGAAGAATCAAGATTTGGAGAGCGCGACTTGGGAGCTAGAGTCGGCTATGAGGGAGGCTCACCCTCATTTGTTCCCCTGAGTTGTCGGGTACGTTCCCTTTCTAGTAGTTGGTTTCTTTCCTTCTGTTGTAGAGGTTGTGTTCGCAAAGTTTCGGGTCGAAACTTTTTGTTAGGGGGAGTGACTGTAACGCCCCCGAATTTCCGATGATTTATTTAAATCCTTTTTCGGCGTTACGTTGACGTTTTCCGTCTCGAGCCGTTGTTAGAGTACCTCGTTAGGTGTTCTTAGGGGTTTGGCCTGTTTGCGGGGTTCCCCAGCCTGTCGGTGTTTGTTTTAGAGGCCCGACTGAGCGGTTCAGGGAATCCTCGCGTTTTGGCTTCGGGCGAGGTTAGCTCGAGTATGTGATCGTCGGGAGTTGTTTCCGACTTCGTCGTTGTTTTCGTAGCCTGAGTGTTTAGCTACGGTGCGAGTGTGGTCGAAATTCGTGAACGTCACGTTTCGCGTCGTTTCGACGGGCGCTAGTTAGCGGGTCGTTTTTTTTTTATATAAAAGCATATGTTTGCGCTTCACGTTTGGTCGGATCGGTGATTTGAGCGTGTCGATACGTATTTGCGCACATGCTCATGCGTGGACGCCGTTTAATAAGGTTCGTGTGCGTGTCGAGTTTATGCATTAATTCATGTGTTTGGTAATGGACGGATTAATTAGTGTATTAGTTTAGGATATAAATTTGATTTAAATTTTTGGAATAAGATTTATTAGGGGGGGGGGGCTGCCTTTGTACAAGTTATTTAAGTGTTAGGTGTTAGTTAATTAATTGGTTGAATAGTATGAGTTATAATATGAGTATATATATATAGTTTATTAGTTAGAAATCTCATTAGGCGTTAGTAAATGAGTTATTAGTTATTAAGTATCTTATATAATATATATATATATATAGGATTAGTGTTAGGGTAAAGCATAGGATTTCTTTTTCCCCTATCAAGCCGAACCCGCTGGTCTTCCCCCTCTCCTGTGCGCTGCTGTCCGAGCCGAGCGGATGAAGTAAGACCGCCCTAGCCGCTCCTTCCGCCGCCCGCCGCCGGCAGCCCCGGCCCCCTCCTCCCGATCCGAGCCCGGATCCGCGTTCCCCTCGCCGAGGCCTACGAGCCTAGGTATTCATTTCGACCTTTCCTCTATGATTTCCTTGGATCTTCATTTCGGTTTTGGATTTCTTTTGGGTGTTCTTGTTCCTTTTTGTTGAATAGATGCTATGTAGGTTTTGGATTTGGAGTTGGTTGGAGCTTTGCGTGTTTTTGGGCGTCCGCCATAGCGCCGTTGTGCTGGCGAAATTTTTCGGTGATACGTGCGAGGCAAGTGTTTCTCCTCTTTTCGCCGTTTGGCCTCCCTTTTGTTCAATTTCTTGTTAATTTCATGTATTCGTGCAAGATGAAATTGTTAATTGAGTTTCTCCTTAACCTAATCCCTATTGGAAACGCACTAGAAAAAATTAGGATTTCTACCCTCCCGCTAGTAGCTTCCGATTTAGGACGGCGTCGCGGTAGGTGTGTAGCGTAGATGTGGGTTAGCGTCGGGTTGAGTTTATGTTAGGCCTAGGTGTAGGTCTAGGGTTTGGGATTTTTCCTAGTTTGCCTAATTGAGGCGTTTAGGTGTAATTGTGCACGCACGGCCTATGGTCGTGCGTCTTTTAATCGTGCGACCCGATGTCGGTGCTCGTACGCTAGGCTTAGAATCGAGTGAGTGTACTCACTCGCAGCGGCGTTGCGTAACCGCAACGATGGATTCCTTAGCGTTGATTTCTCCCCGAGTGCTTTGCTCGCGAATCGAAAGTCCCTTGTCGGCTGTTACCTTTCGAAGGCCGAATCGTGGGTTGTGGTCAGTAGTGGTGGTGGATGACTCTTTTATGGGTTGTGTGGTGTGATGTAGCCATGACCGCACTCTTTACCTTGACCCGAGTAGTTTTCTGGGCAAGTGAGTGATGGGTCTTTTGTGCCTTCACGTGTCAACCCTTGAGCAATTTGTTGACTTGGAATTAGTGGTTGGGCGATTTGGAACGTTTTCAACCTGATTCCAAGTTTCTTGTTTTTTGCTACTGCCGCCTCTCACAGTTTAGGATGTTAGGCGTTTCTTCCGTAGGTGTTGCAGCATTTTTTTTTTGGCATCATGGCCATGTTGACTCTGCAGGTTTTTAGGCAGAGTAGTTGCTGTTTACCCGCACTTGGTGCAGGTTTGCTTTTCGCCCTTCCTTGGGCATTGTTGTTTTTACTCTAGTTTGTACTCTCTTTACTTTACCTTACCTGCTTTTACCTTACTTTCCTTTTTAGCACTTGCATTCCTTTTTCCTTGCTCTGAGGTGTTCTATTTTTCTTCTGAACGCCTCAGGTTCTGGGCGGTAGCCAGTAGGTGGCTGTTGCTGTGGTGCTGTTGGAGGTCCTTCTGTTGCCTGTTGAGACTCTCTTGAGTCATTGTGAGGTAGTTTTACTGCACTTTCTACAGACATACATACTTGCCAGTGGGTTCGTGTCAGCTGTTGGCGCCCCTGGTAGTTTTACCTTTTGCACTAGATATGTTTATTTTTACTGCTACCCTGTCTTTGGGGACCTAGTTTACTTGCTCTGGGAAGTTTTATGCTAGGATGCTAGCTATTTTAAAACTATAAAACCTCAACTATATTATGTATAAAGCATGATCAGCATGATTTCTAAAAAGAACTCACTTAGCGTACTTTCTTAAATTACGTATAACAGATGATTTTTCCTATATATGTATAAATTAAAACTAGAATTTTGGGTCAGCGTAAGGGTCCCTCGGGATCACTTATGCGCTCATTTAGGATGTTGATAAAAAAATGAAATATTTTCCGCTACGTATAAAAATTAGTTTTCGAACCGTGGACTATCTGATCCACTGAGCCGAGGGATACGGCTAATTAATTGAACCAGTTTTATAATCATTCTAACTTATGATTTGAAGGTTTAGAGTGTTGCCTGAGCGTCGGCAGTTATCCCCTGCTCGACGTGGCATCACAGCTCGTAGTTTTCTCTTGCTCTGATTTATTTAAATGGTGAGAAAAATGCGGGTTGTGACAGAGGTACAATATGACCTTGCGGACAGGGTTCGACGAGCAACGAAGCTTGATGAAAGTCTCCAATGTTATGCAGTGGATGGTTCAAATGACCAATTCTCTTGGGATGACGACCTTTTATGGAAAGAAGGTCGTCTGTGCGTCCCAAATATAAGTAAGTTGAGGGAAGAGTTGATGTATGAGGCTCACTTTACAAAATACTCAATTCACCCAGGGAGCACAAAGATGTACAAGGACATGAAAAAATTATTCTAGTGGCTAGGGTTAAAGAAAGACATAACACATTAAGGCGGAATGCCAGAAGCCCGAAGGTTTCCTAAAGTCGTTACCTATTTCGGAATGGAAGTTTGATGATATTTCGATTGATTTCGTGCACGGGTTGTCGAGATCTCAACGCGGGATTGATTCGGTTTGGGTGATAATAGACCGATTGATTAAAGTGGCTCACTTCCTACCGAACAAGAGGGAAGATTCAGTGGAAGTCTTAGTGAAGCTCTGTGTTTAGCAGATGGTACTATTGCACGGTGTTCCCCGTAGCATCGTAAGTGATCGTGATGGGCGATTCACTTCGAATGATTGGAGACTAATCCATCGGTTGTTGGCAACAAAGTTATCATATAGTACGACCTTTCATCCCCAAACGGATGACCAAACTGAGAGGACCAACAGAACGATGGAGGACATGCTCTGAATGTGTGCCTTGAATTTTGGGAAGAGGTGGGAAAATCACCTCTATATGGCAGAGTTTGCCTATAATAATAGCTACCAAGCGAGTATCGGTATGGCACCGTTTGAAGCGTTGTATGGTCGGAAATGCCGTACACCATTAGCTTGGGCGGAAACAGGCAAATCTAAACTATATGGGCATAAAGAAGTCGAAGAAGCTAATTCGACGATACGCTTGTTGAAACCGAAAAATCGGTCTCTGTGGAGTTCGACCCTTGGGGAAAGGGTGACCACACACCTACTGCCCTCAAGCAAACGATCTAGACACAAGAATAGGAACATAAGGGACAGACCCAAGGTCTCAGCGTGGAGGTCCCGCCGCATACCCAGAAGACTAGCAAACTCTTCCCCTCCCAAGCCAAAGGCTGAGCTAAGGCACCTTCAGAGGGCTCTCTTGGCCGACTGGAACCTCTAAGGAGAATCTCAAAACCAACTCTCTCCTGACTAGAGGTGCCTCCTCGGGTCTATGTAAAATGTTCCTCATCCACCCTACCAATGGCGTAACCTCGCCGAAAAGTTCCATTTCACGCAACCCCAATTGGGCCGCCAACAACGTAACTACGTTGTTCTGAAAGGTCATTAACTGACCTTCAAGGACTTCCCAGTAACCTTACCTCGAGTCCCCCACGGGGCAAGTGGTTCACGAATACACCACTCGCTAAGGTGGAAGAGATAAACCACACATACACAGAGCATCACAGACATTATAAATAATTACAGGAATATGAATTTCATACTTCGGCACGCAGACCGACAACATAAACAAAATAGACCTTTGAGGGCCAGCACAAGCTTGGGCTTAAGCCCGCTATTCCCCGCTTGGTACTGTAACACCTGTACGCCGACATCCCGCCAAACAGTGGCAAAATAGATATCGGCTCCACCTATACCTCGGTGCGGTGATGCTTATCTCCTAAGAGCAAATAATAAATAACTTCCACAGAGTTTTCCCCGGGAACTCCAGAACATTACCAATCCGGCTCACACGTCCGGATGAGCTTCACACAGCATGCCTAAACCCGTACCCACGCTTCCGGATGCTAATGCAGTTAACTGCGGGGATGTATATATAAACCCGTCGGAGAGCTCCCTTCCCCCACCCATTAGTGGAGAGGGGCTTCCATGCAAATATGATAATTGAGGGCTTCATCTGCCCAAGAAGAAACTTTGTTACCCTAGACGCGTGTTTCGGCGGCGGTGCCGGGAGAGGAGCTCCGAGCTGTTCTCGCTAAAGGCGGTTGCGACGGTGGCCGATCTCCACTCTAGGACGAGCCTTACTCCTGTCCGAGTTTGCTGCAGGCGACGGTGGCGGTGGCCAATCTCCACTCCAAGACGCTGCGATGGTGGTAAAAAGTTAGGGCTCGGCCAGCCCCTGCTCCAGGCCGAGCCCCACTCCAAGCCGAGCCCTGCTATAGGCGGGAGACATAGAGTTGGGGAAAGGGGGGCTCGGGCTGCCCCTGCTGGCCGACAACGGGAGAGGAAGGAGAGGAAGGGGGCCAAGCTTGGCCTTGCTTGATCCTGGCGGCTGTGACAGTGAGGGAAGCTAGGGCTCGGGATCTTGCTCGATCCGAACAGCGGCGACGGGAAGAAAAGCTCGGGCCGGGCTTGCTATCGGCGGAGATGGGGGAGGAGATCCAAGGCTCGACTCCTCCTTCCTGCGGCAACCCAATGCCCTACCTACTCCTCGTTCTCTTTCTTTTTCCTTTTTCTTTTTTTTCTTCTACTTTTTTATTCTTCTGCTCCTTTGCTGTACCCGAGCCCCTCCTCTTTATCTTTTTTCTTCTACCCATCTCCTTCTCTCTCTCTCTCTCTATATATATATATAATATCTTGTATAATATCTCCTTCTATGAGCACCTGCACTCCTTTGAATGGGGACGACACCAAATCGTCGCCCATAGAAGGCCCCTGACCCGCTACTTGGGGAGGATCCCACTCGGTCGGGTACGGGGTTGTACACAATCTCTGCTCTTTTCGAGGTTGGTACAAGCTCGAAAAGAAATGTCCAACCCCAAGTATCCGACGAGTGGGAGCCGACCCAAAGAAAAATTTTGAGAGAATCCAAAATTTGCATTTAGAACACTAATCTCTCTTTGCCCCTTTTAATCTTTTTGAACTACTCGATATCTGTAATGATCTCTTCTATTGAATTGCCCTTATACTATTTCTTACAATCAATATGCGATTTTTCATGATATTGTGAAACAACAAATCCATATATTTTGTATTCTCTTGTACACACGGAGCTAATCCTTTCCCCCCAGGCGTGTCTACAGCCCTGCCAGCTAGTGAGAGCCTGACAGCGAGTCTACCTGGGGCCGAGCAGCACTCGGGGTTCTGCAAAGTATCCAAATTCTTTCCATACTCCAAACTCTCTCTCCCTTACCCCCCAGGTGTGCCTACAGCCCTGCCAGCTAGTGAGAGCCTGACAACGAGTCTACTCGAGGTCGAGAAGCACTCGGGGTCCTGCAAAGTATCCAAACTCTCTCCAAATTTCAAACTATCTTCCTTACCCCCCAGGTGTGCCTACAGCCCTGCTAGCTAGTGAGAGCCTGACAGCGAGTCTACCCGGGGCCGAGCAGCACTCGGGGTCCTGCAAAGTATCCAATCTCTCTCCAAATTTCAAACTATATCCCTTACCCCCCAAGTGTTCCTACAGCCCTGCCAGCTATTGAGAGTCTGACAGCGAGTCTACCAGGGTCCGAGCAGCACTCAGGGTCCTACAAAGTATCAAAACTCTCTCCAAATTTCAAACTATCTCCCTTACCCCCCCAGGTGTGCCTACAACCCTTCTAGGTAGTGAGAGCCTGACAACGAGTCTACCCGGGGCCGAGCAGCACTAAGGGTCCTACAAAGTATCCAAACTCTCTCCAAATTTCAAACTATCTCCCTTACCCCCTAGGTGTGCCTACAGCCCTGCCAGCTAGTGAGAGCCTGACAGTGAGTTTACCCGGGTTCGAGCAGCACTCAGGGTCCTGCAAAGTATCCAAACTCTCTCCAAATTTCAAACTATCTCCCTTACCCACCAGGTTTTCCTACAGCCCTGCCAGCTAGTGAGAGCCTGACAGCGAGTCTACCCAGGGCCGAACAACACTCGGGGTCCTGCAAAGTATCCAAACTCTTTCCAAACTCCAAACTCTCTCTCCCTTACCCCCAGGTGTGCCTACAGCCCTGCCAACTAGTGAGAGTCTGACAGTGAGTCTACCCAGGGCCGAGCAGCACTCGGGGTCCTGCAAAGTATCCAAACTCCAAACTCTCTCTCCCTTACCCCCCAGGTGTGTCTACAACCCTGCCAGCTAGTGAGAGCCTGACACCGAGTCTACCCGGGGCCGAGCAGCACTCGGGGTCCTGCAAAGTATTCAAACTCTTTCCAAACTCCAAACTCTCTCTCCCTTACCCCCCAGGCATGCCTACAGCCCTGCCAGCTAGTGAGAGCCAGACAGCGAGTCTAGTAGGGGTCGAGCAGCACTCAGGGTCCTGCAAAGTATCCAAACTCTCTCCAAATTTCAAACTATCTCCCTTACGCCCCAGGTGTACCTACAGCCCTGCCAGCTAGTGAGAGCCTGACAGCGAGTCTACCTAGGGCCGAGCAACACTCGGGGTCCTGCAAAGTATCCAAACTCTCTCCAAATTTCAACTATCTCCCTTACCCCCTAGGTGTGCCTATAGCCCTGCCAGCTAGTGAAAGCCTGACAGCGAGTCTACCCGGGGCCGAGCAGCACTCGGGGTCCTGCAAAGTATCCAAACTCTCTCCAAATTTCAAACTATCTCCCTTACCCCATAGGTGTGCCTACAGCCCTGCCAGCTATTGAGAGCCTGACAGCGAGTCTACCCGGGGCCGATCAGCACTTGGAGACCTACAAAGTATCTAAACTCTCTCCAAATTTCAAACTATCTCCCTTACCCCCCCAGGTGTGCCTACAACCCTGCTAGCTAGTAAGAGCCTGATAGCGAGTCTACCCGGGGCCTAGCAGCACTCGGGGTTCTACAAAGTATCCAAACTCTTTCCAAACTCCAAACTCTCTCTCCCTTACCCCACAGGTGTGTATATAACCCTGCCAGCTAGTGAGATCCTGACAACGAGTCTACCCGGGGCCGAGCAGCACTCGGGGTCCTACAAAGTATCTAAACTCTTTCCAAACTCCAAACTCTCTCTCCCTTACCCCCCATGTGTGTCTACATCCCTGCCAGTTAGTGAGAGCCTGACAACGAGTCTACCCGGGGCCGAGCAGTACTCGGGGTCCTACAAAGTATTAAAACTCTTTCGAAACTCCAAACTCTCTCTCCCTTACCCCCCAGGTGTGCCTACAGCCCTGCCAGCTAGTGAGAGCCTGACAACGAGTCTACCCGGAGCCGAACAACACTCGGGGTCCCTTACCCCCCACGCGAGCCTACAGACCTGCCAACTAGTAGGAGCTAGGCAGCGGGTCTACCCGGGGCCGAGCATCACTCGGGGTCTTGCAAAGTATCCAAACTCTTTTCAAACTTCAAACTCTCTCTCCCTTACCCCCTAGGTGTGCTTATAGCTCTGCCAGCTAGTGAGAGCCTGACAACAAGTTTACCTGGGGCCGAGCAGCACTCGGGGTCCTGCAAAGTATCCAAACTCTCTCCAAATTTCAAACTATCTCCATTACCTCCAAGGTGTGTTGACAACCATGCCAGCTAGTGAGAGCCTGACAGCGAGTCTACTCGGGGCCGAGCAGCACTCGAGGTCCTGCAAAGTATCCAAACTCTCTCCAAATTTCAAACTATCTCCCTTACCCCCGAGGTGTGCCTATAACCCTGCCAGCTAGTGAGAGCCTGACAACGAGTCTACCCGGGGCCGAGCAGCACTCGGGGTCCTGCAAAGTATCCAAACTCTCTCCAAATTTCAAACTATCTCCTTTACCCCCCAGGTGTGCCTACAGCCCTGCCAGCTAGTGAGAGCCTGACAGCGAGTCTACCCGGGGCCGAGCAGCACTTGGGATCCTACAAAGTATTTAAACTCTTTCCAAACTCCAAACTCTCTCTCCCTTACCCCCCAAGTGTGCCTACAGCCATATCAGCTAGTGAGAGCCTGCCAACGAGTCTACCCGGGGCCGAGCAACACTCGGGGTCCCTTACCCCCAAACGAGCCTACGGTCCTGCCAGCTAGTAGGAGCCAGACAACGGGTCTACCCGGGGCCGAGCATCACTCGGGGTCCTGCAAAGTATCCAAACTCTTTCCAAACTCCAAACTCTCCTTCCCTTACCACCACCCCCCCCAAGTTTGCCTACAGCCCTGCCAGCTTGTGAGAGCCTCACAGCGAGTCTACCCGGGGCCGAGCAGCACTCGGGGTCCTGCAAAGTATCCAAACTCTTTCCAAACTCCAAACTCTCTCTCCCTTACCCCCAGGTGTGCCTATAGCCCTGCCAGCTAGTAAGAGCCTGACAATGAGTCTACCCGAGGCCGAGCAGCACTCGGGGTCCTATAAAGTATCCAAACTCCAAACTCTCTCTCCCTTACCCCCCAGGTGTGCCTACAACCCTATCAGCTAGTGAGAGCCTGACAGCTAGTCTACCCGGGGCTGAGCAGCACTCAGGGTCCTATAATGTATTCAAACTCATTCCAAACTCCAAACTCTCTCTCCCTTACCCCCCAGGTGTGCCTACAGCCCTGTCAGCTAGTGAGAGCCTGACAGCGAGTCTACCCGGGGTCGAGCAGCACTCGGGGTCCCTTACCCCCCAGGCGAGCCTACGAACCTGCCAGCTAGTAGGAGCCAGGTAGCGGGTCTACCCGAGGTCGAGCATCACTCGGGGTCCTGCAAAGTATCCAAACTCTTTCCAAACTCCAAACTCTCTCTCTCTCTCTTATCCCCCAGGTGTGCCTAAAACCCTGCCAGCTAGTGAGAGCCTGACAGTGAGTCTACTCGGGGCCTAGCAGCACTCGGGGTATCCCTTACCCCCCAGGTAAGCCTACAGACCTACCAGCTAGTAGGAGCCAGGCAGCGGGTCTACCCAAGGCCGAGCATCACTCGGGGTCCTGCAAAGTATCCAAACTACCTCCAACCACCGAGTGACATCCAGCCCTGCCAGCTAGGTGAGAGCCTGACAGCGGGATCTACTCGGGGTCTGTTAAACGAACACTTCGATCGTCCACATAGATTGCGACGGGAGCATTGTCACTCCAAATTTCATAACAATGTCCAGAGTCATAACAATGTCCACAGAGAATCGTCCGGGATCCCGGGTGATACCGCCGGTTCAGTCAGCTAGGTGAAAGCCTGACGGCGGGTGTTGAAAATCGTCCGGGCTCAGCTCCAGGGTCATAACGACATCCATCGAGGATCTCAGCCCTGCCAGCTAGATGGAAGCCTGACAACAAGAGCATCTCGAGACCTAACCCCAGAGCGAGAAGATTCTCCCGCTAATCTTCCCAGATGCTTACAAAATCAAGAGCACTATATCACCATCGAAGCCTTAATATATACTTAAAATAGACTGTCCGAAAATCTTAAATTAAAGGATGGGACGACTCCAGGTATGAGGACCTCACATACAAAGTATCAACGCATGACCCTGGTCGCCACTTGGTTCCCTTTCTATAGCAATGACGTTCGCCAGAGTTCTTCTGTGCTGGTCACTCTCCACACTCACCGCACCAAAATGTTGAAACCAAAAAATCGGTCTCTGTGGAGTTCGACCCTTAGGGAAGGGGTGACCGCGCACATACTGCCCTCAAGCAAACGATCTAGGCACAAGACTATGAACACAAGAGACAAACCCAAGGTCTCAGCGTGGAGGTCCCGCCGCATACCCGGAAGACTAGCAAACTCTTCCCCTCCCAAGCCAAAGGCTGAGCTAAGGCACCTTCGGAGGGCTCTCTTAGCCGACCGGAACCTCAAAGGAGAATCTCAAAACCAACTCTCTCCTGACTAGAGGTGCCTCCTCGGGTCTATGTAAAATATTCCTCATCCGCCCTACCAGTGGTATAACCTCGCCGAACAGTTCCATTTCATGCAGCCCCAATTGGGCCGCCAACAACGTAACTATGTTGTTCTGAAAGGTCATTAACTGACCTTCAAGGGCTTCCTGGTAACCTTATCTTGGGGCCCCCATGGGGCGAGTGGTTCACGAATACACCACTCGCCTAAGATGGAAGAGATAAACCACACATACACAGAACATCATATACATTATAAATAATTACAGGAATATGAATTCCATACTTCAGCACACAGGCCGGCAACATAAACAAAATATGCCTTCGAGGGCCGGCACAAGCTTGGGCTTAAGCCCGCTATTCCCCGCTTGGTACTGCAACACTTATACGCCAACGTCCCGCCAAACGGTGGCAAAATAGATATCGGCTCCACCTCTGCCTCGGTGCAGTGATGCTTATCTCCTAAGAGCAAATAATAAACAACTTCCACGGAGTTTTCCCCGGGAACCCCAGAACATCACCAATCTGGCTCACACGTCCGGATGGGCTTCACACAGCATGCCTAAACCCGTACTCACTCTTCTGAATGCTAATGCAGTTAACTGCGGGGATGTACACATAAACCCGTCGGAGAGCTCCCTTCCCCCACCCATTAGTGGAGAGGGGCTTCCATGTAAATATGATAATTGAGGGCTTCACCTACCCAAGAAGAAACATTGTTACCCTTGACGCACGTTTTGGCGACAGTGTCGGGAGAGGAGCTCTGGGCTGTTCTCGCTGAAGGCGGTTGCGGCGGTGGCCGATCTCCACTCTAGGCCGAGCCTTGCTCAAGACCGAGTTTGCTGCAGGTGGCGGCGGTGTCCAATCTCCACTCCAAGACGCTGCGACGATGGTAAAAAGCTAGGGCTCGGCCAGCCCCTACGCCAGGTCGAGCCCCACTCCAAGCCGAGCCCTGCTCCAGGCGGGAGAAATAGAGTTGGGGAAAGGGGGGCCTCGGGCTGCCCCTACTGGCCGACAATGGGTGAGAAGGAGGGAGAGGAAGGGGGCCGAGCTTGGCCTTGCTTGATCCCGGCGGCTGTGACAGTGAGGGAAGCTAGGGCTCGAGATCTTGCTCGATCCGGGCGGCGGCGACGGGAAGAAAAGCTCGGGTCGGCCTTGCTATCGGCGGCGACGGGGGAGGAGATCCAAGGCTCGGCTCCTCCTTCCTGCGGTAACCCAATGCCCTACCTCCTCCTCGTTCTCTTTCTTTTTCCTTTTTCTTTTTTTCTTCTACTTTTTTATTCTTCTGCTCCTTTGCTATACCCGAGCCCCCTCCTCTTTATCTTTTTTCTTCTACCCATCTCCTTCTCTACTTATATATATATATATATAATATCTTATATAATATCTCCTTCTATGAGCACCTGCACGCCTTCGAACGGGGACGACACCAAATCGTCGCCCATAGCATGCCCCTGGCCCGCTATTTGGGGAGGATCCCACTCGGCTGGGTACGGGGTTGTACAACGCTCTATTCGGGAGAGGCTACTGATAGCCCGAGATAGACAAGCCAAATATTATAACACCAAACATCGAAATGTTGAGTTTGCGGTGGGTGATTGGGTCTATTTTAAGATCAAACACTTCAAAGGTGTGTCCAGGATTCAGCGTCTGAAAAAGTTAAGTCTGAGATATCTTGGTCCGTTTAAAGTGGTGGAGCGAGTTGGGGAAGCTGCCTATCGGCTAGCTCTTTCGGCAGAATTGAGTGGGTTGCATGATGTGTTCCACATATCAGTGCTTCGAAAAGCCGTGAAAGATCCAGCTCAAGTGATTGCAAACAATCATGTACCGATTGAATTTGGGCTAATGATGAAGGTTAAGCCCATTCGGACCGAGGATAGAGCCAATAAATAGTTGCGGAACAAGACAATCGGGATGGTCAAGGTCCGGTGGGACAACTGTGGCCGTGAGGAGCTAATATGGGAGACCATGCGGGCTGAGTTTCCCGAGTTGTTTGTGTAAACTGTTGTACAGTGCGTGTTAAGTTGTATCAAACTTTTGTGAAGTTATATCATCTTGATTACTGTTTTTCCTTACTATGTGCAAATTTCGGGACAAAATTTATTGTAAGGAGGGGAGGGTTGTAGCACCCCAAATCCCAAATTTGAGTTCAGGTTGGGCAACACGGCCTGGGACAAGGGCGTGTCCTGTTCTGTTTACTCGAGTGTGATTTTTGGTCTCGAGTGTGTCTCGAGTGAGGCACACGGCCTGGGACATAGGCGTGTCCCAAGTCGTGTCCTTCTCTGTGTCGTCTCGAGTACTCGACGAAATGCACTCGACGTTTGTCGAGAGGGTACACGTCCTGAGACACGGGTGTGTCAGAGGGCATGTCCTCCTCGGATTTTGGTAAGGTTTGTGCGTCCTATTGTACACGGCTGGGCAAGGGCGTGTCTGCATCTGTGTCTTGGCACACGGCTTGTGACACGGGCGTGTCACAGGGCCGTGTCCTTCTCTGATTTTGTCCAGAGCATTGAGGCCTGGTGAACACGGGCTAAAAATGGGCGTATCTGAATCCGTGTCAGTGCATATGGCCTATGGCACGGGCATGTGACATGGATGTGTCCTGTTCTGGGTAAGTCGGTTTGTGTGTCGCTTACAGTACACGGCCTGTGACACGGGCGTGTCACAGGTCGTTTTAGCCCAAAAATAGAATTTTCAGGGCGAATTGTGGTCGTTCATTTCCTTCAGATGGGATCTAAGGTTCCAAACTTCTCCCTGCTGAGATAAGTTCATTACTTGAGAGTTATCTCTCATTCAAAGCTTGGCTATTCTCTTTCTAAAAAAATAGAGAGAAGGGAGAGCAAGGAGGAAGAAGAGAAGAGATCCGGCCGCCGGTGGAGCTTCAGCGTTCGGAATTGCGAGCCGAGTCCAGATTTGTGGATGCGAGAGCGCTGCAGTGCTTGCTATCCGACTAGAATTCCATGGCTCCCAAGAGATTGTCAAGGGTAACGATCTTCCTTCTTGGGCATGTGAAGTCCTCGTTTTGGCATGTCTGTGGATTTCCCCCACTAAAAGGTGGTTGTTGAGGGATTTCCTTGGGTTGATTCTTGTAATCCCCAGTCTTGCATATAGATCCGGAAATGTGTAGTACGGAATATGCATGCTGTGTGAAGCCCATCTGGACAGGTTGGTCTGGATTGGTGATGTTGCATTTGCACATCGGAGAAGACTCCGCGATAAACGTGTAGTTTGTGGAGTCGATGAGTTGTACCTGTGAAGGGTAGTAACATGAAGTACTGGAATGAAATTCCAGAAAAATACCCCATGATTCTTGTGTTGTATGTCACGTTATGGTTGAGTTTGGGTGCAGAAAGTGAGTTCTGTTGAACCTGCCAAGCGACCGCAAGGAGCGCTGACAGTATCTCCCCTTTTTGGATTATGAAGTCAGTCCTTGGAGGACAATGTGGCTATTGTGAGTTGTGTGCTCTTACAAAGGCTTAGTGTCGAATAAGAAAGGCCGGTGAAACCGACCCGCGCCTGTAAATTGGCCATGAGTACTTCGATATTCAATGGTGGCATGACGACTTGAGCAATGGGGGGTGGTTGATCTGTACCTATGTTATGTTTGACCGACTGGTAGACCTAGTTATTGGTCTCGTTGGAGCGCATAATGAGAGTCTTAGGCATGCGTGCCATTAAGACTAAATGCTCTATACCGTTGGTTTTCGGACCATGAACGGTGATGGGGCCCTGGTTCGTCGGTAAACCAAGAATGTGCCCTGAGTGCACAGATAGTCGGGTCGCGTGGCTGATGGTTGTGATATGTTGATTGTGCGTGAGTGCACATTGTATGATATATCTGCTTGTGAAAGCTATGCCTGCAGGGAAGGAATACCACTGCCCCGGGAAAGGGGTAGGGTCGTTATAAATTGGTCAGCTGAATGCTGACCGTTGCCTTGTTTGCCACCAAAATGGTGAGCTGTCCCTGTGTAGGTGTTGGAGAGCTGAGCGGGAAATAAAGGGATGAAGCCCCTACTACTGCTGTTGCTGGCCCTCGAAGGCTGAGCAAAGGCTTTTGTTATGTTCATGTGTGGCCGGCTTGCGCGCCGATGTTTGTAATCCACACTTGTAAAGCGTAACTGTAAGGCCTTAAGGCCAAACTCTTGAGTATATGTTGTACATTCCTTCGTTTGTATATATATAAATGTGGTTGTTTATATATAATGGACATTCATGATTTGAGTTCAGTTTTAACATTAAAAGCTTCCGCTAGTATGCTCTGTATTAGGATGCGTACCTGTTTTGGTATTAACTTGTGACCTCACCGCCTGTTTGTGGCATATAGTGTACATGGGGCCCCGACCGGACCTTCTATTATATGTTATTTAACGGATGGAGTCGATACAGCTCAGGTTCCACAAACAAGGTGTTTAACGTGTTTCATGTGTGTTTTTCATTCCTAAGTGGGCATTCATGTGTTCTTTTCATGTTATAATGACAATGCACATGAGTGCTCACCACCCCTTAAAATGAATTCGAACACGAATTCGAATAAGGAAGAACGACACCAGAGTCTTATACCGAATTGTAACACCCCTCATCCGTCACGAATAATATAACAGAAGGTCCGGCCGGGGCCCCACGTCATATGAAACAGACAGACGGAAGAGTTACTAAATGAAACCAAAAAACCTTAAAATTTTGAAAATGCATCCTAACACAAAGTTGCATTCTAGCGGAAAAATAAAAGGAGTTATACAAAAAAATCACGCTCAAAGGCGAATGTCCACTAACCAAGACATTAGGAATGAAATAACAACATCCACATAGTTTAGTCTTAAGGTAATAGTGTTTAACCAAATAAAATGATTTGCATACATTGGCACGTAGGCTGAGAACACATGAAAAACAACTAAACAAACAATTGGGCCTTCGAGGGCCAGCTCAGCAAGAAGGGCTTCTTCCCGCTATTTCCCGCTCGGCTCCGCAGCACCTGCAAACAAACATTCCACTAAGCGGTGGCAAACAAAGCAATGGTCAGCAAGAGCTGACAAAATTATAATGACCCCACCCCTTTCTCGGGGTGGCGTTGCTTCTTCCCTGCAAGCGGATTAGCATAATCACATAAGGCTAGAATGTGCCATTCAAGCACCAAACACCACAAATCTTGGCACAACCGGCCCAATGTCTCATGCACTCAGGGCTCCTTATCGGTGTACTGGACTTCCCCGGGTCCCATCACCATCCTCATTCCTAGACTGAATGACAATACATTGAGCATTCGCTCGTCGTGACTCAAGGTCCTCGAATCTCTCCTATGCCTGTAGCAACCCACCAGTTTCCTTAGGTAGTCGAACTACCCCCACATATTGCAGGTACAGTTCAGTCAAGCCGGTTGCTCAAATCGTCATACCCAACATGCACGATGTGGGTCAACCTCCCCTTGCCTGTTATCGCATACATAACCGATTGTTATGTAACAATGGTGACACTCGCATCCACCTGAGTTGTGCACTCAAGGCGCACAACCCCACACACTACCCTTACGATCTCCGAGAGACGGGCTTCGCACAAACACGGCAAAACTCCCCGGGAGTTAATGTCGACGATCCAACGACTTCGTGCAAACATTAGGGTGTTTCCTGGAGCACACCTCCAGTACTAACTATCGCCCCGGGCAGACCCCCATTCCAAAATATTCAACTTTCACATAGTCTTCTATGAGAACCCCAGAACATTACCAATCCAGACCAATATGTCTGGATGGGCTTCACACAGCATGCCTAAACCGAACTCACGCTTCCGGGTGCTAATGCAATTAATAGCGGGGATGAAAGTGAGGGGATAGATCTGATTTACTCTAGAGGGGGGGGGGGGGGGTGAATAGAATATTAAAAACTTTTAATAATTTTTTATAGCAGAATTAGGATAAGTGTTATTTATAAGTATAAGAGAAGTAAAACACAAGCAATCACAGCACAACAAAAATAAAGAAAGATGAGCAACCAGACGACACAAAAAAATTATAGTGGTTTCCCAAATCTGGTTACATCCACTCTTCTACCACCCTTGTAGGAATCCACTTAGGTTTTGTATCAGGTGTCCTATCACCAATCAGGTTTTTTCTCAGGTTCCCTATCACCACAAGATCTGCTTCAGGTAGATCTAGAGACCCTTTAGGCTTTTGATCAGGTGCTTAAAAACCAATAAGTTTTTGATCAGGTGCCCTATCACCAATGAGTTCACTTTTGAAGGGAGTAATAACTCTGTACAGGAAAGATAAAAAAAAGTTGATGGCAGTCTTCTCTTTCTCAAAGCAAATGAGAAGATTAAGTGGATTTTGATGATGCCAAAGCTCCCCCTGAGATGTTGAGTAGGTTCAGGAAGAAGGAAGCTTTGTCCAGGGTGTAGGTCTTCAGAGGACTGAAGTTCTTGCTCTTCAGAATCTGTAGATTGATGTTGATTATCTGTCTCTGTAGATTCCTGAAGATGAAAACTGAAGAAGACTCAAGATAGAGGTTTGTTGTTCTTCTTCTGTTTTCTGAGAGCAATGAAAAATCTGAGAGCTGAGAGAAATCTACAAGAGAAAATTTTTTTTGGATGTTGCAGGAATGTTCTCTCTTAGTGTATTTTTCTCTGTATCTTAATTAGTCTAAATCTCTGTTGTCCTTTATGTCCTTTTAGAATAGAATAAAGACTAACTCTTTTGAATTTCAAATATATTCCTTAAATTACTGCAGAAATCGAGGAGAGAAACATCTACAATTTCTGGCATTTAATTTTCTCCCCAACTGTCTTGGCAAATAAGTCAAAATAATAACTCTGTGAATACCATAGTTAATGCTGCAGAGAAACGACTATATGCCTTGAGAATATCAGCATTAACTACCAGAGATTATTTGACAAAAATAGAATCAATAAAATAGGAATTAAATCTTCAAGACAACTGTTGAAAATAAATAGTCAGACACAGAAAATAATTGTCGATCTGAGCTGGGAGATCGTTGAGTTGAGATCAGTTATCTTTGATCTAAGAATACTGTGAACAGATATGAAATCGTCGACCTGAGCTGGTAGATCGTCAAGCTCAGTTCAGAGAATAAACTCTGAGATCGTCGATCAGAGATCGACGATCGTCGAGCTGAGTTCGACAAAAGTCAAACTAATATGTATTTCACAGATTTCTTCTAAGTCTGAGTCCTTGAGTGAAATCCAATGCTGGTCTTGAGAAGTATGACCTATAGAGACTAACTTAGACCTAGACCTTGACCCTGGCTATACATGTGAGTCAACAACCTAAGAGTGGACCTAGCCCAAATCAGAACAAGGGTTCTAACAGGGGATGTAAACATCGACCCATCGTAGAGCACCCTTCCCCCACCCATCGATTGAGAGGGGCTTCCATGCAAATAAGCTAATTAAGGGCTTCACCTGCCCAAGAAGAAAAGTCATTACCCTTGACGCGCGTTTTAGAGGCATGGCTTGGTCACAGACTCACGAACAACTCTCGTAGTGGCTATACACGCACGAATCCGGCTTGCACACCCCGATTCGAGCTCCAAAACAACTCCTCAACTTCAAGACAAGGCTTTCACCCAACTAGGCCAGCTAAGAGAAGAGAAGGGTCGACACTTGTTGTGCACGGGGCTCGAGACTCCTCCTAGACGGCGGCGGTCGAGACAGAGAGGAGGAGGTACGGCCGGGCTCTTCTAGGTCGGCCTTACTCCTTGTTGCAGCAGCAATCGAGAGCGTGAGAAGGAGAGAACTGAGAGAAAGAGGAGGGAGGTCCTCCTTCCAGCCGGCGACGAGAGAGGGCGGCAGCTCTGCTGCTGCGGATGAGAGGAAAAACCGAAAGAGGGGGAGAGAAAGATCGGAAGCTTCCTTCCTGTAGGCTGGCGCAGAGAGAATCGGGAGAAAAAGATAGATTGGGAGCTGTTAGGTTTAGAAGGGAGGGATTTGAGGTTTTATATGAAAACCCTAACCCGGATTGTTATTCGCAACCCAAACTGCTAACCGCAGACCGAACCCTCTAAACGCACCCCAAACACAATTAAATTTGCGACACGATTTTTGGGACGTTACACATGCCACATCGGCCTTCAGGTCCGACTCAATCTGTCGGAAGCAAGAAATATCACGATATCGCCTCCCTCTCAGATATAAAAGAGAACCTTGCGCTTCTCGAAGCTTCTCCTGAAGTACAAGATGCTAATCATTTAGACCTACGTAATAAACGTTCCACGTAAGGGCAATCCTGGCCTAAACATCGATCTGCAACAAAAGAATAAGTCAAAATTAGACAAAAACAACAAAGTAAGTCAAGAAAAAATGATGCACTTACCATAATATTCATTGCCCGCAACAAAGAAGACACGCGTTTCCATTTCGCCAACTACGGCACCAGAACCTCCTCGCAAGGGATACGAGGGCAGAGGAACCCAAGACCTCAAGATCCGGATTAGCCGACGAGGCCCCATCAACTCTAGAGCTCCAAGGAACTGCCCCTTTTGGACGCGCTCTTGGTTGAGTAGAAGGATGATACCCAGGAACCGAATTGTCACATCCCTCTAATGTCAGCTTTCTCTTCCGATGACGAGCCAACGTCACTGCAACAGAGTGTCCCGGGTAGATGGAAAGGCCGCATACCAGCAAACTCTTCTCCTCCACAAACAATGAGGCGCTGAAGAGAGGATTCGCTAATGAATGCAACTCGGTAAACCCTAACATCGAGGTAAACTCGTGCTCACGTCCCTTTACTCAACAACAACGATCTCACAAAGCGTTCTAAAGGTCCGACAAACCCCAATTGTTTTGAGCATATCCTTATACCGTGTTCCTGTGGCGCTTGTATACCTAACTATCGAACTCCAATCATGATGTGCGTCATCCCGAGAGGATTAAAATGTGACATCGCGACCCCACAATGCTTCAAGATCTCAATCATCTCTTTGCATGGCGGAAAGCAAAACTCACACCTCAACGACAACTCAAACAATATCATCCAACCCACCGGAGGATTTTGCACCCACTCCTCAGCATGTGATGTCTTTATCTCCAGCCCGATAGGTATATTATATTGCCCCCTCTAGGCAACAATCTGTTTTGCAGTAAGTGAAGAACGCAGTCACATTGTCGGCCTTGCGTGCAATGCCTCGATATATGTACAAAAATATGTATACACGTAAAAATTCACTGAGAAAAATAGATAAAACTCGCATGCGAACATTGCACGTACGCAAGCACGCGCGACATACACACAGGTATGCTCTACACCAACATAGGATGAACAAGCAGGAGCAACCCATGTACATGAATAATCACGTACGGATGCGCCTTGGGGACGAGCATGCACGTCCCGCGCACGGGTACGCCTGGCAGGCGGCGCGCCCCCCGCTCACGCGCGCCTTGCACCTAGTCGCACCCTACGCGCACCTTGCATGCGAAAGCGCCTTGTGCATGTCCGTGTCATGCGCGTGCGTCAAGCCTTCTTCTTCAACCCACCATGACGCCACTAACTGCATCTTCTCATGCCCTTCCTTCACTTCCGCCATGGAAGTAAAAATCCGTCAGGAAACAAAAAGCCCTCATACTCCTCTCACTCCGTCTCGGGACTTCGGGGACTTTGAGGGGCAAATGATGGTGTCATCCCCAATTTATAGGAATTCTGAGCTATAAATAGCTGGAATTCATGTGTCATCCCCCACTAACGAATTAGGAAGTTAGGGAAACAACCACCATAAGCGTGGTCCACACACCAGATCCTCGTGTCAACCGCCATGTGCACAATCCTAACAGTCGCTCACGAGATCCCAACCGTCGTGCCTGATCGCGGACGGCCATGCTGGCCAGCAAACATCGCCTCCTTAGCCTCCGCGCGCCACCAAACACACAATCGACCTCTGCTTGGCTGCCCGGCATGCGGTCGACCTCGACCAGCCTCCGCGAGGACGGACGCCGCTTGGTCAGTTGATACCTGGGTAGTCTTGGTCCCGGGCAGCCTTAGTGAGTCCAGCCACTGCTTGACAGCCTGATGTACGGGCGGCCTCGACCTCTGCAAGGTCGATTGCCGCCTAGCTGCCTGAAGCACGGTGGGCCTCGACCTCGGTCGACTTCCACGAGGCCGACCATCGTTAGGCTGCCTAGTGCACGGACGGTCTCGGCCTCAGTGGGCCCTAACATGACAGGATGACCCTTCATTGCCCGATGCACAGGTGACCTCGGCTTCAGCCCCGGCTGGCCTCTGTGAGGCCGTTCGTCGCTTGGTTGCCCGGTGCACGAGCGACCTCAGCCTCAGCCCCGTCCGGCGTCTACCAGGCTAGCCGCCCTTGGCCGCCCAATGCGAGGGTTGCCTCGGCCTCTGTCGTCCCCCGCGTGGCCGACCGACGCTTGGCCTCCTAATGCATGGGCGGCCTAGGCCTTGACCAGCCTCCACAAGGGCGACCGCCGCTTGGCCGCCCGACGAGCCTCCAGTTCGTATGCGTTTGTCATCGCCTCCAGAGAAAAGTCCTTAGTCTCAGGTGATGTTGTTTATCACCCTCCGAGCACCTCACTCTCTCTCACCTCCAATTATAATGAGCAGCGGCTTGTCACACTCGCTTTCTTTCAAAAAAAAAAACCATGTAAAGCAGTACCATACATTGGAAGTTTGGTCGGCACCGTTCTGGCCCGTGGTTTTTTCACCCCTATTCACGGGCTTTCAACGTAGAAAAAATCTCCTGACTGCTTTCCTTTTTGAGACTGCACTCTCAATCGCTCAGCGGGTTAACGCGGTTCAGTTAGTCCGGTCTACCTAGAGCCTCGATTGGACCTCAACACTAGAATTTTTTGTATATACAAATTAGGAATGTTTATATGCATACCAATTAAATTTCCCTTTCTTGCTCGGCAATTGAGTTCTTAGTCCTCCCCTTCTCACCCTGCTAAATCTTCTAATCACCTCTCTAAACACTCTCCTTCCATCACATCCCTCTCTACAGTTCCAACCACCCTTATAGTGCGGCTTCTGGAATGTTTAGTTTAGCCATCATCCAAATCCTGGGCTATCCTCTTCCACGTCCCCTGTCTCCCTCCCACAAATATCATTTCTCTACTTGAATCTTTGAAGTCCTCTCCCAATGGAAAAGCGGGGAGTGCTGTACTGTACCGTGCAGTGCACATCCAGTGACTGTCAGTGCATCAACACTCGCGCACACATCTCGACGCGAGTGCTGATGCGCTCGCAGCCGTTGGATGTGCTGCACTGCACGGTGAAGTGCAGCACATCCCCGACTTCCTCTCCCAATTTGGCAAGCAAACATTGTTGGTCACATCCTTATAGTCAATCATCATTCTCAATTGCAGGAGCGGACCTAGATGACGACACATCTGTGCACGTGCCCGAGTAAGTTTTTTTGGAAATTTAAAATTGGTTATACTATTTTTGGTTGTAGCTAGACCAGCCATCTAGGTTGTACTGCTCCAAAAATTAAATAATTTTTAGTTATTGAAATTCTGACCAACCGACCAATGTTATCTTTTTTTGTGATTTCATCTCTACTATTTTTTGTTGTAGGCTCTAGCTGAAGAATAGATGTATTGTTTAATATATTTAATTTAATTTTAGCCATCCAGGGTTCCGTTTGGGGACTTATTTTTACCGGTCAAGCGGTTACGACCGATTCAAATAAGGCTCCGTTTGGGATGACTTATTTTCACCGGTCAAGCGGTTACGACCGTATGAACCAGACCTTAATTCGTAACCGCTTGACCAGTGAAAATAAGTCCTCTCAAACAGAGCCTAAGTCTCCCCAAACGGAGCCCAGATCTCTGCTCATCATATGCAGTCTTTTCTCCATCCATAGCTTCACCCGGCTCTAAACATCAAAATTCGGCCTCTGGACCCCACTTTCTTCATCCCCGAGCAGGCTAATTTCTCTTTTCCGATCACTTGAACAAGCTTCTTTCTTCATGTCATTCACTATTAGGTGATGTTGGATTGATGAACTCTCTTAACTTTCTTTTTAGTTCCCGCCTTTATTGTTTGTTCAAGTCATATAATTTGGTGTTATTCCTTCAAGATCGTTATCTATGTTTTCTTCAATATCTACTTCAAATCTATTATTTAACACTAACTTTTTTCAGTGTCTGTTAATCAACCATAAAGAATTCATTTTGAATCGGTAACATATGTAGGTAATTCATGTGCGTATGACAAGTCTAAAATATATCTTTTTAAATGTGAGCATTCATTAGCTTGCTTGAAGTATCCCCGATTTTTAATTAGGTTTTCTTCATCTTTAATAAATTTTAATACTTGTATAAATACTTTTCTATCAATTTTGAATATAAAGATTCATTGTAGTCATTGTTAATTTTGATGCAACTTTCCCCAAATGGTCTTTTAATGTTTGTATGTGTTAGGTTTATCATTGTTGAAGCCAGGAAAAATTCCCTATCTCAGAATCGGACTAGGCGACATAAGGCTACTGGTCAAGTAGTGAAGTTAGACGGCCCACGGAAGCAAGAACAGTAATGAGTTTTAGGAACAAGACCCCAGGTTGCTACGGCAGGAAGGTCTTACCACGTCCTCAGCTGCTTGGAAGAAGCAGCCCCTCCGCAACCAGAATGGTCGAGCTAGGTACGAGGCAAACGAGCTAGCAACTAAGTCGCAGGTCGCGACTTGGTCTCTAAGGAAAAGGAATCCAAAGGGCTCGCGAGTATCTATCCGAGATTCTTTGTCCCCTCCCCTCGTACCCCTGGGGTCCTATTTATAGGGAAATCCATGGAGGGGGGGGGGGTCATATTTATACCCTCACCCCGGCGACTAGGCGATTTCCTGGGGGAACTCGCACGGGCTAGGCGAGTAGCTCGCATAGTCGCCAACCTGGCGAGTATGCGTGGGAAGCTCGCCATACTCGTCCAAGCCTTGATCTTGCTATTGACTTCTGTCTTGACTTGTTGACTTTGACTCTTGCTGAGCTGGCTGTGGTAGGACCCATCCTCGTCGAATACGGGCTGTACACAATCCCTGCTCTTTTTGAGCGGCGTAGGAGCTTAGAAAGAAACATCCAACACCTATTCGGCGAGCTAATATGTCGAGTATCTGGGTTGCTTGCCTCGCCTATTGCTCGACGAAATCTATAAATAGGGCGGGGCCTTGTTTCTGAAGCGGATCTCCAAAGCTCGCTCACCATGTCGGACGCTAATGAGAAACTCCTTCAAGACAGCCTCGCCACCCTGTCTAGTCTCCTCGGCATCTCCAAACCGAAAAGACCGCGCGAAGAAGATGTCGCCACCGACTTACTGCTACCAAAAAGGAAGAAGACCAAGAAGCCCAAGAAACCCGCTTTTACATCGATCGACCCGCTTCCGCCAGTTGAGCCAGTCGCGGCTGCGACGATCAAACCCGCGCCTTCCACTAGCACCAAGAAACTTCTTAGTGATCTTGGTCTGGACGACGTCCTTGACTCGGCCGTCCTCAGCCCGCCAGAGAACTCCGAAGTCGCCAAGGAGCCGGTGACATCCCGGATCGAAGTCGTTTCCTTGACAGGTCGCTATTCTGCCAAGCCCCTTTCCAAATAGTTGGTCGCCGTGTGCTTCTCGCTGACCTATTTTTCATGCATACTCTCCTCCGGACGTCGCGGACGTGCCTCTCGATGTCGCCCATCTGAGCTGTGCGCCGCTGCTCGCCCTAGCAGCCGATAAGCCACTCCGGACCGCGCATACGGTCTGGACTAATATCGGCGCTAAGAAAGCGTCGGAGACTTCTTTGGCGAAAGAAAACCCTCCGGCGAGCAAGGAACCACCGATGAAGGATCTACCAGCGAGAAGGGACCCGCCAGGGAGCAAGGATCTCCCGGCGAGTAAGGCCGCTCCTACCCCTGCGCGAGATTCGGCACTGCCAGTGGCGAGTTCTTCCTTGCCGCCGCCGCCTCTGGACGCGACTTCTATCCAAGCGGTGATCACCTCTTTACCGCCGCCGCCTCTGACAGCCCAGCAAAAAGCTGACATGCTGCGACGTCCTCCGCCTCCTCCGCTTAAGACTTCACAGCAGCCGGCGAGCTCGACGCAGCCTCCGCCTCCATCGAAGAAGCCAGATAGACAGCGGCCGAGTTATTTCCCGTTGCGAGTTGGGGACTCCGACAATGGATGTCGCGGGCAGGGAGGTCGCAGAAAGGGCAGATCAGCCGATCACGCGGGCGGTCCATCCACTGGTCGACGAGATGTCCCTGGTCGCGTCCCTTCACCGCGCCGATCTCGGTCTCCTCGTCACGGTAAGCCTTGTCATTGTTACTTCTGATCATTGAGACCCTTATTTCTGATCTTGGGACTTGTCTACCTGCTATGACAGATCGCCCGACAACTCCTGGGGTGGCCTTCATCGACGTCATCGGGTTGTCGGGGAGCGAATATCGCCATGCTGCAGCTCGCGCCTATATTGAGTTGGAGAGCAAGTTTGATCAGCTCACCATCTGCGATCCTCATCGCCGGATCTCAACTCTTGAGGTGCGAATGACGAAGATGGAAGAACTTTAGACCACCTTGGAGAGCTACGAGGCTCGCTTCCATATGGTGAAGGAGAATGATCGCCAGTTGGCGCTAAACAACCACCGCCTGCAGCTTGTCCTCGACGAGTTGGCCGGCATCCGGGCGAGTATGGGCTCCGTGGGGCGGCTGACGAAGATTGAGGAGAAGCTGCGGCTTGGCGATGATGCGATGGAGCTGGCGACGGAGCATTTCTGGCGGGCGCACGAGATGGGCTGGGCCAGGCGACATCCTCACCCTCTAGAGCGACCACCTAGGACTTAGATCATTTTTCTTTTATTCTGAACTCGTCGTAGGCGACTTTGTAATGAACTATATTATCTTAGTAATAAACGAGTTTGTATCTCGCCGGTGATTTCTTCCTTTCTTTTTATTTCGTTTATTCTGTGGTGTGTCGAGTTTATTGCGCAAGTTTTGATGAGTGTCGTGACATCCTCTGTTATACCGTGCGAGATGGGTCGACGAAGGGTGTTTCCTCGCCTTTACACGTGACTTTGACTGATACTCGCCGAGACGGACACCCCCTTTGCCTTTGCCTATAAATAGAGGAGGTAGGTGTGACGTAAGTACGCTGCTGCGATTCTCTAAACCCGCCTCGCGAGTAACTTCTCTGCTCGCTTCTTCTTATCTTCTTCTTACCTTCACTCATACTCTTCTCTTAGCTCGCCAAGATGGTTGGAGATGATTCCAATGCTCGCCGACAAGCTCATGTCATCAACTTCGCCGACGTGGCCTTTAAGAAGTCGATAACCTTAGAAAAGGACTTAGAGACATTTAAGGAGCGCCTCCTGTCAGACGAATACTCGGCGAGGCTCCCTGCTCGCGGCGAGCAACTCAACACTTATGTTGAGGGCGTGATGGTGTTGTCGCTACGTCATTTTGACGCCGTCTTGCGACTTCCCTTCTGGCCCAAATACTGCGAGATCCTCCGGTATTTCGGGATCGTCCCCGCACAAATCAACCCCAACGGAATGACGATCATCATGGGGCTCCTTTGCTACCTGCGGGAGGAGATGATCGCCTTCGACCTTTCTGTGTTCCGCCGGATATTCGCCTTCGCCGCGACTTCGGAGGGGTTCGTCTACTTCAGCGGCCATGTCTGCACTTTGGTGGGGACATCAAATAAAGTCCATCGCTGGAGCGAGCAGCTGGTTGTCATCCACGATGACTTTGGGGGATTTCTTGGAAGGCCGCACCAACCCGCCGATGTCGCCTTCCTCCCGCCAATTTTGGAAGGTGTTCGCGAGCAATTATTTGAATCCTTCCGAGGTCGCCGGTTTGACGTCATCTACTGGTGACTTAATGTCAACACGCTTGAAGCAATCCATCCTAACGAGGGTAAGACTTGTGCGAGATCATGTATGCTCGCCTGCTCGATCCTATTTATGGAAGCTCGCACTAATCATGTCGCGCGATCTTTGCAGTGGCCAACGAGCTTCCGGAGAAGCCGCTTTCTCTGGCGAAGGAAATCGCCACCCCTCTTACGGAAGCCCTCCCTCCGCCTAATGTTGGGGAGAAGAAGAAACTCGCCAAGGGGAAGGCGAAAGCCAGGTCGCTGGGGCCTGCGAGTAAGAGGGCGAAGGTGTCATCGCCTCAATCTGACGACCAGGAGTCGTCGTTGGAAGCTCGGGCATCCTGCTTCCACCCAAATTACAATCTTGGGCGAGGGGTGGTGGATGTCTATGGTCGCCCGCTGGTGACCTGGTCGGCAGATGAGCACCTGGTGTCGCTGAGCACCAACCTCCCGTCTTGGTCGACGGACTGGGAGGACAAGGGGGAGGCCTTCGTCGTCCTCCATGCTTTGTATGGGCGAGTAGATGTAGAGTCTATGCTGGAGCTCGGGGCATCGGAGCTCGCCCATCAATCCGCATGCTCGCTCGCGCGATCTGCCGAGTTAGGGAATTTCACGGACAGGAAGCTGTTGGAGACGACAGAGGATTTGAAGGTCGTCTCCAAGAAGGCGATAGACCTCGACATGTAATCGGTCCGTTGGAAGGACTATGAGGTAAGTCGTTTTTCGCTGGCGACATTTGATGATTCTCGACTGGTCATTCGTTGACGGTTGATATCTCGTAGGCCACCGAGATCGAGGCTGCGAAGAAGCTATCTGAGTGCGAGGAGAAGCTCGCCACTTCGCAAGCGGAGCTGGAGGCGGCCCAAGTTCGTGCTGCCGAGATGGAGACTCGGCTGGTCGCCGCTGAGGGACGCGCGAGCTCCTCTGCTCTGTTGCCGGAGGCGCCGCGGCCGGAGGACGATCTGCAGTGGGCCGTCAAGCGGTCCAGACTTCTTTGGGAGGAGAGGTCGTCCGTCAGCCGCGAGATAGCGCGGGCGGCGGGGAACATAATGCCTGCGCGACTGAGGATCAACAAGCATCTCGTCGAAGGGGAGAAGCAGCTCACCGTCGACGAGCTCATCCCCGAACTACTCGCTGAGGGTACGATCTCGCCCGATCACGTCCCTTCCTCGTCATCAGGCTCTAGCAGTTCCAGTAGCAGAGGCAGTGGCAGTGGCAGCGGCGAAGGAAGTGAAGGTGGCAAGGAAGAAGAAGAGGATGCAGACATCGGAGATGACGAATATCAGCCGGATACTGGCGACGACGAGTCCTAGTTGCTCGCCGATCTTTTCCATGCTCGGATGTAACATTTTTTTGACCCTTTTGTAACTTGTACATTTTTGATATATTTATATAAGTTGTTTCATTCTGTCTGCTTCTCGCATGCTGGTTGATATTTCTCGCTTGGCTCATAGGCTCGGCGAGGGTGAGTGCTTGTGACACATACTTGTTCTACCAACTCGCATAAGTATACACACGTGAATACCTATTCGCATATTCATCGACACGTACTCGCCTACTCGCCCGATGAATGTTTCTCGCTAGGCTCTTAGGCTCGGCGAGGGAGTGTGCGCCGTTTAATCAGCTCGTCACTGGATCTCACGCGCTGAAGCTCGTCGCGTACTCGCAGATTGCTAACTCCGGCTTGTGTTTCGCTGCTTACCCCGGTATAGTCGCTGATACGTACTCGCTCCTCGCCACCGTTATTTGCATTATCGCCAAACCATACTCTTTGCTGCTCGCCGCGGTATAGTTGTCGATACATACTCGCTCCTCGCCGCTGTTATGTGCATGAAGTCATACCTCGCGGGAGCTTGGCCTCCCAGGGCTTGGGGCTGATATTCGACACCCGCATGAGTCAACCTCAAATGGGGCTGGAAGAGTCGACTCGAGGAGTCAAGTAGTCGGTCTGTAGGAGAGGAACTCGTGTAGAGTTGACGGGCTACGACATCACTCAAACGAGGAACTTGATCTCCTCGAGGAGGTTCAATGGCCGGTATGCCGGAGAGGAGCTCGTGCAGGGACACTGACTTATGTTTACCCTGCCACTCGAGGCCTTCTATTCGGAGTCAACACCTTACCTGGAGTCAAGCTCAACCGGGGGTGGAGAGTCGACTCGACGAGGCAAGTGGTCAGTCTGCAGTAGGGGAGCTCGTGCAGAGTTGACGGGATACAACATCATTCCCACGAGAAACTTGATCTCCTCGAGGAGGTTCAATGGCCGATATGTAGGAGAGGAGCTCGTGTAGGGACATGGACTTACGTTTAACCTGCCACTCGAGGCCTTCTATTTGGATTCGACACCTTGCCGGGATTCCAGCTCAACCGGCGGTGGAGAGTCGACTCGAGGAGGAAAGTAGTCGGTCTGCAGGAGGGGAGCTCGTGCAGAGTTGACGGGCTATGACATCACTCCCACGAGGAACTTGATCTCCTCGAGGAGGTTCAATAGCCGGTATGCAGGAGAGGAGCTCGTGCAGGGACATGGACTTACGTTTACCCTGCCACTCGAGGCCTTCTATTTGGAGTTGACACCTTGATGGGAGTCAAGCTCAACCGGGGGTGGAGAGTCGACTCGAGGAGGCAAGTAGTTGGTCTGTAGGAGGGGAGCTCGTGCAGAGTTGACGGGCTACGACATCACTCCCACGAGGAACTTGATCTCCTCGAGGAGGTTCAATGGCCGGTATGCAGGAGAGGAGCTCGTGCAGGGACACAGACTTACGTTTACCCTACCACTCGAGTCCTTCTATTTGGAGTCGACACAAGGCCCGGAGTCAAGCTCAACTGAGGGTGGAGAGTCGACTCGAGGAGGCAAGTAATCGGTCTGCAGTAGGGGAGCTCGTGCAGAGTTGACAGGCTAAGACATCACTCCCACGAGGAATTTGATCTCCTCGAGGAGGTTCAATGGACGGTATGCAGGAGAGGAGCTCGTGCAGGGACACAGACTTACGTTTACCCAGCCACTCGAGGCCTTCTATTTGGAGTCGACACTTTGCCGTAAGTAAAGCTCAACTGGGGGTGGAGAGTCGACTCGAGGAGGCAAGTAGTAGGTCTGCAGGAGGGGAGCTCGTGCAGAGTTGACGGGCTATGACATCACTCCCATGAGGAACTTGATCTTCTCGAGGAGGTTCAATGGCCGGTATGCAGGAGAGAAGCTCGTTCAGGGACACGGACTTACGTTTACCCTGCTACTCGAGGCCTTCTTAGAGTGCAATGCTATCCTGTTGGCTATGGGAGACGACAATTGGATTAATTGCATCGATGTTTTCGGGGAGGCCATCTCCAGGATGGCTTTTACTTTGTCGGGGTTAGTCTTCACCCCCCAGGGAGTGAGGAGGTGACCTAAGAACTTTCCCCTTCCCGTGTCGAAGACACACTTGGCCGGGTTGAGCCACATCTTATACTTCCTTAGGGTGGTGAAAGTCTTCGCCAGATCCACTATGTGCTCCGCGACGCCCTTGCTCTTGACAAGAAGATCATCCACATAAACTTCCAAATTCCGCCACATTTTGCTCTTTGAAGACTTGGTCCATCATTCCTTGATACGTTGTGCCAGCGTTTTTGAGCCCGAAGGGCATCATCTTGTAGCTATAACAGCCGTCACTGGTGATGAAGGAAACATCGCGGTAATCGGGAGGATGCATCCGGATCTGGTGATATCCTGAATAAGCATCAAGAAAACTCATCACGGGAAATATGACGGTGGAATTAACCAGCGCGTTCATTTGAGGTAAGGGGTAACAATCCTTCGGGCAAGCTTTATTCAACATAGAAAAATCGATACATAGCCTCCAGTCCCCTCCAGATTTCTTCACCATTACAACATTGGAGACCTAGCCTGGATACTGGATCTCCGAGACAAACCCCGCCTCTAGCAGCTTCCCTACTTCCTCCCGGATTGGCCTAGCTAGCGCGGTGGCGCTCTTCCTCTGTTTTTGATGAACTAGAGCTACCACGAGATCCAGGTTGAGGCGATTGCAGGCAATATCGGCGTCAATCCCCGGTATCTCGGCGGTGCTCCAAGCGAAGATGTCAGCATTCTCCTATAGGCAAGCATCCATCTCCACCTTCCCTTCCAGGGGAAAGGATCCTTCGATCTTCAGCAGCTCAGGCTCTCCTCTCGGGGAGATCACCTCCACTTCCTCTAGCTCCTCAGCAGCTTGCAGGCCCTCCTCCTGTTCCATCACCCTCTCTAGCCTTTCCGCATCACCCATCCAGCTGATGGTGCTGACCGCGTTCAGGTAGCACTCCCTAGAGGCCTTCAGATCTCCCCTGATCCTGACTTGGACGTCATCTCGGCAGTACTTCAGGCACTGGTGGTATGACGACGGGACGACCTTGAAATAGTTGATAAGGGGCCGCCCGAAGAAGACATTATAACCACTGGGTGCGTTGACGAAGACAAATCGGCATCGGATTGAAGTACCCCCGAGAGTGACCAGCAGCTCCACTCTCCCTTCCACCTCTTTCTTCTCTCCTGAGAAGCCAAAGAGAGGTCCATCCGCAGCCTGGACCCTAGACGCCTCCACCTGAAGCCCGACGAAGGTTCTCTTGAAGATGACATTCACCGAACTCCCGTTATCCGCGAGGATCCGGTCGACGGTGAAGTCTTCGATTGCAGTTTGTATCACCAATGCGTCGTGGAAAGGGGGGTTCTTATTCCACAACATGTCCTCCTCCGAGAAGGTTATCTCGTTCAGAAGCGGAGGAGTATGCGACATCGAGGCGACACTCTTCTTGTAGATCTGGTGGAGACTACCCTTGCGGGAAGCTCCGAGCCTGACACCTCCATTGATCACCCCAATATGCCTGTATCCTGGACCGGGAATAACATTCCCTCGACTTCCTTGGTCGACCCTATCCTCATTCCTCCTCCTCAGCGGAGCTTGGAATGCTACTTGCCCCACCGGGGCCTCCTGCCTCGGCTGCTCTCTCTCCGCTGCTTCTAGCCTCCTCCTTACTTCCCAAAACTCTGGGCAAGCCAAGGTCACATGCTAATTTACCCGATGGATATCGCAATAGAGGGGAATCGCCGCCTACGGCCGTCTCTCCTGACGCTCCTCCCTTCGCTGACGCTTATTGGTCTGTCGCGTGACAGCAATCGTCTCCCTTCTTTCTCCACCTTGCTCCCTCTGGTTGTTATTCCTCCTTTCCTCCTGCCGGACCGGTCGCCTCCACTGGGGGCAATCTCTCGGATATTAGAATCTTCTTTCCTCCCCCTTCCTTCCGGAGCCTCGGCGGGCCTCCTCTCTTCCAGCCTTTGAGGTCTCTCCTGCCTCCTCTCCTCCACCCTCCTGGGCTCTTCTCTTCTCTTCCTTTCTTCCTTCCTCTTCGGCTCCTCTCTCCTTCTATCGTTACGTCTCTCTAGCCGCCTCCTCTCCTTTTCCAGCAATGTTCCCCTGCTTTCACCTAACGGCTTATCCCCGCCCAGCCTTAGAAAGAACTCCTTGTTCCTCTCCTCTCCCTAAATGAAGACGTTCGCCCTTTCCACCATCTCCTCGAACGATCTAGGCCGCTTATGCCCCAACTCCATATTGAACAACCCCTGTTTCAGGCCGAACTTGAGGGCTACCATCAAGGTGAACCCATCTACCTCCTCCACCTCCAAGACCTCCTCCTGGAACCTGTCGATGTAATGATCCAGACTTTCGTGCTGCCCCTGCACGATTTTAAAAAGGGACATCGCTTCCTTCTTCCGTTTCTTGGATGTCGCGAACCTCGCCACGAGGCCCCAACGAAGGTCGGAGAAGCAGTAGATGGAACCTGCTGGCAGCTGGTGGAACAAGTCTCTCGCACTACCCTTGAAGGTGATGGAGAAGAACTGACATTTGAAGGCGTCAGATATGTTGCGGATGGAGACCACGTCCTCAAAACACTGAAGATGCCTTACCGGGTCATCTTTGTTGGAGTAGTAGGTGAGGGCGGGCTCTCGGAAATTGTCAGAGATGGGGGCCGCGAGGATCTAGTCGCAGAAGGGGCTCCTCCCTTCCTGCCGGCAGCGAGTATCCTCCTCGCTTGAGTAATCAAACTCGCTCCATCGGCGAGTATCCCTATACCTCGCCGAGAGTTCAGGATCTCAGAACCTGATGCCCTGGCTACACGCAGGGTGCTGACGCGACGGCATCAGTCGCTCCTCTCTTGCCCAAGCGGGCTCCTTTCCTGCTCGTCGGGTCGGGATTTCCTCGCCCGGTGGTGTCAGGCGACGGGGAGAAGTCGCCGTGACCTCAGGGGGGTTGGAGAACCCGACAGTATCGCCCTCTCCATCCTCTTCGCAAACTCCTCGAAAGCAGTTACCGTTACAAACTCGTCACCTCGCTCTAAGGTGCCAACTCCTGCCGAGTTGGCCGCCAACTCGCCCTGATCGCCGCCATTGACCATCTTTCTCAACCACGAAACTTTTCTCCTTGGCTGCTATCCACGCTCACCGCACCAAGTGTTGAAGCTAGGAAAAATTCCCTACCTCAGAATCGGACTAGGCGGCCTAAGGCTACTAGTCAAGTAGTGAAGTTAGACGGCCCACGGAAGCAAGAACAGAAATGAGTTTTAGGAACAAGACTCCAGGTTGCTGCGACAGGAAGGTCCCACCACGTACCCAGCTTCTTGGAAGAAGCAACCCCTCCGCAACCAGAATGGGCGAGTTATGTACGAGGGAAACGAGCTAGCAACTAAGTCGCAGGTCGTGACTTGGTCTCTAAGGAAAAGGAATCCAAAGGGCTCGCGAGTATCTATCCAAGATTCTTGGTCCCCTCCCCTCGTACCCCTGGGGTCCTATTTATAGGGAAATCCAAGGAAGGGGGGGGGGGGGGGTCATATTTATACCCCCACCCCGACGACTAGGCGACTTCCTGGGGGAACTCGCACGGGCTGGGCGAGTAGCTCGCCTAGTCGCCAACCTGGCAAGTAGTCGTGGGAAGCTCGCCATACTCGCCCAGGCCTTAATCTTGCTGTTGACTTCTGTCTTGACTTGTTGACTTTGACTCTTGCTGAGCTGGCTGTGGTATGATCCATCCTCGTCGAATACGGGTTGTACAATCATTTGGTCGAAGGTCTTTCATACAACTGTCAAGTTTCGAGTGGACTCTCTAACTCATGTTTTTACAACTTAACACGTGCATTATAAACAGTTCTTATCACTGAGGTGTTTTCACAGTTTTTGTTTTTATTGTTGTTAAGATTTTTCGTGGATTAACACATACAATATACATTTGCTTCACGAACATTTCCTCCTCTTTGTCTAACCTTCGTGCAAATGCATGTGCTTTCAAATGAACTTGTTCATGATTATGCAACCCACAAAGCACATTAATCCTTCATTCGTTCACATTAGCTACCTTAACCCCTTTAAGAAATGATAATCAACCACATTGCATAGAGGACAATTTCTCAAGCCCCTTCTTCACCCAATTCTTCTTATTTTGATTTTCACTATAACAATCACTTATATCACATCATAAAATTACAAGTGGTATTAGACACCCAATAACTGTCTAATGTCTTAATTGTGATGACATAATCAATATTTTTTTAACACATCTAACCCACTTGATCAACTCCTTTAAACAAAAAAATTATTAATTTGAAAATTTTGCTCAAATAAACTTCAAAATGATTATTTTCCTCCTTTGTTTTGTTGGGATCTTAAAAAAACAAATAAATTTATGTTTCAAAAAAATGTTGGGCATTGGGAGCAATGTGCATGATCGTACCAAATACAACTACAAAAGAAATTATCGATTGTTCAGAACTCATCTGCCCCAACGATAAACTAAAAAATAATAATTTATAAGAACTGATCAAATGAGTTAAAATATATTAGAATTGAAATGAAAGGTTGTTTCCAACAGCCGGCTCGTAAGCTCGAACAGCCGGCTCGAAAAAAACTCGAGCTCGAGCCTGTGGAGCTCGAGCTCAAGCTCAGATACTATATCTCATGAGCTCGCAAGCTGGCTCGCGAGTTTTTTATTGCTTCATTTTTAAAAAAAATTAAAATATAAAGAAAATCAGGCTCATGAGCTAAAAAGCTCGTGAGCAGCTTGAGCTCGATAAGCAGACATGAAGCTCGAGCTCGAGACAGGACAAAATGAGTTCGAGCTCGAAATGATTATCTCGAGCTTGGAGATGTTGATCTTGTTTGGAGAAGAAAATTAAGTTTTAGGGTCGACAAAATAGGTAGCTCCTTCATCTTTAGCAATCAAATGTTGCTTATAGCTTGATTCTGCAGCCTACCACCTCAATTCAGGTAACAAGGAGCGATTTGATTCGACAAACCTAACAGCAACGCTCGACGAGATTCTAACAGAAAGGAGCATCAAAGAGTAGGGAGGGTCGGTTCTGGGATGAGCGATGCCCGACCCAGAGCTAGATTCGTCGGAGATTCGCGACTCCTAGAGAGCAGAAAGGAGTGGTGTGATCAGTGCGCGGGGGGGGGGGGGGGGGGGGGGGGGGGGGGGGCATCACCAAAGAGGAATGCCCTAGAATGAGGATTAACCAAACCTAGCCGTGCAAGTTAGAGTGCGAATAGACACGACCAAAAACCCAAAACATTTTGATTTGTAGTGCAAATAATCATAATGACAGTGTGATTGTACAACCCATATTCGTCGAGAGTGGATCCCTCTAGAGTCAAAGTTAGCAAGTCAAGACAAAATTCAGAGTCAACGCGCAAGACGGCAGAAGGCCTGAGCGAGTATGACGAGCTCCCCTCGCTATCCAGGTAGGCGACTAGGTCGGTTACTCGCTCAGCCGAGCAAGCTCCCCCCAAGAAGTCGCCTAGTTGTTAGTGTTGGGTTTTGCTAGGATGGCATAACACTTGTGCACGCAGCGGAATAAAAGAACAAGAAAACCCAAAATAGTTCGGATCGGCCAATATTCATGATTCAAAAAGTAAAACTTGTTGTGAATAAGATTACCTTTGTGGGATTGAGTCTATACTCAACCTAGATGCTCCATAAAAATCAGTCGACCACTTAGCGGCTCAAGTCCTGAGCGTAAAAAGTATATCCGCGCCTCTACAGGAAATCCACAAGATCGGGAGAACCCGTAGCTACTTGTCGAACAAGCAATAGGTTGGGAAAGGACACTCAGCGTCTCCACAAACTGCTAGATCTGTTGAAGGAGAGGCGGTGGCGACGCTCGACGGGATCGGGATCAGCGACAACGACAGCGAAAGGCGAAAAAACTTCCGTCGAGAATCTATGGCTTCCGTCTTTTCCCACAGTACGGCTTGTGTGCTTGAATAGTAAGTCTATTGAAGAAACCATAAAGACTTCTATTTATACCCAAGGAATAAACAAAACAGTTCTCGTCGCTATTGGCAGACCCAAGACTTAGAGTATAGAACTTCGGCCAAACAACACTTGTCTCGACGAATTGTCGAGTAACTATGGTATATACGACGAATCGTCGAGTATCATTACATACCCGGCAAATCGTCGAGTATCCATAGGATACAGGACGAACTCAATGCAATCCTCAGCTGAATCAACAATTGACTCTGCGAAGGCGTTGAGTGGACCTAACTCTGTCAACGCTTTCTATGTCATACTCAACGAATTGTCGAGTATCATTCATACTCGACGAATGGCGTTGAGTGCACTCAATGCACTTAATGCCAAAAGCCAGATTCGTCGAATGACATTGAGTGAACACAATACACTCAACGCCTAAGTGCCAGATTCGTCAAGTAAACCCTTTACTCGACGAAGGCTTGAGTGAACTCAACACACTCAACGCCTGAGACCCAGACTCGTCGAATCAACACCTTGAATTAACGAATCGTCGAGTATAGTCAATACACTCAACGCTTAAGTGTCATTCTCATCGAATCAACACTTTGACTCGACGAACCGTTGAATATACTCAACACACTCAACGCTGCTATTCGACGAGTTAACACTTAACTCGACGAAGGCGTTGACTTGTCTCAACGCACTCGACACCATTAAGCTACGTTGAACTAAGTCTTATCAACTCATCATATGAGTTAAATCATACAAATCCATATCTCTAAATTTCTCCACAATCTTATGTGCGACCTTGATAGGCTCATACTGAGTTGGCAGTGAGGCGACATGCTTGATCACGTCCAGATCATAATGGTAACACCAACGGTCTCCCACTTGATCTTAAAAGTATCAAACAAAAGCTTCACAAACAATGGACGACATCTAGCAATACAACATTGTTACCCAAACAGTAAGAGTTTATATAAACTCAAATGCCATTGTAACCAATGTTATAGTGTTGTCATGTCCCTTCATCCCTTACAACCGGATAAAACTAGAGGTATAGACTGTATCACCCTCATAATTGTTCAATCCCAGTTTACTGATCTAAAATAGACTTCCAGAAATTGGTGAACTCAATATCATATATTGACTCAACCAAACATGGTCATGCATTTCTCAGTCTCATTCCATCAAGGGGCCCATGGATACAATTCTTGTCATAAAGGAGTACAAATTCAATCTCTGCTCACACGCAAACACCCAAATGATTTGTAACGTACCCAATAACCACCTTTATCATCCAACTTTCTCAAGACTGGACTTTTGATGGCAACAAAGCACGCTCTTCCTCACTCGATAAATGTTGTGACTTCAGGTCAAAGGACCACAAACACCATTGCCACTTGAACCATACTTGTGACACGTTTATACAACAATCCACAAAGTATTCTCATGGTGGGTGTTGAGTAGATTGGTCACAATGTACTTGATTTGAAGAAGTCCTTTCAGCTCAATGATATACACATAATTATATTTGATGGATGTTAAGTTTATGTGTGCACGCAAATAAAGCTAAGTACAATAGTGTCGAGACACTCAGGACTAGTGTCAACACACACTGAACAAGTTGTGTCGAGAAAAAGAGAAGTTGTGTCGATACTAAGGACAAGTGTCGACACACTCTATACAAACAGTGTCGATACTGAAGACAACTGTGTCGACACTCAGGACTAGTGTCGACACACTTCACAAGCTGAGTCATGACTGGAAGCAAGCTATGTCGACACTCAGGACTAGTGTCGACACATCATACATAAGTTGTGTCGAGACAAGTTGAAGGGTTGTGTCGACACATTCAGAAGTATGTCGACACCACTACAAGAGTAGTGTCGACACCCAGGACTTGTGTCGACACATTCAACAATCAAGTTTCAACACTTCAAGCATATTTGTTTCCTAAGTACAGAAATCAAGACGGAGGTACTGACAACTATCAGAACTATTAGATGTCAGTTATTAACCGGATCAGACGGTTACTCCTAACAGAGCCTATTTAAAGGGATCAACTCTTCAGAAAAGTAACAAGAACAATTTGGTGAAGACAGATCTTAGAAGCATCAACTATAATTTAGAAAGTGGAGAGAAGCCAGATCAAGAATCATCTTCAATATTCTCCAGCCTAGATCTACCCTAATTTCAACTTCAAGAAGCTTTGAAAAGCTAAGAAGGGTTGGATCAGATCTATCTTGACAAGATCAAAGGAAGCAAACATATCAGGATCAGATCAAAAAGTTGTTATTCATTTCTCTCTTGCTGGGTGATATTTTCTGAATCTATTTCTTTTACCTTCATTAATTGTGTAAGATTTACTTGTAGATCTGAGTGTAGGAGAATCATTCTCTTTAAGTTGTAAGACTGTGTTATAAAGGATGGGGTAGGGCTGTGATTGCCTCAGGTAGGATAAGTAGGTATTTCTCTGAGTTGTAGGGTAGGATTTGCTTGAGGAGTAGGAGTGTGGATTCATTCTGAGGTAGAGTTCTTGGGAAGAACTTAAGGTGTAGGATCTTAGTGATTTTAGTGGCAAGACTTGTATAGTCTGAGTTGTAGGAGCCAGCTGAGCTCTGAGCTGTAAGATCTGAGGATCTGAGTAAAAGAAGGAGAAGGAGTTCGGCCGAATCTAGTACATTGCTAGATAGGCGAAGGGGGAAAGTGGATGTACCCATAAATTGGGGAATCACTATAAATCAGTGTGCATTGTGTTGTGATTGCTGATTGATGTGCTGTGATAATTTTTAAATTGCTGTTAAAATTATCTTGTTTATCTGACTGTGTTAATCAACATAAAGTATAACTCTAAATTTTTAAAGGGGTAGCCATAGTTTAGATTGGACCTATTCACTCCCCTCTAGGTCATTCTTAATCCTAAAGCAAACATTTACAGTGGGTCTGTCCAGTACAACTTGTTCATAACAAGTAACCATGTGATGACTTGATATCACAATATCATGACCTGTGAGGACGGGTCATCAGTCAACGCACATGCTAGTCTTAAAGGTATCATCATCGCCCTTAACTTCTAAGATGATACGACGACCAGTGACCGTTTAAGAATGAAGCTTCTAAGATCACAGGCTCTCACTTTCAAGTCACTACTTGACTCCTATGGAAGCAAACATTCTAAGGACATTTATACAGTTAACTACTCTATCACAAAAGAAATAATAACATAATAAAAGAACTTGCCAAAATATATGTTGGAGTTAGTGACCGGGCGGTCTGGCGGCTTGTCTTGGCGGATTGAAGACCGCGCGGTCTGGCGGATTCCCTTCAGCAGTTTGGTTGTTGGGTTGTTGTTGTCTGGAGTCCAAGCAGTCTAGCGGTTTGTCTCAGGCGGCTTGGAGATCGGGCGGTCTAGCGGTCTCCCATGGCGGCTTCTCTCTCTCTCTTTGGTGGTAGCCGAGCGGTTAGCCCTTCTCATCTAACCGCGTGACTTGTGCAGTTTGTTTTTTGTATAGGCCGCTTAGTCCTGTAAATTTTTAGTCCCGCATCTCTAATTTGTATTCTCTCTTCTCTCCTCCATTCTATAAAAGGGAGGTCATACCTTTGTAATAAATACTTTTTTCAGATAATAAAATTTCTGTTATACCACTTCCAATTTGTTCTTGTTCGTTTCTTACATGGTATCAGAGGACTCGATCTACTCCTCCTGATTCTGTGTGCCTTTTCTAACCGCGCGACCTGTGTGCGCGGCTTGCTTCTTCTTCTCGCGACCTGTCCTCGCGGCTTGTTTCTTCCACCTGCTTGCGCCCTGTTCGCGCGGCTTCTTTCTCTCCTTGTCGTTGCCCTTTGTGTGTGCAACCTCTTTGGTTCATTTTTCTTCTCGCTGCGACCTATGCTTAGTCGCCGTGACCTCTTCTTTAGTCACCGCGACCTGTCACCGCGACCTGTTAGCCTTGTTCGCCTTGTTTGTCTTCCCGCAAACTCTTCTCCTTCTTCTTCTGTTCGAGCGGTCTGCTTTCTAGCCGCTCGACTTCTTTCCCTCTACTTGGTTCTGAGGCTTGGTCGTGGATTTTCTTGCCGTTGGTATCAATCATCGTGACCACCGCATATCTCTTTCTCCTAACCGCTGCGATTTCTCCCGGTTCGCGCAGCTTGTTTCCTAACCGTACAGTTTGCTTCCTAACTGCGCGGCTTCCTGTTGTTTTCTCCTATGGCTCTTTCTGATGCTTCTACTGCCACCACTCCTATCGCCAATCCGGCTCCGCCTCTTCCTCCTACTCCTTCCGGGAACCTTGGCACCGTTTCCAAACTTGTAGGCTCCAACTACCCGGATTGGAGTGTCTCCTTCACCTTTCTCCTTCGCTCGCAACGCAAACGCCACCATCTCTTTGATGATCCTCCTCTCACCACTTCACCTCTCTTTGATGACTGGGATGCGAGTGATGCGCTTGTGCGTACTTGGCTCGCTAACAGCCTCTCCGATGAATGCCTTCCCATCATCCGTCATGATGAGACGGTCAAGGCCGTCTAGCTTCATCTTGCCGCTCTGTACTCAAAGGGGGCTAAGACGTCCCGCATCTATACGTTGTATGCGGACCTCTTTGCTCGTCCTTACTTGTCTCCTGTTGCTACCTACCGACAGGTTCAGGCTCTCAGGGCTGAGATTTTTCATAATCGCCCCTTTTCTGCGGATTTGACTCAAGAACACAAGCACTTCCAGGAGCTTCTTGTTGTGTGTTACCTTCTCCGACTTCCTGATACTTATGATATGATCCGCCAATAAATTTTGGGTGAGGCAGAATCTCCTACCTTAGATGTCATCGCTGCCCGCATCGCCGCTGTCACCTCCCTCCTTCAGCGCCCGCTTCTGCCTGCTCCTCCTCCATCGGACAACTATGCTCACCAAACTCAGCGGAGTGGCTCTAGTAGCCGTAGTCACCAGTGTAGCGGCGTGCTCCTTCCCACTACCTTTGCTCTCACTATGGCCACACCGGCCACACGGTGGATCGATGCTGGATGAATCATCCCCATCTTCGCCCCTCGAGTGACTCTTCCGTCTCTTCATCCAAGCCGTATGCCTCTGTGGTCACATAATCAGGTAGTGCCCACGTGGTGACTCAAGGTAAATGGCTTATCGACTCTGGTGCGACTAATCACATGACGAGAATCCTCAGTGCTTCTCTCTCCTCGAACAGCATGATCGGTTGCCTCCTGTCCTCGTTGCAGACGGTTCTCCCTCCCTGGTTCATGGGTAGGGAGTGGTTCATGTTACTCCGTCTCTTCGCCTAGCGGACACTCTCTATGTGCCCAAATTTCCGTGCAACTTATTGTTGGTTACCTCTTTATGCAAGCAGCTTCAGTGCTCTGTGACGTTTACTCCGACTTCTTGTTCTTTTCAGGATCCGAGCTCCCAATGGACAATTGCTACTGGGATTGAGAGCGGCGGCCTCGACTTCCTCGACAACATTTCCGCCATGTCTGCCTTCTCTTTTTCTTATACGGATCTTCTCCAGTGGCATCTCCGCCTCGGTCATCCTCCTCCACGACTTCTACATCAGCTTCTGCCCCACCTCCCTCCTTCTAGTACTCCTCTCAACTGCGATGCTTGTCATCTTGGCAAGCACCACCGTTCCTCCTTCTCGCCGAAGCAAGGTCGGGGCTCTACCCGTCCGTTTGATCTAGTCCACTCCGATGTCCGGGGACCTGCTCCTACCCTCATCATTGGTCGGGGTAGTTCTTATTTTGTTACTTTTATTGATGATTTTTCTAGATGTACTTGGGTGTATCTCTTACGGGATCGCTCTGAATTTTTGGAGGTATGGATCTCTTTTTATCAATTAATTAAAACTCAGTTTGATTTTTTTATTAAAACTTTTCGCTCAGACAATGCTAAAGAATATCTAAGTCATGCGTTTACCACTTTCTGTGTGCAACATGGCATTATTCATTAGACTAGTTGTGTTTATACCTCCCAGCAAAATGGGGCGGCGAAACGCAAAAACCTTCATCTCCTCGATGTCGCTCGTACCTTGATGACCCAGATGTATGTTCCTCGCTCCTATTGGGGCTATGTTGTTCTCCTTGTCTGCTACCTCATCAATCGCATTCCCTCCACGGTTCTCCACGGGAAAACCCCATTCTCCATTCTATATCCGGGCAAGGAGTCTTTTCCTCCCCCTCTCCGAATCTTTGGGTGCACTGCCTTTGTGCATGCCCCATCTGCCACCCGTGATAAGCTTTCCCCTCGCTCCACCAAATGTGTCTTTCTAGGGTACTCCACCACTTAGAAAGGCTATTGTTGCTTTGACCCCGTTCTTCGTAAGCAGTTCATCTCTGCTGACGTTACCTTCTTCGAGAATGCCTCCTACTTCTCGGATGACTCCTCTCCTATCCCCCCAGATTCTGATACTCTTATTTTTCCCTTCGTTCCCTCATCTCCTACTGATATCTCAACCCCTACACCATCTCCATCCACTCTCTCTCCCTCTTCTCCGCCACCGTCTCCCTCATCTCTGCCGTCGTCGCTCGCTACTCCCGGGCCAGCTCTCTCTGCCACGAATGCTCTGAATGCCGAGGGACCCGCCGAACTGGATCTTTCTATAGCTCTTCGTAAAGAGGTGCGAACGTGTACTATATACCCCCTTGTTATTGTTGTTTCATATGATCGCCTTACCTCTTCTCGCAGGGCCTTTACACTGGCTATCTCTGCCACTGCCACACCTCGTTCCTACCAAGAGGCTCTTGTTATTCCTCACTAGAAGATGGCCATGGATGAGGAAATGGCGACCCTAACTGAGCGGGGTACCTGGACTCTTATTCCTCCTCCCTTCGGTACTGATGTTGTTGGCTGTCGCTGGGTCTTTGTGGTCAAATTTGGCCCGGACGGCACTGTGGATCGTTATAAGGCACACCTTGTTGCTAAGGGCTTTACTCAGACCTATGAGGTTGATTTCTTTGACACCTTCTCTCCCGTGGCTCGTCTCAGCACTATCCGGATCCTACTCTCTGTGGCTGTCAATAAAGATTGGCCGATTTCCCAGCTGGATGTCAAGAATGCCTTTCTTTATGGTGAACTTCAGGAGGCTGTCTACATGGAGAAACCTCCTGGGTATGTTGCTTAGGGGGAGACACGAGTATGCTGGCCGAAGAAGGCAATCTACGGCCTCAAGCAGAGCCCTTGAGCTTGGTTTGACAAGTTCAGCGGCATCGTGGCGGCCGTTGGTTTTTTGTACGAAGCTCTGCCGATCACTCGCTATTCATTCGCAAAACTTCCTCGGGACTGGTGGTTCTTGTTGTGTACGTCGATGATATTCTTCTCACTGGCGATGATCAGGAAGGGGTATCCTTGACAAAGCGACATCTTCGTCAACATCTGGTCACGAAAGATATGGGCTCTCCGAAGTACTTTCTAGGGATCAAAATCTCTCGGAAGCCCAACTTCTTAGTCCTCTCCCAACGTAAGTATGCTCTTGATCTATTAAAAGAGGCAGGATTGACTGGAGCCAAACCTGCCCGATGCCCCATGGAAACTAGAGAAGATAAAACCTGGACAGATGATTCGCCTACTCTTTCAGATACTACGCGGTACAGGTGTCTGGTTGGTAAGCTCATATATCTTACAGTGACTAGGCCTGACATTTCCTATGATGTGGGCAAGGTGAGTCAATTCATGCAAGTGCCTAGGGAGTGCCATCTGCAGTCCGCCTTGCGGATCTTGGAGTATGTCAAAGCAGCGCCTGGGAAAGGATTACTCTTTTATAAGAATGGTCATCTGAGGGTTGAAGCATACTCAGATGCGAGTTACGCTAATGACAAAGGGGATGGCAAGTCAACCTCGGGTTTTTGCACCTTTGTTGGGAGAAATCTGATGAGCTGGAAGAGCAAGAAGCAGTCTGTTGTTTCTAGGTCCAGTACAGAAGTAGAGTATCGTAGTATGACGTCGACTACTTGTTAGTTAAAGTGGTTGCGGGCACTCATGATGGATTTAGGAGAGGTCTACAACTATCCTCTACCTATGTTCTGTGATAACAAGGCTGCCATATACATCTCCAAAAATCCTGTCTTTCATGAAAGAACCAAGCACATTGAGGTAGACTGTCATTTCATTCGTGAAGAGATTTTGAAGGAATAAATTTGCACTCCCTTCGTCACTTCTGATAAAGAGTTGGCTGACAACTTCACCAAGCCAGTTTCCGTCTTGTTTCTTCATATTTGCGACAAGCTGGGCATGATCGATATATATGCTCCAGCTTGAGGGGGAGTGTTGGAGTTAGTGACCGGGCAGTCTGATGGCTTGTCTTGGTAGATTGAAGACCGCGCGGTCTAGCGGTTTCCCTTCAGCGGTTTGGTTACTGGGCTGTTGCCGTCTGGAGTCCAAGCGGTCTAGTGGTTTGTCTCAGGCGGCTTGGAGACCGGGCGGTCTAGCGGTCTCCCATGACGGCTTCTCTCTCTTTGGTGGTAGTCGAGCGGTTAGCCCTTCTCATCTAACCATGCGACTTGTACGGTTTGTTTTTTGTATAGGCCACTTAGTCCTGTAAATTTTTAGTCTCACATCTCTAATTTATATTCTCTCTTCTCTCCTCCATTCTATAAAAGGGAGGTCATACCTTTGTAATAGATACTTTTTTCAGATAATAAAATTTCTGTTATACCACTTCCAGTTTGAACTTGTTCGTTTCTTATAATATATAAATGAAATGCATACAATACTTTATTCATCAAATGAAATATTATAGCCAACAAATATACAATCCATAAGACTCCTATTAAAGTTGATCATTCAGGTATCATATACTCATAGATCTAACATGACCATCATGCTTTCTCTCTGCGAGAGGCTTTCTTAGTGGATCCGCAATGTTCTCCTCAGTCGGCACTTTGCAAATGCTCACATCTCCTCGATCAACGATCTCTCGAATTAGATGGAACCGCCGAAGTATATGTTTGGAGCTTTGATGAGATCTAGATTCCGAAGCAAGTGCAATTGCACCGTTGTTGTCATAGTAGATAACTACATGACAAACAATGCTAGGAACTACATCTAACTCGTCGATGAATTTCCTAATTCATACAGCCTCCTTCGTTGCATTTGCAGCGGCGATATACTCGACCTCAGTTGTAGAATCAGTAACTGTCTCTTGATTGGAACTTTTTCAGCTAACAACACCTCCATTTAGGCAAAATGTGAACCCTGACTGAGACTTTGAGTCGTCTCTATCAGTTTGGAAGCTTGCATCCATGTAACCCCTTACAATGAGCTCTTCCTCTTCGCCAAATACTAAGAACGTATCCTTAGTCCTTCTCAAGTACTTCAGGATGTTTTTGACGGCTATCCAATGACTTTCATCGGGATCAGACTGATACTTACTAGTCATGCTCAAGGCATAAGAGACATCGGGTCGAGTACATATCATTGCATACATGATTGACCCAATTGCCGAAGCATATGGAATCAAATTCATGCTGTCCTTATATTCAAAAGACTTAGGACACTGGTCCTTAGAGGGACTCACACCATGAGATATGGGTAAGAATCCTTTCTTGGACTCAAGCATGCTGAACCGTCTCAACACCTTTTCGATGTACGTACTTTGGGTCAAACCCAACAACTTCTTCGATCTATCTCTATAGATCTTAATACCAAGTATATAAGTCGCTTCACCCAAGTCCTTCATAGAAAAACAGTCCCCTAGGTTGTTCTTAATAACTTGTAGGGTCGGTTTGTCATTCCCGATCAGCATGGAAGTCCAAGAGACAATCATGTATTGCACTCTCTTCTATGGAATCCAAATTCTACGCTTTATCTTCAGCGGGAGAAGAAGTAGAGTGGATAAGAGATTTAGTGATGAACATTCCAGTGTCGAGTTTGAAATTGAGTTCTGTTGCAGTTTACTGCGGCAATCAGCCTATTAAAATGATTGTTATGAACACTTTGTTCGATAGCAAAAAAGGCAACTAAGGATAAAACAAGCCTGGTTGACTTCCCTCACGAGTCAAGGGGTTGTGACCCTAATTGATGTAAGGTCGAAAGATAATGTTACATACGCCCTACCAAAAGGCTTAATAGACCTCTCACAATCAAGACATCGGGGAAGATGAGATTAAAATTCATTGAAATATGAAACTTTTCTCTTATTTTTATGTTTTAATGGTAAGAGCCTATAATTGCAACATTCAATCATCTAATAACAGACTGAAAACCCCAAATAATTTCTTAATGAAAACCCAAATGGTTGGATGCTAGTCATTCCACATTTGATGAATTAACATCTTTTTCATTATAAGTTGATTCGAGAATTATTCAACTTGGAATAGAAAGTCATTGTACGAGTTAATCTAACATTAGTGATCATAACACATTATTCCACATCTGATAATATTGCAAATGACGGTATGCCGATTCATATGATAAGGTACATAGTGATCACTTTTCACGACGTCCAACTTTGAGAAGCCTATTTTAACCCATAAATGGATCTCTGCAGCTTGCATATTTTAGTAGCTTCACCCGGAGATACAAAACCCTCGGGTTGTGTCATATACACTTCCTCAAATAGGTTTCCATTTAGGAAAGCCGTTTTGACATCCATCTTCCAGATCATGTAGTAATAATACGCAGCAATAGCAAGCAGAATTCTGATGGACTTAACCATGGCAATAGGGGAAAATGTCTCATCATAGTCAATACCATGAATTTGCTTGAAACCTTTAGCCACCAGTCACCCTTTGAATGTCTGTACATTCCCATCCATGTCAGTTTTATTCTTGAAGACCCACTTGCACCATATGGGTCGTACCCCTTCAAGTGGTTCCATCAATGTCCAAACTAAGTTTTCATACATGGACTCCATTTCAGATTTCATGGCCTCAGGCCACTTCTCGGAGTCTGGTCCACTTATAGCCTCTTGGTAGGTCGATGGCTCATCATTATGATCCATATGCAACACATTACAGATTTGAGATATGAGAAATCCATATCACTCAGGCTCAAACCTTGGCCTACCAGATTTACGTGGAACTTGTGTTTCCTAAGCAGGTTCTCTAGCTACAACAACTTGTAGTCCTGACTCAGGTTCCAATTCCGGCTCATTTAAATTTTCTGGTTCTTGAACTTCTTCAAGTTCTACCCTATCAGCCTTTCTACTTAAGAACTCTTTCTCTAGAAAGACACCAGTCCTTGCGACAAACACTTTGCCTTCGAATGGCAGGTAGAAATAGTATCATTTAGTGTCCTTAGGATACCCCACGAGATAACACTTAATTATCTGATTTGGGTTCCAGCTTATCAGGTATTTGTCATCGCACGTATGTCTCATAGCCCCAAACCTTAATGAATGATATACTAGGACGCTTCTCAGTCCATATCTCATATGATGTCTTTAGAACCGCTTTTGTTGGAGCACGATTTAATGTAAAAGCAGTAGTTTCTAGAGCAAAACCCCAAAAATAAACAAACATATATGCACGGCTCATCATCGATCGTACCATTCTAATAGAGTACGATTCCTCCACTCAGACACATCATTACGTTGCGGTGTTCTAGGTGGAGTGAGCTGTGATACAATACCACACTCTTTTAAATGATAACAAAAATCATGACTTAGGTATTCGCCACCTCGATCAGATTGGAGTGTTTTAACCTTCTTACCCAATTGGTTCTCTACTTCATTCTTAAACTCTTTAAACTTTTCAAAAGTTTCGGATTTACACTTCATAAGATACACGTATTTGTATCTACTGAAATCATCAGTAAATGTAACAAAGTAGAAATACCCACCTCTAGCCATAGAACTCATGGGTCCGTATACATCACTATGTACTATATCCAAGAGATTATCATCCCTCTCATTATTTCCAGTGAAATGAACCTTAGTCATCTTGCCTAACAAATAAGATTCGAATCTCTCAAATGATTCATAATCAAATGAGTCAAATAGTTCTTCTCTATGGAGCTTGGATATATGTTTCTCATTTATATGCCCAAACGATAATGCCAAAGATATGTAGGGTTTGAGTCATTCGTTCTTAGTCTCTTAGTATTTTCTATATTATAGATTTGACGGTATAAGTTCAAAACATATAAACCATTAAACATTTGGGCTACACCATAACAAACATCATTCTTAAATATTGAATAACAATTATTCTTAATTATAAAAGAATATCCAATCATGTCCAAACACGAAATAGATATAATTTTCTAGTTATGGAAGGAACAAAATAATAGTTATCTAGTTCTATTACAATCCCATTGGGCAAAGATAGACGATAGACACCTACAACGACAACAACTCTTCCTCCATTGCCAACATGTAAGTCCACCTCCCCTTTACTCAACATTCTTCTCCTTCCCAGTTCCTGCATATTTATACAAATGTGAGAATCACATCTGGTATCCAATACCCATGATGAATGAACAGAAAGGTTTATCTTTATAACATAGATACTTGAAGCGGAAGTCATACCTCCCTTCATCTTTTGCAGACTCTTAATGTACGAAGGACAATTCCTCCTCCAATGACCAGACTTAGGTCCCACCTTCACCTTCTTGAAGCTCTTGACCTTGGTCTTGCCTTTATGTACCATCAATATGGGGCTAACAGACTTGGCCTTCTTCATATTGATCTCGGTAGTTCAAACATGCCTAGGATCTCGGGCAGTGTCTTGTCTATTTCATTCATGTTATAGTTTAAGACAAAATGCTCATAACTATCCGGCAACGACTGCAGGATCAGGTTTGTGGCCAACTCTTGGCCCAGAGGGAATCCTAGTCTCTCATGGTTCTCTATATACCCAATCATCTTGAGTAGGTGAGTCCATATTAGGTCCCGAGCTCCCATCTTACACTAAAACAAGCCTTAGTGACGTCAAATCTCTCTTGATGAGCTTGCCCTTGATACATTTTCTTGAGATGCTCATCAATTTCCTTGCAACCCATGTTCTCATGTTGCTTTTGGAGCTCAGAGTTCATGGTTGTAAGCATGAGACATTCGACGTCTAAGGTGTCATCAAGATACTTCTTATAAGCATCCTTATTAGCACGAGATGCATTCCTGGCAGGCTCTTCAAGGGATTCCTCTTCCAAAATATAGAGCTTGCCCTCTTTCCTGAGAACAATTCTCAAGCTCCTGTACCAGTCCAAATAATTAGTCCCACTCAGCTTTTCCTTCTCAAGGATGGCTCTGAGGGACAGGGTGCAGTGTGAACTACTAGCTATGAAAATTCTATAAGGATCAAGCAAAGTAAAATCAGCACTACATTTCAAAATACATTTTATTCATTCGATAAAGACTTTAATCAAAATAACTCCCACTATTTTTATCAAACTTATAACCCTCAATATCAATTCAAAGAGTTTATGCGAGTAACTCTCTTAGTGGACAAAATCCATATTACACTAACACTATGAGTCAACTTTGGCTTTTCTCTTACAATACAACTATTTAGGTAAGCAACTCTTGTCGATTGCATTACAATGTAACTCCTGTATGGCTGGTGAATAATTCTTTATTAGCATCCATCAAATGGTGCATGCCAACCCTATGCCTCTGGGCACTCAACCTTTGAGGTCACCTAGTTAAGTTTGACCCAATATCGACAGTAGGATATCACAATTATCTACTCACACCCTTACCAAGATAGATTAATCCACCTTGCTTTGGCAAGCCCACACTTTATCGATCGAGGCAGAAAGAGTGTCATCCATCAGAAGGCATCTGAATACTTAATATTGCTTAAGGGATTTTTAAACAATTGATTAACACTAAATTATGGCTAACTATTAACTAGTGTGCACATCCACAAAATAAAATTCAACAGCAATCATAATCCAAATGCATCCTAGATGTGCACAATAAAATCATCAACACTAGAATATCTGGGCTAAATATGAACATATAGAACCTTTCTAAATCCTCATATTTACATGCACTGGATATGAGCAACACCAACTCCACTTACACAGTAGACAAGCTCGTCTCTCTATGTGAGAATCAAAATCTAACACATACTTGGTTTCATAAACCAACAAGAGTGATGGTTACTGTTATGGAGTAACAACAAAGAAATCATATGCGTTCTTGGTGGAGTTCTAAGAATAGATTTATACATTTTAGAAAACTTATAAAAATTTCCAAATCTATATGCCATGGATTTAGCAACTTCTGAAACGTTGAATATTATCGGCAACCTCTCTCTGATACCACTGTTTGGTTTTGCTAGGATGACACAACACTTGTGCACGCAGCGTAATAAAAGAACAAGAAAACCCAAAAGGGTTCGAATCAGCCAATATTCATGATTCAAGAAGTAAAAATTACTATAAATAAAATTACCTTTGTGGGATTGAGTTTATACTAAACCTAGATGCTCCAAAAAAATCAGCCAGCAACTTAGCGGCTCGAGTCTTGAGTGCAGAAAGTATATCCGTGCCTCTACATGAGATCCACACGATCGGGAGAACCCGTAGCTACTTGTTGAACAAGCACTAGGTAGGTAGAAGACACTCAGCGTCCCCATAGACTGCTAGATCTGTTGAAGGAGAGGCGGCGACGACACTCATCAGGATCAGGATCAACGATAGTGACGGTGAAAGGTGTAACAGCTTCCGTTGGGAATCTAGGGCTTCCTTCTTTTTGCACAGTACGGCTCATGTGCTTGAACAGTAAGTCTATTAAAGAAACCCTAAAGACTTTTATTTATAGCCAAGGACTAAACAGAATAATTCCTGTTGCTATTGGCAGAACCAAGACTTAGAGTATAGAACTTCGGCCAAACAACACTTGTCTCGACGAATCGTCGATTATCTATGGCATATACGAAGAATCGTCAAGTATCATTACATACTCAACGAATCGTCGAGTATCCATAGGATACATGACGTACTCAACGCCATCTCAGCTGAATCAACACTTGACTCTACTAAGGCGTTGAGTGGACCCAACTCTGTCAACGCTTTTTGTGCCATACTCAACGAATTGTCGAGTATCATTCATACTCGACAAATGGCGTTGAGTGCACTCAACGCACTTAAATCCAAAATCCAGATTCGTCGAATGGCGTTGAGTGAACACAATACACTCAACGCCTAAGTGCTAGATTTATCAAGTAAACCCTTTACTCGACGAAGGCATTGAGTGAACTCAACGCACTCATCGCCTGAGACCCAGACTCATCGAATCAACACCTTGACTCAACGAATCGTCGAGTATAGTCAATACACTCAACACTTAAGTGTCATACTCATCGAATCAACACTTTGACTCGATGAACCGTTGAATATACTCAATACACTCAACGCCGCCATTCGACGAGTTAACGCTTAACTCGATGAAGGCGTTAACTGGTCTCAACGCACTCGACGCCATTAAGCTAGGTTGAACTAAGTCTTATAAACTCATCATATGAGCTAAACCATACAAATCCATAGCTCCCAATTTCTCCACAATCTTATATGCGACCCTAATAGGCTCATACTGAGTTGGCAGTGAGGCTACATGCTTGATCACTTCAAAATCACAATGGTAACACCAACAACAAGGAGTGGGGCTATAATAAGACCCCCCTTGCTTTGGATTTACCTATAAATAGAACCTCAGAGGTACGAGGAGATGGACTTCGGAATTTTGCAAAAGATCTCGATCAACTTTTTCCTAGAATTCGAGCTAATTTTTTGAATTCTTTCTTCAGAGAGACAGGTTGCGAGCTTGCGACTATCCCTATTAGTCATCGCCTTGACTTAGTCGCCAGCTAAAGTCTACCTTGTACCTTGCTCGACCATTTTTTATTGTGTAGGGGTTGCTTCTTCTAAGCATCCGGGTACGTGGTGGGACCTCCCTACCGCAACACCCGGGGTCCTTTTTGTTGTCTAAATGTTCTTGTGTCCTAGCTCATTAGCTGTCGATCCCGACCACTGAACCGGTAAACTCAGACTGCCTTAATGTGAATTGTGGAGTAAGAGATTTTCTCGGCTTCAACACTTTGGTGCGGTGAGCGTGGATCGCAGCTGAGGAGGAAAGTTTTGCGAATAGGCAAGATGGAGAATGAGGGAGAGCATGAGGAGGTAGTCGGCAATTCGATAGGAGTTAGTAACTATGCGCGGGGAAGCAACTTTGTGAATGTGGTGACGTTTGAAGAATTTGCAAAGAGGATAAAGAGGAGCATCCTCGCAGGATTCCCTCCTCGACCCAATGTCACAGCGACCTCGCCTCGTTGCGTGACACCATTGGAGGAGGAAGCGCTACACAGGAGACCAGGAAAGGAGCGAGCCAAAGAAAGAGAAGAGCGACCAATGAAGTCACGACACCATCCAGCGAGCAGCCATGGGATCAGGTTCCGAGATGTGGAACAGCCGGCGAGATAACGTGATACTCACTATGATAGCGAGTATGACGAGGATACTCGTGAGCACGGGCGGACCCACCTTCGGACATACCCGAGCACGTGCCCGGGTATGATTTTTCGCAAATTTCACCAGGGGAGAACCTTTTATCGTGCATCCTGCTGCTTCCCTTTTCCACGCTCATTTTGCCCTAACCGTTCCCATTTTGCTGCAGTCCGTCGTTTGGCCCGTTCCCGTAGAATCGCTGCTGCAAGGCAAGGCATCGCTTCTGCAAGGCAAGGCATCGCTGCTGCAAGGCAAGGCATCGCTGCTGCAAGGCAAGGTATCGCTGCTTATTCTTCTTCTTCTATTCGAACTTGTATTCTGAATCAGGTATTATTTTGAATTTTTAGTGTTAGTTTCTTGATTAGAAGAGAAGAATTAGAGGCGTGGATTCTGAATCAGCTATTATTTTGAATTTTTAGTGTTAGTTTCTGCCTCTCTGGATTAGAAGAGAAGAATTAGAGGCGTGGATAATGCATTATAATGACGAGTTCTTCGTGTTCATTTGTTTGTGTTGTGACACCTTTCTGGAATCATTAAGGGTTACAATTTTGCTTAAAGATTGAGACTTCTATGCCTATGCTTTCATGTTTGTAATGATTGCTGGATTAAGTTTTTCATGTATGGGATCATAATTTCATTGTGAATTTAAGAGTAGATGGTGGGTATCTATTTCTGAGATTGTGAAAGACTTTATGGTAGAGTTGGGGGTTAAGTTTTTTAAGATTGTCATAAAATATGAAACCAATTGTATTGAGTAACATGGATTGTAAGTTAAAACTTAGGATAACCTAAATCAAGTATGTACTTAATGCGTATTGCCAAGTTTTTTAAGATTGCCGTAAAATATGAAATTGGAATTTGATAATGGAATTGAGTTTAGTTCCACCTATTTTTTTTTTCATTTTCTTTCCCTAGAAATATCATTAGGATTCTTCATCTAAAAATCTTATTAGGTTGTCATTGGAATTGGATAATGAAATTGAGTTCAGTTCCACCTATGTTAAAGTGTGTGTGAGTGTTCATGTGTGTTTGTGTGTTCATGTATGTGTGTGTGTGTGTGTGTTTTCATGTATGTGTGTGTGTGTGTGATCATGTATGTTAAAGTGTGTGTGAGTGTTCATGTGTGTGTGAGTGTGTGTTCATGTATGTGTGTGTTGGTGTGTTTAGGGGGTTGTTCATGTATGTATGTGTTCATGTGTTCATGAGTGTGTGATCACTTATGTGTGTGTGTGATCAGGTATGTTAAAGTGTGTGTTCATGTATGTGTTTGTGTGTGTTCATGTGCGTTAAAGTGTACATGAGTGTTCATGTGTGTGTGTGTGTGTGTGTGTGTTCATGAGTGAGTGTGTGTTCATGTATGTGTGTGTGTGTGTTGAGTGTGTGTACATGTATGTGTGTGTGTGTGTGTGTGTTCATGTATGTTAAGTGTGTGTGAGTGTGAGTGTGTGTTCATGTGTGAGTGTGTGTTCATGTATTCATGTGTGTGTGTTCTATTTTCCACAAACTCAAATTAGTGCAATATAATTTGAAGGATGTAGAGCATAAAGAACCTTAGGAATTTCCCTCGCGGGCCTGGTACGGTCACGCTTGGCCGTAGGGGAATTGCCCCGTGTACCGTCAGGATTTGCCACCGTTTTGAATTCATTCCAGGATAAATTGTTATGGTCACACAATCAAATTAGATACCTTTTTGTGTGTATTTCAAATGTTGTTTTCTACTTAGGTGTTAAATGAACAAGTTTCTTTCAAATGTGAGGTCAAATAAAATTTCTCAAAATTTTCAAGCATCGGGTTCATGTGGTAAAAGGAATCGATCTGAATTTAACTTAGATAAGCTACCTGCTGATCCAGTATTGAGGCAACCTATAAGCTCATATGATGTAAATATACAAGATACGATAAGAAGAAAATACTTGCATAATGGTCATTGTCAACCGATTTTAGCTAATTTTCCACAAACTGAAATTGGAAATAAGTCACGTCGTTTCAACAAAAGCTGATTTAATGAGTTCAAGGATTGGCTTGAATATAGTATAGATAAAGATGCTGCATATTGTCTTTATTGTTACATTTTTCCACAGAGAGGTTGTGATCCGACATTTGTATGTCGTGGTTGGAGATATTGGAAAGATAGGACAATATTAGAGAAACATATTGGAAATCACATGAGTGCACATAATAACTCCAAGAAGATGTGCATAGCTTTAATGAATCAGAAACAAGGTATTCAAGTTGCGTTTTGCAGGCAGGAGGAAACACAACGTATTCAATATCGTGCTCGTTTGTGTGCGTCAATAGATTGCATACGCTTTCTTTTGAAACAAGGGTTGTTTTTTGGTCGACGAATCACGTGATGTGTCCACAAAAGAATAAATGGCTGTGGTTTTACGCTATGTTACTATCAAAGGTCTTATTATGGAGCGTCTTCTTGGGTTTGTTCATGTTACAGACACAACTGCCTTATCATTAAAGAAAGCTATTGATATTTTTTTTGCAAAATATTGCCTAAGTATTTCTAAATTGTGGGGTCAAGGTTATGATGGTGCTAGCAATATGAGGGGTGAGTTCAAAGGACTGAAAACATTGATATTGCAGGAGAATAATTGTGCTTTCTACATTCATTATTTTGTTCATCAACTACAACTAATATTAGTAGCTGTTGTAGAAGATCATATTGAAGTTGCAGAGATTTTCAAGCTTATTAACCTTGTATTGAATGTTGTTGGCGGATCTTGCAAATGACGTGATTGTATAAGAGCATTAGAAGTTGATCAGATTGCTTTAGAGCTTGGTTGCGGAGAGTTGGAAAGTGGTCGTGGGGCAAATCAACCACTTGAATTGAAAAGGGCAGGTGACACATGGTGGAGTTCACATTATGGAACAATATTAAATTTTATTCGGATGTTCTCATCTATTGTCGAGGCACTTGAAATTATCAAGATTGATGGTGTAGATGGGAATCAAAGAGGAATGACCAATACTTTAATTAAAAGTCTCTTGACTTTTAATTTTATTTTTCTCTTGCATTTAATGAAGAATATTTTATCCAAGTCACACGAGTTATCATAAGCTTTACAAAAAAAGATCAAGACATTGTTAATGCAATGAAGTTTGTCAAATTTACAAAGCAGTTAATTACTGTTGAATTTCAGAAATGAAGATCTTGAATAGAACTCCTTCATGGCTGAAGTATAAAAATTTTGCACAAAATACCATATAGAGGTTCCTAATATTAATGAAAGATATATGCAAGCAGGAAGATCAAGACGCAATGAAATAGTGATTACTATCATTTCCGTGTTGAAATCTTCAATACAGTGCTCGATTGGACTTTGAACGAGTTAAATGATCGTTTTAATGAAGTTAACACTGAACTACTTTTATGTGTTTCTTATCTGGACTCTAGTGATCGATTTGCCTTATTTGATAAACAAAAGTTAGTTCGTCTCACAGAATTGTACACATCTGATTTCTCACAAGTAGTATTGCAACTACTTGAAGGACAACTTGATATGTATATTATTGATATGCACTCTTTACCAACCGACATATTCTCTCATAGTAAAAGAATTGGTGGCCTTTTAAAACTATTGGTGGAGTTGAAAAAACAAGATCATTATCAGTTGGTTTTCAGACTTTTAAAGTTGGCATGTCTTCTACCCGTTGCAACTGCTATAGTTAAAAGAATGTTCTCTGCAATAAAGATTATAAAAAATCATTTACGAAACAGAATGGAAGATTAATGGATGAATGACTGCATGATCGTTTATACGAAGAAAAATGTTGCTGAGGGCATTACTAATGATACTATTATTACAAAATTTCAAAATATGTGTCCATGAAAAGTGGTCTGTTGAACAGTATGTCATGTGTTTTTTGGTCATTAAATTTTTATTAATTACAATATTAGTTTAAATTTATTTAAGATTTTCATTTAATTATTTATTTTAAAATTGTGCCAGGGTTAAGAAAATTCCTAGTTTCGCCCCTGCTCGTGAGGATGAAAATCGCCACCGTCAGGGAGGGAGGAGCCCCTTCTGTGATGATATCCTAGCAACTCCAGTTTTCGCAGGCTTTAGAGTGATCATCCTGAGATACTACTCCGACAGAGATGACCCGGTCAGGCATCTCCAATGATTCAAGGATGTGATGTCCATCCGCAATATGACTGAGGCCTCTTGCCAAGACCACATCTCAGATAGTGAAGAACTTCATCTGGATAGAGATTGCCTGCAGGTTCGAGATTCCCCTCGTCATCATCACTAACAATGACCCGCAGTTTGCCAGTTTGGAGCTGGAAGAGTTCTACAAGCAGCAGGTACAGATCTTCGATTCGCCTTTGTACATTATCCTCGGAGCAACAGATAAGTGAAAGCCGTCAATAAGTTGATCATCAACCTCTTAAAGAAGGTCACCAATCTGAAAGGAAACTGGGCAGAGCAGCTCCCCTCGGTCCTATGGGCTCTGAGAACCACTCCTAACTCGGTCACAGGGGAACACTTTTTAAGTTATCCCACGGGTCTGAGGCACTCATCACAGTAGAATTTGAGGTTCGGAGCCCGAGTGTTGTAGCTATTGGTGTTACCATTGTGATCTGGAAGTGATCAAGTATGTAGCCTCACTGTCAATGTAGTATGAGCCTATCAGGGTCGAATGTACAACCCCATATTCGCTGGGTAGGACCCAGAGGCATCAACGACTCAGATCAGAAGAGCTCTCGCCTAGGGAGAGCTCCCGCCTTAGAGCAGGCGAGGACGTTCACCATCAATCAACCGAGACCCGCTTCCGACAGAGGCGGCGAGAAGGTTTGCACCTCGTGGAAGGTGGGATCTGGCTCGGTCCGAGAAGCTGGCTCGGTTGGCGGAGGACGATGTGAAGGAACCAATAGTAGGAAAGCAAAAGGAGCAGAGGGAGACAAGAGAGCTGAGAAAAGAGAGGAGAAGTGAAGAACCCCGAGGGCAGGGGCAGCACCAGGAATGGGGGGCCCGGGAGCCGAACAACCGGTTGGGTTGGAGGCCTCAGGAGGGTCGCCCCCAGGGCTAAGGAGGAGGCTTCCAGAGAAGAGACAACCTCCGGGATCCGAGAAGGTTTGATCAGCCAGCGTGGAGGCAGGGACCGAGGGGTCACTTCCCGCCACCGCAAGAAGCAATGGAGATCAGTAGGGGAAGAGGAGGAAGAAGAGTCTGAGGAGCTGGAAGAAGAGGAGTTGGAGAAGGAAGAGGGGGCAGGGTGGCGTTGCCCTTCTGTGACTTCCACAAGGAGGAAGGTCATGCGATGGCCACCTGCCCGGAGTTCTTAGAGATGAGAGAAGATAGAGTATTGGGAGGCAGGATCCGCCGGTAAGGGTCGTGGAAGTGAAACAGGGAGAGGGAGAAGATAGGTGTGAAGACAGAGCAGACGTGGGAACCCGAGGAGGGATCGGGGTGATCCACGGAGGAGTGGAGATTGAGGCAACTCGCAAGGGTAGCCTCCAGACCATGTTTCGAAGGGGGGTCGCCTCGACCTCCCTGGCTCCCCCCAGATGAAAAAAATCACCTTTTCATCAGCAGACATGCCGGACTTTGAGGATCCGTTCTGCGATACCCTCGTGATTCAGACGGTGGTGGAGAACTTCACGGTCTCTAGGATACTGGTGGATAACAGGAGCTCCGTGAATGTGATCTTCAAGAAGGCTTTTGACGAGATAAAGGTTGAGGGGAAGAGGGTCCCTGGCATCAGATGGACCGCTATTTAGGTTCTCAGGAGAGAGGAAGGAAGTAGAAGTGGGAGTAGGGCTGCACGTGAAGTTGGGAGGCGTGTCACGGAACTGCAGGTTCGTGATCGTGGACGCCCCAAGCAGCTACAACGCCATCTTTGGGCGTCCCCTCATCAGCACATTTCGCTGCGTCCCTTCCTCGTTTCATCAATGTCTTAAGTTTAACAACGGAGGGGTGCAGGTCAGTATTAGGGGGACCCGAAGGTGGCGAGGCAGTGCTACATGACGGCGGTTAACACCGTATATTAGATGGCCGAGGCGGAAGAGCTGGAGAGGGAGATGGCAGAGCAGGAAGAGGATGTCGGAGAGGAGGAGGTGAGCCTAAGGGAGGCGAGGAAGGAGAATGCAGAGGAGTAGAGAGAAGTTGAACTGGAGGCCCTGAGGGGCGTGGAAGTCGAGCAGTAGTAGGAGAGCCTGGAGGAGGCAATGGAGGTAGAGGAGAAGCGAGCTGTAGGAGTTGAGCAGGAGAGCCTGGAGGTGGCAGTGGAGGTTGAAGTAGGAAGGGAGGAGGAGTTGGAGCTAGAAGAAGAAGCATGGGTCGGCTGGGAGCAGTCACGACTGGAGCCGACCGAATAAGTGGTAGAAATGGAGGTCTTCACATATACATGACAGGTGCGGAGGGTACGGGTCAGCAGAGGCTTAAGTACTGAGGACCAGGAGCAGGTGAGAGCTTGCATCCAGGGCAATGTCGACATCTTCGCTTGGAGCTCGACGGACATGCCAGGCATTAACGCGGATGTGGCTTGCCATCGCCTAAACCTGGACCCTCGAACTCGCCCCATTTTCCAGAAGATGAGGGCCATCGCCACCAAGTTGGAGGAGCCTATCCGCGAGTAGGTCAGGAAGCTCCTAGAAGCCGACTTCATCTCAGAGATCTAGTATCCAAGATGGATCTCCAACGTGGTAATGATTAAAAAAGGGGGTCGGAACTAACGAATGTGTATCGATTTCTCTTTGTTAAATAAATCATGTCTTAAGGATTGCTACCCCCTGTCTCGAATCGACGCGCTGGTTGATTCAGTCATCAGTTTTTCTGTTATGAGTTTTTTCGATGCTTTTTTCAGGTTATCACCAGATCTGAATGCACCCTCCCGATGTCAAGGACGTCTCCTTCATCACTAGGGAGGGGTGATTCAGTTATAAGATGATGCCCTTTGGGTTGAAAAATGCAGGGGCTACATACCAACACATGATGGATCAAGTCTTCTAGGGGCAAAGGGGGAGGAACTTAGAGGTCTATGTCGACGACCTCATGGTGAAAAGCAAGTGTATGAACACACATCTACGGGACCTAGAAGAGACCTTCTCCACCCTGTGGAGATTCAAGATGAGGTTGAACCCCTTGAAGTGTGTCTTCGGGGCTAGCCGCGAGAAGTTCCTTGGGAATATTTTTACTCCGGCAGGGGTAGAGCCTAACCCGGATAAGGTGAAGGCAATCCTCGACCTAGAATCACCTCGCAATGCCAAGGAGGTCCAGCGCTTGACATGCAAGTTGGTCGGGCTAAGCAGGTTCCTCTCTAGATCATGGGACAAGTGTTTATCATTCTTCAAGGTGTTGAGGGGTAACCAAAGGTTTGAGTGGACCGCTGAATGTGAAGAGGCCTTCCAAGGGTTGAAGAGACAGCTCTCCCAAGCTCCTCTACTTCAAAGACCGAAAGAAGGAGAGGACCTGACCTTGTATCTAGGGGTAGGAATGGAGGTCGTAAGCTCCGTTCTGGTCAGGGAAGAGGGGAATAAGCAGTTACCCATCTCTTACTTGAGCCAGATCTTGAAGAAGGCGGAGCTCCGTTACCCCATCCTGGAAAAGCTGGCATACACTCTGATCATCTCGGCAAGGAAGCTTCAGCCATATTTCCAAGCACACTCAATTAGGTTGGTGAGCGACCATCCTCTTCGCATGATCTTTGAAGGGGTAGAGCACTCGAGAAGGCTTGCCAAGTGGTCCATCGAACTAAGTGAGTTCGACATCTCTTTTGTTCCAAGGCTCTCCATCAAGGCGCAAGCGGTAACGGATTTTCTAGCATACTATGTTGTTGGAAGTCGGGGAAGGGGAGCCGCAGCCGCAGGGAGCATGGAAGATGATGGTAGATGGGGCCTCAAGTAAGTATTCCCTTGGGGGAGGAGTGGTGTTGATAAGCCCTCAAGGGGTCGCTATAGAGCAGGCGGTGGCCTACCACTTTCCAGTGACCAACAACCAAGAAGAGTACGAGGTTGTGATAACCGACCTTCGTTTGGCAAAGGAGCTTGAGATCCAGGACGTGGAGGCCTTAACAGACTCGATGGTAGTAGCATCACAGATCCGAGGGGAGTTTGAAGCTCGGGAGCCTACCCTCGTAAAGTACCTGTCCAAGGTAAGGGTGATCATCGAAGGGTTTCAATCGTTCTCAATCCAACATGTCCCCAGGGAGGAGAGTGCAGCCGCCAATCGATTGGCAAAGTTTGGACCTCGGAGGGGAGGGACCCTCACTGAACTATTTCAGCCAGCGATCGAGGAAGGGGAGTTGATGGAGGTAGGTCGGCGACCCTTGTGGATGGATCCATTGGTAACCTTCCTGACCACCGGCAAGCTGACAGAGGAGGTTAAGGATGCAAAAAGCTTCAAACACAAGGCAGCCCACTACCTAATGTTGGAAGGGGGGTTGCATCGCAAGATGTTGTCAGGGCTCCTAGCAAGATGTGCGACCGAAGAAGAGATCCAGAGGATCCTAGGGGAGGTACACTTCAGCGAGTGTGGCAGCCACTCAGGAGGAAGGATGTTAGAAGCAAGGGTAGTAAGGCAGAGGTACTTCTGGTAGACCCTGAGGAAGGATGCAACGGAATTCGCAAAGAGATGCCAAAAATGTCAGCTATACGCCCCCCTCGAACTCTTGCCTGCTCAATGACTTAGGAGCATCGCGTCGCCATGGCCTTTCGCCATCTGGGGGATAGACTTGGTCGGGCCTTTCCCTCCAGCTAGTGGGTAGAGGAGGTTACTCTTGGTCATGGTTTATTACTTCTCAAAGTGGCTGGAGGTTAAAGCCTTGGCCAAAGTCACCTCGCAAGTTATAAGGAACTTCGTCTGGGGGGAGATCATATGCAGGCACGGGTTACCCCAAGCGATAGTGACAGACAACGGTCCCCAGTTTACCAGCGAAGAGTTCATCAGCTTCTGCGCCCAACTGGGGATAGACCTCAGGTTTTCCACTGTCCACCACCCCTGGAGCAACGGCCAGGTGGAAGTGGCAAATAAAATCATTGTGAACTTACTTAATAAAAAGTGGAGTACTTGAGAGGGAATTGGGTGGTGCAGCTCCCCTCAGTCCTGTGGACCTTGCGAATGACCTCAAATACAGCCACTGGCGAGACCCCCTTCAAGCTTTCTCATGGGTGTGAGGCGGTCCTGCCAGTGGAGTTCGAGGTCCGGTCCCCACGGGTCACGGCCGTAGGCGAAGGATATGATACTTGGAGGTTGGAGAATGAGGAGGGGTTACGCCTCTCGCTAGACATGGTGGAGGAGCTATGGGATGTTGCAACCATCAGACAAGAGGAGATCAAATGGCAGATGGACAGGTATTTTGATAAGCATATCAGGATCAAGCAGTTCGCCGAAGGAGATCTGGTGCTGAAAAAGGTTGACGCAGCGGGAAGGTCGGCTTCCGTGGGCAAGCTCAACCCGAATTGGGAAGGGCCTTACATAGTAAAGGAGGTCCTTGGAACAGGAGGTTATTACCTCTAGGATGTGGTGGGAAGAACCTTGAGCCACACCTGGAGAGGTGATGATCTAAAACACTTCTACCCGTGAGGGAGAGAAGGTGATTGTATTAATGTTTTCAAATGCTATCATAATGTATTCCGTACTTCGATCCATTATCAAATCTTTTCATCTTAAAAAGTTAGAATAAGGGTTGAGAATTTCATCGACACCCCGAGCTCGGCTCGGCCCCAAGTAGACTCGCTGCGCAGGCTATCATCTAGCTGGCAGGCCTGAAGGCTCGCCTGTGGAGGAGAGGTCTTTTTTTGAGAACTTCATCGACACCCCGAGCTCGGCTCGGCCCTAGGTTGACCCGCTACGCAGTCTCTCATCTAGATGGTAGGTCCGAATGCTCGCCTATAGGGGAGAGGTCTTGTTTTGAGAACTTCATCGACACCCCGAGCTCGACTCGGCCCCAGGTAGACCCGCTGCGCAGGCTCTCATCTATCTATCAGGTCTGAAGGCTCACCTGTGGGGGAGAGGTCTTGTTTTGAAAACTTCAGCGACACCCCGAACTCGGCTCGGCCCCAGGTAGACCCGCTGCGCAGGCTCTCATCTAGCTGGCAAGTCTGAAGGCTCGCTTGTGGGGGAGAGGTCTTATTTTGAGATCTTCATCGACACCCAAAGCTCGGCTCGGCCCCAGGTAGACCCGCTGTGCAGACTCTCATCTAGATGACAGGTCTGAAGGCTCGTCTGTGGGGGAGAGGTCTTGTTTTGAAAACTTCAGCGATACCCCGATCTCAGTTCGGCCCCAGGTAGACCCGCTACGTAGGCTCTCATCTAGCTGGCAGGTCCGAAGGCTCGCCTATGGAGGATAAGTCTTGTTTTGAGAACTTCAGCGACACCCCGAGCTAGGATCGACCCCAGGTAGACCCACTGCGCAGGCTCTCATCTAGCTGGCAGGTCCGAAGGCTCGCCTGTTGGGGAGAGGTCTTATTTTTATAACTTCATCAACATCCCGAGCTCGGCTCGATCCCAAGTAGACCTGCTGCGCAGGCTCTCATCTAGCTGGCAGGTTCGAAGGCTCGCCTATAGGGGAGAGATCTTGTTTTGAGAACTTCATCGATACCCCGAGCTCGGCTCGGCCCCAGGTAGACTCGCTGCGCAGGTTCTCATCTAGCTAGCATGTCTGAAGGCTCGCCTGTGGGGGAGAGGTCTTGTTTGGAGAACTTCATCGACACCTCGAGCTCGGCTCAGCCCTAGGTAGACCCGCTGCGCAGGCTCTCATCTAGCTGACAGGTCCGAATGCTCGCCTGTGAGGGAGAGGTCTTGTTTTGAAAACTTCAGCAACACCCCGAGCTCGGCTCGGCCTCAGGTAGACCGTTGCGCAAGCTCTCATCTAGCTGGCAGGTCCGAAGGCTTGCCTGTGGGGTAGAGGTCTTGTTTTGAGAACTTCATCAACACCTCGAGCTTGGCTCGGCCCCAGGTAGACCCACTGCGCAGGCTCTCATCTAGCTGGCAGGTCCGAAGTCTCGTCTGTGGGGAGAGATATTGTTTTGAGAACTTCATCGACACCCCGAGCTCGGCTCAGCCCCAGGTAGACCCGCTGCGCAGACTCTCATCTAGCTGGCAGGTCTGAAGGCTCGCCTGTGGGGGAGAGGTCTTGTTTTGAAAAATTCAGCGACACCCTGAGCTCGGCTCGGCCCTAGGTAGACCCGCTGCTCAGGCTCTCATCTAGCTGGCAGGTCCAAAGGCTTGCTTGTGGGGGAGAGGTATTGTTTTGAGAACTTCATCAACACCCCGAGCTCGGCTCGGCCCTAGGTAGACCCGCTGTGTAAGATATCATCTAGCTGGCAGGTCCGAAGGCTTGCCTGTGGGGGAGAGGTTTTGTTTGAGAACTTCATCGACACCCCGATATTGGCTCGGCCCCAGGTAGACCCGCTGCGTAGGCTCTCATCTAGCTGGCAGGCCCGAAGGCTCTCCTGTGGGGGGGGGGGGGGGGTTTGGTCCTTGAAAGTACTTTAGAGAGGATGTCTTAAGCTAGATAAGAGACACACCCGGAAGGCAGAACAAAGAGGTCTCGGATAAGGGAGGTCTCGGCCAGGAGGTCTCAGCAAAGGAGATCTCGCCAGAAAAAGTTCCTGGAGGGAGGGCTCCCGACAGGGGAACCTTGGCCACAGCGGGAGGACCTAGGTGAAAGGTTCGGTCCACTCGCGCAAGGTAAAGAGGGGTGGTCACCCCTTAAAAGGCCTACCGGCGACGCTCCCGGCAAAGTGGTTCTCGACAGAGCGCGGAAACGACACATCTGCGCCTTGAGCCCTCGGCAGGTTCTATCGATCACTAAGGGAAATTACCCTAGGGAGACCGGGGCCTTGGCGGGAGCGTGCTCAAGAAACATTCAGCTTCAACGAAAAAAGAAATATATATAAAAAATATACTTAATGAGAAGAGGAAACCGAATACAAACACTTGTGATATATATATATATATATATATATATATATATATATATATATATATATATTCCTCAATGTGATTATAAAATGGGAGCATCTCGCTCATTACAGGCAAAAGAAAAAAAGAAAGAGGGGGGGGGAGGTCCCATCTGGGAGAAGCGCTGTATCCACTCAAGCTCTTGATAGTTTTACTTTTAAGACAACCTAAACACCTAGAGGGGGGGGGGGGGGGTGAATAGGTTCTTATTGCTTGTTTATACTTCTAGGCAGAATTCAATTGCAGAAATAAAACATCCAGCACAACAATCACAGAAATTGAAACATCACAGATTGCACAATGTTTTATAGTGGTTCCCCAAGGTTTGGGTACATCCACTTTCCCCCTCCACCTATCTAGCAGTATGCTAGATTCGGCCAAACTTCCACTATTCTCAGATCCGCAGATCCTATAGCTCAGAACCTGAATAGGTTCCTACAACTCAGGCTCAACAGCCCTACCTCAGCCTTGCCTCAAGGCCTACCACTCAGAGAAGAACCTTCTCCTACACTCAGGCAAATAGCCCTACCACTCAGAGATCACCTCTCCTACACTCAGCCTTTATAACACAGGCTTACAACTCAGATCTGTGTAAACAGATCCTACAGAAATTTAGAAAAGATATTTTAATGTCTTGCCTTTGTTGAGAGAGAAGAGGACAAGACACTTCTTGATCAGCTGATGAAATCAACTGAAACTGAGCTTTCTTCAAAGCTTCTTGAATCTGAACTTAGCTGAGTTGATTTCCAAACAGCTTCTTGAGAAACCACTGATGGCTTCCTTCTTCTTCTTCAAGATGACTGGATCCCTCTCTTTCCAACACCTTTTCTGATACTTCAGACTTCTTCTTCTTAGATCTTCTGATGAAGATCTTCTTTAGAGCTTAGCACTTTCTTGAATTGAAACTTCAATAGGATCGTAATCCCCTTTTTTTTTCTTCTTCTTAGATCTTCTTCTCTATCTGATTTTCTTCTGAATATGTCTATTTATAGACTTTCTTCATGGTAACCGGCTGATCCGGTTTCTAACTGTTTTCTGACAGGTCTGACAGCTTCAGTTAAACGGTGGCAACCCACAGCTGTCAAGTCTTTAAACAGTTCCTGTACCTTAGCCTTGGACAGCAAAATGTCGAGACAGTCTGTCAGAAAGTGTCGAGACCAATCTGTCTATCTGTGTCGACACAAGTGACTTTGGTGTCGACACAGTCTTTGATGATGTCGACTAAGTTGCCTTTAAGTCGACACAGCTTCTTCAGAAAATAACTTGGTCTTGACTCTGCAGTGTGTCGACAAAAGTCCTGTGTGTCGACACAGTTGTTGTAGATTCAGAGCTCAGTATGTGTCGACTCAGCCTTCAGGTGTCGACACAGCAATCTTCAATTCTACCAAAATGTGTCGACTCAGTCTTCTGGAGTCGACACAAGCATAGTCGACTTCTGCCAATATGTGTCGATTCAATCTCAAGGTGTCGACACATCCTCCCTGTGTCGACACAGTTGAGGTCGACTATCTTCTTCTGTGAGTCGACTATCTTTCTCTGGTCGACTATCTTTTACTAGTCGACTATCTTCCACTAGTCGACTATCTTTCTCTGGTCGACTATCTTTCACTAGTCGACTATCTTTCACTGTGTCGACACTGCTTCCCAGTGTTGAGGTCGACGATTTTCTTTATGTGTCGACACTGCTTCCCAGTGTCGACATAAATGTGGTCGACTATCTTTCTCTGTGTCTACACCGATATTCTGAAGTGTCGACACAAATATTCTGAAGTTTCGACACAATTTCTTCAGGTGTCGACACGTGGACTTAGAATATTTTTCTGCATTCTTTAATACTTCTTCACCTGCACATGTCAACTCAAAATAACATCAAATATACCTTGATATATATCATTGAGCTAAGTTGGGCTTCTTCAAATCAGGTACACATTTTCCAATGTACCCAACAATCTCCCCCTATTTGGAGAAGTCATAACCCTTATAGCCAATGATATACACCATTTATAAAAAGTATAAACTGATGATATATGACATAACAGGAATACTTAATATAAACAAAATAAAAACAATCCATCACAGAATGAATATTATATGATACCAAACAACATTTTGTTTATAACTTGATAATGTTTGAATACAGAGTTTTACATTTAATGATCAAAACATAACAAAACACTTTGAAAGAACTAAAAATTAAGACTGATCAGGCTCTCATATGACAATCCCTTTGCCAGATTGGATTTGAGCCTTCACAGGAGCTTCAGAATCTTCAGCTAGTTTCTTGCCTTTTAGCTCAGCTTTCTTCAGAGCTTCTTCCTTGAGCCTTTGCCTTTCAAAATAATGAAAGGGCTTTGGAAAGTACTTGCTCGGCTCCTGAGCATCTGGTGGCAGCCTACCCAGCTTGGCTTTTCTTCTAAACTGTACTATTGCCTCTTGCCTGGCTTCATACTTCTGCCATTCCATTTCATTGAACCACTTGCCTCTTTCATGTACTTGGTCTTTGACAGCCTTCCATGCAGTGAGTATAATGTTTCTGGAAGTAGGACTCCACTGCTCAAAGTCTGGCTTAAGTTCAGCCTGCTCTCTAAATCTTTTCTTAGATAGTAGAGCATCTTGCTGTTCTTTCAAAGTAGCCTCAGGCTTATCTACTTTCCCAATAATAACCCTGTTAACCTCCTTTGGAGGACTATATATTCCTTGAACTTGCTGATCAATCATATCAAAATCTGGAGGAGGGTAAATGACTTGGGCAACCTCAGGTTGATTGTCTTCAAGTAGACCTGTTTGTATTCCTGACTCAGCCACCATAGCATCATCACACAAAGGTGGATATCCCAATGTGGCTCGAATACTATTGGTCACCCATTTGGTGTGCTCTGAGCCTGCATGAACTAACAACCTCTCTCCCTTTATGGCTTCTCTAGTAATATGATCTCTTAGATCTTCCTTCTGAAATCTGATTTGTCCATCCAGATAATTCACACCCTCTTTAAAAAATGGTTTTAACTTTAGAAGCTTGTCAGATATGTCCTTTTGAGAGATAGTGATAGCAGTTTTAACAGAATCAATAGCAGCTTGAAATTTCTTATCAAATTCTTCCATTTCCTTTGCTCTAGCTGCAGGCAGGCCTGGAATAGTCTTTTTCAATTCATCAATGATCTTTTGATGAGATTCAGTTAAATTGTCATTCATCCTTATCTGATTTTCCAAAACATAGCTTTGCTTTAAAGCAATATCATCCACTTTAGGGATGATGGACTGCTGTTGTTTTGCCAAATATACCACAGCATTACCTCCCTTAAGGAAGCAATCTGTCATCTCCTTCTTATGCATATTGACTTCAAATCGAATAGACTTTATATCCTGAGCCAAGTCAAATTGCAGGGACTTGTTGTTCTCATCAATATATTTTTCAATAGCCACTCTGTGTTCATCCAATTTCACTTGTAAATCGACCATAAACTTGTTATAATCAAATTCAGAAGAAGTGTGATGTGTTGTAGGCTGTAGAGCCTGCTTATAGCTCTTGCTCCTTCTCTTGAAGACCATAAGTTTTCTCTTCTTAGCCATCCTTGCTTCTTCATTCTCAGAATCAGAAGTACTATCAATTTGAACTCTCTCTTTGGGAGGAGGAGGAACGTCTGCTTCAGTGCCATGTAGTTCAGCCTCAACATGCACAAGCTCCCCCTCAATTGCTTGCTCCACTTCCATTCTATCAGTAACTATTTCATCATTTGGAAATAACTCATCTAGAGTATATTCCTTCTGGGCTGGAACATCTGCAGTATTCAAATCTTGAGATAAATCAATTTGAGCTTCCTCTTGCACTTGCTCAGACAGCTTCTCCCTCTATACTTGTTCAGTATTGGTGATGTCCTGGGCAGGTGAGGACACTTGCTTCCCCTGGACCTGTGCAGAAATAGAAATATTAGAAACGTCTTTTGTAGGAAAATACACCAGCTCCCCCTGCACCTGTACCTGGTCATGAGTAGATACAGCCTGTGTAGGTGAATAAACTTGCTGAGCTGGTATTCTTACTTCTTCTCTTTGAATTGCAGGTACAGTGGCATCCTGAACTTGTGTAGAAGCAGGCTGATCTTCAACCTCTTGTCTTACTTGCTCTTCTTGTGGGTGCTCAGTACTGGTAGCATGACCTGGGGATTTCTCAGGTGAATCCTGCCTTTCCACTTCAGGCATCTCTTTGGTCAGCACCCTATCCCATCTGGAAAATAATCTCATGTCCATCCTTCTCATGTGATTAATTTTTGTTCCAGGTAGTTGTTGCATAACATCAGGAATCTCCTTAGTTAGATATATACTCATTATTCTAGCCAGATTTGGCTTCTTGATTCCTTCCTTAATCTTTTCAAAGATTACAGTGGACCAATCTGTTGGAATTGTAAACACAATCCTGGTCATGAGGCTGAACATATAGGCGGAAATCCTATCATGTCCACCTGGCTTGCACAGAATTACTTTGCCAACCACCTCAGACAGAAACTTGCCCTGTTGATTCATTCCTTTCCTGTTGAAAGCAGCTCCAATTTTCATGGTGGAATCCAATCCACACCATTGAAGAGCCTCCCTTGATTTAGAAGCAGGGACGTCCTCTTCATTCTCAATTATAGGTAATTGAAGAATTGTTCTTAACTTACTTGGAGTAATTTCCACTGTTGACCCATGAACTGCGGATTTTATCTCGTGACTTTCAGAATCTACAGATGCAGAAGTAAAGAACTCATGCACCTCCTTCTTCCATATCTTAGATGGTTTGGAGACCAGAAATTCTAATCCCGAGTCAGAGAGGAGAGAGATAACCCCGTGAACATCTGGTGGGGCAGCAGCAAAGGCCTGGCGCACCAACTCATATCCTTCATTTATATTATCTTCAATCTTTGGCGCCATAGATCAGTCGAGAAAGCTTGAAAGATGAGAGAAAGAGAGAGAGAGGGAGAATGTCGACACAGGGTTTCAGTCTCGAAAACCTTGTAAGCGTGTCGACAGAATGAGTTTTTGACCTATTTATACCTTCTGTTTAAAGAAGATCAAAAGTCGCTAAAAACAGACTATAAGTGTCGACACAGATGGAATGTGTCGACACAAGCTTCTATTGTCTCGACTTCAAGTCCGTCTATTATGTGTCGACACCAATTTGCGGATATGTCGACACCAGAGATATATAGTAGAGCATCAGAAATTCTGTGTCGACTCTTAGTATAAGTGTCGACACAAAATCTGTAAGTGTCGACACCACTATCCTGGTGAAGTCGACACTACATTCCTGGATAAGTCGATAATAAGATTCTTAAGTGTCGACACATATTTTCTGTGTCGACACAATATCTCTGACTTGTCGACATTACTACCCTGAGTCGACACATTATTACTGAATGTGTCGACACCATCTTACTTAGCCAATTTCTGTTTGTTCAACACAACTTATAAGTACTACAAAGTACTTGATACTACTTCAATGTGTCTTTATATCACTTGAATGTCTTGTTACCACTTCAACTTCATTGTTGATGATTTTGTGATTACACTAATCAATGGTTAACATACCTAATTCAATTTTAAATTTATTGAATTTGGTCACATCTAGGGGCTTAGTAAACACATCTGCTATTTGATAATCTATTTTCACAAATTCCAATGAGATGTCTTCTTTTTCTACATGTTCTCTAAGAAAATGGTATTTAATTTCTATATGCTTAGTTCTACTATGAGAAACAGGATTATTAGCAATAGAAATTGCACTCTTAGAATCACACAAAAGAGGTGTTCTACTTACTTGAATACCATAATCCTTAAGTTGATGCTGCATCCATAATAGCTGTGCACAGCAGCTTCCAGCAGCAACATACTCAGACTCAGCTGTGGAAATTGCCACACTGGTCTGCTTCTTACTACTCCATGATATTAGTCTTCCTCCCAGGAATTGACAAGTACCTGTAGTACTCTTCCTATCCTCTCTACATCCTGCAAAATCTGCATCTGAATAGCCTGTTAGTAGAAAATCTCTATTCCTAGGGTACCAAAGACCTAGATTAGGTGTGCCCTTAAGATATCTCAGGATCCTTTTGACTGCAGTATAATGAGATTCTTTAGGGCAGGCTTGGTACCTAGCACAGACACATGTAGCATACATAATATCTGGTCTACTAGCAGTGAGATATAGTAGTGAGCCAACTATTCCTCTATACAAAGTCTCATCAACAGGTTTACCTGCATCATCTTTGCATATGGGCATACTTGTTCCCATAGGAGTTCTCATGGTGGAGGATGACTCCATACCATACTTCTTAATCAATTCTTTGGTGAACTTAGACTGGGATATGGACAAACCATCATCAGTCTGTCTTACTTGGAGTCCCAAAAAGAACTTAAGTTCCCCCATACTGCTCATCTCAAACTTCCCTTGCATAAGTTTGGCAAACTTTTTACAAAGGTTGTTTTGAGTAGATCCAAAGATTATGTCATCAACATATATCTGGACTAAGATGATCTTACCTTTGGATTCCCTAAGGAATAGAGTTTTGTCTATTTTTCCTCTTGAGAATTTATTCTCAATGAGAAAAGTAGACAGGGTTTCATACCAAGCCCTTGGAGCTTGCTTTAACCCATACAGAGCTTTCCTAAGCTTATAAACAAAATCAGGTTTAAGAGGATCTACAAAACCTGATGGCTGCTCTACATATACTTCTTCTTTAAGATCTCCATTCAGAAATGCTGACTTCACATCCATCTGGTATACTTTGAAGTCTTGATAGGCTGCATAGGCAAGGAACATTCTGATTGCCTCCAGCCTTGTTACTGGAGCAAAGGTTTGATCAAAGTCAATCCCTTCTTCCTGCCTGTATCCTTTTGCAACCAATCTTGCTTTATTCTTCACTATTATTCCACTTTTATCTAGCTTGTTCCTATAGATCCATTTTGTGCCAATTATGTTGTGGCCTCTTGGTTTAGGAACAAGCTCCCAGACATTGCACCTTTTGAATTGATTCAGCTCCTCTTGCATAGAATCAATCCAGTGCTAGTCTTGGATAGCTTCTTCAAACTTCTTAGGCTCCATTTGTGACAGGAAACTTGAATGTAGACCTGTGTTTTGATTTCTGCTTCTAGTTTGCACCCCCTGTCTTGGATCACCTATTATCTGATCAGCTGGATGATCTCTTAAATATCTTGTAGCTGGAGGAAGATTCCCTTCTGGTTGAACATCTCCAGCTCCTTCATTTAGCTGAATCTCTTAGTTTTCATCAGCTTCTATAGTGTCTTGTTCTCCCCCTGGACAGAAGCCTTCATTTTCCAATGCTCCATCTTCCTTTGATACTTCAGTAATGGAGAGCTTGTCCATACTTTTGCTTATACCTGTTGAGTCATTTGATCTACAAGACAACTCACAGTTGATTAATCTTATTTCATCAAACACAACATGCACAGATTCTTCAACAACTTGAGTAGTCAAGTTGAAGACTCTATAGGCCTTACTATTTATGCTGTACCCAACAAATATCCCATCCTGGGATTTGGCAGCAAACTTAGTCAAATATGACTTGCCATTGTTAAGTATATAACACTTGCAACCAAAGATCCTAAAGTAAGATAGATTTGGTTTTCTGCCTTTCACAATCTCATAGGGAGTCATTTTGTGGCTTTTGGTGATGGTAGCCCTATTGATTACATGACAAGCAGTGTTAACTGCCTCAGCCCAAAAATATTCTGGGAGAGAGGTGTCACTCAACAGAGTTCTACCTGCTTCAATTAATGTTCTATTCTTTCTTTCAGCAATTCCATTTTGCTGAGGTGTTCTAGGTGAGGAGAACTCTTGAAAAATCCCAAAGTCTTTACACAATTTTGATATGCTTTCAGATTGAAACTCAGTACTATGGTCACTTCTAATTTTGACCACTGTACTATTCAGTTTATTCTGAATTTGCTTTACAAAATTAAGTAATACACTTGGGGTTTCAGATTTCTGTCTCAGAAAGAACACCCATGTGAATCTAGAATAGTCATCTACAACCACAAAAGTGTAGACTTTCCTACCTAGACTGTGAACTGGCATAGGACCAAAAAGATCCAGATGTAGGAGGTATAAGCACCTCACAGAATCCTTGTTTTCAAGGCTTTGAAAGGAGGATTTTGTCTGCTTGTCCTTTTGACAAGCTGAGCATATCCCTTCCTTTATACACTTAACTTGAGGTCCATTCCTCACTAACTCTTTGCTAAAGAGTTGGCCAATTGTCTTGTAGTTTAGATGAGCCAATCTCTTGTGCCACTTAACACAATGAGAAGCATTGTCATCAGCTACAAGACAGATGGAAGAAGCCTTATTCTCACATTCAAAATTAAGACAATATACATTTCTCTTCCTATACCCAGTCAATATGATCTTTTGATCACTTGACCTTTTGATATGACATCCATTTTTAACAAATGAAATGTCATATCCTAAATCACTTAGCTGGCTTATGCTTATTAGATTATGTTTCAAACCTTTTACATAAGCCACTTGAGTGATAGTAATTAGGTTAGAAGAAATGTTACCCAACCCTTTGATGACTCCTTTTTCAGATCCACCAAAGATCACTTTAGGTCCATCTTTGACAGATGAATACTCCTTCAGCAGCCCCTTTGTTCCAGTCATGTGCCTGGAATAACCACTGTACAAGTACCATATAGGGGCATGGCCACTTGGACTATCCTGCAACACAGAATTACTTACCCTTAGAACCCAAGTAAGTCTTGGGTTCTTGGTTCAGGTTAGCATTAATAAAGCTATCATAACCTCTTCTAACAGGTAGACTATTGTTCTTTATAACACTTGTGTTATACCAGCAGTCTAGTGCAAAATGGCCTCTCTTGCCACAGCACCAACATTCAAACTTATTGTATCTAGATCTAGATACATCCTTGTCAGAAGAATTTCTGTTCATTGCTGGTGCTGCAGCAACTTCACCTACTGATTTCTTAAAACCATTTGGTTTATGACCATGAGTAGGCCTGCTTGCATTTACACCCTTGTTCTTCAGAACATTAGTCTTAATATGACCTTGAATATCTTCATGATCATATTTGTTAGAAGGCACTTCCACCTTACTAAACTTTATGGGGATTGAAAGGTTTAGTGGCTGAACAGGAGCTTTGCCTTTCCTCTTGAATCTGCCAGCCCTGGAGTTACCTTTAAATCCTAATCCAGCCTTACCCTTTTGAGTGACAAATTCATCTATCAAGGGTAAGACAGATTTTGGCTTAGAGTAACTAGCCACTAAATCCCTTTCAATTTTAAGTCTGGCCTCCAGACTCTTCACTTGATCATTAGTATAATTAATTGTGCCCATCTGAATAATAGTTATATTCTTCAGCTTGGCAATTTCATTTAATTTTTGATCAATAACTTTCTCTAACTCAGTTGTAGCAACCCTTAGTTCAACAATTTCCTGAGCCTGAGATTTAACCAGGTTCTTGCTTTTCTTAAGGGCCTGCAACAAGTCCCCATACTTGTCTATCAATTGATAGACATCTCCTTCAGATTCAGATGCATCTACATCTCTTGATGCAGATGTAGCTGATTCTTCACTTGTACTACAAATAGATGTAATAGAAGGACATTTTACCTTATTAGGACCAGACTGATTCTGGCATATGTCCTCTTCTGATCCTGCCATCAGCCCCATACACTGATGATCCTTTTGTTCATTGATGGAGTCTAGCAACTACAGAAACTCCTCTTCTTCAGATACAGCATATAGTCCAATATATGCTTCAGCTTCAGATTCTGACTCTGAAGTTGACTGGTCTGTTAGACTCTTATCTTTCTTTGCAACAAAGGATTTCTCCTTCTTGCCTTTCTGATGAGTCTTCTTCTTGTCTGAAGACTCCTTTCTCTTATCAGAACAGTCAACCACTACATGTCCAGGCCTATTGCAACAATAGCAGACAATCTTTGAAGTAGTGGCTTTGCTGGGCTTTGATCTGCTCTTCTCTTTCCTTGATGACCTTTTCTTCTGATAATAGTCATCAACTTGCTGTGATGTGGAAGGCCTAGACTTCCATTGCTTCTTTTTCAAGAACCTCTGGAATTGCCTTGTGAATGCAGCAAAGTCTGCATCTGAATCACAGCTTTCTGAACCCTTATCTGAATTTTCAGAACTATCTTCTACAACTTCCTTAGGAGGAGATGGTGATTTCCTCCTATTCTTTCTAGTGGCTTCTGCATTGAATGCCACAATCTTTTCTCTATGCTCTCCTCTTGAATTCTTTTCTTCCTCCTTCCTCACCATAAGTTGCATTTCATAGGATAGCAACTTTCCAAACAAGGTGGGAGGAGAGATCTCTGCCAATTTAGCCACTTCTCTTATGGCACAGATCTTTGTATCCCAATCCTTTGTTAAGGATCTCAAGAATTTGTCATTCAGTTCATAAGTACTGAAGACTCTTCCATAGGACATAAGCTCATTCACAATTCTATAGAATTTCTTGTAGCACTCAGTTATGCTATCAGATTTTCCTTGTCTAAAACTTTCATACTCCTGATTGAGCATAGATTTCCTGTCCTGCCTTACTTCTTCAGATCCCTCAATGTAGACAATCAATGTGTCCCACATCTCTTTAGAGGTCTTGTAGTGAATCAGATTCTGAAATGTTGAATCATCTATGGCACTAACAATAATGTTCTGAGCTCTTGTATCCATGGTTGCCAAGATGATTTCATCCTTGGTCATTTCTGAATAACTTTTTGGAGTTTGGATATTTGCATCAAGAACTGATACCTTCATTGGAATGAAGGGGCCTTCCTGTATTGTGATGTAAATCCTTGGGTCAGATGCCTCCATAAACAATCTGACTCTTTCTTTCCAAATTCCAAAAATTTCTTTCTTGCATATGGGTAATTTCATAGATCCTAGCTCCTTATGATTCTCACCAGAACCCATCTTTTTGAATCTTGATTCTGCCTTTCAGATCTACCTCAGACTGTTAAGTCCTTTTTGAGGAACCTCCCTCTGATACCACTTGATAGTTTTATTTTCAAGACAACCTAAACACCTAGAGGGGGGGGTGAATAGGTTCTTATTGCTTGTTTATACTTCTAGGCAGAATTCAATTGCAGAAATAAAACATCCAGCACAGCAATCACAGAAATTGAAACATCACAGATTGCATAATGTTTTATAGTGGTTCCCCAAGGTTTGGGTACATCCACTTTCCCCCTCCACCTATCTAGCAGTATGCTAGATTCGGCCAAACTTCCACTATTCTCAGATCCGCAGATCCTACAGCTCAGAACCTGAATAGATTCCTACAACTCAGGCTCAACAGCCCTACCTCAGCCTTGCTTCAAGGCCTACCACTCAGAGAAGAACCTTCTCCTACACTCAGGCAAATAGCCCTACCACTCAGAGATCACCTCTCCTATACTCAGCCTTTATAACACAGGCTTACAACTCAGATCTGTGTAAACAGATTCTACAGAAATTTAGAAAAGATATTTTAATGTCTTGCCTTTATTGAGAGAGAAGAGGACAAGACACTTCTTGATCAGCTGATGAAATCAACTGAAACTGAGCTTTCTTCAAAGCTTCTTGAATCTGAACTTAGCTGAGTTGATTTCCAAACAGCTTCTTTAGAAACCACTGATGGCTTCCTTCTTCTTCTTCAAGATGACTGGATCCCTCTCTATCCAACACCTTTTCTGATACTTCAGACTTCTTCTTATTAGATCTTCTGATGAAGATCTTCTTTAGAGCTTAGCACTTTCTTGAATTGAAACTTCAATAGGATCGTAATCCCCTTTTTTTTCTTCTTCTTAGATCTTCTTCTCTATCTGATTTTCTTCTGAATATGTCTATTTATAGACTTTCTTCATGGTAACCGGCTGATCCGGTTTCTAACTGTTTTCTGACAGGTCTGACAGCTTCAGTTAAACGGTGGCAACTCACAGCTGTCAAGTCTTCAAACAGTTCCTGTACCTTAGCCTTGGACAGCAAAATGTCGAGACAGTCTGTCAGAAAGTGTCGAGACCAATCTGTCTATCTGTGTCGACACAAGTGACTTTGGTGTCGACACAGTCTTTGATGATGTCGACTAAGTTGCCTTTAAGTCGACACAGCTTTTTCAGAAAATAACTTGGTCTTGACTCTGCAGTGTGTCGACAAATGTCCTGTGTGTCGACACAGTTGTTGTAGATTCAGAGCTCAGTATGTGTCGACTCAGCCTTCAGGTGTCGACACAGCAATCTTCAATTCTACCAAAATGTGTCGACTCAGTCTTCTGGAGTCGACACAAGCATAGTCGACTTCTGCCAATATGTGTCGACTCAATCTCAAGGTGTCGACACATCCTCCCTGTGTCGACACAGTTGAGGTCGACTATCTTCTTCTGTGAGTCGACTATCTTTCTCTGGTCGACTATCTTTTACTAGTCGACTATCTTCCACTAGTCGACTATCTTTCTCTGGTCGACTATCTTTCACTAGTCGACTATCTTTCACTGTGTCGACACTGCTTCCCAGTGCTGAGGTCGACGATTTTCTTTATGTGTCGACACTGCTTCCCAGTATCGACATAAAATGTGGTCGACTATCTTTCTCTGTGTCTACACCGATATTCTGAAGTGTCGACACAAATATTCTGAAGTGTCGACACAATTTCTTCAGGTGTCGACACGTGGACTTAGAATATTTTTCTGCATTCTTTAATACTTCTTCACCTGCACATGTCAACTCAAAACAACATCAAATACACCTTGATGTATATCATTGAGCTAAGTTGGGCTTCTTCAAATCAGGTACACATTTTCCAATGTACCCAACAGCTCTCGTTTGAGCTCCCGCGGGAGCTCTCGCCTGAGCCCTTCCCGGATGTCTCGCCAGCAACTGTAGGAGATTTCGGGACATCCGAGGGCGGGGAGTCGGGTGCGCCTGGGGCTTCGGGATGGGCTCGAAAAGCTAGGGGACGATCTGCGGATCGGTAATGGTCTTGCCGGCCTTGTCCAAGCATCCCACATCTCGCAACATCTCGAGGGTTAGTCTGACCGTCGCTTGAGTGTTGCCCTGCAGCAGCTTGTCGATATCGTACTCTGAAAAGTGCCGGCTCCTAAGCCTCTCGTCCAGCGAAGGAGGAGGCGTGAACGCGGCCGCTGCCACCTCCATGCGCTAGAGCTGGTCCCTCAGCATGACGTTCTCCCACCTCACCCCGGCCAACTCCGGCTGAAGCACCGTGCTCTGGGCAGAATCCTGCGTAAGGGAGAAACCGATCAATATAGAAGGGATGACGAGCTATGGATTACAGGGGAGAGAGAGAATGCCTTGAAAGTCTCGCTTACCTCTTCCACCAGGCACAAGGACAAAAGTTGTTGGGCATCCGCCAGCTCGGCCTTTAGCGTTGCCGCGTGGGCCACCGCCTGGTCCCGCGCCTTGAGCATTTCGTCAAAGTTGCGGTCGATAGTGATGCTCCTGCGCATGCACATGTGCACAAGCTCGAACCCGCACAGCAAGGCCTAGATGGAGTCAAGGGCCAGGAGTCGGGTGGACAACTGATGGAAGATACTGGCATCCTCTCGGATGTAAAGGCCGTATCCCAGCGCGAAAGCATTGCCAGTGATCTCTTCCCCCTCCGCCCAACTGGGGAGGAGGGTAGAGAGGGAGATCTTGTTGGCCTCAGGATCCCACTAGAGCAGAGGTTTCCCTTCCGCATCCAGGTACTTCACGCCGAGGCCAAAATTCAGGTGCCCCCATGACACCTGCTTGTGAGGGGGCTGAGAAGAGGCTTTGTCGGCCGCCCTTTCGTCACCTGCCCCGCCTGCGGCTAGAAGGATCTCGGAAGGGGCCCCAATAGTGGTCCCGGCAGCATCGGTCATCTCCCCGGCAGCCAGAAGGGCCTCGGCAAGAAACCGGCTCTCGGCGCCAGGACGGGAGGGAGAGGCCGCCACGGAATTCCCTTTATCAGCAGCGGTTAGCCTGGGTCTTTTCAGAGGCTTGGACAAAAAGACGTCAGGCTTTCGCTTCCCGACGCCGGACAGATAAGGCGGAGCCGGCTCGCCTCGGTAGGCGAGAGCCGCAGATTTGGCGAGAGCCAAAGGATCTCTCGCAGCCCGGGTTTCGGCGGCCGGGGTCTCGACGAATGGTTGGCGCAGGGGAATTTATCGCTCTCCTGTAAAATTGACGGCATTCAGTGCTATGTTCTGGAACAAAGGAATATCAAGCTAAAGACGAGACCTTAACTTCACCGAGAGGAACGGGAAGGAGTGAGTCGACGTCCCGCCTGAAAAAGGGGACGTCGAAGTCCTTGGTCCCGAAGAACTCAAGGAGGGCACTCTCGCGCGACCCCAAGGTGGGCGGCTTGTAAGCGGTGTCGTTATATTGGATGGGCGTGAGAGGCACGTTGCCGAAGTCCCCTGAGACGAAGACAAACCTCTCGCCCCAGTGGTGGTGCTTGTTGGCGAGACCAGTAGTTTTGAGAATTTGTCCGGAGAAGAAGACAACCGTGCCCTTCGCCCGGAAAACGAAGAGCTTCCAAAATATCGGCAGGGTGAACTCAATCCTCTCGGATCGCATGTAGCAGATGAATGCTACCAGGATAGCGACTGAGTTTTGATTGAGTTGAGCGGGAACGACACCGTAGTAGCAGATGGCTTGGCGCACCTCGGGCTAGAGGGGAAGGCGGAAGCCCACCTCGAAATGCTCGAGGGGGATGGCGAGCTCTCCTGCTCTCGCGCTATTGACCCAATCGTCGTTGCCTGCATTTCTCACGGTGAAGCCGGGGGGGATGTAGCGGGAGGTAATCAGGTGGTATTCATCCATGGTTAAACGACAATGGGGGAACTTGTGCCTCCGGAAGGCTTCCGCGCAATGGGAGCGCCCTTTGTTCTCGCCCGACATCGTATTCGAAATTTGAAGGCGAAAGCTCGGGGAGAAAGGTGAGAACGAGAGAAGGTGGCTGAAGCGAGGGAAGTTCTCGGCAAGGTGCAAGAGCAACAAGGAGGGCAAGGGTTCCGAATCAGAAAAGTAAATGTGGTAGGTGGATCGGCCTATTTATAGAAAGTCGTGGTAATGATGATTTTCATAAAAAGGCGACAGGGGTACAGTCGTCACACCCTAGGGAAACGACGCCTCGATTTCCACTTCGACACGCCTTGGGCGCCTAAGTCAACAATAAAGCTCAAGCCCATTAGTGATATCGACGGATAGATAGGGGGTCGCGTAAACACCATAGTAACAACACAAAATAGAAATGAAAACATAAACCAAGATAGGAGGCCCTCGCCGGGCGAGAGCTCCATGACAAATAATAATAATCAACAGCAGTCTTTCAAGATGACAAAGAGAAAAAAAGGGGTACATGCGAGAAGGGTAGGCAAGAAGATGGGGAGCAGGGGGGCGTGACTGTGCCATTTAGTATGGCTCCCAGCACCATCGCCGTCTTATTCTAAGAGGAGCCCGCGGGCTGAAGTAGGAGGATAGCATGGTGCAGCCGAGGTTGATCCGGCGCGCTTGTTCTCGGATCCGCGCAATGCATCGTCCAGGGGACGACTCGGCGGTAGGCATGTCTGGACGCTCTGTCTCACTGGGGAAGTAGTCCCGCTCGAGGGTCTCCAGCCTCTGTTCCACCATCTCGCGGAATTCTTTCGCCACAGCAGCGTGGGCCCGCTCCCGCCGAATGAGCTAGGATAGGATAACTGCAAGCTTCTTCCGCCGCTTTTTGACGTTCCTAACACCATCCAGGATTTCCTCCATCTCATCAGAAGAGGGGAAGGGGAGCTCTCGGCATCCTCCCCTTCCTCTCCTTCTTCTTCTTCTTCTTCGTCGGCTCCCGCCTGCGAGTCCGGATCTCCTGGCAAAAGAGTTCCACGGTTATAATGAGAACTAAGTAAAGATTATGATGAATATCTCGCATACCTGCAGTATGGCGAGAGCCATCGGCCGGTGACATGTGGGAAGGCCCGGACTCCCCCTCAGTTCCATAGAGGAGGTGGAGCGGCTTTCCTCGCCCCGGGTGGAAGGTATCGCGCATGGTGATCCCGGCCTGGCCGGAAGCAGGGGGAGTTGTCCTCCCTAGCGGGCACGGGCGTACCCACCTTCGGACACACTCGGGAACGTACCCGGGTATGATTTTTCGCGAATTTCACCGGGGGAGAACCTTTTATCGCGCATCCTGCTGCTTCCCATTTCCACGCTCATTTTGCCCTAGCCATTCCCATTTTGCTGCATTCCGTCGTTCAGCCCGTTCCCGTAGAATTGCTGCTGCAAGGCAAGGCATCACTGCTGCATGGCAAGGCATCGTTGCTGCAAGGCAAGGTATCGCTGCTTCTTCTTCTTCTTCTATTCGAACTTGTATTCTGAATCAGGTATTATTTTGAATTTTAGTGTTAGTTTCTGGATTAGAAGAGAAGAATTAGAGGCGTGGATTCTGAATCAGGTTTTATTTTGAATTTTTAGTGTTAGTTTCTGCCTTTCTGGATTAGAAGAGAAGAATTAGAGGTGCGGATAATGCATTATAATGATGAGTTCTTCGTGTTCATTTGTTTGTATTGTGACACCTTTCTGGAATCATTAAGGGTTACAATTTTTCTTAAAGATTGAGACTTCTATGCCTATGCTTTCATGTTTATAATGATTGCTGGATTAAGTTTTTCATGCATGGGATCATAATTTCATTGTGAATTTGGGAGTAGATGGTGGGTATCTATTTCTGAGGTTGTGAAAGACATTATGGTAGAGTTGGGGGTTAAGTTTTTTAAGATTGTCATAAAATATTAAACCAATTGTGTTGAGGAACATGGATTGTAAGTTAAAACTTAGGATAACCTAAATCAAGTATGTACTTAATGCATATTGCCAAGTTTTTTAAGATTGTCATAAAATATGAAATTGGAATTGGATAATAGAATTGAGTTCAGTTCCACCTTTTTTTTCATTTTCTATCCCTCGAAATATCATTAGGATTCTTCATCTAAAAATTTTATTAGGTTATCATTGGAATTGGATAATGGAATTGAGTTCAGTTCCACCTATGTTAAAGTGTGTGTGAGTGTTCATGTGTGTTTGTGTGTTCATGTATGTGTGTGTTCATGTGTGTGTGTGTGTGTGTGTGTGTGTGTGTGTGTGTGTGTGTGTGTGTGTGTGTTTTCATGTGTGTGTGATCATGTATGTTAAAGTGTGTGTGAGTGTTCATGTGTGTGTGAGTGTGTGTTCATGTATGTGTGTGTTTGTGTGTTTAGGGGGTTGTTCATGTGTTCATGAGTATGTGATCACTTATGTGTGTGTGTGTGATCATGTATGTTAAAGTGTGTGTTCATGTATGTGTTTGTGTGTGTTCATGAATGTGTTTGTGTGTGTTCATGTGCGTTAAAGTGTACGTGAGTGTTCATGTGTGTGTGTGTTCATGAGTGAGTGTGTGTTCATGTATGTGTGTGTGTGTGTGTGTTGAGTGTGTGTATATGTATGTGTGTGTGTGTGTGTTCATTTATGTTAAGTGTGTGCGAGTGTGAGTGTGTGTTCATGTATTCGTGTGTGTGTGTTTTATTTTCAACAAACTCAAATTAGTGCAATATAATTTGAAGGATGTAGATAATATAGAACCTTAGGAATTTCCCTCGTGGGCCTGGTACGATCGCGCTTGGCCGTAGGGGCATTGCCTCGTGTATCATCAGGATTTGCCACCATTTTGAATTCAGTCCAGGATAAATTGTTATGGTCACACAATCAAATTAGATACTTTTGTGTGTGTATTTCAAATATTATTTTCTACTTAGGTGTTCAATGGCCAAGTTTCTTTCAAATGTGAGGTCAAATGAAATTTCTCAAGATTTTCAAGCATCGGGTTTATGTGGTAAAAGGAATCGATCTGAATTTAACTTAGATGAGCTACCTGCTGATCCAGGATTGAGGCAACCTATAAGCTCATATGATGTAAATATACAAGATACGATAAGAAGAAAGTACTTGCATAATGGTACTTGTCAACCGATTTTAGCTAATTTTCCACAAACTGAAATTGGAAATAAGCCACGCCGTTTCAACAAAAGTTGGTTTAATGAGTTCAAGGATTGGCTGGAATATAGTATAGATAAAGATGCTGCATATTGTCTTTATTGTTACATTTTTCCACAGAGAGGTTGTGATTCGACATTTGCATGTCATGGTTGGAGATATTGGAAAGATAGGACGATATTAGAGAAACATATTGGAAATCACATGAGTGCACATAAAAATTCCAAGAAGATGTACACAGCTTTAATCAATCAGAAACAAGGTATTCAAGTTGCATTTTGCAGGCAGGAGGAAACACAACGTATTCAATATCGTGCTCGTTTGTGTGCGTCAATAGATTGCATATGCTTTCTTTTGAAACAGGGGTTGTCTTTGGTCGACGAATCACGTGATGTGTCCACAAAAGAACAAATGGTTGTGGTTTTACGCTATGTTACTATCAAAGGTCTTATTATGGAGCGTCTTCTTGGGTTTGTTCATGTTACAGACACAACTGCCTTATCATTAAAGAAAGCTATTGATAATTTTTTTGCAAAACATTGCCTAAGTATTTCTAAATTGCGGGGTCAAGGTTATGATGGTGCTAGCAATATGAGGGGTGAGTTCAAAGGACTGAAAATATTGATATTGCAGGAGAATAATTGTGCTTTCTACATTCATTGTTTTGCTCATCAACTACAACTAATATTAGTAGCTATTGCAGAAGATCATGTTAAAGTTGCAGAGATTTTCACGCTTATTAACCTTGTGTTGAATGTTGTTGGCGGATCTTGCAAACGACGTGATTGTATAAGAGCATTAAAAGTTGATCGGGTTGCTTTAGAGTTTGGTTGTGGAGAGTTGGAAAGTGGTCGTGGGGCAAATCAACCACTAGAATTGAAAAGGACAAGTGACACACGGTGGAGTTCACATTATGGCATAATATTAAATTTTATTCGGATGTTCTCATCTATTGTCGAGGCACTTGAAATTATCAAGGTTGAGGGTGCAGATGGAAATCAAAGAGGAATGACCAATACTTTTATTAAAAGTCTCTTGACTTTTAATTTTATTTTTCTCTTGCATTTAATGAAAAATATTTTATCCAAGTCACACGAGTTATCACAAGCTTTACAAAAAAAAGATCAAGACATTGTTAATGCAATGAAGTTTGTCAAATTTACAAAACAGTTACTGTTGAATTTCAGAAATGAAGATCTTGAATGGAACTCCTTCATGGCTGAAGTATCAAAATTTTGCACAAAATACCATATAGAGGTTCCTAATATTAATGAAAGATATATGCAAGCAGGAAGATCAAGACGCAATGAAAGAGTGATTACAAATTATCATCATTTCCGTGTTGAAATCTTCAATATTGTGCTCGATTGGACTTTGAACGAGTTAAATGATCGTTTTAATGAAGTTAACACTAAACTACTTTTATGTGTTTCTTATCTGGACTCTAGTGATCGATTTGCCTTATTTAATAAACAAAAGTTAGTTCATCTCGTTGAATTGTACTCATCTGATTTCTCACCAGTAGAATTGCAACTACTTGAAGGACAACTTGATATGTATATTATTGATATGCGCTCTTTACCAACCGACATGTTCTCTTATAGTAAAGGAATTGGTGGTCTTTTAAAACTATTAATGGATTTGAAAAAACAAGATCACTATCAGTTGGTTTTCATGATTTTAAAGTTGGTATGTCTTCTACCCGTTGCAACTGCTACAGTTGAAAGAATGTTCTCTGCAATGAAGATTATAAAAAATCGTTTACGAAACAGAATGGGAGATGAATGGATGAATGACTGCATGATTGTTTATATGGAGAAAGATGTTGCTGAGGGTATTACTAATGATACTATTATTACAAAATTTCAGAATATGTGTCCACAAAAAGTGGTCTGTTGAACGGTTTGTCATTTGTTTGTGTTGGCAGAAGCTAGTGCTGCGGGAAGTCAGTTCAATAATTAGGATGGCTATGATTGAAATGATTAGAAAGGAGTGACAGGGAGGAAAGGTTACCTGCAGTTCTCGGGGGGGTCAGCCGGAGGAGCGGCCTCTGTGACCTGTGGTGGATCCTCGGGAGGGCGAGACGACGGGTCCGGGGGCACCAGCGGAGACCCAGCACCGTCATCTTGACCCGCCTCCTGCGAGAAGTATTCCATCAGTTGCCGACCATTTCGCATAAACAGCTCGCGATTTTGGTGATCAGCAAGTCGGAGAGACATACCTTCTGCGGAGGGGAAGCATCATCCGAACGGTCGGGAGTCGGGGTAGGTGAGTCCCTGTTCTCGCGAGAAAAGTTCCGCTGGACCACCTTCACCTTTTTCTTCCTCTTATTTTTCTTCTTCTTTAACGGGGAAGGCGTAGCGGCTGGCGACTTTCTCGCCAACCAAGGAGCAACCAAAGCACTGTTCGCCAGGGCTCGCGCCTGAGCCGCATTAATGCGGTCCTGGAGGTTTCGCGGGAGCGGCTTATCAACATGTTTGGAGCATATTGCGAAATCACGCGTGAGCTCAGACAGGAAGCAGCGAATCAAGGGAAGACTTTGGCCGTCTATCGGCACATGTATATATAGACCATGGGATGACCCACCAAAAGATTCTTTTTTTGAGGTGACACGTGCCCAACGAATATTTATGGGTTGGACGTGTCTTTTTGAGCGCAGAGCTAGCTCAAAAAGAGCGGGGATTGTGTACAACCACATATTCGCTGGGTAGGACCAAGAGGCATCAACAACTCAGATTAGAAGAGCACCCGCCTAGGGAGAGCTCCTGCCTAAGAGCAGGCGAGGACGTTCACCATCAATCAGCCGAGACCTGCTTCCGGCAGAGGCGGCGAGAAGGTTTGCGCCTCGCAGAAGGCGGGAGCTGGCTCGGTCTGAGACTTTCGACACTCCTTTCTTAGCTCTCTCCAATTGAGGCAAGAGGGTTCTCGGCATAGGGTTCTCGCCGAGTGGGGCCCAGGGTTCAGGGTAAAGTTACCTAATTACCCTCGGGTAAAATTACCTTTTTACCCCCAGGGGCTACATTTAGTGTTTTCTAGACAGCGGTATTTGGCTATTGGCAGGTCAGCCAAGGGTATTTCAGTAATTTTTAGTCGGAAAAAGGCTATAAATAGACCCATGAGGGCTCCTTAGAAAGCAAGTCTTCATTATTCTCAAATTCCCCAAGTGCTTTCTGAGGAGCTCCAAGCCCAACTTTGGCTTTGGAGGGGAAGCTCTCAGAGATCTTCCGGGTGTGAGGTGGGACCTCCCTACTGAGGCTTTGGGTCAGTTCTAGGTCCCTTGCAGCCAGTCGAGGGTCGAGACTTGAGAGAACTAGGTGTTGGCTGCGCCCTGGTTTTTGAACATTCGTTGAGGTCATTTTTGGCTTCAACATCGCATATAAGAATGTTTGGAGAAATTGGGAGATTGGCTTAGTATGGACTATGCTCATATGATGAGTGAAAAAAAGGCTTAGCACAGCCAGACTTTGAATGCGTCGAGTGCGTTGAGACCACTCAACGCTTTCGTTGAGTCAAGTGTTGACTCATCGAATGATGGTGTTGAGTGTGTTTAGTTTGCTAAATGATTTGTCGAGTCAAAGAGTTGATTCGTTAAGTATGACACTTAAGCGTTGAGTTCACTCAACGATTCATTGAGTCAAGGTGTTTATTCGACGAGTCTGAGTCTCAGGCATTGAGTGCATTGAGTTCACTCAACGCCTTCATTGAGTTAAAGGTTAACTCAATGAATCTGACACTTAGGCATTGAGTGCTTTGAGTCCACTTAATGCCTTCGCTGAGTCAAATATTTATTCGACGGGTTTGTCACTGAGAGCATTGAGATCGTTGAGTTCTCTCAATTCCATTCGTCGAATATCATATGGATACTCGATGATTCGTCGAGTATAGTTTGTATACTCGACGATTCGTCGAATATATCATTGATACTCGACGATTCGTCGAGATAATGGATTCTAAGTCCTGGGTCTGTGAATAGCGACGGAAGCTATTCTATTTATTCCTTGGGTATAAATAGAGGATTTTAGGGTTCTTGAAAAAACTGCTACTGTAGATTGATTTTGATGGGTTGTACACGAGCCGCTCTGTGTGATATCTCGAAACCCTAAAAGACGACGGAAGTTGTTCCGCCCGCCGGCGATCCCGTCGCCGTTGCCAAGTCTGATTCCGACGAGTGTCACCGCCGCCTTTTTTGTAATGGACCTAGCAGTCCGTGAAGACGCGGAGTTTCCTCTCCCGACCTAGCTCTTGTTCGACAAGTGTCTACGGGTTCTCCTGTTTGTGTGGATTTACTGTAGAGGTGCAAACACTATTCTGCACTAAGGACTGTAGCCGCAAAGTGATCAGCTGATCTTATGTAGCATCTAGGTTGTGTATAGGCTCAATCCCGCAAAAGTAATTTATTTTACCGTACCTTACTTTTTGATTAATGTTCATTGCTAAATCCGATCTATTTTGGGTTTTCTTATTCCTTATTTCCACTGCGCACAAGTGTTGTGACGTATATCAAAACCCATCAGTAGCAACAGGAGATGGTAGTGAAAAATGATGCTTGGAAAATGAAGAAGCTCAGAAGCTCTCAATGGACTACATCGAGGAACTTCGTGACTTATCCTTCATCTGTCAAGAGGAGATCAAAAGGCGAATGACAAAGCACTTCGACAAAAATGTTTGTCTCAAGTACTTCCTTGCAGGAGACCTGGTCATGAAGAAGGTGGACGCAATAGGAAGGGCAGTTGTCATTGGCAAGCTGAATCCTAACTGGGAAAGACCCTTCATCATCCAATAAGTTCTAGCCACTGGAGGCTATCATCTACAAAATCAAGAAGGAGAGCTATTGCGAAGTACCTGGAGCGGGGATGACCTAAAAAGGTTTTACCTTAGCGGTAACATGTGCAATTATTTGTAATGTTATTTCTATGTTATTTATACATTTCCTCTCCCCCGGAGGCACAAGTGGTTGTGAGTTGTCTTCTTTGTGTCGATCATCTCAAGTCAGTTTAAAGTAGTGAAGTCCATCTCATCGATCTGTTTGTGAAACCAGCATTCGACCTGATTCTTCTAAAAAGCCCAGGGAGGATGATGAGACGATATGTCAAGATGTAAGTGTTCTTGTAAGACAAGGCCCCTGCATTGACGGTCGAGATTAGCTCCCCCTTGTATGTCGGCCTAGCTACCCCAGATTACATCTCTCCTCCGACTGGAGGAACTATCAGGAACAAGTCTGTACGTTAACCTCTTAAACTCGACGAAGGATCAAAAAAGTGATACCTCGTGTACAGGCGTCATCGGTCTTTTGATAAGACTAAAAGACCCGCTCTTAGTGATTGTTGGTCCTGTAAAGTAGGACGCGTATCTATTGTTACCAAGGTGGGATAACCCGCCATGCTTTTAGAAGTAGTTGGACAACTAAGCTTTGGAAGGTATGAGTTCGTGGAAGGATGGTGGGCTCGAGTGTGCCATGTAGGACCCCCCGAGGGTCATAGCCAGGTGGCAGAGCTAGAAGCGATCTTGATGATTGAGTTGGGAAACGAGACTTCGACCCGATTCTCCTAAAAAGCCCAGGGCGGACGATGGGACGATGCTTCGGTATTGAAGCTTCCTTGTAAGATTGAGCCCCTGCATTGACGGTCGAGATCAGCTCCCCCTTGTATGTCGGCCTAGCTACCCCCGATTACATCTATTCTCCGAATGAAGGAACTATCAGGAACAGGTCTGAATGCCAATCTCCCAACTCGACAAGGAGAGGATCGTCGTCTCTTTAGAAATTTCCTTCGTTATCAAAGAAGTTGATACATCTAATTTTTTGGGTATCTCTTAAGTAACAGAGCGAATGACCTTAGCACCAATAGAAGCCTCCGAGTCATGAAGTTATCATAGTCTGAGTCCCTGCACGAGCTCCTCTCTTGCATATCAGCTACCAACCCTTGAGTGAGGTAGATTCCTTGTTTGTGTTGTTGTCGTAGACCGGGGCCCCTGTACGAGCTTCCCTCCTACAGGCTGACTACCTGACCCCCCGAGTCAACTCCATCTTCAGTTGAGCTCGGCTCCTGTGAGATGTTGCCTCCACCTCCAGTTGAGCTCGGCTCCTGTGAGCTGTCGACTCCATCTCCAGTTGTGCTCGGCTCTTGAGAGATATTGCTTCTACCTCCAGTTGAGCTCAGCTCCTGTGAGTTGCCAACTCTATCTCCAGTTGAGCTCGGATCCTGTGAGATGTTGCCCCCACCTCTAGTGGAGCTTGGCTCCTGTGAGCTGTCGACTCCATCTCCAGTTGAGCTCGACTCCTACAAGATGTTGCCTCTACCTCTAGTTGATCTCTACTCCTGTGAGATGTTGCCTCCACCTCTAATTAAGCTCAACTCCTGTGAGTGTCGACTCCACCTCCAGTTGAGCATGGCTCCTGTGAGCTGTCGACTTCCTCTCAAGTTGAGCTTAGCTCCTATGAGATATTGCCTCCATCTCTAGTTGAGATCGGCTTTTGTGAGCTGTCAACTCCATCTCCAGTTGAGCTCGAATCCTATGAGATGTTGCCTCCACCTCCAATTGAGCTCGGCTCTTATGATCTGTCTACTCCACTTCTAGTTGAGCTTGGCTCCTGTGAGCGGTCAACTATCCACCTTCAGTTGAGTTTCCTCTTGATCCGGTGTCGACTGTATTCTCCACCTACAATTGAGTTTCCTCTGGTTAGGTGTCAACTTATTCATCAACTCGGTTAAGCTCAACTTCTATGAGGTATGCGAACATGCAGGTGCGAGAAGCGAGCATGCGAGCATGCAACTGCGACCATGTAGGTGCGAGCAGCAATGCGCGAGCATGCGATTTCGCATGAGTCATCGAGCGAGTAAGGGAGCAACGAGCACTCAATATCTTCGCGCCTATAAGCCTTTCATGTATCATCATCGAGCGAGTACGCGAGCAACGGGCACTCAACCTCTCCGCGCTTATGAGCCTAGCGAGCATCGTTAACAAGTGAGTATGCAAATACAAAAGCGAGACAAAATAGTACATAATTATCTTGTATTATGGGCGAGTATTACAAGGTGTTACAAAATTTTCTAAGTTTTACAACTATCTTTACAAGATTGAAGGCAGAAAAGACTCGTCGTTGCCAGTATTAGGCTTGTACTCCTCCCGGATGACGACGTCCACCTCATCCTCGGCATTGTCCTCGTCATCCTCGTCATCGTAGTTGTCGTCACTGCTCTCTCCGCTTCTACTATTGCTGGCGCTGGATCTAGAAGCGGAGGAAAGAATGTGATTTGGCGAGTTGGAATTCTCGGTGAGCATGCCTGAAATGGGGTGGGCAATCGTCAGGTGGTCAGCTTTTAAGCCGAGGAAGCCGTCTATCCTCAACTTTGCGAGAACGGTCTCCCTCGTTGCTCGCGTTATCTCGCGGCGGATGGCGGGCATCTCATCCCAGTATAAGCGAATTATCTTCCCCATCCCAGAAGGACTCGTCTCTTTTTGTTGCTCAGTCGGGCGAGTATCAATGGGATCGAGGCGACTTCCATCAGCAATCAGGCGAGTCTCTAACTCGTCGACTCAGATTTGTGCAGTCTCCAGCTCGGCCTTTGTGTCCACGAGCTCTTGCTCGAGCTCGGAGATCTTCTTCGTTATCTCAATCTTGGCGGCCCGTGAGTGTCAACAACAAGCATTTAGAGAAATCATCAAGTGAAATGGAGACAAAGTCGTGCAGAGAAGTGAGAGCTACCACATATTCTTTCCACCGGGTAGATTTCATCCCCAAGTCGATCGCCTTTTGCGAGACCTTCTTGAGCACCTCATGCGAATCAAGGAGCCTCCTCATAGTGTGATGCCCCAACTTAGCAGCTCGCAGGCGCGCACGAGATGTCTGGTGGGCGAGCACCTCTGGGCTTAGATCCAACATTAACTTGGCATTCGCTCCCCCGTATAGCGCGAAGGAGATGTCATAAGCCTCCCCCTTGTCCTCCCAGTCTTCCGACCAGACGGGTAGGTTGGTGCTCAGCATTACCTTGTGCTCTCCCTCATCCCAGGACACCAGCGGGCATCCGAAGGCATCCTTACTGCCACACCCGAGGTTGTAGTTCGGGTGGTAGTATAGCACCCCAACATTGACAGGCGACTCCCTCCCATCAAAGAGCTCCTGGGATATCCTTGCTCGCTTCCTCGCATGATCCGAGGACTTGGCCTTTTCTTTCCCTTTTGCGAGCTTCTTTTGCAATGAGCCCTCCTTATCTCCAACTCGCGGCTGGCCCTTAGAGCCCGTAGGAGGCGGAATCTCCTCAACCTCAAACAGCGGGTTCAACGAACCCTGGCGCGACGAAGTGACTTCCTTCGCTGGAGGAAGTGGTTATCGCAGAATATAGCGAGTAGCTGCAGATGTAGAACAACAGTTAGTGAAATCTCAGCACTGATCAGTCAATTCGGCGAGTATGGTGGAATCTCGTCAAAAAATTTACTTTCGCCGGGAATGACCTCATCTAACACGTTTACATTCAGACGTTAGTGGATGATGTCGAATAGACGGCCGTCGAAGGCCTCAAAGAGCTTCTCACACACGCCTTTGAGGATGGGTGGCAAGAAGGCGACCTCAGCTAGCTGGTGCGGCCTGCGTGATACCTCTTCAAAGTCGCCAGCAATGAAGACCAGGTACTCGCCCCATCAGTGGACCTTATTCATCATGCCGACCAGGGTGCAGACATGACTTCTAAATAAGTTAACACCCATGACAATCGCGGCAAAGGCGAATACCTTCTTGAAGACGGAGAGGTCAAAAACGATCTTCTTTTCTCGCAGGAAGCAGAGGAATCTCATGATCATCGCCACTCAGTTTGGGTTGATCTGGGCGGGAACAATTCCAAAGTACCGCAAGATCTGGCAGTACTCCGGCCATAACGGAAGTCGCAGACCGAATTTGAAGTGGCGGAGGGGCAATACTATCTCACCTTCGAGGAAAGTGTTTAGTTTCTCGGTCCAGGAGGGGAGTCTGGCCGAGTATTGCTCAGGTAGATGCCTTTGGCAGAAGTCTTCTAGATCTCACTCAGTCGCAACGGACTTCTTAAAGGCAACTTCAGTGAAGTTGATCGCATGGGCTTGTCGGCGGGCGTTGGCATCATCACTAACCATCTTGAGTGAGAAAGGGTGAGAAAGAGCAAAGGAAGGTGAGTAAGGTTTCAGTGAGAAGGAAGGCGCGAACAAGAACAAGTACTAGCGAGCAAGGCTCAAAAATCGCAACAGCGTACTAAAGGCTCACCTACCCCTTCTATTTATAGGCAGAGGCCAGGGGGTATATCAACCTCACGCGAGTATCAACCTAAGTTGGGTGCTAACCGAGAGATTAACCATAGTTACAGATCCTATCTCGCGCAACGTCATCCAGAAGATCGCCAGATCTCCAAAATCTGAATAGATAATTCCAGACATCACAAAAAGAAGACGAGCATCAACACAACAAAAGCGTCAACATAAACAAGCCGACAGGACAAATGCGAGATACAAACTCACTACTTGAATTAAATAATAACAGTTCAGTACAATATTGCCAATGACGAAGATAAATAGAAAAACAGAAAGTTCTAAGTCCTAGGAGGCCGCTGCTCAAGAAGAGGTGGATGTTGCCCGGCCCAGCCCATCTCGCATGCTCGCTGGAAGTGCTCGCTGGCCACCGCCATCGCATCGTCTCCTTGTTACAGGTTGTGTTGGAGCATGTGTTTGAAAGTATCTAGCGTCTACCTAACTCACCTAGAGGGGGGTGAATAGGTGATGTTTCTGTCTTTTCGCGGATTAAAAAATTACTCAAAAATAAACAAGCACACAAACACAAAGATCTATAGTGGTTCCCCGTATTGGGTACGTCCACTGTCCCGTCTCACCTATCTACCACGAAGGGATATATTCAGCTACTTCACCTTTCTCAGATTATCACAATATTACAACTCGGAGCAACGCTCCTACATCTCGGAGAACAAACTCTCATACACCTCGATCCACAACCGGATCTACAACTCAATCCACAAATCGGATCTACAAACTCGATCCATAATCGGATCTACTCTCTCAATCCACAAATGGATCTACTAACTCGGAGATAAATCTCCTACAATATTTAAAACAATATTACAACAATAAACACGATTGCAAGTCTTGGATCTGACGTTGTCGGTGGTCGATCGGAAGAAAATCGCGAACGATGGCGTGCATGCGACCGGCGGGTTCTGATTCTAGAAGATTTTTTAAATTCGAATAGCAATTAGGTTAAGATTAGGAATTTTGAAATCACCCTATCCTTTTTATAGAGAGATTAGAAATAACGGCTATAAAAGATTTCCAAAAATGAACCAAAGAAATTACTGTGCATGGCCGACGGTTTCGAACTAGAGAAATTTTGGAAAAATCAGCCCAAGTCAAATTCGGCGGAATTCGTCGAATATTGATTATGATACTCGCCAAATTTATGAGTGATATCCGTCGAATTTTCCTTAGACAGAAATCCAGAGTGGTCGACAATTGGCTTGACAAATTCAGCGAGTATCGCCTGGGATACTCGTCGAATTCGGTGAGTATCACTAGTGATACTCGACGAATTCGACGAGTATCACTAGTGATACTCGGCGAATTTTCCTTGGTCAAAAACTAGATTTCCAGAGAATTTACCCTAAGTATATACGATGAATTCGACAGGTATCGGGAAGCATACACAACGAATTCGGCGAGTATCAAGGGGATACTCGACGAATTTGACGTGTATGACTAGCCATACTCGCCGAATTTTACTTAGGTAAAATTCCTCTTCTCTGAGTCCTGGTCTTTGGCCTTCCTTGATCCTTCTCCTATACTTGGGATAGAAGAATATCCCAATAGAGAGATTACACGCGAGTCAACACATTGGCCTACACAATGAAGGATTATATTGTATAGTCCCGTGTTTACTGACCCACTGTAACTTGATATTGGTGTGTACTTGGCAAAGTAAACTTGTAAGTACATAACCAGAATACAACATCAAATACAAACTCAATTCATCTTAGCTTGACTGCGCCCTTCTTCAAATAAGGGTTATTGTGGATACAATACCCAACAATCCCCCCCTATTTGAAGAAGCAAAAATCCTACAAGCTAAGGTGAATAACACATACCAATTAAAATTAAATTAAAACTTGAAAAGATAATAAAATAACACGCATTCCAAGACAATTAGGTAAATCATATATATATTTATCAAAAATGTTTTAGTTTTGGGAGGGCAACCCACAACACTCAACAATTAAAATATATGTAAGAAATCAGATCTGCCTGTTCTTTCTCTTCAAAAGCTATCTCTCAAAGTATTCTCTGGGCTTCAGATAGTATTTTGGAGGAGGAGGCATAGGATCAACATTCTTGTTCTTCCTGAAATGAATCCTCCTCCTGGTGCACGCTTCCTTATATTTATTCCATTCTTCTTGACTGTAGTGGTCATGATGTTTCTCTACTCCGAGCTCGACCAATGTGAAAGTATCCAAAATGATTCCTTTGGACGTCGGGCTCCATACCTCTTCCAATTCTCTGTAGGGCTGCTTCCTGGCTTTCTCTGGTCTAACCTATTCTGGCCTGACTTCTGACGTGCCTTCCCCATATCTTTTTCTCTTGTCAACTGGGGGAGAAATGTCTTCCACCCGCTGAGCTTCTGGAAAGATAACTGCAGCAACAATAATGTCTGGATCAAAATCTTATGTTCCTAATCAGTATTGCGAGTAATCCTGGGGAGGATAAGCCTCGTTAGTCGCTGGTACATGCTTAACAGGGACTTGAATACCTGCCAGCTGATTATATAGCCACTCAGTATTGTCATATATATAGTCATTTGTAGCCTTGAAGTGTTGTTTCATCGAAGTTCCAAATAAATTCACTTTAAGAACCACCTTAATTGTACGGGCATACTCCCCTCTTTTGGCTTCTGTGGCGATGACATTAGCATAATCTAGCATACTTGTATCGAAGTGAGCCATTGACCGGTTGTGAGCATCGATCAAGGATAGAGCATTGTGATCAACATTTTTCACAATATGAAGATTTTTCTTTAGAGCATTCAGAGTTAAGGCAATTGATGTACCCCTTTCTTGGCCCCACTCATCAATTCTCTTTTCCAGCTTGCCAATCTGAACCTTTACCTCTGCAAGTCCATTCAACATAACCTTTTCCGAGTTCTTAACTCTTTTCACAACCTTTTGCAACGAAGTCTCGAACTTAGCTTGTTGATTTGCCAACATCACTTCAACTGCTTGCAGAATGGGGTCAGTTGTACTAGAAGATGGAATATTAGCAGCCTCGGGCACTGGAACATCTACTGGGATGTCAGAATCACTAGGGGATTCTTCGATCAGAGAAAGATTAGCTTTATAAGAAAGAACAGAATCAACAGCAGTCTGGACAGGAGAATGCTCCTCGGCATCTCCTTCCTCATCAGAAAGATCAATGACGCCTTCGGGCACAGTTGGCCTCTTGCCAAGTCTCTTCTCCAGGTTGCGGATGAACCGATCAACCTCAGTGGAGACAGAGATCTGATACTGAGTTGCCTCCCCCTCAGAAACTGCAATGGGAGTCATCTTTGGGAGAGGAACCAGTAGGTTGTCCACAGACATTGGCTCAGCAGCAAAAACACTTGCACTCTCAATCTCAGCAACATCAGTAGCAACAACCTTGTCTGAATCAACAATAATCTGTTCAGCAGCAATCTCTATCTCATACTCAGCAATCGTCTGATCATCATTAGCAACATCCTCAATATCAAATTCCTCAACATCCTCCTCATGCTCAGAATAAGCTGGATCCTCTTCCTCTGGAGTCACTTCTGCATCCTCAACTTGTAGAATCTCCGCCGCAATAGCAGTACCAATAACAAAAACCTCTGCTATGAGATCAACTGGCTCTGAGTCGGTAAACACTGTTGGGTACATTGGAAAATGTGTACCAGATTTGGAGAAGCCTCACTTAACTTAATGATATTCATCAATGTGTATATGATGGTATTTTAAGTTACTTTGTGCAGGTTAAGAAATTGTAAAGGAAATATTCTAAGTACAAGTGTCAACACTTGTAGAAAGCTGTGTCGACACCAGAAGACAGATAGTGTCGACACACAGGACTTGTGTCGACACACAGAAAATCTGTCAACAATAATTTTGTCGACACACAAGACTAGTGTCAACACACATCTGGATTATGTCTACAGCAATTCTATCGACACACAGGACTTGTGTTGACAAATTACAGAACTATCAAGACCAGAAGCTGTGTCGACACACAAGACTTGTGTCGACACATTCCAGAACTCAATCAAGACTAGAAGCTGTGTCGACACACAGGACTTGTGTCGACACATTATATAGAAGCCATGTCAAGAAGTTGTGTCGACACTATGGGATCTGTGTCGACTTCACCAGGGATTGTGTCGACACTTAATTTATTTGTGTCGACACATATGAAGCAATGACTCAACACTTTACTAACTGAGACAAAGACTCATGGAATGACTGGTGACTTGATAGGTGTCATGATCAACAAGGCAGTTGCAAGTGTCAGAGTTGTTAGAAGTCTGTTATAAACCGGATCAGCCGGTAATCTTAAAGAAAGTCTATATAAAGACATATTCTATCCTCTGATAAGAAAAAACAATAACTTTTTGGGAAACAAAAAGGACAGAGAGCTGGAAGTATCCGAGTGAAGAAAGAGACAATCATCAGCAAGTCTCTAAGAGCAAATCAAGATCAAGTTTGCAAGGGGAATTCAGATTAAATTCTGAAGAGAAGAAGGAAGCTGATTGAAGATCAACTTCAAGAAGATCAACCTTACTTTGTTCAGATTCAAGAAGCTTTGAATAAAGCTAAGACAGGTTGAAACTAAAAGTTATCAGATCTATCAAGAACTGACCAAGAAATCTTCTACCCTTTCTCTCTCTACTTGGGTGAAGGTTTCATACATCTTGTTATCATTTTACTGTAGGGTCTTTTATAGATCTGAGTTGTAGGTCTGAAAAAGGCTGAGGTAGGGCTGTGTGCCTGAGGTAGGAGAGGTGTCTCTCTAAGTTGTAAGCCTAAATATATAAAGGCTGAGGTAGGGAAAGGGCCTGAGGTAGAAGTGTGGATTCACTTTGAGTTGTAGGAACCATCTGAGGGTTCTGAGCTGTAAGATCTGAGGATCTGAGAAGGAAAAAGGGAGTTAGGCTAAATCTAGTTTACTGCTAAATAGACGAAGGGGGAAAGTGGATGTACCCATCATTTGGGGAACCACTATAAATCTGTGTGCATTCTGTGATTGGCTGTGGTAATTTAAATGATGTGCTGTGATAGTTACTGATGATATAACCTAACTTGCATGAGTTATCTGCCTAAGTATTAAAAAAGAATTGAACCTATTCACCCCCCCCCCCCTCTAGGTGTTTAGGAAATCTTGAAACCAATTCTTTCAAGTGGTATCAGAGGGAGGTTGCTCAAAAAATTAGACTTAACAATCTGAGCTGATCTCCAAGGCAGAAATAAGTTAGTCGAAATGGAAAATCACAAGGAACTTGGATCCATGAAGCTACCTATTTGCAGGAAAGAAATTTTTGGTATATGGAAGGAGAGGATCAGATTGTTTATGGAAGCATCTGATCCAAGAATCTATATTACAGTTTAAGAAGGGCCATTTATTTCAATGAAAATCTCAGTTCTTGATGCAAATCTCAGGACACTAAAAGATTATTCTAAAATGTCCAAGGATGAGATCATTTTAGCTACCATAGACAAAAGAGCACAGAATATAATAGTCAGTGCTATAGATGACTCAACCTTCCAAAACTTGATTCACTACAAAACCTCCAAAGAGATGTGGGACACCTTGATTTTCTACATGGAGGGACCAGAAGAAGTGAGACAAGACAGGAAATCTATGCTAAATCAGGAATATGAAAGTTTTAGACAAGACAAAACTGACAGTATTACTGAGTGCTACAAGAAGTTCTTCAGAATTGTCAATGAACTGATGTCATATGGAAGAGTTTTCAGCACATATGAACTAAACGATAAATTAATTAGATCCCTAACCAAGAACTGGGACACCAAGATATGTGCAATCAGGGAGGTGGCCAGACTTGTAGAAATCTCTCCTCCTATTCTATTTGGAAAACTGCTATCATATGAAATACAGCTTATGGTCAGAAAAGAGGAAGAGAAAAATAATAAGGTTGAACACAGAGAAAAGTCTGTGGCCTTCAAGGCTGAAGCCAAAAGAAAAGTCAAGAGGATGTCTCTATCTTCTCCTAAGAAAGCTGCTGAAGTTGTCTCAGAAAGTTCTAACAATCACACATCAGACAGCCAAAATTCTGATGAGGACTTTGCTGTTTTCACAAGGCAATTTCAAAGATTCTTAAAGAAAAAATAGTGGAGATCCAAACCATCCTCCTCACAGTCCAAGGATGATTATTATCAGAACAGGAAATCATCTAGAAAGGACAGGTATGGCTCTAAACCTAGCAAATCAACTTTAACTAAGATTGTTTGCTATTGTTGCAACAGACCTGGACATATAGTTGCTGAGTGTCCTGACAAAAGAAAGGAATCTTCTGACAAAAATAAACCTACATACAAGAGCAAGAAGGAGAAATCCTTTGTTGCTAAGAAACAAAAAAACTTGACAGATTCCTCAACATCAGATTCTGATGCTGAAGCTGAAGCTGAAGCATACATTGGTCTGTTTACAACTGAAGAGGATTCAGAAGAGACTGAGTTCTTGCAGGTGCTGGATTCAATAAATAAGAATGAAGATAATCATTGCAATGGGCTGATGGCCATGACTGGTGAAGATCACTACCAGGATCAGCCTGGCCCCAGTAAGGTAAACAGCCTATCTATAGATTCTGATTATTACTTTAGATTAGAATCAGAAGCATCTGCATCAAAAGATGTGGATGGATCTGAATCTGAAGAAGATGTTCATCAACTCATTGATGAATATGGTGACTTGTTGTATGCACTTAAGAGAAGCAGAAATCTTATCAAAAGTCAGACTAAGGAAATTGCTGCTCTTAAGTTGACTGTATATGATTCAGAAAAATTATTGGATCAGAAGTTGAATGAGATTACCAAGCTGAAAAATATAACATTTATTCAGATGGGTACAATAACATTCAAGAATAATCAAATCAAAAGTCTGGAAGTAAGACTTCAGAAAGAGAAGGATCTAATGGCTAGATTCTCTAAGCCAAAATCAGTCTTACCCTTGATTGATAACTTTATTCCTCAAAAGGATAAGACAGGTTTAGGCTTTATGGGAAATGTAAGGGCTGCAAATTCCAAAAGAAAAGGCAAAGCCCCAGTTCAGTCATTGGTCTTCAAACCCCCTATTTCATTCAGGAAAGTTGTGAAGCCAACTAAAAGATTTGATCATGATATCACACATGGTCATCATGAGTCATCAGTGGTTGATGCTTCAACCCCAGCTCTCAAGAAAAGGACCACTCAACCTACAGTTTTAAAGACTATTGACAACAATGCTGTTAAAACTGTATTGAAAAGAAGATATAATAGATATGAGTGACGGTGTTGTGGCAAGGTGGGTCATTATGCCATAGACTGTTGGTACAACACAACTGTCAGGAAGAATGTCAGCTTACCTGTCAGTAAGACTGCTAGTAAGTTTGACAGGTTTCAGTCTAACCTGAACCTAGAACCCAATAGTTATTGGGGTTCTAAGGTTAATTAATTTTATTTGATGCAGGTGAGTCCAAGTGGCCATACTCCTATATGGTACTTGGACAGTGGATGTTCCAGGCACATGACTGGAACCAGGAGAATGTTGAATTACTCTCCTATAGAGAATGGACCCAAAGTAATCTTTGGTAGATCTGAAAAAGGAGTTATCAAAGGGTTTGGTAATATTTCTAACAGTTCTATTACTATCACCGAAGTAGCTTATGTGAAGGGTCTGAAACATAACCTGATAAGCATAAGCCAATTGAGTGATCTTAGTTATGACACTTCATTTATTAAGAATGGATGTCAGATTAAAAGGACAAGTGATCAATAGGTCATCTTGTCTGGTTATAGAAAAGGAAATGTTTATTGCCTAGACTTAGTAAGTAAGAAGAATGATTCTCCTATTTCTCTTGTTACTGATGAGAAAGCCTCTCATTGTGTCAAATAGCACAAGAGGCTAGCTCATCTTAACTACAAGACTATTGGACAGCTCTTTAGTAAAGAGTTAGTGAGGAATGGTCCTCAAGTTAAGTGCATTAAGGGTGGCATATGCTCAGCTTGTCAAAAAGGCAAGCAGATCAAATCCTCCTTTCACAGTCTTGATACCAAAGACTTAGTGAGGTGTCTGTACCTTTTGCATATAGATCTATTTGGTCCTATGCCAGTTCATAGTCTAGGTAGGAAAGTCTATACCTTTGTGGTTGTGGATGACTATTCTAGATTTATATGGGTTTTCTTCTTGAGGCAGAAATCTGAAACTCCAACCATCTTCCATAATTTTGTTAAACAAATTCAGAATGAACTTAACAATTCAGTGGTCAAAATCAGAAGTGATCATGGAACTAAATTTTAGTCTGAAAGTATGACAAACTTGTGTGAAGAATATGGGATTCATCAAGAATTCTCCTCACCTAGAACTCCTCAGCAAAATGGTATTGCTAAAAGAAAGAATAGGACACTCATTGAGACTGGAAGAACACTACTGAGTGATACTTATCTCCCAAAATATTTCTGGACTGAGGTAGTAAATCCTGCATGTCATGTTCTCAATAAAGCATCCATAACCAAAAGCCCGAAGAAGACACCCTATGAGATTATGAAAGGCAGAAAACCAAATATATCCTATTTTAGGATATTTGGTAGTAAGTGCTGTGTACTTAACAATGGCAAGACTTACCTAACTAAGTTTGCTGCCAAATCCCAAGATGAGATATTTGTTGGGTACAGCAATATGAGTAAGGCATACAGGGTCTACTACTTGACTACACAAGTTGTAGAAGAGTCTATTCATATAGTGTTTGATGAATCTAAGCTTATTAACTGTGAGTTGTCTAGCAATTCTTTTAGTTCTACAGGTTTAAAAGAAAAGCTGGACATGCTAACTATTAGAGAAGACCAGACTGCAAGGCAGAATGAAGAAAATGATGGTTGTTATCCAGGGGGAGTACAAGACCCACTAGATGCTGATGAAGACTATGAAGTACAGCATGATGGGGAGATAGAAGAAGCTCAACCTATAGACAAATTGCCTCCAGCAATTAGACATCTGAAGGATCATCCAGCACACAAAATTATTGGTGATCCTAGACATGGTGTTCAAACCAGAAGCAGGAACATGAACACGGTTCTATGTTCAAGCTTCCTGTCTCAGTTGGAACCCAAGAGATTTGAAGAAGCCATACAAGATTCAAACTGAATTAATGCAATGCAAGAGGAGCTGAATCTGTTCAGGAGATGTAAAGTATGGAAGCTGGTTCCAAAACGAAAGAATCACAATATGATTGAGACTAAGTGGATCTACAGGAATAAACTAGATGAAAATGGCATCATAGTCAAGAATAAAGCTAGACTGGTTACCAAAGGATATAGGCAGGAAGAAGGAATAGACTTTGATCAGACATTTGCTCCAGTAGCAAGATTGGAAGCAATAAGGCTATTCCTTGCTTATACAACTTATCAAGGGTTCAAAGTATTTCAAATGGATGTAAAGTCAGCATTTCTAAATGGTGACTTAAAAGAGGAAGTCTATGTTGAACAGCCCTCAGGTTTTGTAGATCCTCTTTATGCTAAGTATGTTTATAGGTTGAAGAAAGCCCTATATGGACTAAAACAAGCCCACAGGGCTTGGTATGAAACATTGTCTACTTTCCTCATTGAGAACAAATTTTCAAGGGGGAAAATAGACAAGACTCTATTTCTTAGGGAATCTAAAGGCAAGATTAACCTAGTCCAGATATATGTAGATGATATTATATTTGGATCAACTGAAAACAACCTTTGCAGGAAGTTTGCAAAACTTATGCAAGGGAAGTTTGAGATGAGCAGTATGGGTGAACTGAAATTCTTCTTGGGACTCCAAGTTAGACAGACTGATGATGGCTTGTCCATATCCCAGTCTAAGTTCACTAAAGATATAATTAAGAAGTATGGAATGGAGTCATCTTCCATCATGAGAACTCCAATGGGGACAAGTATGCCCATAGGCAAAGATGATGCAGGAAAACCTTTAGATGAGTCTTTGTATAGAGGGATGATTGGCTCCCTTTTATACTTAACTGCTAGTAGACCAGACATCATGTATGCTACATGTGTATGTGCTAGGTATCAAGCAAGCCCTAAAGAATCTCATTATACTACAGTTAAAATAATTTTGAGATATCTTAAGGGAACACCTAATCTTGGGCTTTTGTACCCTAAGAATAGAGACTTTTTACTAACATGTATTCAGATGAAGATTTTGCAGGATGCAAAGAAGACAGGAAAAGCACTACTGGCACATGTCAGTTTCTAGGTGGTAGATTGGTGTCATGGAGCAGTAAAAAGTAGACTAGTATAGCAATTTCAACTTCTGAGTTAGAATATGTTGCTGCAGGCAGCTGCTGTGCTCAGCTATTATGGATTCAACATCAACTTCAAGACTATGGTCTCAAGGTAAGTAGAACTCCATTATTTTGTGATTCTACAAGAGCTATTTCTATTGCAAAAAATCCTGTTTCACATAGCAGAACTAAGCATATAGAAATTAGATTTCACTTCATTAGGAATCATGTTGAAAAAAAAGATATATGTTTAGAATTTTTCAATACTAATTATCAATATGCTGACATATTCACCAAACCCCTAGATGAAACCAAATTCAATAATTTCAAAATTGAATTAGGAATGCTGAACATAGAATAGAATGTCAAAAATTGACTATGTAATTCGGTGTCGACACACAAAGTAATCTGTGTCGACACATAGTAGTCTGTGTCGACACATAGTAGTCTGTGTCGACACATAGTAGTCTGGTATTGACACCATTTCAACTATGTAGACACATTATGTTTCTTTAAGTCCGCCTTTTCACCTTCTGTGTTTTAGAAACATATAAATAGGTCGAAAACAAACCCTGTCGACACGCTCTCCATATTCTCGAGACCAAATCCCTGTGTCGACAAGTTCTTCTTCCTAATCCAAACTTTCTTTCAATCCCAATGGCGCCCAAACATGACGATAACATTAATGAGGGTTATGAACTCGTTCGTACCGCCTCTGACAGCGCAGATCAAGAAATCCAAACTTTGATTACCCTTATCACCAAAAATGGATTAGAATACCTTGTGTCAGAACCAACAAAGATTTGGAAAAAGGAAGTTCTGGAGTTCTATGTTGCCGCAACACTGGATTTGACTTCACTAAAGATAAAATCCTCCGTTCAAGGAACAAAGGTCAAACTCACCTTGAAGAGTTTACGAAAGACTCTACACCTGCCGCGAGTTCAAGAAGAAGATGAAGTCCAATCTTCTAATACCAGGGAAGCTCTCCAATAGTGTGGACTGGATCCACCACTAAGATTGGATCTTCCATAAACAGAAAAGGGATGAATTCCCAAGATAAATTTCTTTCAGATCAGATAATAGGAAATGTAATATTATGTAAAACTGGGGGACATGATAGGATCTCTGCCTACATGTTCAGTCTTATGACCAGAGTCATCTTTACGATCACCACCAACTGGTATGCAGTTATCTTTAAAAAGATAAAAGAAAGCATCAAGAAACCAAACCTAGGGAGAATACTAAGTCTCTATCTCGCTGAGACCATACCTGAAGTGATGCACCAGAGTGCAGGATCTAAAATCAATCACATGAGAAGGATGAATTTAAAAATTCTCTCCAGATGGGAAAGGGTGCTCACAAAAGACATTCCTACATCTCCAAAGCAACTGCCCTAGCAAAAGAAGAAACCAACACCAAGAATACCTGAATCTTCTAGTGATTCAGAAGAATAAGTGATCTTCAGTTCAGATGAAGAACATCCAGAGACTGCTCAAGACAATACAGATGGTGGTCAGGTGCAGGGGGATCAAATACCTGAAAGCACCATCCTCCTGGATCAATTTCAGGGGGAGCCTCATTCTGTGCAAGAGCCCACTCAGCTAGAGAGTGAAGTGGCTACTGCAACAATTCTAGAGGTAATGCATGATCTTAATCAAGAAGCTATACGACCTGAGTATAATACACTATCTGTGCATTTAACTGATGTTGAACAGACAAACCAAGACAACATCCAAGCACATGATCTAGAAATGAAAAACACATCAGCATATGATGTTGTTCCATCCACTACTCCCGAAACTGATGCTCCATCTGTCCACACTCAAACAGAATTCACTCTTGAAATGCTGTTTCCTGAGGTTTAGGAAGTTAGTACTGAGGGGGAGCTTCCTAGGACTGAGAAGGAGTTGTCCTCTAGTCCTAAAGAGGCAATTAATATAGCAAGCTCCTCGGCATCTGATGATGAAGAAGCATCTAATGAAAAGAGGAGGAAATTAATGGTTGTTAAGAAAAGAAGCCTAAGCTATAAGAAGGCCTTAAAGACTGTTACTCCACCAAAATCCCCAGAAGTTGACTACAGCTCACTGCTGGTGGCTATGCAGGTTAAATTGGATGAACAAAGAGTTGCAATGGATAAATATATGAATGAAAGCAAAAAAGAACTTCAGTTCACCTTGGCTCAAGACATCAAATCCATCAGATTTGAAGTCAATCAGAATAAGAAGGAAATGACAGATTGCTTCCATAAGGGAGGCAATGTTGTAGTCTATCTAGCAACGCAGCAACAGGAGGCCAGAACACAGACAGATGATCTCGTGGTCAAACAAGGATATGTTCTGGAAAATCAACTAAGGATGAATGATAATCTAACTGACTCACATAATGCGATACTTACTGAATTACAGAAGACAGCCACAACATTAACTGACAAAAGGGCTAAAGCGAAATCAGAATTTGATAAGATGCTTAAGGAAGATTTAGCCATATTCAAGACTGCTCTTCAAACATCTTAAAATATAGTCTTTGCTCAGCTAACAAAGTTCAAGGCTTACTATAAAGAGGGCACTAATTACTTGGTTGATCAAGTTAGATTTCAAAAAAATGATCTTAGGGATCATATGGAGAGAGAAGTCATAAAGGGGGAGAGGTTATTAGTCACTGCAGGCTCTGATCATGCTAAATGGATCACTAATGCCATTAGAGCCACTCTTGGCAATCCTCCTTTATGTGATGATAATAATACAGCTGAATCTGGCATCCAAGCTTCAGGACATGAAGGGGGTCAGCAAGAGGTGGCTCAAATCATATACCCCCTTCTAACTTTGAGGGTAATCAACAAATGGTACAACAGATGTATAGCCCCCCATCAGATGCTCCTAATGTAATAATTGAGAAAGTGGAAATGTTTGAGTCTGCTTTGAAGAAAGAACAAGAAGCTCAGCTTTCCAAGAAAAGATTTAGAGAACAGGCTGAGTCAAAGCTAGATTTTGAAAGATGGAGTCCTACATCAAGGAACATTATACTTACTTCCTGGCAAGCTGTTAAAGAAAATATGCATGATAGAGACAAGTGGTATTCTGAACAAGAATGGACTAAGTATCAAAAGAGACAAGAGGCTATATATCAGTTCAGGAAGAATCACAAAGCTGGGAAGGTACCCGCTACTGCTGTTGAGCCAAGCAAATACTTCCCTAAGACTTATCACTATTTTGAAAGACAAAAGATTAAGGCTGAAGAGCTCAAGAAAAGAGATCTGAAAGGAAAGAAGCCATCTGAAGACATTAAACCAAGTGTACATGATAAAATTCAATCTGGCAAAAGAATAGTTATCAAGGAGCCTGACCAGCCTTAGAATAGTTTTACTAGATTTTAAATCTGTGTAAATATGTGTAATGTCTTGAACTAAATCTTTGTAATTCTGAACATTGATTAAAATTCATTGACTTAGTCTTAAATCTGTTTTTGTATACTTAGAATCTGTTGATGCATGTTTATTATGTTTTAATATATTCTGTGAGATTAATGTTACATGCAATGTGTTTTATTATTACTTTTGTCTTTGAAATTATGTTGACATCATAATCTTTGTTGTTATTATAAGTGATGTATATCATTGACTAAGGGTTATAACTTCTCCAAATAGGGGAGATTGTTGGGTATATTGGAAAATGTGTACTGGATTTGGAGAAGCCTCACTTAACTCAATGATATTCATCAATGTGTATTTGATGGTATTTTAAGTTACTTTGTGCAGGTTAAGAAATTGCAAAAGAAATGTTCTAGTACAAGTGTGGACACTTGTAGAAAGCTGTGTCGACACCAGAAGACAGATAGTGTCGACACACAGGACTTGTGTCAACACACAGAAAATCTATTAACAATAATTGTGTCGACACACATCTGGATTATGTCTACAGCAATTGTGTCAACACACAGGAATTATGGCGACACATTCCAGAACTATCAAGACCAGAAGCTGTGTCGACACACAGGACTTGTGTCGACACATTCCAGAACTCAATCAAGACAAGAAGCTGTGTTGACACACAGGACTTGTGTCGACACATTATATAGAAGCCATGTCAAGAAGCTGTGTCGACACTATGGGAGCTGTGCCGACTTCACCAGGGATTGTGTCGACACTTAATCTATTTGTGTCGACACATATGAAGCAATGACTCAACACTTTGCTGACTGAGACAAAGACTCATGGAATGACTGGTGACTTGATAGGTGTCATGATCAACAAGGCTATTGCAAGTGTCAGAGTTGTTAAAAGTCTGTTATAAACCGGATCAGCCAGTAACCTTTGAGAAAGTCTATATAACGACATATTCTATCATCTGATAAGAAAAAAGAAGAAATTTTTAGGAAACAAAAAGGACAGAGAGCTGGAAGTATCCAAGTGAAGAAAGAGACAATCATCAGCAAGTCTCTAAGAGCAAATCAAGATCAAGTTTACAAGGGGAATTCAGATTAAATTCTGAAGAGAAGAATGAAGCTGATTGAAGATCAAATTCAAGAAGATCAACCTTTCTTTATTCAGATTCAAGAAGCTTTGAAGAAATCTAAGACAAGTTGAAACAAAAAGTTGTCAATGTTGGGTTTCTCTATGAGGATGGCACAACGCTTGTGCACGCAGCGGAAGGAATAAAACATCAAGAACAACCCAAAAGAGATGGGATCGGGCCATGAAAGTTGAATCAAGAAGTTAACAAACAACTAGGAAAAAATTATCTTAGCGGCGTTGAGTCACAACTCAACGGAGATGCTTCAAGCTTTGAGTCCTTGTCGGTGGCGAGTTCTACGTGGAATAATGTCCACGTCTTTGTAGAAATCCACACGAGTGGGAGAACACCGAGCTTCGTCGCACGAAGGGTCGGGAAGGAGATCAACCGCACCTTGCACTTCCACGGACTACTAGGTCCGTTCCAGGAGGAGCAACACCGGCGACAGTCGCCGGAGAGGAGTAGGTCGGCGGAGCGAAGAGGCGGCGGAACACTTCCGTCCATCGGGGTTCGGGAATCGGCAGAGCGAACGAGCGGCGGAACGTTTTCGTCGGATTCGATTCGGCTACAGGAGAAATCTCGATCTATCTGTTTTTCCCAAAACCCTAAGTCCCTTATTTATACCAAAGGCATAAACAGTCCAAAGGTATCGCTATCCACAGACCACACAGGATAGGGCTTCTGGACCGTTCAGCGAGAATCACCTCCAGGTTCGGCGAGAATCAATCGCAGAATCGGCGAGAATCAATCGCAGAATCGGCGAGAATCAGTCGCAGAATCGGCGAGAATCAGTCGCAGAATCGGCGAGAATCAGTCGCAGAATCGGCGAGAATCAATCGCAGAATCGGCGAGAATCAGTCGCAGAATCGGCGAGAATCGAACAGTTCGATTCTCGACGATTATGCCTTAGTTGGTGAGTCATACTCGACGACTCTCGACGATTTTGCCTTAGTCGGCGAGTCATACTCGACAACTCTCGATGATTTTGCCTTAGTCGCCGAGTCATACTCGACGACTCTCGTCGACTCTCGACGAATTGGCCTTAGTCGCCGAATCATACTCGACGACTCTCGTCGAACCATTCTCGACGTATCTCCCTGGCAACATTTGTCTGACCCCATTCTGTATGGTGATTGGTAACCTTTACAAACACAATCAATCTTCCAATTTCTCCACATGCTCTTATGTGCGACCCTGCAGACTCATATCGCGTTGGCAGAGAGATTACATGTTTGACCACTTCTAGATCACCATGGTAACTCCAACAGTCTCCCACTTAATATTGAAAGTATCAAACCAAAAACCTCAGAAATAATGAGCGGCATCTAGCAATGCATCATTGCTCCCCAAGCAATAAGAGTTCATAACTCATAAGCCTTTATGAATAATGTCCCAGCGTTGTCTTTATCCCTTTGTCCCTTACATCTGGAAAGAACTAGAGGCATGGACCGTGTCACCCTCATAATAGCTCAATCCAAGTTTCTTGATCTAGAACGAACTTCCAGAGAATGGTGAGTCCAATATCACATATTGACTCAACCAAGCATGGCCATGCATTTCTCAGTCCAGTTCCATCAAGGGGCCCATGGATGCAACTCCTGTCATATAGGAGGACAAATCTCATATCTGCTCACACATAAACACCCAAATGATTCGTAACGTACCCAACAACAACCCTTATCATCAACCTTTCTCAAGGAAGACTTTAGATGGCATCAAAGCACTCTCTTCCTCACTTGATGAATGTTGTGACTTCAAGTCAAAGGACAACAACACCATTGTCAATTGAGACCTACTCATGACACGATTAGATAACAATCCACAAAGTAGTCTCAGGTTGGGTCTGTCCAGTACAACTTGTTCATTAACAAGTACCCACGTGATGACTTGATATCACAATATCATGACCTATGAGAACTGGTCATCAGTCAACCCACGTGCTAGTCTTAATGTATCATCATCACTCTTAGTTTCTATGATGATACAACGACCAGGGACCTTTTAAGAATGAAGCTTCAAATAAATCATAGGCTCTCACATTCAAGTCTCGTACTTGATGTCCTATGGAAGCAAACATTCTAAGGGTATTTATTATGTTAACATTTAACTATCGCTTAGAGAAACCATAAAAAAAGAACTTGCCATTAATTGTAAAAGAAAAACATTGGTACACAATTCATCATATGAATAAACAATAAACAGCCAACAGAATATATGTTTACATGCAACCCACAAGGCTCTCAATAGAGTTGATCATTTATGTATCGTATACCCATTGATCTAGTATGATCATCATGCTTTCTCTGCGCGAGAGGCTTTGTTAGTGGATCTACAATATTCTCCTCAGTCGGCACTCTGCAAATGTTCACATCTCCTCGTTTGACAATCTCACGAATAAGATGGAACCGCCGAAGTATGTGCTTGGAGCGCTGATGGGATCTAGGTTCCTTAGATTGTGCAATTACACCATTATTATCACAGTAGAGAACTACGGGACCAACAATGCTAGGAACTACATCAAGCTCGCCGATGAATTTCCTAATCCATACAGCCTCCTTCGCTGCGTTAGCTGCAGCGATATACTCGGCCTCTGTGTAGAATCAGTAACTGTCTCTTGCTTGGAACTCTTCCAGCTCACAGCTCCTCCATTAAGGCAAAATATAAAACCTGACTGAGACTTTGAGTCGTCCCTATCAGTTTGGAAGCTAGCATCCGTATAACCATTTACAACGAGCTCTTCCTCTCCACCATACACCAAGAACATATCCTTTGTCCTTCTCAAGTACTTCAGGATATTCTTGACTGCAATCCAGTGACACTCACCGGGGTCTGACTGATACCTGCTAATCATGCCCAAAGCAAAGGAGACATCGGGTCGAGTATATAACATTGCATACATGATTGATCCAATTGCCGAAGCATATGGAATCAACTTCATGCGGTCCTTATCTTCACAAGATTTTGGACACTGGTCCTTAGAGAGATTCACACCATAAGACATGGGTAAAAATCCTTTCTTGGACTCAAGCATGTTGAACCGCTTCAACACCTTCTCGATTTATGTACTCTGGGTCAAACCCAGCAACTTCTTCGATCTATCTCTATAGATCTTAATACCGAGTATGTAAGTCGCTTCACCCAAGTCCTTCATAGAAAAGTAGTTCTCTAGGTTGTTCTTAACAACTTTCAGGGTAGGAATGTCATTCTCAATCAACAGTATGTCATCTACATACAATATCAGGAAGACTACAATGCTCCCACTGATTCGCTTGTAAACACAAGGCTCATCTTCATTCTTGATGAAACCAAACTCTTTGATTTTCTCATCAAAATGAAGATTCCAACTTCGAGAGGTCTGCTTCAGTCCATAGATGGACCTATTCAGCTTGCATACTTTAGGGCTTCATTTGGGGATACAAAACCCTCGGGTTGTGTCATGTACACTTCCTCAAGGAGGTTTACATTAAGGAAAGCCGTTTTGATATCTATCTGCCAGATCTCGTAGTCATAATACGCAGCAATAGCAAGCAGTATCCTTATGGACTTTACCATGACAATAGGGGAAAAGGTCTCATCATTGTCAATACCATGAATTTGCTTGAAACCCTTAGCCACCAGTCGCCCTTTGAATGTCTGTACATTCCCATCCATGTCAGTCTTCTTCTTGAAGACCCACTTGCACCCTATGGGTCGTACCCCTTTAGGTGGTTCCACCAAGTTCCAAACTTGGTTTGCATACATGGAGTCCATTTCGGATTTCATAGCCTCAAGCCATTTGTCGGAGTCCGGTCCATTCATAGCCTCTTGGTAGGTTGCTGGTTCATCATCGTGATCCATAAGCAACACATTACCTATTTGAGATATGAGAAATCCATATCTCTCAGGCTCAAATCTAGGTCTACCAGATCTATGTAGGACTTGTGTTTCTTGAGCAAGTTCTCTAGCTACAACATCTTGTAGTCCTGTCTCAGATTCCAATTCTGGTTCATTCACTACTTGTGGTTCTTGAACTTCTTCAAGTTCTACCTTTTCAGTCTTTCTTGATAAGAACTCTTTCTCCAAGAAGACGTCAGTCCTTGCAACAAACACTTTGCCCTCGGACGGTAGGTAAAAGTAATACCCTTTCGTTTCCTTAGGATATCCCACCAGATAATATTTATCTGATTTGGGTTCTAGCTTGTCAGGCATTTGACGTCGCACGTATGCCTCACAGCGACAAATTTTAATGAACGACATACTAGGACGTTTCCCAGTCCATATCTCATATGGTGTCTTCAGAACCATTTTCGTTGGAGCGCGATTCAGTGTCATTGCAGCAGTCTTTAAAGCAAAACCCCAAAAGGAAACAAGCAAGTCTGCATGACTCATCATCGAACGTACCATGTCTAACAAAGTACGATTTCTCCTCTCAGACACACCATTATGCTGTGGTGTTCTAGGTGGAGTGAGCTGTGATACAATACCACACTCCTTCAGATGATCACAGAACTCATGACTCAGGTATTCGCCACCTCGATTAGATCAGAGTGCTTTAAACCTTTTACCCAACTGGTTTTCTACTTCATTCTTGAACTCTTTGAACTTTTCAAAGGTCTCGGATTTGCACTTCATAAGATACACATATCTGTATCTACTGAAATCATCAGTAAATGTAACGAAGTAGAAATACCCACCTCTAGGCATGGAGCTCATGGGTCCGCATACATCACTATGTACAACACCCAAGAGATCCTCAGCCCTCTCAGTATAACTAGTGAAATGGGCTTTAGTCATCTTGCCTAACAAACAAGATTCACATCGCTCAAATGATTCATAATCAAATGAGTCCAAAAGTCCATCTTTATGGAGCTTGGATATGCGCTTCTCGTTTATATGGACCAAACGACAATGCCAGAGATATGTAGGGTTTGAGTCATTTGTTCTTAGTCTTTTATTATTTTCTACATTATAGATCTGATGGTTCAAGTTCAAAACATAAAGACCATTAAATAATTGGGCTACAACATAACAAACATCATTCTTAAATATAGAACAATAGTTGTTCTTAATTATAAAATAAAATTCAATCATGTCCAAGCATGAAATGAATATAATGTTTCTAGTTATGGCCGGAACAAAATAACAGTTATCTAGTTCTATTACAAGCCCACTGGGCAAAGAAAGACGGTAAACCCCTACGGCCACAACAGCAACTCTTGCTCCATTGCCGACACATAGGTCCACCTCCCCTTTACTCAACAATCTTCTCCTTCCCAGTTCCTGCACATTTGTACAAATGTGAGAACCACATCCGGTATCCAATACCACAGATGAAGGAGCAGAGAGGTTTATTTCTATAACGTAAATATTTGAAGCGGAAGTCATACCTCCCTTCATTTTCTACAGACCCTCAATGTAAGAAGGATAGTTCCTCCTCCAATGACCTGCCTTGCCACAGTGGTGGCATTTCCCCTCCTTCATCGTGCTCTTCTTTTTCATTAGTGCAGAAAACTTGGGCTCGAGATGTGACTTAGGTCCCACCTTTGTCTTCTTAGAGACCTTGGCCTTGCCCTTGCCCTTATGCACCATCAATATGGGGTTGGCAGGCTTGACCTTCTTCATATTGATCTCGGTAGTTCTCGACATGCCAAGGAGCTCGGGCAGTGTCTTGTCTATTTCATTCATGTTGTAGTTCAAGACAGACTGCTCATAACTGTCCGGCAATGATTGCAAGATCAGATCTGTGGCCAACTCTTGACCCAGAGGAAAACTCAACCTTTCAAGGTTCTCTATATACCCAATCATCTTGAGTACGTGAGTCCCTACTGAGTCTCGAACTCCCATCTTGCACTGAAACATTGCTTTTGTGACGTCAAACCTCTCTTGACGAGCTTGCCATTGAAACATTTTCTTAAGATGCTCGTCAATCTCCTTGCACCCCATATTCTCATGTTGCTTCTGAAGCTCAGAGTTCATGGTGGTAAGCATAAGGCATTCAACGTCTAAGGCGTCATCAGTATACTTCTTATAAGTATCTTTATCAGCACGGGAAGAATTCCCGGTCGGTACCTCGGGGGCTTCTTCTTCCAAGACATAGAGCTTTCGCTCTTGCCTGAGAACAATTCTCAGGTTCCTGTACCAGTCCATGTAGTTAGTCCCACTGAGTTTATCCTTCTCAAGGATGGCTCTCAGAGACAGAGTGGAGTGTGAACCACTTGCCATGGAATTCTACAAGAATTCATGCAGAATAATATCAGTACCAAAATTTCAAAATACAATTTTTTTTAATACGGACTTCAATTAAAACTCCCACTATTTTATTCGAAATAATAGCCCTGACTATCAATTCGGAGAGTTCATGCGAGCTACTCTCTTAGTGGACAAGATCCGTATTTCACCAACACAATGAGTCAGCTTTGGCTTTTCTCTCACGATGCGATTATTTAGGTAGGCAACGCTTGCCAATTGCATCCTCATGCAATTCTTGTATGGTTAGTGAATAACTCCTTATTCGCATCCATCATATGGTGCATGCAAACCCTATGCCTCTAGGCACTCAACCTTTGAGGTCACCTAGTTAAGTTATACCCGATGTCGACAGTGGGATATCACAATTATCCGCTCGCACCCTTACCAAGATAGATTAATGCACCTTGCTTTGGCAAGCCCATACTTCATCGATCGAGGTAGGAAGAGTGTCATCCATCGGAAGACATCCGAACACTTAATATTAGATTAAGGGATTTTTAATTATAGGTTAACAATTAACCATGATCAACATTTGATCATTGTGCACATCTACAGAAAAACAATTTCTAAAAGCCACATGCATCCCTTATGTGCACAACCTGGCACTATCAACACTTGATAGAATGAAGGGCTAAATCTGAACATTCGGACTCTTCTAAATCTTCAGATTTACATGCATTGGACAAAGGCAAAGGCAACTCGACTTAAAGCAGTAGACAAGCTCGTCTCTCATTGTTAGATTCAAAATCCAAAACAATACACTGGTTCATTAACCACTCGAGGGACGGTTACTGCTAAAGAGACAATAATTTCTAAAAATTAGAAATTACCATGAAATCCCAGACGTTCCTGGCGGGGTTCCAAGGGGCAGAGCCCCTAACCTATGGGTTATGGGCCCACCGATCTCCCTTTGAAAAATCATCAACAATCGATGTACCAGGATTAAATCTTGACATTTAGAACGCTTCTAAATCCCTAGGTTTACACGCACTGGAATAACCTAACTTCCAATACAACAATCATGGTCGTAACCTCCCTCTGATACCACTGTTGGGTTTCTCTATGAGGATGGCACAATGCTTGTGCATGCAGCAGAAGGAATAAAACATCAAGAACAACCCAAAAGAGATGGGATCGGGACATGAAAGTTGAATCAAGAAGTTAACAAACAACTAGGCAAAAATTACCTTAGCGGCGTTGAGTCACAACTCAACGGAGATGCTCCAAGCTTTGAGTCCTTGTCGGTGGCGAGTTCTACGTGGAATAATGTCCACGTCTCTGCAGAAATCCACACGAGCGGGAGAACACCGAGCTTCGTCGCACGAAGGGTCGGTAAGGAGATAAACTATACCTTGCACTTCCACGGACTGCTAGGTCCGTTCCAGGAGGAGCAACACCGGCGACAGTCGCCAGAGAGGAGGAGGTCGGCGGAGCGAAGAGGCGGCAGAACACTTCCGTCCGTCGGGGTTCGGGAATCAGCGGAGCGAACGAGCGGCGGAACGTTTCCGTCGGATTCGATTCGGCTATAGGAGAAATGTCGATCTATCTATTTTTCCCAAAACCCTAAGTCCCCTATTTATACCAAAGGCATAAACAGTCCAAAGGTATCGCTATCCGCAGACCACACAGGATAGGGCTTCTGGACCGTTTGGCGAGAATCACCTCTAGGTTCGGCGAGAATCACCTCCAGGTTCGGCGAGAATCAATCGCAGAATCGGCGAGAATCAATCGCAGAATCGGCGAGAATCAGTCGCAGAATCGGTGAGAATCAGTCGCAGAATCGGCGAGAATCAGTCGCAGAATCGGCGAGAATCAAACAGTTCAATTCTCGACGATTATGCCTTAGTCGACGAGTCATACTCGACGACTCTCGACGATTTTGCCTTAGTCGGCGAGTCATACTCGACGACTCTCGACGATTTTGCCTTAGTCGGCGAGTCATACTCGACGACTCTCGACGATTTGGCCTTAGTCGCCGAGTCATACTCGACGACTCTCGTCGACTCTCGACGAATTGGCCTTAGTCGCCGAGTCATACTCGACGACTATCGTCGAACCATTCTCGACGAATCTCCCTGGCAACATTTGCCTGACCCCATTCTGTATGGTGATTGGTAACCTTTACCAACACAATCAATCTTCCAATTTCTCCACATGCTCTTATGTGCGACCCTGCAGGCTCATATCGCGTTGGTAGTGAGATTACATGTTTGACCACTTCTAGATCACCATGGTAACTCCAACAGTCAAATCTTTCAAGAACTGACCAAGAAATCTTCTACCCTTTCTCTCTCTACTTGGGTGAAGGTTTCATACATCTTGTTATCATTTTACTGTAGGGTCTTTTATAGATCTGAGTTGTAGGCCTGAAAAAGGCTGAGGTAGGGCTGTGTGTCATAGGTAGGAGAGGTGTCTCTCTGAGTTGTAAGCCTAAATCTATAAAGGCTAAGGTAGGGTAAGGGCCTGAGGTAGGAGTGTGGATTCACTCTGAGTTGTAGGAACCATCTGAGGGTTCTGAGCTGTAAGATCTGAGGATCTGAGAAGGAAAAAGGGAGTTAGGCCGAATCTAGTTTACTGCTAGATAAGCGAAGGGGGAAAGTGGATGTACCCATCATTTGGGGAACCACTATAAATCTGTGTGCATTCTGTGATTGGCTGTGGTAATTTAAATGTTGTACTGTGATAGTTACTGATGATATAACCTAACTTGCATGAGTTATCTGCCTAAGTATTAAAAAAGAATTGAATCTATTCACCCCCCCCCCCTCTAGGTGTTTAGGACATCTTGAAACCAATTCTTTCAAACACTGTATTTGGGGCCACTGAATCAGGAACTGAATCTGGAATCGCTGGAACAGAAATTGGATCTGGAACCACTGTCTCCCCCTCAATTTCTGCACTCAAGCCATCAGGAATCTCATTGGGGTGTGGAGAAGGAATCCTGTCATCAGGAGCATGTTCTTCCTCCTCCACTAGAAAAGCTGGGGCACCCCCTTGCTTCACTATCCTCCTATCCCACCTGGAGAAGATTGCGGAGTCTATCTTCTTGAGGTGATGGATAAGAACTCTTTTAGTCATATCAAACATATCACCATCTAATTGATTCAAGTATAGGCTGATAATCCTCCCAAAGTTGGGAGTGTGTAGGTTGTCTTTGATTTTGGCAAACAACAAAGCACCCCAATCCAACCTCTTCTTTCAGATAATAACAACGAGCACTTTGAACATTTCTGTAGAAAGGTAATCATGAGATCTAGTCTTACATATTAGAACTTTGCAACCTATATCGGAAAGAAGTTTTCCTTCATCATCATCCCCTTGCGCTTGAATGCATTTGAACCTCTCGGCAGTCCACAAAATAATAGGGCTCTAGAGAAATCATCTTCGTCCAGGTAATCGGCCTCTACACAGACTGGAAGTCGCAGATACCTGAAAAACAGAGAGGCTTTCACCTAGACCTTGTACTTCTGAATCTTGCTTTTGATAACAGTGTCTTGATGTTTGAGCTTTGCATGTTGGAAGAACTCAAGAACTTCTTTGTCCAAAACTTTGCATGGGTGTTCTAGGACAAAAGATAGTCATGTTGTTTCCAGCATAAGAATGACATTGCGAAATTCATCAGAACTAGAGGCAATGCCTGTGCGAACCAATTCTCCTCCCCTAGCAAACCACTGGTGGTTCTGGGAGCCATGGAGAATCAAGAAATCTAGAGTTCTGGAAAGAAGACTGGAACTACACTGTACTGAATTAACTGAACTATCGGAATCTGCAATAGGGCTCGGGAACGGATCACTGCACAAAATCGGCGGGGAAGCCTTGTAGAACACTTGGCTAGGGATTGGAAGTGGTTCAAAACCCTAGTCAAAAATGACCGAAGCGAAGGGGCTATTACTGTCGGAGAGGAAGGAGATGATGTGGTTGCGGGAGCCGAATCGTCAGATTGCAGTTATTGGCAAATCGGCAGTCAATCGACGAGTGTCGTGCATGCACCCCATTGAATATTATATATATATATATGATTATTTAAATTAACCTAGAATATTGGGTACCTCAAAAATCGAACTGACGGATCCAATATGGTAAGATAGAATTTTCGCACAAGTCAAATTCAGTTTGGTTCACTGAATCCAGAGTCCGATTCGGCGAGTAAGAGCTGATATTCAACGAATCAGCAAGTTTGCCTACCGATATTCGCCGAATTTTCCTTAGAAAATTCTTCTACCGTCTTGGTTTAAGTACCGAGTGAATTCTTATTTACTTAGCCTTCTTCACGAGTCCATCTTCAGCATGCCTAGTTCCGTTTTGAAGAATGAAAACTTGGCCTCGTCCAACGGCTTCGTGAAAATATCTGCAACCTGCTTGTCCGTCAGGACATAGCAGAGGGCTATGTCCTTGTTCTCCGCATGCTCCCAAATAAAATGATAGCGCACCTCGATGTGCTTGGTTCGGCTGTGGGAAACTAGATTGTTTGTGATTGCAATTGAGCTGGAGGAGTCACAATACATTGGAATCTCTCTGAACTTCAAATTACAATCCTTGAGTTGATTCCTTATTCAAAGAAGTTGTGCGCAACAACTACCTGCAGATATATACTCTGACTCGGCAGTAGAAGTTGCCACACAATTTGGCTTCTTACTGCTCTATGAAATAAGCCGTCTTCTAAGGAATTAACACGTCCTAAAAGTGTTTTTTCTATCGTCCCTGATTCCTACAAAATCAGCATCTGAAAAGTCAATTAGCTCGACATCATTATTTCTTGGGTACCATAAGCCAAGATTGGGGGTATCCTTAAGGTATCTTAAAATCCACTTTGCAACAACATAATGAGATTCCTTAGTGTTCATATGATATCTAGCGCAGACACATGTTGAAAACACTATATCTGGTCTACTGGAAGTTAGGTAGAGCAAGGATCCAATTATGCTTATGTACTTGGTTTCATCAAAAGGTTTCCCTTTCTCATCCTTGTCCAGAGACATAGTTGAACTCATTTCATAGAGGATGCGCTCTCCATTCCGAATTTCTTAAGAAGCTCCTTGGTGAACTTCATCTGAGAGATGAAACTTTCATCTTCGGATTACTTCACCTAAAGTCCTAAGAAATACTTCAGCTCACCCATACTGCTCATTTCAAACTTCCCTTGCATAAGTTTAGAAAACTTCTTGCAAATGTTGTCTTCCGTAGAGCCAAAAATAATATCATCGACATAGATTTGCACTAGCAGAATCTTGCCTTTAACTTTCCTAATAAATAATGTATTGTATATCTTTCCCCTTGTGAACTTGTTCTAGAAAAGAAAGCTAGACAATGTCTCATACCAAGCTCAGGGAGCTTGTTTTAAGCCGTATAATGCTTTATTTAAAAAGTAAACGTAATCAGGGAAATTAGAATTGACAAAACCTGGGGATTGCGCTACGTATACTTCCTCTTTCAGATTTCCATTGAGAAATGCTGACTTCACGTCCATTTGGTAGACGGTGAAGCCTTTGAGGGCAGCATACGCAAGAAACAACCTGATTGCCTCAAGCCGAGCCACTAGAGCAAAGGTCTGGTCGAAGTCGATCCCCTCTTCTTGTCTATATCCTTGAGCTACAAACTTGGATTTATTCTTGATAATTACTCTAATTTCGTCCAGCTTGTTTCTGAATATTCACTTGGTGCTTACCACGTTCTGTCCCTTTGGCCGGGGCACTAGCTCCCAAACTTTGCAGCGTTCAAATTGATTGAGCTCTTCTTGCATTGACAAAATCCAAGACGCATCCTTGTTTGCCACTTCGAATTTCTTTGGCTCAACCTGCGATAGAAAACTAAGATGCATAATCTCATTAGATGTACCTCTTTGGTTCTAACACCATTGTCTGGCTCTCTAATGATCTAATCAGCTGGATGGTCTCTTAGGTGTCTGAACCCTAGGTTCCTTGATCTCCCTCCAACAGGCTCTGCAACATCTGGTGCTGCCTCTATAGGTTGAGGCAATTCTTCCTCTAGGGGTACTTCATCCACCAAGCCTAGAACGACAAGCTTGACTGAACTTGGAGCTTCTTCCTTGACAGCTTTATCCAAGCTTAGCTCCTTAACTTTGTACCTGCATTTGCACCAATAACACTAGACAAGTTGTTATGGAGCATGCTAGTCTTATCAAATACAATATTTATTGACTCTCCTACCACCAGAGTTTTCTTATTGAAAATCCTATATGCCTTACTATGGCTACTATAACCTTAAAAAATACCTTCAAAATACTTTTCACTAAACTTTGTGCGGTAATACTTCCCATTATTAAGTAAGAAACATTTACTTCCAAATATTCTAAAGTAGGACACAGTCGATTTTTTGCCCTTCAATAGCTCATAGGGGTCTTACGATAGCTTTTGTTGATGAGTGCTCTGCTTTGCACGTGACGAGCCGTGTTGACTGCTTCAGCCCAAAAGTACTTCGGGAGTGAAGCGTCTTCAAAATAGTTATACATGATTCAATTAGGGTTCTGTTCCTTCTCTCAAAAACTCCATTTTGCTGTGGAGTGTGCGAGGATAAAAACTCATGAAAGATACCTTGACTTCCACATAACTCTGTCATAACACCAGACTCAAATTCTGTTCTGTGATCACTTCTGATTTTGACCACTGAACAGTTCAATTCGTTCTAAATTTACCGAACAAATTCGTGAAAGCATCAAAGGTGCCTGACCCGTGTTTTAGAAAGAACACCCAAGTAAAACGCGAGTAGTCATCAACAACTACTAATGTATAGACCTTACCTCCTAAGCTATGAATAGGCATAGGACTGAATAAGTCCATATGAAGCAAGTGTATGCTTCGTGAAGAATCTTTTTTAGCGATACCCTTAAAGGTAGCCCGTGTTTGCTTACCCATTTGACAGGAGTGACATGGACTCTCTTTAAGGCACTTAATGCTGGTGACATCACGTTCTAAGTTGTGAGAAAACAACATATTTATAGTTTTGAAATTAATATGTGCTAATCTCTTGTGTCATTGGTCACAGAGAGACACACTACTTTTAGCCATAAAACACACTAGGGTAGAACTGTCTAAACAAAGAAAATTGAAACAAAAAATATTTCTGCTCCGAGTGCTTGTTAAGACTATAACATCCCAAATTTCAATTTGGAGTTCAGGCTGGGTGACACGGCCTGGGACACGGGTGTGTCTAGCTCTGGGTACTTGGGTGTGTCGCGAGAGCTCGACAAAAATGAAGTCGACGATCGTTGAGTGGCGACACGGCCTAGGACACAGGTGTGTCCCAAGGCATGTCCTGCTCAGGTAGGTAACCGGGCGGCATTTAGTGGCGTTGAGTGTAGTACATGGCCTATGACACAGGCATGTCACGGGGGTGTGTTTGGCGCACGGCCAAGGACACGGGCGTGTACCTTAGCTGTGTTCTTCTCGGGAGAGTTGATCCTATGTTGATTGAGGGACATGCCCCTCAACACGGGCGTGTACCTTTTGACACGGGCGTGTCAGGTGCTTGACACAGGCGTGTCTAGCCCGTGTTCTGATCCGGATTGAGTCGGTTAAGTTATCGCTTAAGGGATACGGCTTATGACACATGCGTGTCATATGCCGTGTCAGACCTATTTAGATGCTTTTCAAAGCATATCAAGGCCGTTCATTTCCTTCTATTTGGATCCTGTGGTCCAAGCTTCTTCCTGCTATTATAAGGCCGTTAATTGAGAATTATTTCTCATTCAAGCTTTGGCCATTCTCTTTCTAAAAAGAAGAGAGAGGAGAGCAAGGAAGGAAGAAGGAGAAGCTTTCCGGCCGCTGGTGGAGCGTCAGCGATTCGAATCAAGAGCCGAGTTCAGCCTTGTGGAGGCAAGGCCGCTGCAGTGATTACCATTCGCCTAGTTTGTCCATGGCTCTGAAGAGATTGTCAAGGGTAACGATCTCCTTCTTGGACAAGTGAAGTCCAACTTTATGCATGTGCATGAGATCCTCTACCAAGAGGTGGAAAGCGTAAGCGATTCCAGTGGTCGAGTGTGCATTTAGATCCGGAAGTGATTAGTATGGAATAGGCATGCTGTGTGAAGCCCATCTAGACTGTTAGTCTGGATTGGTGATGTTTATCTTGCGAACCGAAGAAGACTCCGTGTATAAAATACGTAGTTTACAGAGTTGGTTAGGATGTTTGTGAATTGGGGATTATATAAACTCCTTTTGTTGTGGACTCTGCGTGAGTTATTTGATGATTGGGGAAGCTTTGCGTAAGCTCCTTGTGTTGTGAGGGCATGCGTGCACTGGTTTCTCTATGTGAGCTACGAAGCTGCAGCTGACCAGGAGAGGATAGCCGACCCGCGTCAAGTTATGCGCAACTGACGAATGGATGATTCGGTACACTGTAAGCGTGCCATGAGTGTTGTCCTGTCACTGGTTATTTGGGAGATCGATTACTGGCAATGCAAATGGGGGCTGCGGCCATACCCGGCTTGTTAAACTACTGTGGTAGGTTAGTCTGAAATGCTCAAGTGTTGCCGTGAGGTTACCACCTCTGAATGGGATGGATGAGAGGGTCTTCAGTCTACGCACTGTAGTAGACTATGATCCATCACCAACAAGTTAAGAATCTATAATCAGTGGTGTACGAAGGATGATTCGGTACACTGTAAGCGTGCCATGAGTGCACAGAGCGTCTGGCACGAAGGCCGGCGTGGGTGTTGTTGTTGTGTAAGATATATATATTGTGATTGCAATGCATGCAGGGAAGGAACCACTGCCACGGGTAAAGGGTAGGGTCGTTATAATTGGTCAGCTGAATGCTGACCGTTGCTTTGTTTATCATCCGTGGGGTGGAAGTCCATATGAATGTGTTACGGACTAAACTGGATTGAGCGGGTTGAAGCTCTTGCTGCTGCTGCTTGTAGGCCCTTGAAGGCCGTGCGAAGCTTTGGATTTCATGTGTGGCTGGCCTACGTGTCGATGTATGAAACCACCTTTTGTAAAGAGAAACTTGTAAGGCCTTAAGGACATGAGCGGTGTGTGTTTGTATATATTCCTGGTTTTATATATAAATGTGTTATTTATATAATAGTGAACATTCATTGATTGAGTTCTTGCAAGTAATAATCTTCCGCTAGAATGCTGTGAGTTAGGATGCATGTAGAAAGGTTTTTGATATTCATAAGTAATTCCGCCGTTTGTCTGTGAAATATGGCGTGGGGCTCCGACAGGACCCTCTGTTATTGTAAGACCCCCGTTTTCTCTCTCTTTTAAAACACCGGGGTCTTAGGCCCAGAACTGCCCCTTTGCGGTGACACCTTCACGCCCTGAATGGTCATCACCACAAAGCGCCGATTCCGCCGGCCAATTCGATCACAGAAAGGTAGCACAATAATTGAAGTAAAAGCAAGTCCACTGGTAAATCACATATATATAAATAAAATCTCCATAAAGGGAGTGTCCACATAATAATATATCAGAGTACTAAAATTACGGGCTTATGCCCGGTACATCATGTCCTCACTATAAATCACTCATGTCGAAGCAAAAATAGAACATCTACTCAAGGTCGAGACTCATAGTCCCGGCTGTATGAACTCCGGAGCTAGACTGCCCCATCTCCAAGCGCACCGGTCTCTGGGGCTGCTCTCTCGTGCTGGGCTCATCGATTCCCTAAAATGATGCAGTTCGAAAACCGTTAGTCATAAAGACTAATCCCTATCATCCCCTACCCCTTCCCCCATGGTTTCTAGGTACCGAGCGGAGAGGAAGAAAGGGAGGGACATGAAGGTGGAGATTAAATCAAAGAAACAGGTGGCAGCGGAACTAATCTAGCAATTCTATAATAATAATGGCAATAACAGAAAGTAGGAAATGTAACCTTAACTTATGTGCGAAAGCGCATAAGCCAAGGGATCTTCTGCAAGGCTCCCATCGTATAAAGTGTCTCATACCACTTATACGTTGGGGTGTCGGTTATCAAACAGCAGCATATATATATTGAATTAACCTTAATTTATAAACTTGCCCACACAAGCTTATAGACCAAGGGGTCGTTTAGCAAGTCCTAATGTATAAGCGTCCCATTCCACTTATACTTTAGGTGTCAGGGGTTTAATGAATCGATTATGCTAGGACATGCAAGTGGGTATGATGGAACATACAAGTGCAACTCACACACCCGACTCTGTGCACACAGACCTTTAGTTCCCCCTTTCGGAGCCGTTACCTCCCAGGATACCTCCGTAGTGGCAGACGGAAGCGGTGGGTTGGGTCTCGCCCACCTCTAAACCAGTAAAGCACTACCGGTCAGACCTATCATACGCCTCAACGCTTGGTGCACGAAGCGGACTCCTGCGTACTCTTGCCGGTTGGCGCACCGGACTTCTGTTGGCGAAGTGCTAACCACACTTGCCGAGTCAGCGTATTGGCGTCGGTGCATCGACCCTCCAATAACGAAGACCCACCACCTTAATTTTATTTCCTTATATGCACATGCAAATTTAATCGTAATCAAACAAAAACCGAGTCGAAGCTCCCCCAGACCAAAATGTCCGTCTCTTAACCAATCGAGCCGAAGCTCCCCGGACCATCCCGTCTGTCTCTTAACCAACCAAGCCGAAGCTCCTAACCATCTTCCTGTGCTAACGGTGTTTGTGAAACGTGCAACCCTAATTACTAAGTTACTCTTATCAGTTTGTTAATACAGTTTACGTTAACCCAGGACTGTCCCTGGTATTCCCTGTGAAGGGCTCTCAAAGGGCACTAGGAACTATGATGGTAGCTGAAGCCCATCGTTTCCTTTCGCAAGGCACTTATTGTTATTGGTTGATTCCCTTTACCCAGTCCTTTCTCATATTACGATAGACTAACCTAGGGTGATTTTGAACCTTCCTCTCCTCGGGAAAGACGATCTTTCGTCGAACCCGAGCACCTCTTAACTCTAACTAACACCACTTCTCATTATTCTTCATATCATTCTATTGCGATATCATCCACAAATATCCACCCAAAAAAATGACTAACTCCAACAACTATCACAGATCATGTCCTATTGCAATTTAACAATTTGTTATATGCAGACCAACCTAGATTATATGTCGAACCGATTAGGCAATGATCCAATACTAATCCAAATGCCCTAAATTATTTACTGGAGACTTATCATGAAATTACTAGCCTAAATCCAGAAAATGGTAATTTTTCCTAATTTATCTAGCATTTAATTAATTTCCTCAAAAATTCCAAGGGCTACCGATTTGAACATGAACTACCCTAAGTTCTCATGCAAGATGTCCAACAAAATTATACTAAATATTATGTAATCTCAATATGGTAAATCCAAAGTATCACAATTTTTCTATCATCAAAAGGGCACTAAAACTATTTTAGCAATCTTTTCTATAATTCGTTATTTGTGAATCAAGTACAGATAATATTCATCCAAAAATTATAAATTAATTATACTATGCAGATACAACCTTAAAAATAGCATTGGCCCAGTTTCATAATTTTTTAGCAAGTATTAATCTCTGAATAAATTAATTACCAAATATCTCCTTAAGGTGGTCTTGTAAAGAAAGTGTCGTAACTACAATTCTAAAAATCATGAATAAATGTCTACAAGTATATAATGACCTGAAAGTCTAAAATCCTAAGACTCATAATTTTTCAACAGAAATATAATCCATAATTAATTTTTAAACCATAAAAGCTCTTTTTAACATTTGTGAAGGAAGTACTAGATTTACTCAACTAAAAATTATACAAAAATTCAAAAGCAACCATTCTGACCTAAAACATTTACTTCCAAGATTTCATGGGATTTCAATGAGCAGAAAGATTCAAATAATTAAAACATCAATTAGGGCTATAATAAATGTTATAAATGAAGTGCTGGAAATAGACATCATAAAATTCCAGTAAAATTGCTATAATAAATGTTCCACAGCTTTTAGATAATGTTTAGTTACAGATTTTACTTATTTGGTATTTTACCCTAAAGCTAAGGTTAGGTTTTTGAGGTATCTACCTGTCTCCAAATCCTCCAAGATTCCATCCAAATGATTCATATCATGCTAATGTCAACTCTACTGAATTTCAAGGCAATACAAGAGCAATTGCCCTCATGTCCTTCACAACCCTCAAAACCCTCCATCTAGGGTTTGAGTTTGGATCCTAGGGTAAACCAACCCTAAATCACACCATTTTCTCCAAGTGGGTTATAATAACTCTTCCAAGTCAGTGGTCAAAATATCAGCCTCTGTTGAGGTGATTTGACCGTTCCAATCTCTTAGTGCACTTTTTACTCAAAAATACCTCATTAATGCCTAGTTAAGAATAGGTAACTTCTTATCCAGAACTCATCCAAATGAGTTAAAATTTTGTACAGAGCTAGGTTTAATCGTTAGGAATCACTCACCAAAATTTGGGAGGGTTTGGATGTCATTTGACTACTTAAATAAATTCCTCTAACTTAATTAAATTAAAACAAAAACCTTAGGCAAAGTGTCTCCAAAAAATCCCATTTTTGGACAGCCCTTAGGTATGGCTAATTTTAATCCCCTGCCCAAATTTCAAGTCATTTGGACAAGGTACGAAGAGTGGGCATTCATTTTAGTTCCTGCCCAACTCTAGGTACAACCCCCACTAAAACGAGTGCTGCGGTCAAACCACTTACCCAAACGAGTTGAAATCAGTTTTAAATTAATCCAGACTTAAAGGGCTACAACTTTCGTGACTGGACATTTTTCCTAAAACAGCCTCTAAGTGCCTCATTTTGCAGCATCAAAATACGCCCATTTTATAAATATTTTCTTTATATATTATATTTAAAACTTTATAATATAAACATGTTTTTCTGTTCATCTTCTACAGAACCCGAAGTCAGAACTCAGAAAACTATATTTCCTGTAGCCTTTCCGTGATCCGTCGTCGACCGTCCGATCACTTCCCTGGCCAGCCACCACCACCACCACCTCCGTCGAGGCGATGGCTATCGGTCGCGGTGGTTTGGCCGCCGGAGGTGACGGTTTCCGGCGTACCCGAAAATATATTTTTCATGGTTTTCCATGAAAATGCGAGATAGGTCCGGCCCCTTTGAGCACGAACTTCATTTCTAAGATCTTAAGATCTACCCATAAGAGAAGAAGTAGAGGGGGACCTTGTTCGCGGTTTGGAGGCGAGATGAACGTCGGATTGTCATGGCGTGATGGTGGCGTTCCCGAACTTCTCCTACAGCAAAAACAATAATCTGAATCCGTTTGGTCAAGAGTGTAACCTTCTCATCTTGCTCTAAGGGGGCTTTTATAGATCTCCAAGTGGGGAGGGGAAAGGGTGAAGCATTCATGGCCATGAATGCTCTCTCTTAATAATATTTTGGTTATGGTGGAGGGAGAGAAAAAAGTGGAAGATGAAATGGCTGATCCAGGTGGCGATTTCCTATTGGGTCAATACTTCCTCATTTTACTAAGAAATTAGAGAAGAAAACGACCCATTTAATACTCTTAGTGTAACTTTCCATACCAGAATTTATTATAACGCGTGTTAAAATAATTTCGGGCCTGAACCGACGTTTCGGCCTTTGTCACAGGCGTGACACGTAGGTCACGGGCGTGACACATCCTTGTGGAAAGTCTGAGTTCGACGATCGTCTTCCTGAGATCGATGATCGTCGAAGGGGGGTCACGCCCTAGGTCACGTGCGTGACACATCGGTCACAGGCGTGACAGGCCCATGACGCAAATTCTGCGCTCGGCGATCGTCTTCCGGAGATCGACGATCGTCGAAGGGGGGTCACGCCTGAGGTCACGGGCGTGACACATAGGTCACGGGCGTGACAAGCTCGGGTTACAAATTCTGCACTCGCCGATCGTCTTGCTGAGATCGACGATCGTCGAAGGGGTCACGCCCTAGGTCACGGGCGTGACACGTAGGTCACGGGCATGACAGGCCCGGGTTGCAAATTCTGTGCTTGATGATCGTCATTCCGAGATCAACGATCGTCGAAGGGGTCACGCCCTCGGTCACGGGCGTGACGGGTCGGTCACGGGCGTGACCAACCCGTGACTCGAAGTCTTGGTCGATGGACTTCAATTTTTGGGCTTCCTAGGGTTCTGTCCCGACAGACCGACTCCTAGGGGTCTAGCTGGAAATGGGATGTTATAGTTATATTCCATGTGACGGATGAAGGCATTACAAATATCGTCTCTAAATTTGCAGACGATTTTATCAAACACTTGTCCTTACAGAACTCAACAATGTAGCTTTTATCACATAGTTGACTTATGCTTATAAGATTATGATATAATCCTTCAACATAAGCTACATCTGTGAAAGAGATTATGTCATTGGAAATCATACCATAACCTTTTGTTGTTCCCCTATCCGACCCTCCAAAGATCATTTTTGGTCCGTCTTCGACTGAGGTATACTCAAGTAAAAGGCTTTTTGTCCCGGTTATGTGCGGAGAACATCCACTATCCAAATACCAGATCGGATTTTTGGTGGCCTTTGGACATACCTGCAAAAACAAATTATTTCACCTTAGAAACCAAAATGTATTTGGGTCCTTGGTTCCTAGTCAGTTGAACACCACTAGGAACATTAACCTTGTGAGTGGTCGGTCTCGCATTACTAAATCGTGGGGTTACATAATTGGCAGAATTGTACCAGCAATCTGCGCCAAAATGACAAGTTTTGTCGCAGTACCAACAGTCAAATCTGTTGTACCTCATTTTGTACTCTTGTTTTACCTTTTGAAGCTGAGGTCTAGCAGGGGCAACATTCTTTGAGGTGGAGGCCTCCTGGTTGCAGTATACACAGGAGCTCCCCATCTCTTTAGCCTTAGGCACATCAGTTTTTGATTTTTGTGCCTTCTTATTGTTATGTCCATGGACATATGAACCATAACTCTTCCTCTGAATCTCTTCAAAAGGTGCTTTGAACATGCTGGCACCAAAGTCACGGAGAGGGGTCCATCCCTGGTATCTATTCTTAGGCTCTACATGAGTAGGTCTAACATGATGACCATAGGATGACTCAAGGTCAAACTTATTCGTTGGGAAGATTACCTTCCTAAACGAGGGTTGACTCATGGGTGCCTTCCCCTTTTCTTTGGCGCTAGCATTCTTTGCAACCTTACCCTTTCCACTGACATGGCTAAGACCACTACCCTTCTTCTAAGCTGAAAACTCATCAATGAGAGGGAGAACAGTCTTGAGCTTGGAGTAACTCACAACGAGTTTTCTCTCCACCACGAGCTTTTCTTCCAGCTCATCAAGATATTTTTCCCTCAGACTCAATGTCTCAGCGGAGCCCTTGAGTTCCTCTTTCATGAAGTGAACTTCATCTCTGAGAGGAAGTAATTTTGACATTTCTTCCTTCAAATTAGTCTCCACTGCCTTGAGGGAGGCAATCTCCTTTAACTGCTTTCGGACTACCTTACGACATTTGTCAAAATCCTTCAGCAGGTGCTCGTGCTGAGCCATCAATTCTGATTCGTCCTCAATAGAAGCATAGCCTTCACGACCATTGGTGGACGTTTTAGACTCTGAGAGTATTGTGTGCGAGTTTATCTTCCCATGGTACTCGGAGTCGCCCACTTCCTTGTCTGATTGTGCCATAATCCCGAAGTAGGCTTCCTCATTATCTGAACTCGACTCACTCGAGTCACTATCGTTGAGAGTCTTCGACTTCTTGGCGATAAAGCTCTTTTCTTCTTTTCTTTTTTCCTTTGAAGGATCTCTTTTCTTACTTCTTATAACCATCCTTCTTCTTATAGGGACACTCTGCAATCACATGTCTTGGCTTATTACAATAATAACAAACAATGTCAGAGGAAAGATGTTTATTCGGTCTCGATTTATACCAGTCCTCCTTATTGTAGCTTTTCTTTGAGCGATCTCCATCTCGGTGAAATTTTTTGTAGTCAGAGGAGGATGACTGATTCTTCATCTGTCTCCTCTTGCTGAGCATTTTCTTGAACTGCTTGGAGATAAGAGAAAATTCTATATATGATAGCTCGGAGCCTAACGTGCTTGGCTCTGAGTCTTTTAGAGTATCAGGAGCACGTGTCCTTACGGGTGACACAGCTTTAGACTTTCTTGACCCTTCAGCCTTCAGATCCACTGACTTTTCTCTGCTAGAAGTTTTGTTGCTTTGCTCCTCCTTCTTCTGGGTGTTCATCTGGAGTTCGTAGGAGAGCAATTTGCCAAACAGGTTCTAGGGGTCGATTTTCGACAATTTCCCAAATTTCCTAATATCATCAACTTTGGTGTCCCAGTCCTTAGTTAGGGATCTTAGAAATTTTTCATTAAGCTCTTCATTAGTGAATGTCTGACCATAGTTGTACAACCCGTATTCGTCGAGGATGGGTCCTACCATAGCCAGGTCAGCAGAAGTCAAGGTCAACAAGTCAAGACAAAAGTCAAAGTAAGCGCGCAAGACCGTAGAAGGCCTGGGCGAGTATGGCGAGCTCCCATCGCATACTCGCCTAGTAGGCTACTAGGCGAGATACTCGCCCAGCCCGTGCGAGTTCCTTTGGAAGTCGCCTAGTCCGTCCTTGGATTTGCCTATAAATAGGACCCCAGGGGTATGAGGAAAGGCACTTTAGATCCTCTGCAGAATACTCACGAGTTCACCTTTCCCGATACTAGTCGCGTCTTTGGATTTCTTTTCCTTAGAATACCAGGTCGCGACCTTACGACCAAGTCATAAGCTAGTCTCCCTCATACCTAGTTTGGCCATTCTTGGTTGAGAAGGGGCTGCTCCTTTCGAGCATCCGGGTACGTGGTGGGTCCTTCCTTTTGCAATATCTGGGGTCCTGTTTCCTCTAATTCTTCGTCCTAGTCATCCTAGTCGTCTGGTCTTACCTCTGAACCAGTAAACTTAGGCGGCCTTGATTCAAATTCTGAGTTTGGGATTTTCCTGGCTTCAACAATAGTTCCTGAGGCCATTGACGATCTTGAAAAAAAATTCAAAGCTGTCAGCAATAGATTCACTTGATCCTTGCTTAAAAGCTTCATACTCTTGATTCAGTAAAGATCATCGATTGTCTCGAACTTCCTCAGTCCCTTCCATCAGAACTACTAAGCAATCTCACATCTCCTTGGCAAACTTGCAGTGGAATAAGTTTTGGAGCATAGAGTCGTCCACTGCACTTGTTATGATGTTCTTCACTTTCTTGTCCATGGAGACCAAAGCTATTTAATCATTCGTTAGATCCATCATTTTATTAGGGATCATAATTACCGGATTCAGAACCGAAGCTTGAGTAGGGATATATGGCTCTTCTTCCATTATCTGAAAGATTCTTGGATCAACAGCTTCCATGAAAAACCTGACTCTTTCTTTTCACATGAGAAAATTTTCTTTAGTACAAACGGGCAGCTTCATGGATGACATGTCCTTGCTTCTGTCCATGGTGAATGTGTTTTAGTACATACGGGCAGCTTCATGGATGACATGTCCTTGCTTCTGTCCATGGTGAATGTGTGAAATCTCTGAATGCTAGATCAGGGATCTTGTTCAAGGTGTTAACCTTATCGAACAAAATGCCCCTCTGATACCAATTGAAAGTATATAACGTCTACCTAGCTCACCTAGAGGGGGTGAGTAGGTGATGCTTGTGTCTTTTTGCGGATTAAAAAATTACTCAAAAATAAACAAGCACACAAACACAGAGATCTATAGTGGTTCCCCGTATTGGGTACGTCCACTGTCCCGCATCGCCTATCTACCACGAAGGGATAGATTCAGCTACTTTGCCTTTCTCAGATTATCACAATCTTACGAATCGAAGCAACGATCCTACACCTCGGAGAACAAACTCTCATACACCTCGATCCATAACCAGATCTACAACTCGATCTACAAATCAGATCTACAAACTCGATCCACAACCGGATCTACTCTCTCGATCCACAAACGACGGATCTACTAACTCAGAGATAAATCTCCTACAATATTTAAGATAATATTACAACAATAAACATGATTGCAAGTCTTGGATCCGACGTTCTTTGAAAGGGTTGAACTAGAAACTTGGAGAACTCGAAAACTTGAAATCTTTTGGATCTTGAATCTTGAACCTTCGATATTCAAATAATTAGGACTGGAGTAGATTATATCTTGAGAGAAGACACGATCCAGTCGAAGAAGTCGTCGAAGAAGAAGATCGTTCGAAGTCGGCTGCCGATTGGAAGAAAATCGCGAACGATGGCGTGCGTGCGGCCGTCAGGTTCTGATTATAGAAGCTTTTTTAAAATCGAATAGTAATTAGATTAAGATAAGGATTTTCAAAACCACCCTATCCTTTTTATAGAGAGATTCGAAATAACAGTTATAAAAGATTTCCAAAAACGAACCCTAGAAATTACTGTGCATGGCCGACGGTTTCGAACCAGAGAAATTTCAGAAAATCGGCCTAAGTCAAATTCGACAGAATTCGTCGAATATCGATTATGATACTCGCCAAATTTATGAGTGATATCCGTCGAATTTGCCTTTGCGAGAAATCCAAAGTGGTCGACAAATGGCTCGACACATTCGGCGAGTATCGCCTGGGATACTTATCGAATTCGGCGAGTATCGCCAGTGATACTCAGCGAATTCGGCGAGTATCGCCAGTGATACTCGACAAATTTTCCTTGGTCGAAAACTAGATTTCCAGAGAATTTACCTTAAGTATATACAATGAATTAGACGGGTATCAGGAAGCATACACAACGAATTCGGCGAGTATCAAGGGGATACTCGATGAATTCGAAGAGTATGACTAACCATACTCGCTGAATTTTACTTAGGTAAAATTCCTCTTCTCTGAGTCCTGGTCTTTGGCCTTCTTAGAGTTCGAGCAAAGCCTTTGAATTCGTTCTTCAAAGAGACAGGTTGCGAGCTAGCAACTATCCCTACTAGTCAACACCTTGACTTGAGTCTACCTCGTACCCTGCTCGACCATTTTTGATTGTGGAGGGGTTGCTTCTTCTAAGTATGCAGGTACGTGGTGGGACCTCCCTGCCGCAATACATGTGGTCCTTTTAGTTGTCTAACTGTTCCCGCGTTCTAGTCCGTTAACCGTCGAGCCTGACCGCTGAACCGGTAACCTCAAATTGCCTTGATCCAAATTTTAGAGTAAAGAATTTTCACAACTTCAACAGTGATTAACAAAGCCCTATATATAAATATCTATTAACTAAATGAGTACTTGCCTACTTGCAGAGGACAATTCATAATGTTACTACACAATTATCTATTAGTTGACACTATATTTTTCTCGCTAATTTATATTTATCTAATTCATTTCACTCTATTTTATTTTTCATTCTTCTTCAAAATTTTTTATTTTCTCCTCCCACCTTATATATATTAATATAGTTTCTTTATTTTTGGTTGTTTGCATAAATATCCTAAATATAAGTTAAGACAACACATTTTAACACATTTTTGAATAGTCGCATCACTTTGTTAAAGACACCACACTTTCTCATATTTTATTAAAGACACTTAAAATTGAAAATTTCACCGTAATAGTGCTAAAGACACCATAACTTGAATTTCATTAAAAAAATCATAGAGCTACACCATAAATTTCAGGAAATTGACAAATTGTTGTAAACAAAAAAGCATTAAATTTGTTTTTTTTAATGTCATGGTCTTCATATTTCAAAACGTCAAAAAATTGAATCCAACAATAAGATCTTCAATAAAAAAAGGAGAACCTTCGCTTGGTTGCAATTAAGAAATCAGTGGTGATGGTGGATACGCAAAAGGCCGGCATCCGTCTAAAGCACACCCTCAATGACATGCTCTGAGGAGTTGCAACACGAGAATTACAAAGTAGAAGACGCTCTCGTCGAGCAGATCTCCATACATGGAGGCAGTACTTTACCGAGTCTCTCGCCAACATCCTTGCCGGCCTTGAGCCCTACATGCTCAGTCCCTTTCTCCAACAAATGATGGATCAGGCGAGCATGAGTTAGTTGCAATAAACTCAATTTTTAAGTTATAGCACTGCGAATTAGTGCTTTGACATTACTGTTTTAGGGGAGTAATAAGTTTAAATTAGAAGAAATTTTGGTGCGACTTGCCAAAATTATGGCGGCTTTAACAACTCCCATAAAATAACTATCATAGTATCATATATATATATATGATATATATCATATGTGGGCTAGCTAAGGTGCGGGCGTACGGACATGGGGTTTTGGGGCTCAAGGAGGCTCCAAATCAAAAAGTGATCAACATAAAAGTTGTTCGGATCGTCGAGATCTACAACTTTCATGTTGATCACTTTTTGATTTAGAGCCTCCTTGACCTTCGATTTGGGACCCGAAAATTAGAAAATTGTAGCCTTACTGTAGCAGTCTCGCCGCTCATACTTTTCGGGTCCCAAATCGAAAGTCACGGAGGCTCCAAATCAAAAGTGATCAACATGAAAGTTGTTCGGATCGCCGATATATACAACTTTGATGTTGATCACTTTTTGATTTGAAGCCATTTTGAACTTTACCCGTACGCCCGTAGCCCGCACTAGATATATCCATATATATATATATATACTAGCATCTTCGAACGGGCTCCGCCCGTTCTCGATTCGTCGCTGCGGGCTTCGCCCGCAATCAAGCGGGCTTCGCCCGCTTGAACCCACTGCGGGCTTTGCCCGGCCCCCGGCGCGGTTCGCCCTCCCCCCAGCGCGCGAAGCCTAATCCCTAAATTGCCCCCACCGCTTTCTTCTTTATCTCCTGCCTATTTCTTGTGTTGTTCGCCCCTCATCCCGCCACGTGCCGGCCACGCAGTTCGCCGCTCATTCCGCCGTGTGCCGCCCCGTTGTTCGCCGCTCATCGCGCCGCATGCCGCCCCCGCTGTTCGCCGCGTGCCCTCCTCGGTGATACGTATATACAAATTATAAAATTTAATAATAAACACATTATAAAATAAAAAAAATCAAATATAATTTAATAATAAATTATATAATTACTTATTATTATAATATATTATTTATAAAAAATGAAAAACAAAAACACCTGTTTGGCCCGCCCGCTACGGCCTGCTAAAGCAGGTCCCTTCTTAAAGTATATAATTACTTATTATTATAATATATTATTTATAAAAAATGAAAAAAAAAACTCCTGTCTGCCCCCCTCCGCTACCGCCTCCTCACGCAGGCCCCTTCTTTACCGCCGGCGGCTCCGCCGCCGGCGGCCTGCCCGGCGCCCACCGGCGGGTTCGCCGGCCTCCGGCGAACCCGCCGGGGGTTGTCCGGCGGCGAGCGGGCAGGGCCACCGCCAGCGGTGGCCCTGCCCGTGAGCTCCAAAACTGGGGGGATTTAGTTATTGGCTCCGCCGCCGGCTGCGGGCGGAGGTTCGTGAAGGGGCGGGAGGTAGAAACAGGTATCGGGTTTTGAGAGCTGTGAACAGTGTTCAAGTGGGGGGATTTAGTTATTGGCAACCCTCTCTCTTGAATCCAACGGCCAGATGTCACTGCTGCTTGATCGGATGGTGTAGATCTGTTCTTTGGTGTGAATGAAGATATGTATATTGTTTTAAGTAATAAAGATATAGAAAAAAGAGTAATTCTAGAGAGAGAACCGGTTCTCTGAAACCTTATATAGAAAACCAGCAAATTGATCCCCAAATGTTTGTTTTTCAAAAAGTGATCAACATGAAAGTTGTAGATATCGATGAGATCTACAACTTTCATGTTGATCACCTTTTGAAATAACACCATCTAGGCCCCCGATTTGAGCCCCGAAAAAAGTCACGCCGAACTTAATTTGTCCGTACAGATCTTCGGCGTGACGTATTTTGACTTTTTTCGGGGCTCAAATCAAGGGCCTAGACGGTGTTATTTCAAAAATTGATCAACATGAAAGTTGTAGATCTTATCGATATCTACAACTTTTATGTTGATCACTTTTTGAAAAAACAAACATTTTGGGATCAATTTGCTGATTTTCTATATAAAGTTCAGAGAACCAGTTCTCTCTTTATAATTACTATATATATATAAGGGAGATATACTGTGCGGGCAAACATAGGGTACGGGCGTACGGGTAAGGGATTTTGGGGGTCAAGGATGCTCTAAATTAAAAAGTGATCAACATGAAAGTTGTAGATCTCGACGATCCGAACAACTTTTATGTTGATCACTTTTTGATTTGAAGCCGTCTTGGCCTTCGATTTGGGCCCCGAATTCGGGGGCGGCGAGAGGGTTACTGTAGCACTCTCGCCGCCCCCGAATTCGGGGCCCAAATCGAAGTCCAAGACGGCTTCAAATCAAAAAGTGATAAACATGAAAGTTGTTCGGATCATCGAGATCTACAACTTTCATGTTGATCACTTTTTTATTTGAAGCCTCATTGCCCCTTGCCCGTACGTCCGTACGACGGCATATTATATATATTCATATATATATATATATATGGTTTGGAATCCATAATATATGTCAGAATTAGACAAATAATATATGCATTTTGTAGCTAAGAACGAGATCTACAACTTTCATGTTGAACATCTTTCCAAAATTTGCACGGTTTAGCCGGAATTTGTCCCGAAAGGTTGCTGAATCGAATTTTGAAATTTATTATTATTATTATATTCATTTCAAACCTGCAACCTTTTAGGCGAGATTCCGGATAAACCGTGCAAATTTTGAAATAATGTTCAACATGAAAATTTTAGATCTCGTTTTTGGCTACAAAATGCATATATTATTGGCATAATTCTGACATATATTGTGGGAGAAGCAACTCAAGTTTTTTTAGGCTTAAAAAAGCTTGAGCTTATATACGTTATTCTGCGCGCGTGTATATATATATATATACTATTCTAAAAAGATATATTGCGGCTTGCAAATAACGTGAGTTCAAAAATAGAGGAAAAAATAAGGGCCGTCGGATTGCAACCTTTTGATCCAAAGCCGTTAGATCTGGGGCTGCAAATAGCGGTTTGGTGTGCCATTAAAAAAAACCCCAAAATAACTAACTCATTCTCTCTCTTAAATCCCGATTTTCATTTCGGCTCCTCCCCCAAACTCACGGACAACGCCCTATTCTCTCTCCTAAATTTGTCTTTACCACTCTGCTCTCCATCGAAGAGAAAACCGAGAGTCCGCCGCGTGGATATGCCGACGAGTGAGAACGAGACGAAGACGGCAATGTCAAGGATCGTCAGCAGGCATTCGACTTAGCCGCCAAGGATGCTTCCGGCTTCCTCGCCCCATTCACTTTCTCGCCCCATTCACTTTCTCGAGAAGGTATCTTTTCCCCTCCCCGCGTCCTATTTTTCCTATTTTCCAGATCGCCTTCATCTTTCTTAAAATTCTTACACCATCTACAGTCTACTGTTTAAGGATATGAGCTTCATGTATCTTGCTAATATTTATATATACATTTGTCATATTATATAAATTTTCATGTTGATGTTCAACGACGGGACTTTAATTAAAAGAATAAAGGGTATTTATCCCTAATTTATCCCAAATTTACATTTTAATAGCGCTGCTCTTCACCTAACACATTTATACAGGTGTGGTTGTTGATAGTTCCGCATGAATGCAGCAGACTGCACAGAGAACACCTTTGGTTTTGAACAGATTTCCAGCAGGGGGCAGGCGGAGCCCGCCGTCGTCGGCCGGGTACTGTGGCGCGTGGCCATCTGGCCGGAGGCCCGAGCCTGTCACTCGTATATATATATATATATATATATATATATATATATATATATATATATATATATATATATATACACACACACACACACACACGAGCATCTCCGCACGGGCTACGCTCGTGCTCGATGCTCTCGGGCGGCCTTCGGCCGCATCAGGCGGCTTCGCCCGCCTGCACACCCGAACCATCAAGTATCAGCGAAGCCCGCCTGATGCAGGAAAAGGCCGCCCGAGAGCATCGAGCACGGGCGTAGCCCGTGCGGAGATGCTCGTATAGTTATATATTTAAAAATAATAATATGTCATCCGCAACATCCAACCAATATCCAAATTTGACAACATGAACATTTATTTAGGCAATAGTTAAATATGGAGCCCATGCGAAGATACGCAATATGTTATCCGCAACATCCAACCAATATCCAAATTTGACAACATGAACATTTATTTAGGCAATAGTTAATTATGGAGCCGCATCAGGCGGGCTTCGCCCGCCTGCACACCCGAACCATCAAGTACCGGCGAAGCCCGCCTGATGCGGGAGAAGGCCGCCCGAGAGCATCGAGCACGGGCGCGTAGCCCGTGCGGAGATGCTCATATAGTTATATATTAAAAAATAATAATATGTCATCCGCAACATCCAACCAATATCCGAATTTGACAACATGAACATTTATTTAGGCAATAGTTAATTATGGAGCCCGTGCGAAGATACCCAATATGTTATCCGCAACATCAAACTAATATCCGAATTTGACAACATGAACATTTATTTAGTCAATAATTAATTATGGAGCCCGTGCGAAGATGTGCGTATTAGTATAAATTTACTTTAATAATAATAATAACTATTATTATTATTTATCATTATAATAATATAATATATATAATAATAATAATATAAAAATAAAGCATATATATCTATTTATTATGCACACCGTCTAACATTCTATTTAAAAATAATAATATGTCATCCGCAACATCCAACCAATATCTGAATTTGACAACATGAACATTTATTTAGACAATAGTTAATTATGGAGCCCGTGCGAAAATACGCAATATGTTATCCGCAACATCAAACCAATATCCGAATTTGACAACATGAACATTTATTTAGTCAATAGTTAATTATGGAGCTCGTGCGAAGATGCACGTATTAGTATAAATTTACTTTAATAATAATAATAACTATTATTATTATTTATCATTATAATAATATAATATATATAATAATAATATAAAAATAAAGCATATATATCTATTTATTATGCACACCGCCTAACACTCTCTCTCTCCGCCTCTCTCTCTCTCTAAAGCATATAATTCTTTTTATTATATACACCGGCTAAATCTCTCTCTCCCCGCCTCTCTCTCTCTCTCCGCCTCTCTCTCTCTCTCACTCTCACTCTCCGCCTAACTCTCTCTCTTCGCCTAACTCTCTCTCTCTCCGCCTAAATTTCTTTCTCTCTCCTGTCCTCCACCGGAAATAGGTTTAGGACACCTATTTTGTTTGTTTGTTTAATGATAATAACAAAGAGTGGATGAGATCTGATGAAGCTCAATCGGACGGCAGATAACAGCGTGACTGACACCACAGATGAATATTCTTATTACTGTAGAGATATATATATATTTACTACTTATAAAGATATATAAATGGCTTTTAAATTCCATGAATTTTAAAGCCATTTGAGTAATCTCAAACGTCGGATCATGGATGCGAAATTCAATTGTCGTCCGATCAAACCAACCCTCACTCCAGATTTTTTTGTAGGGCTCTTAAACCTACCGTAAGACAGCCCTAAACCTATGTTAAATATTTTAAAAATTGGTTCTGAGTTCACCAAAGGAGGACCGCCAGCCCGCCACGCCCGCCAACCCGTCACGCCCGCAAGCCCGCCAGCCCGCTAAAGCAATGACTTCAACAACATACTGCACCGAACTATATTTAAACCCAAAATTTTTTTTATACAGGCAGTGCCGGACTAAAAGGCGGGTGAACAGTGCTTCGTCAATACTATTCACCTGCCTGTTTCTAATGTTATTAATTATTATACAATAATATTATAATATATATTTATATAAATAATAATATTTTATAATGAAAATCAGGCGGGTGAACAGTTCACCCACAAGTGTTCACCCGCTTGTGTATCATTTTATATATATAATATATAATTTATATTATATATATATATATATATATATATTATATTATAAAATTTAATATATTATACAATAATATTATAATATATAATTTATATTATAATATATATATATATACAGATTAATGAATTTCCGCGCAGCGTTTTTTGGACAAAAAAACGCGCTCCCCGGAAAAACGAAAAAAACACTTTCTAAACAGTATTTTTAGAAAAAGTGGTCAACATGAAAGTTGTAGATCTCGACGAGATCTACAACTTTCATGTTGACCACTTTTTCTAAAAATGTTGTTTAGGGGGTCTATTTTCAAAAGGCGCGAAGGGGGTCCGCGCAAAAAAAAAATTCGTAATATTTAACGGGCGGAACCCCCTTCGCGCCTTTTGAAAATAGACCCCCTAAACAATATTTTTAGAAAAAGTGGTCAACATGAAAGTTGTAGATCTCGTCGAGATCTATAACTTTTATGTTGACCACTTTTTCTAAAAAGGCTGTTTAGAGGGTGTTTTTTTCGTTTTTCCGGGGAGCGCGTTTTTTTGTCCAAAAAGCGCTGCGCGGAAATTTATTAATCTGTGTATATATATATATATATATATATATATATATATATATATATATATATATATATATATATATATCAGATTAATGCAAAAACGCGGAGCAAGTTTTGCTCTAAAAAACGCGCTCCCCGGAAATACGGAAAAAGCACCCCCTAAACAGCATTTTTAGAAAAAGTGGTCAACATGAAAGTTGTAGATCTCGACGAGATCTACAACTTTCATGTTGACCACTTTTTCTAAAAATGCTGTTTAGGGGGTCTATTTTCAAAAGGCGCGAAGGGGGTTCCGCCCGGTAAATATTACGATTTTTTTTTGCGCGGACCTCCCTTCGCGCCTTTTGAAAATAGACCCCCTAAACAGCATTTTTAGAAAAAGTGGTCAACATGAAAGTTGTAGATCTCGTCGAGATCTACAACTTTCATGTTGACCACTTTTTCTAAAAATGCTGTTTAGGAGGTGTTTTTTTCATTTTTCCGAGGAGCGCGTTTTTTTGTCCAAAAAACGCTGCGCGGAAATACAGTGCCCCATATATATATATATATATATATATATATATATATATATATATATATATACGAGTGACAGGGACGGGCCTCCGGCCCGATGGCCACGCGCCACAGTACCCGGCCGGCGACGGCGGGCTTCGCCCGCCCCCTGGCGGGCTTCGCCCGTACCCGGGCTGTTTTTTTAATATATATTATTATATTACCTGATTTCCATGCCTTTACTGTAACAGTCTCGCCGCCCAGACTTTTCGGGTCCCAAATCGAAGGTCAATGAGGCTCCAAATCAAAAAGTAATCAACATAAAAGTTGTTCGGATCTCCGAGATCTACAACTTTCATGTTGACCACTTTTCATTTTGGAGCCATCTTGACTCTCATATTGGGCCCCGAAAAACCTGATTTCCGTGTCTTTATTGTAGCAGTCTCGCCGCCCAGACTTTTCGGGTCCCAAATCGAAGGTCAAGGAGGCTCCAAATAAAAAAGTGACCAACATGAAAGTTGTTCGGATCGCCGAGATCTACAACTTTCATGTTGACCACTTTTCGTTTTGGAGCCATCTTGACCCTCATATTGGGCCCCGAAAAATCTGATTTCCGTGCCTAAACAGGCGGGTGAACAGTTCACCCGCCTGTTTTAGTCCCACACCGTCCGTTCTAAGCATTTTTGCGGGTATATATTCAATATTCCGCATTTAGTATTTGAAGTAATGTGGGCTGGTTGACTTGCGGGCTGGCCGGCTTGCTAGTTTTTGCGGGATGGGCTTGCGGGTTGTTCGCGGGCGGGCAGGCTTGCGGTTCTGCCTATTTTTAAAATTAATTCGCCTAGCTTTAAGACTCTCCTAGAGTAGGTTTAGGGCTGTCTTACAATAGGTTTAGAAGCCCTACAAAAAAAGCTGGAGAGAGGGTTGATTTGATCGGACGGCATCTGAATTTCGCATCCATGATCCGACGACTGAGATCACTCAAATGGCTTTTAAAAGCATGGTTTTAAAAACCATTTCATATATCTTTATAATGGGTAAAGATATATATATATAACAGTTGGGGGCGGGCGAAGCCCGCCGTCGCCGGCCAGGTACTGTGGCGCGTGGCCATCGGGCCGAAGGCCCGTGCCTGTCACTCGTGTATATATATAGATATATATATATATCATATAAAAAATTTCGGTTTTGTGTCAAGCACGCCCGTCCGATTGAGCTCCATGAGATCTCAATCATTCATTGTTTGTATCATTAAACAAAGAAATTAAATAGGTCTCTTTAACCTATTTACGGTGGAGGACCAAAGAGAGGGGGAGAGAGAAAGTTGCGGTATAGACGGTGGGTATATCTATACGAAATAAGAATTGCGACTGGGTATATTATATCTATATATTATAGAGAGAGGGAGAGAGAGAGAGAGAGAGAGAGAGAGTTGCGGCTGAGAGAGAAAGTTGAGGCTGAGAGAGAGAGAGAGAGTTGCGACATAAATGAGAGTGAGAGAGAGTGAGTTATAGGCGGATATATATTTAATATTCTTATAATATATAATATATATGTTTTATTTAATTCATCCCGTCGTCTAATAAGATATAAATACTTAATAACAATTCTGATATTGGTTGGATGTTGCAGATGACATATTATTATTAAATATATAACTATATGAGCATCTCCGCATGGGCTACGCCCATGCTCAATGCTCTCGGGCGGCCTTCGCCGATACTTGATGGTTCGGGTGTGCAGGCGGGCGAAACCCGCCTGATGCGGCCGAAGGCCGCCCGAGAGCATCGAGCACAGACGTAGCCCGTGCGGAGATACTCGTGTGTGTGTGTGTGTGTATATATATATATATATATATATATATATATATATATATATATATATATATATATATATATATATATACAAGTAGGATTTCGCGGCATAACAATGAGGCCCATAGAACTCATCACAGTTGTTCGATTCATCATTACAACGACCATCCCTCGCAAAAGCTGTATTAAAAAAATCAACGCCTTACGATTCAGGCAGCCATGCACTGCCGGCCTGTCTGGAGCCCACCGACGGTCTCGTCGGAGCCCGACGAACCCTCCAAGGGTAGTCTGGCAGCGCTCTAGCAGGGCAACCGCCGACAGTGGCCTTGACCGTGAGCTACAGGCGGCGACGCTCTGGTAGGCCCGTCGACGGTTGCCTCGACCGTGAGCTACATGCAAGAGCTCACGGTCCAGGCCATCGCTGGTGGTGGCCTTACCGTCGGACTACCCCTGGTGGGTTCGCCGGGGTCTGACGAGTTCGCCGTGGTCCGACAAGTTCGCCTGTGAGGCCGCTGGCGGCTCTGCCGGCAACGATGGCCCCAATCGTCTGCACGGTTTCGTTTTATTTTGTTTAAATAATTTTTTACTTTTAAATACTTTTAAATACTTTTAAATACACATAATAATATAAATCTTTGTATATATATAATAATATATACCATATAAAATTTTCTATTTGATGTCAATCACGCCTATATTGGTCGTCCGATTGAGCTCTATGAGATCTCAACCATTCATTGTTTGTATCATTAAACAAAGAAATTAAATAGGTCTCCAAAACCTATTGACGGTGGAGGACCAGAGAGAGGGGGAGAGAGAGAGGGAGGGAGAGAGAGAGAGTTGCGGTATAGGCGGTGGGTATATCTATACCAAATAAGAATTACGGCTGAGTATATTATATCTATATATTATAGAGAGAGAGTTGCAGCTGAGACGGAGAGAGAGAGTTGCGGTTGAGAAAGAAAGTTGAGGCTGAGAGAGAGAGAGAGTTGCGACATAAATGAGAGAGAGAGGGGGGAGAGAGAGAGTGAGTTACAGGCGGTGAGTTATAGGCAGTTATATATTTAATATTCTTATAATATATAATATATATGTTTTATTTAATTCATCGCGCCGCCTAATAAGATATAAATACTTAATAACAATTTTGATATTGGTTGGATGTTGCGAATGACATATTATTATTATTAAATGTATAACTATACGAGCATCTCCGCACGGGCTACGCCCGTGCTCAATGCTCTCGGGCGGCCTTCGCCGGTACTTGATGGTTCAGGTGTGCAGGCGGGCGAATTGAAGCCTGTCTGATGCGACTGAAGGCCACTCAAGAACATCGATGTCACAACCCGCATTTTTCTCAACAATTTAATTATATCAGAGCAAGGGGAAAATACGCGTCGTGATACCACGCCGTGCATGGGATAACTGCAGACGTTCAGGCAAGACTCCAAACTCTACCATTTTAAAAGAAAACATAAATGGTTATGAATAAAATCTAGTTTAAGTTATGATGGTAGCCGTATCCCTCGGCTTAGTGAATCATCTAGTTCACGATTAAAAATATAAATTATATGCTTGCAGAAAATACTTATTTAAATTGACACTAATATCCTACATGAGTATAAATGTCCCCGAGGAACAACTCATACACCGCAGATGCCCAAAAACCCGGTAGGCTTCCACAAGGTACCATAAAGGAGTTAGACCATGCGGAGGTGGTTTTATCCACTAACTCCCGCAAATTTTAGAAACCCAAAGAAACCACAACGCAAATATCTCGAGATTTGGCTCGTCAGATTCTACTTGACACTTCTAGTTTCAAGACGTGGTTGATCAACCCCTATGAACGATTTACAATCCTAGACAAACTTAAATACATTCAAAACGATAGGTAAGACATTTAAAGCCATTAATAAGACACATCAAGAACGATTAAATACATCATGACAAGATCAAGTTCACCAAGACAAAATCTTACAATCTCGAGTGACCATCCAAAAAGTTAATCGTAGCAATAAGTTGGAAAACAAAGTGAAGAAAAATTTTAAAGAACATAAAACTGAGCCGTTACCATCAAATCGGACAAGGAGAAATGAGGAGAAACCACCACTTGCCTTGGTTTTACCGGAAAAGTTCTCCAAATCAGTCCACGTCACAGATCGGGGCAAAAGATGATGGAGGAAGTTGAAATCTAGACAAAAATGGTCGAAAAGGGGGTTAGGGCCGAAAAACCCTAACAAGAAAACTCAAAGAAAGGGGAAAAATTTACCACGATAGCGTAGCTCTCGGTGAGAGCTTTCCAAATCTACGCTCGGTTGAAGATTTCGAGCACTGGAGCTCCGTCGGCGGCCACCGGAAGATTCACGAAATATTCTCTCTCTCGCTCACACCGCTCTGGTTCGGGAGAAGGAATCGGAGAAGAAGAAGTATTTATTCTTTTCTAGAAACCTAAGTATAAGAGTATATATATATAAGTACTTATAAAATATTTTGTCTAAATATATAAAAAAAACAGTTTAAGTACGAGCAGTTCACGGAAAACAAAATTAGAGGTCTAGCATGACTTCGAATCGAAAAGTGCCCAACATGAAAGTTGTAGATCTCGTCGACACGAACAAATTTTATGTTAGCCATTTTTCCATACGGCACCGTTTTGACCCTCCAAAATATGCCCGAACGCAAACTGCAACGGACTACACGAGAACAAACTTACGGGTACTCGAGAGGTAGAAACGACTACTCGAGTAGATAAAAGAATTACTCGAGTAACATGATTGATGATATACTCGAGTAACAGAAAGATACTCGAGTAGAAGAAAGATTTACTCGAGTAACAGAAAGATACTCGAGTAGAAGAAAGATTTATTCGAGTAACAGGATTGATATACTCGAGTGGATAAAAGAATTACTCGAGTAACATGATTAATTTACTCGAGTAGCAGAAAGATAACTCGAGTAGAAGAAGGAATTACTCGAGTAACATGATGGATATACTCGAGTAGATTAAAGATTACTCGAGTAGGAGAAATAATTTACTCGAGTACTAGAGAAAATCACTCGAGTAAAAGAACCGGCACTCGAGTATAGCTTAGCATGAGCAGTACCTACACGAGACGCAGGGAATCTCACTCGAGTATAAGGAAAGCAGAAAGACGATTTCTTTGCAAATATACCTTTTGATCAAACTATACGAATGAATAGTACTTTTCATAATAAAGTAATCGTATTTATACATATTGAATCAGGAAACGCGAGTTTGAAACGGAGGCCCAAACGCGCGCCGAATTGAACGAAACTCACGCCGTAGGCGAGCCCAGACGCTACGAACGCAACGACGAAGTCAAAACCAAAATCAGATGAGCCATTCTCGAGATATAAGTTTTCAAAGTTTACGACGAACATAAATTCCACAAAACTTTGGAAAAAACGCCGAGACCCAAATATCGCTCGGATCGCGACGAAACTTGATGAGTAAGTCAAAAATTACTCAACTTAAATTTCAAATGCAAAATTTTCCCATTACAACAAGAATTGGGCTGACCTGACCGCATGGACGCGAAAAATACCTTTATGGCATTACGCCGTCATCTTGACGTTAAAGGTAACGTCATGACGTCATAAATATGATGTTTCCCATTTAAATAATATCGTCGAAAGAATCGGGGGCGTTACAATCGAGCACGGGCGTAGCCCGGCCCGTACGGAGATGCTCATATATATATATACAGAATAACATATATAAGCTCAAGCTTTTTTAAGCATAAAAAAGCTAGAGCTAGTTCTCCGACAATACATGTCGTAATTAAGCAAATAATATATGTATTTTGTAGTCAAGAACGAGATCTACAACTTTTATGTTGAACATTCTTTCAAAATTTGTACGATTTGGCTGGAATCTCGCACAAAAAATTGTTGACTCAAAATAAATATAATAATAATAAATTTCAAAATTTAAGTCAGCAACCTTTCGGTACAGATTCAGGCTAAACCGGGCAAATTTTGGAAAAAATGTTTAACTTGAAAGTTGTAGATCTCGTTCTTGGCTATAAAATTCATTTATTTTTTGTCTAATTCTAACATGTATTGTGAGAAAATCAACTCAAGCTTTTTTAGGCTTAAAAAATCTTGAGCTTATATATTTCAAACTCATATATATATACACTATACTATATGTACAAAAAAATTTCGAGAGCCAATTGGATTTCACGGCGTAACAATGAGGCCCATAGAACTCATCACAGTTGTTCGATTCATCATTACAACGACCATCCCTTGAAAAAGCTATATTAAAAAATCAACGCCTTACGATTTAGACAGCCACTGTCGGCTTGTCCGGAGCCCACCGACGGTCTCGCTGGAGCCAGGCAAACCCTCCAAGGGTAGTCTGACAGCGCTCTAGCAGGTCCACCACCGACGGTGGTCCTGACCGTGAGCTACAGGCGTTGACACTCTGGTAGGGTCGCCGACGATTGCCCAAAGCATCAAACACGGGCGAAGCCCGCCAGGATGCGGTCGAAGACCGCCCGAGAGTTTTTAGCACGGGCTACTAGCACGGGCGTAGCCCGTGCGAAGAAGCTCGTATTTATATAATAATATAAATAATATAATATAATATAAATAATATATAATATATTATATAAATCAAATAACATATAATAATAAATAATATTTAAATCAAATTAGAACTTAGGACTTAGGGGTGAAATAATTAAAGCGTGGAGGAGGAGGAGGGGGGCAGGAGGGGGCTGGCCAACAGCCGGAGCCCGGCGACCCCAGCGGGGGTAGGGCGGAGGCGAACCGACGGGCAGGGAGGAGGCGGAGGAGGAGGAGGAGAAGGGGGAGGAAGAGGGGGACAGGCCATGGCTGAACCTGTAGAAGGATACTCCGCTCAAAGTATTCTACGAATACCTCATCTAAGTATGGAATGAGTATTTATAGTACTTCTAACATAGATCAAGACCCTAGTATGACACGAACCCATAAACCTATTCCGAGTCAGTCTAACACACACACATGACATACATATAAATATCTAACAATCTCTTCATATGTCCGCCGTGAACCCAGACTTTAGATAGTGGGTGGTTTGTGCAAAGTTCAACCAACTGTGAATCATACACAACCGTGTCCCGCACCTATTTCAAACAAAATTAGACTTAAACACAAAATAGTATGCACGCATAAGTAAATAAAACTCAGCTGCAACACAGAAATAGTATTAAGTATAACAAGATACGGGCCTTATATGCATGACATCACAAATCAACAGAGAGCTAGAAAGTCCAAACAAACAATGCATAAAAGAAGAGCTAAACAATGCTCTTAACAGAAGTATCAAAAGATAAACTAATAACACTCAAAAACTTATCATCCAAAAGATCATCTTGATCTGGATCCTAATAAACCAGTGGTCCTTCTATCGTAGCAGCCCCTGCAATTTCAACAGAGAATTTCATTTTAGAATGAATTCTATCTCTTACAAATTTTTAAACATCTAGTTCTACTAAAAAAACTTAGTATTAATTATTTTAATTTGGTTGGGATGACACGTTCACACAGTATTATAGTTTTACCTCAGAACCTAATATCTGTTTCAACCGAAATGATTTCTGACTTCTGTACACCGCAACTATATCTATGATATGGTCCTATATGGAATGTCACCGTTAATGCCCTTCTAAAGTTAATTGGAACTCATCAAGTTTGGAATAGAACCAATCTCCAAAAGAAGAGACAAAACCAAGTCAGATTGTATTATCAAGTTTTGAATAACACTCTCCTCCAAGGCAAAAGCTGAATCCAGGTGAAGTTGGTAGCATCAAGTTTTGAATAAAATAACTTACCAGATCCGAGCTCAGCAACCAAGAGCATCAACGGAACAGAATATGCTTGCTTTGACAAAGGAAATCAGAATAATCAAAACGTTTGGACAAAGCCTGAACTAAATCGCCTATTGTTAAACTAAGGCCGAACTAAATCACCTTTAGTCTCAGTTCCCCCACTATTTTGATTAGCCGGTCTTTGGGCATTCCTTTCGTCAATGGATCAACCAGATTATCCTTTGAATGTACATCGATCAAAGTGATAATTCCTTGTTCTTTCAGATAATTCAACAAGTCATGTCCCAGTCGTATATGTCTCCTCTTAATATTATAAAGGGTATTCTTAACGACTTGAACTGCTGCTTGATTATCACAAAACAAGCTCAATGAGTTGACTTGTAACTTAGACAAGGGAATGCCTAAAATCAAGTTTTTGATCCAATCTGCCTCTTCACCAGCCGAAGCTAAGATAAACAACTCGGCTTTCATAGACCACAATACTATACATGTCTGTCTTTTGGATTTCCAAGTGATAGCAGCTCCACCCAAAGTGAATATATATCCACTAGTGGACTTGTTGTTCCTGACTTCTGAACACCACGATGCATCAGAATGTCCCTCCATAGAAGGTGGGTAACTAATATAGCATAGAGCATGATCTTTAGTACCTTTCAGGTATCTCAACAACCTATCTAGGGCTTCCTAATGTTTTTTGCCTGGATTACTGGTAAAACGACTCAGCATGTTAATCGAAAAAGCAATGTCTGGACTTATACAACTTGTGACATACATGAGACTACCAATTATCTTGGAATACCTAACTTGATCAATGTTGGTCTCTACATTAGGATTCAACTTAACATTATGATCAAATGGCGTCTCAATCGGCCTACACTTATCATACCCCCAGGTAGAAAGAAATTGCTCAATATAATGAGCATGACTAAGAGTAACTCGACCCTTGTCAACTCTAACCTTCATACCTAACATGGTATCTACAGGACCAAGGTCCTTCATTTCAAAGACTTCTGCTAGAGTGGATTTAATATCCCTAACTACAGCAAGATCTGACCCTAGAATCATGAAAGAAAAGGGATAGATACTACTCTAGAGGGGGGGGTGAATAGAGTAATCAAAAATTGCACTAGCAAAGTTGACTGTCTACTCAACTCCCTTGGAGTTAATTGCGGAATGAAGGTTATAGATATTTGAGATGAAACCCTAAAGCCTAACACAAGTGTTGTGAACAAAAGGCAGCCAACTGTAATTACAGTTAAGGCTTGGAATCCTAAACAACAACTAGAAATCCTAGTTAAAATCTAATCACAGCCAATCAGCACAGAGAATTAATTAAACAATCCAGACGACACAAGGAATTTATAGTGGTTCCCCAAACAACTTAGGTACGTCCACTCTTCTACCAACAAGGTAGGAATCCACTCAGGTTTTTGATCAGGTGCCTTGCCACCAACAAGATCTGCTTCAGGTAGATCCAGAAACCCTTTAGACTTTTGATCAGGTATCTAAAAACCAACACAGGTTTTTGATCAGGTGCCCTGCCACCAAGGTATACTTTTAAAGGGAGTAATAACCCTTTACAGGAGGGGGAAAGGAGGTTAGAATGTCTTCTCTATTTTACAATAGATTAGAGAAGCACAAGAACTTGCACTGAGCTAGAAAGCTCTAAAGAGTCAAGGCTCCCCCTAGCTAAAAGAATGTCCAGGTGAAGTCTTGCTTCAGTGCAGAAAACACTTCAGAAAATCTGAAGGAAAAAGCTACAAGAAGATAAATAATATGAATTGAAATTTCTTCTTTAGGCAGCTATCTTCTTCTTCTTCTTCAAAAGGCTCTGAGTGAAAATCTTCCTGGAGGCAGGAGAACTCAGGTTGAAGAAGAGTGAAGAACTAAAACTTCTTCTCAGTTAGATGTGAACGAGCTGAGAGCAGTTGTAAGTCGTAAGCTTGAATGTTGCTGTTAGCTTTTTGTATATGAGAACTAGTTGATTTCTTTCTCCAAAAAATTCTTTATATAGCAGCAGCAGCAACGGCTCTCATTTGAGTTTGAATCTTGTCTTCTACTGAAATCTACAAGCTTGGCTGCAAATAGCATAAAGCAAAACAAATACTGCAGACAGATATCCTATAAGAGGATAAAGCTTTCTAAGAAGCTGCAAATAACTCTGATAAAATAATACTAGAGAAAGTCACATCAGAAGAGACTCTTTACGGCCAAGGAAGACTTTTTGAGTCTAACGGCTATAAAGGACAGCCTGGCAGATAAAGCAGAAATCATATCTCAGCTAATAAGACAAACAACTTTGTCAGAAAAAGATTAGCTCATGCATAAGGAATGGAGCAGATATTGCATGGAAATAATATCATAATTTATTCAAACAATCTTTTATAAAATATGCCAAAATAAATATGAAATAAATCACATCATAGAAGACAACAAAACTATTCAAAACATACAGCAAAACGTCGAACGACCCTCGGAGATCGTCGAACGAGGCACAGAGATCGTCGACCTATCAGACAGATAGTCGAACGATACAGATAGTCGAACTATCAAAGAAGATAGTCGAACTACCTCAGCAGATAGTCGAACTATCAGGACAGATAGTCGAGCTATCAGATAGTCGATCTATCAAGACAGATAGTCGAACTACCAACCAAAACAGATAGTCGACCTATCAACAGATAGTCGAACTATCAAAAGAAAACAGATAGTCAAACTATCAAAACAAACAGATAGTCGACCTATCAAACAGATAGTCGAACTATCAGATAGTTGAACTATCCAAACAGATAGTCGAACTATCAAGCAACACAGATAGTCGACCTATCAAACAGATAGTCGAACTATCAGATAGTTGAACTATCCAAACAGATAGTCGAACTATCAAACAACACAGATAGTTGACCTATCAACAGATAGTCGAACTATCAAAGCAAAACAGATAGTCGACCTATCAACAGATAGTCGAACTATCAAAGCAAACAGATAGTCGACCTATCAACAGATAGTCGAACTATCAGATAGTTGAACTATCCAAACAGATAGTCGAACTATCAAGCAACACAGATAGTCGACCTATCAACAGATAGTCGAACTACCAGATAGTTGAACTATCCAAGCAGATAGTTGAACTATCAAGAAGAGCAGATAGTCGATCTATCAACAGATAGTCGAACTACCAAGGAAAACAGATAGTTGACCTATCAAGCAGATAGTCGAGCTATCAGGAAGACGATCGTCGAACGGCTGATCGACGATAGTCAAGCGACGTTTGACCATAGTCGAACGAAAAACAACTTAACCAAATATTCATCTGGAAAAGTGACAAGACTAAACTAGAGCAAACTAACCTTTGACCATAGATAAATCTTGGGTCAAGAGACTAAAAGAGAAGACTGAACTCAAATCAAAACTAGGGTACCAACAATCTCCCCCTATTTGAGTTAAGTCTCTCAACAACTAAAACTAATTACTGAAAGTAAATAAAATGCATGAAGAAAAAAAAATAATAAGCAGATAACATCAATCAATCAGATAAGCAAATAACTGACAATCAATGAAATTTTAAGATGCTTCAGAGTTAGGTTTATGATCAGAAGAGCTAGAAACAAAAGTAATCTTTCTAGAAGGATCTAGAGCTTCTTTCCTTGACAACTTCAGGTCTTGTTCTCCAATGATTTTCAATTCTGATGCTCTTGGGACAACTGCCTCAGGATGCTTTTCCATGTATTTTGAAGGATCAAATACCTCAGGTCTGACCTGGAATTTATCGAGCTCCTTCATTCTGAATTTTGACATAGTGGTCAATCCTGCAGTGTCTTTGCCTTCAGCTTTGGCTTTCTTAATTTGAGTTGCTCCAACAAGTTCAAGAAAATGAGCCATCCTAAAATTAGGATCAAGCTCTAGGCTTTCATACACATTTTCAGAAGATGTATCAACTGGCTCTTTATCCTGAATAACTAGATAAGAAGGAGGAGCAGACTTAGCAAATATCTTGCTAGAATTTTTAGATAAAATAATTCGCTTACCTTTTGAAACAGCCTTCACAGTATGATCTGGCTTGGGAGAGGTTGAGCTCTTGAGTTCTTTGGAGGGAGGAGGAGAAAAAGTTGGTCTTTGATACACCACCTCCTTTACTTGTTCCTTAACAACAACATCAAGTCTTTGATAGCCAGTTTGAGTTTTACCTTGATATCCTTGAGAACTTCTCCTTTGAGATGACTGAGATGGGTTAAACCTTTCAGACTGAGCAGCAGGGTTTTCAGATAAGTTTCCTGAGGCTCCTGCACTGGGAGGTGGAGGAGGAGGACCTCTAGGAGTCCATCTTGGGACAGGACTGTCATACCTCTTTGACTTCTTCCTTTGCTTCTGCTGATTTTTAGAGAAAGCCATCCAGTGCTGGAAATCTTTTGATTTAGGATCAATTCCTTTCAGGATATAGTAAGGAGTATCATTATCTGGATTTAGAGGAGGAGGAGCCACAACTTTCCTTTTCTTTTTAGCAGTTCTTTTTCTTTTAGACTCATCAGATTCATCAGAATCAATTTCATCCTCAGAATTTGAAGAAATGGGAAGATCATATGGATCAATTGCCTCTTGCAAAGCTCTTTCCTTTTCCTTTAGGGCAGCTTTTTCTAATTCTTCTTCCATGGCATCCTGTGCCAGGAGAGCATCTAAATCCAATCCAGGGGAATCATCTCATACAGTAGACTTTTCAATTTGAGCATCTGAAGCCTTTTCTTGTTGATCAGAAACTGTCATGGTGACCAGTTCTACTTGCACTGCTAGCTGAGCTGGCCCGGCAAAGATCTATCTGCACGAAGCCGACCGAGCAGCCTCAGAAACTTGAACAGCTGGTTCTGGTTTAGATTGAACTTCTGGAGCTGGCTGGTGATCAGGCTCTTGAACATCTAGTACTTCTTCCATTTTATCTGTAGTATTATGAATAAAATTTTGCTAAATGACATCGAATCATCCCTTCCAAGTATTCCCATACAAGCATATCAGTTATCAAGTCTAAAAAGTGAGTAAAAGGGATACCTTCAGAATTGTCCTTTGCGTGTCCTAACTCTCATAATTCATCTAGAAAGGAAGTGATAACTCCTTCTAGGTATAAGGTGACCAGGGGAGTGGAACATTCTTCCAGGCACACTTTGACAATAAATTCAGACTTCAATAAGGCATCAGAAATTTCTTTTTCAGACAAACTTTGTGGAGCTGATTCTTCTAGTTCTTTCTCTGCAACTGCAGGAGGATCTGCTGGAGGGGAGGCCAAAGGCATCTCAGAGACATCTTCATTAAGCATCTCCCCCTGCCTGATTTCAGTAGATACTGAAACCAGGCCCCTAGAGGAAGAGGGCTCAGCAGACTTTGAGAGTGCTCGAATAGCAGCAGTCAAAGAAGAAATGGAGGAAGCAAGGGGAGCAATTGCCTCTTCAATCATAATTTTGATCGAAGGAGTAATTAACTCCAAGATGCTAGAGATGAATGCTGGAGTGATTTCAAAGGATGATGATGATGGGGGAATCTCAGAGGATGGATGATCAGCAGGAATGGTGTATTCTTGATGATCTGGAGAATGAACTGGAGATGGAGAGTGATGGGTGGATGCACGATGATCAATGTGATTTGAAGAAGGAATTGGAGACTGAGGAGGAGTAGAAATCTCAGAAACCAACAAATCAAAACTGGGATGAGAGATCCCAGCAAGATGAGACGGGAGAGGAGATGTAGGAGGAGATGCAAGGTGAGAAGCAGATGAATCAGGAAGATGAGAAGCAGAAGGTCGTACTTCAATTGAAGTTGATGGAACTTCAACTGAAGTAGACGGCAATGCAGATGAAGAAGATGGAAGGGAGAGGTTTGCTGAGCCAGCTTCTTGTAGGGGAGGAGTGACTAAGGCAGTCCTGGTGCTCTCAGATGCAACTGGAGCAACCCCTGCTGGAGCGGGCTTCAGAAAAGTTCTTTTCCACTTGGCGAACAAGGTTGGATCCATCTTCTTGCTGGCATTGATGGAGGTAGCAGCTAAAACTAACAGATGGGGATATTTCTCCTTCAGAAAAATCCCAACTACCCTACCCAGGGTAACTTCTTTCTTGCTGTTCTTTTTCCTGATCAAATTAAACAGAACTCCTGCCCAATTAATATGTTTCTTATTCATAATTGCACACATCAGTGCAAACTGCTGCCTTGTAATATTGTCATGGGCGGAGTGCTTTCCCAGTAGCACTTTTCCGACGATTTCAGCAAGGAACTTAATCTTAAACGAAAAATTTACCTTAAGCAGCTTAGAGGGAATGCCTTCGGCATGTCCTAGCTCTGTCAGCATTCTCCCAAACTCTGGGGTATCTTGCTCGTAATCTTCTTCCTCATTTATCAATCCAAATATTTCAGTTAAAATGGCGGGAGTCAAAGTTACCTCTTCTCCGCCAATAGTTCCGGTCATAGAATCATCATTTGAAGACGAAGTAAATGCCCATTCTTTGATCTCTTGAATATTTATCTTTATCCTGGAGGACATGAGCTTTTCTAAACCTTGATCTTTGCATAAGGTGAGAATTTCCACAATTCTGAATTCGCAGCAGCTGAAGGAATCGAAATCCACACTGAATCCTACATCGAACTTCACCACTGTCAGGAGCGCTGGGGCTATCGCCATTGAAGGGGCTGGAGAAGACGAGGGAGAGACGACAAGGACGAAGCGGCAGAAATCGCAAGACAAAGAGCAAGCGGGAAGACGGAATGCGAAAAGACGCTCTCCGTCGACGATAAAAACAACGATATCTTAACCTAGGTCGACCATCGGCTTTATATTAAAATAACGATCGTCGATCTATTTAAAAGATACTGGAGATGATGGTCGAACGGTCGTTCGACGATCGGTCCTGAAGCAGAGTAGTCGATCAATCGTTCGACTATTTCTGTCTTCACAAACAACAAGCTGTCGTCAACCATAGATCGACGATAGGCTCGACCTGTTCGACTATCTTCGAACGTCGGTCGACGATCTTCAAGCAGATAAGCTATTATCAACCATAGGTCGACGATAGGCTTGATCCGATCGACTATCTTCGAACGTCGTTCGACGATCTTCAAACAAGTTTCAACAAGGCAGACGTCACACTTAGTCTCTTCTATTAATCATGCCTAGTTGAACTAAAAAGAACAGATGCTTCTGTTCATCTAAGGGCTTGGTGAATATATCACCTCTCTGAAGGTCTATGGATATGAACTCAAGGCTGATCTTGTTCTTTTCCACACAATCTCTCAGGAAATGGTGCCGGATCTCAATGTGTTTCGTTCTAGAGTGGTGCACGGGATTTTGTGTAATAGAGATAGCACTGGTACAATCACACATGATTTTTGTGTTCTTGTGTGTGTACCCATAATCCAAAAGTTGGTTTTGTATCCACAGGATCTGTGAACAACAACTAGCAGCTGCTATATATTCAGCCTCTGCAGTTGAAGTTGATACAGAGGTCTGCTTTTTACAGAACCAAGAGACCAATCTCTCTCCCAGGAACTGGCAAGTTCCTGAGGTACTTTTCCTGTCAACTCTACAGCCAGCATAATCAGAATCAGAATATCCAATTAATTCAAATTCTGACTCAGCTGGGTACCAAAGTCCTAGATTTGGACATCCCTTCAGGTATCTCAAGATTCTCTTGAGAAGAATCAGATGAGATTCCTTGGGGTTGACCTGGAATCTAGCACAAAGACATGTAGCAAACATTATGTCTGGCCTACTTACAGTTAAATACAATAGGGAACCAACAATGGCCCTATAATTCTTTTGATCAACAGGCTTTCCCTGATCATCAGAATCAATAACTACATTAGTAGCCATAGGTGTATGCATTGCTGAAGCATCAGTCATCCCAAACTTCTTTACCAATTCCTTGGCATATTTGGATTGGGAGATGAAGATGCCATCAACACCTTGCTTTACTTGGAGACCAAGAAAGTAAGACAGCTCACCCATACTACTCATCTCAAACTTGGAATGCATCAAGTTAGAGAACTTTTTGCACAGTTTGGGATCAGTGAAACCAAAAATAATGTCATCCACATACACTTGAACTAACAGGATTGTGTCCTTATGGTGCTTGACGAAAAGGATTCTATCAACTACTCCCCTAACAAAGTTGTGCTCTAACAGGAAACTAGTTAGAGTCTCATACCAGGCTCTTGGTGCTTGTTTGAGTCCATAAAGAGCTTTTTACAACTTGAAAACATGTGAGGGCTGAGTTAAAGAAACAAACCCAGGTGGCTGTTCAACAAATACCTCTTCCTTTAGCTCACCATTTAGAAAGACACTTTTGACATCCATCTGAAAAACTTTAAACTTCATATAGGCTGCATAGGCTAAGAAGATCCTTATTGCCTCTAGCCTTGCAACAGGAGCAAAGGTTTGGTCATAATCTATACCTTCCTCCTGTCTGTAGCCCTGATCTACAAGCCTAGCTTTGTTCCTTACAATGATTCCATTTGCATCCAACTTGTTTCTATACACCCACTTGGTGCCTATGATCAGTTGGCTTTTAGGTCTTGGAACCAAAGTCCATACTTTACATCTCTCAAACTGATTGAGTTCCTCTTGCATAGCAATGATCCAGTGGAGATCTAGCTCAACATCTTTAATGGTGAGGGGCTCAATTTGTGAAAGGAAACAAGCGTGCATCACATCCTGTCTTAACTGATGTCTTGTTTGAACACCAGCTGATATGTCACCTATCACTTGAGATGTAGGATGATCTCTAAGTGTGACAACATCAGCAAGTGAGATGTGATCTTCAGAAATAGTTGGGATTAATTCCTCAGGAGGAATTTGATCTACTATTGGTGGAACAACAACAGCTTCTGCAATGTCTTCATCACTGTCTGATTCAGTGATATGAAGAGTTGAAAGATGAAGAATCTCTTGAGTGACATCTTTGCTAGATTCTTGTACCTGCAATGAACTAGAGGAAGGGGAAGTTTCCTTCTCCTTGTAAAATATTTGAGATTCATCAAAGGACACATGAACAGACTCTTCAATTTTAGAAGAAGATTTATTAAATACCCTATAAGCTTTGCTTACTTGGGAATATCCAAGAAAAATTCCCATTGAAGCTTTTGCTTCAAATTTTCTAAGGTATTCTTTATTATTATTATGAATATAAACTACACAACCAAATACTCTAAAATAATTTATTTTAGGTTTCTTTCCTTTAAGCAACTTATAAGGAGTTTTATACTTAAGTTTGTGTATCAGACTTCTATTCAAGACATAGTTGGCTGTACTAACAGCTTCTGCCCAATAGGATAGAGGCATATTAGCATCTGCCAACAATGAGCCAGCAGCTTCAATCAGGGTTCGATTCTTCCTTTCCACTACCCCATTTTGTTGGGGAGTTCTAGGAGCTGAGAAGCTATGCTTGATACCTTCTCTCTCACAGAATTCTTGCATGAGAAGAGAGTCAAACTCAGTACCATGATCACTTCTGATCAAGGCCACATGAGTAGAGTACTCAGTCTGCACACATAATAGAAAATCTGTAAGGGCTTTGAAGTTATCAGCCTTAGTTCTCAAAAAGAACACCCAAGTGAACCTAGAGAAGTCATCTACAATGACTAGGGTGTAATACTTCCCTCCTAAACTCTGTACATTTATTGGGCCAAATAGGTCCAAATGTAATAAATACAGGATTCTAGGAGAATCACTTTTATTTACTGATTTAAATGAATTCTTGGTTTGCTTGCCTAATTGACAAGCCTTGCATATGCTCTCCTTCTTGTAGGGGCAAGAAGGTAAACCTCTAACAAGGTTGTGTTTAGATAACCTAGATATATTCTTGAGGTTAACATGGCTAAGCCTTTTATGCCATAAAGTATTGTTATTTGTTACTTCATTAAATAAGCAGATTTCAGAGTGAGTTGAGTTAAAATCTACTAAATAAATGTTACCTTGTCTAATACCTACTAACACAACATTATTATTTAAAGTAATATTACAAAGAGAGTTAGAAAATGATACCTGGTATCCAGCATCACATAACTGACTTACTGAAATGAGATTATGCTTCAGTCCAGTTACATAAGCAACTCTCTTAAATGTTACAGCTCCAATTGTCATCCTGCCATAGCCTTCAGTTTGACCACAACTTGAATCTCCAAAGATTACCTTTGGGCCAAGCTTGGCCTTGAACTTTGACAGATGTTCTTTATTTCCTGTCATATGCTTGGAGCAACCACTATCCAAATACCACTTATTCTGAGTGATAGGATAGGTCTTCACCTGCAAATAAATCAATTAAACATTGTGGACCCAGGTAACCTTGGGTCCCTTATTTTTCATATAAGAAAAACTGGAAATAAATGAATAAGCAGGCTGAGGGTGATAACCTAACGGGTAAGATCTCCTAGGTGGGATTCTCCATGCAGATGATAGGTCAATGAACCTAGGGTTTCTATTTTCATTCTAGTTTCTAAAGTTCTGGATAAAGTTTTGAAATTCATGTTGAAAACGTCGATCAGCGTTCGACGATGGGTACTCAGATCGTCGATCTCCGTTCGACCACTGGGCCCGCGATCGTCGAGCAGCGTTCGACGCTCTTTGTAATTCCTTATTTTTGTTTTCTTTTCTCTCTCTTAGCTTTATTTAAAGCTTTATTAACCTGATTAACTTGCTCAGTGTTCTTTATCCCATCAGCTGAGAAAAAGTTCACTGGAGTTGAAAGATGGTTTTTAAGAATGATTGGGGGTTGATAGTTTTACTTTCAAGACAACCTAAACACCTAGAGGGGGGGTGAATAGGTTCTAAAGCTTGTTAACACTTTTTGGCAGAATTCAATTACAGAATTGAAACACATAGCACAGCAGTCACAGAAATTTAACCATCACAGATTGCACACTGTTTTATAGTGGTTCCCCAAGATCTGGGTACATCCACTTTCCCCCTTCACCTATCTAGCAGTATGCTAGATTCGGCCAAACTTCCTCTTTACTCAGATCCACAGATCCTACAGCTCAGAACCTGAAAAGGTTCCAACAACTCAGGCTCAACAGCCCTACCTCAGCCTTATCACAAAGCCTATAACTCAGAGAAGAACCTTCTCCTACACTCAGGCAAACAGCCCTACCACTCAGAGATCAACTCTCCTACACTCAGCCTTTATAACACAGACTTACAACTCAGATCTGTATTGACAGATCCTACAGAAATTAGAAAAGAAGTTTTTAATGTCTTGTCTTTGTTGAGAGAGAAAAGAACAAGACAAATCTTGATCAGCTAATGAAATCAACTGAATCTGAGCTTTCTTCAAAGCTTCTTGAATCTAAACTTAGCTGAGTTGATTTCCAAACAGCTTCTTGAGAAACCAATGATGGCTTTCTTCTTCTTCTTCAAGAGGCTGGATCCCTCTCTATCCAACACCTTTGATGATACTTCAGAATTCTTGAAAGAACTCTACTTAGACAGATCCTGAGATCGTCTTCTTAGATCTTTTGATGAAGATCTTCTTTTGTGTATTACTCCTTCTTGATTTGATTTCTCAAATTGATTGCCAAAATTCAATCTGTTACTTCTCTCTGAATCTGTCTATTTATAGATCTTTTTCATGGTAACCGGTTGATCCGGTTTCTAACTGACTTCTGACAAGTCTGACAACATCAGTTAACCGGTTGCAACTCAAAGCTGTCAAGTCTTCAAACAGATCCTGTGCCTTAGTCTTGGACAGCAAAGTGTTGATACAGACTGTCAGAAAGTGTCGAGACCAACTGTCTATATGTGTCGACACAAGTGACTTTGGTGTCGACACAGCCTTTGATGATGTCGACTAGTTTGCCTTTAAGTCGATACTGCTTCTTCAGAACTTCATCTTGAGAATGAGTCGACATAGAGAATTTGTGTCGACTCAACACTTCATCTTTCTTCAGAAAATAACTTGGTCTTGACTTTGCAGTGTGTCGACACAAGTCCTGTGTGTCGACACAGTTGTTGTAGATTCAGAACTCAGTATGTGTCGACTATGCCTTCAGGTGTCGACATAGTTGAGGTCGACTATCTTTCTGTGAGTCGACACTGCTTCCCAGTGTCGACACAAATATGGTCGACTATCTTTCTATGAGTCGACACTGCTTCCCAGTGTCGACACAAGTGTGGTCGACTATCTTTCTGTGAGTCGACACTGCTTCCCAGTGTCGACACAAATGTGGTCGACTATCTTTCTGTGAGTCGACACTGCTTCCTTCAAGTGTCGACACAATTATTCTGAAGTGTCGACATAATTTCTTCAGGTGTCGACATATGGACTTAGAATAATTTCATGTGTTCTTTAATACTTCTTCACCTGCACATGTCAACTTAAAACAACATCAAATACACCTTGATGTATATCATTAAGCTAAGTTAGGCTTCTTCAAATTAGGTACACATTTTCCAATGTACCCAACAATCTCCCCCTATTTGGAGAAGTCATAACCCTTTTAGTTAATGATATGCACCATTTATAACAAATATAATATGATGATGTATGACATTACAGGAATACTTAATATAAACAAAATATTAACAATTCATCACAGAGTGAACATGAATATATGATTCCAAACAAAATTTTGTTTATAACTTGGTAATGTTTGATTATAGATGTTTACATTGAATGATTAAACAAAACATTACAAAACACTTTTGAAAGCTTCTTCCTTGAGCCTTTGCCTTTCAAAGTAATGAAAGGGCTTTGGAAAGTACTTGCTCGGCTCCTGAGCATCTGGTGGCAGCCTTCCCAGCTTGGCTTTTCTCCTGAACTGTACTATAGCTTCTTGCCTAGCTTCATGCTTTTGCCATTCCATTTCATTATATCACTTCCCTCTATCATGTACTTGGTCCTTTACAGCCTTCCATGCAGTTAGTATAATATTTCTTAAAGTAGGGCTTCACTGCTCAAAATCTGGCTTAAGTTCAACCTGCTCTCTAAATCTTTTCTTGGATAGTAGAGCATCTTGCTGTTCTTGCAAGGTGGCATCAGGCTTATCAACTTTTTCAATAACAACCTTGGTAACCTCCTTTGGAGGACTATACATATCCTGAACTTGCTGATCAATCATATCAAAATCAGGAGGAGGGTAAATGACTTGGGCAATCTCAGGTTGATTGCCTTCAAGTAGACCTGTTTGAATTCCGGACTCAGCCACCATAGCATCATCACACAAAGGTGGATATCCCAATGTGGCTCGAATACTATTTGTCACCCATTTGGTGTGCTCTGAACCAGCATGAACTAACAACCTCTCCCCCTTTATGACTTCTCTGGTAATATGATCTCTTAGATCATTCTTCTGAAATTTGATCTGGCCATCTAGATAATTCACACCTTCTTTAAAATATGGTTTCAATTTTTGTAGTTTGTCAGATATGTTCTTCTGAGATGTAGTGATGGCAGTCTTAACTGATTCAATGGCTTCTTGAAGTTTCTTATCAAACTCTTCCATCTCCTTTGCTCTTGCTTCAGTCATCCCTGCAGTAGCCTTTTTGAACTCTTCAAGAATTTCATGGTGAGATTCAGTCAAATTATCATTCATCCTTAGCTGATTCTCCAAAACATAACCTTGCTTTAAAGCAATATCATCCACTTTAGTGAGGATAGACTGCTGTTGTTTAGCCAAAAACACTACAGCATTACCTCCCTTATGGAAGTAATCTGTCATCTCCTTCTTATTCATATTTACTTCAAATCTAATAGATTTAATATCTTGAGCCAAGTCAAATTGAAGGGATTTATTGCTCTCATCAACATACTTTTCAACAGCCAATCTGTGTTCATCCAACTTAACTTGCAAGTCTATCATAAACTTGTTATAATTAAATTCAGAAGGAGATTGGAGAGGTGTAGTTTGTAGAGTCTGCTTATAGCTTTTGCTCCTTCTCTTAAAGACCATGAGCTTTTTCTTTTTAGCCAGTCTGGCTTCTTCATTCTCAGAATCAGATGAACTTTCAATTTGAACTCTGTTAGGAGAAGTAGGAGGAATATCTATTTCAGTACCATGTTGTTCAGCCTCAACATGCACAGGCTCCCCCTCAACTACTTGCTCCTTCTCAACTCCTTGTTCCTTCTCAGCTTCTTGCTCTATCTCCATATCTAGTACCTTCTCATTGTCTTGCTCCTCCTCTATTCTATCAGTAGCAATTTCAATATTAGGAAATAACTCATCTAGAGTGTATTCCTTCTGAGCTTGAACAGATGTTGAATCATCCAGATCTGCAATATTCAAATCTTTTGATAAATCAATTTGTTCTTCCTCTTGCACTTGTTCAGACATTTGCACCTTCTGCACTTGTTCAGTATGTGGAATTTCTTGGGTAGGAGAATGTACTTGCTCCCCCTGTACTTGTGTAGGAGTAAAAATATTAGGAATGTCCATGACAGGAAAACTCACTTGCTTTCCCTTTACCTATTCTGAAGTAGATACATTCTGGGCAGGAGAGTGAGCTTGCTCCCCCTGCATTTGGGCAGGAATGGTTTCATCTTGAACAGACTCAGGTTGATCTTCAACCTGCTTTCTCACTTGCTCTTCTTGATGCTGGGCAGTGCCTAGATCATGTGCAGGGGATCTCACAGGGGTGTCCTTCCTGTTCTCATAAGGCACATCTTTAGACAGCACCCTATCCCACCTTGAAAATAATCTTATATCCATTTTCCTCATGTGATTAATTTTTGTCCCAGGCAGTTGTTACATAACCTCAGGGATCACTTCAGTCAGGTATAAACTCACAATTCTAGCCAGATTTGGCTTCTTGATTCCTTCCTTGATCTTATCAAATACTACAGCTGACCAGTCAGTTGGAATTGTAAATACAATTCTGGTCATTAGGCTGAACATATAGGCTGAAATCCTATCATGTCCACCTGGTTTGCACAAAATTACTTTCCCAACTACTTCAGACAAAAATTTTCCTTGTTGATTCATTCTTTTTCTGTTGAAAGCAGCTCCAATCTTCAGGGTTGGATCCAATCCACACCATTGGAGAGCCTCCCTTGACTTAGAAGCTGGGACCTCTTCTTCATTCTCAACTATAGGCAATTTTAGAATCTTTCTCAAACTTCTTGGTGTGATTTTCACCTTTGTCCCATGAACTGTGGATTTTATCTTGAGACCAGCTGAATCCACTGATGCAGAGGTAAAGAATTCAAGCACCTCCTTCTTCCATATCTTTGAAGGTTCAGAAACTAGAAACTCTATTCCAGATTCGGAGATTAGAGTTATAACCCTTTGAATATCTGTCGGGGCATCAGCAAAGGCATTGCGTACCAACTCATATCCTTCGTTGATGTTATCTTCAACCTTTGGTGCCATTGATCAGACGAGAAAGCTTGAGAGAAGAGAGAGAGAATGTTGACACAGGGTTTCAGTCTCGAAAACCTTGTAAGCGTGTCGACAGAATAAGTTCTTGACCTATTTATACCTTCTATTGAAAGAAGATCAAAAGGCGGGCAAAAACAGTCTATATGTGTTGACACAGATGGAGTGTGTCGACACAAACTTCTATTGTCTTGACAGCAAGTCTGTCTACTATGTGTCGACACTAATTATGGATATGTCGACACCTGAGAGACATAGTAGAGCATCAGAAATTCTGTGTCGACTCTTAGGATAAGTGTCGACACAAAATCTGTAAGTGTCGACACCACTATTCTGGTGAAGTCGACACTTCATTCCTGGATGAGTCGACTATTTGATTCTTAAGTGTCGACACAAAATTCTTTGTGTCGACACATATTCTCTGACTAGTCGACATGACTTTACTGAGTCGACACATTTTCACTGAATGTGTCGACACAATTTTACTTAGCCAATTTTTGTTTTTGTCAATACCACTTGAAAATCTAATGCCACTTGTAAGTTTGTTGATAACCTAATCAATGGTCAGCATGCCTAATTCAATTTTAAATTTATTGAATTTTGTTTCATCCAGTGGCTTAGTAAATACATCTGCTATTTGATAATCTGTTTTAACAAATTCCAATGAGATGTCTTCTCTTTCTACATGTTCTCTAAGAAAATGGTATTTAATTTCTATATGCTTAGTTCTACTATGAGAAACATGATTATTAGCAATAGAAATTGCACTCTTAGAATCACACAAAAGAGGTGTTCTACTTACTTGAATACCATAATCTTTAAGCTGATGCTGTATCCACAATAGCTGTGCACAGCAGCTGCCAGCAGCAACATATTCTGACTCAGCTGTGGATATTGTCACACTGGTCTGCTTCTTATTACTCCATGATATCAATCTTCCTCCCAAGAATTGACAAGTACCTGTTGTACTCTTTCTATCCTCTCTACAGCCTGCAAAGTCTGCATCTGAATAACCTGTTAGTAGAAAATCTCTATTCCTAGGGTACCAAAGGCCTAGATTAGGTGTGCCTTTAAGATATCTCAGAATCCTTTTGACTGCAGTATAATGAGATTCTTTAGGGCAGGTTTGGTACCTAGCACAGACACATGTAGCATACATAATATCTGGTCTACTAGCAGTGAGATATAGTAGAGAGCCAACTATCCCTCTATACAAAGATTCATCAACAGGTTTACCTGCATCATCTTTGCATATAGACATACTTGTTCCCATAGGATTTCTCATAGTGGAGGATGACTCCATACCATACTTCTTAATTAATTCTTTGGTGAACTTAGACTGGGATATGGACATGCCATCATCAGTCTGTCTTACTTGGAGTCCCAAGAAGAACTTAAGTTCCCCCATACTGCTCATCTCAAACTTCCCTTGCATAAGTTTGGCAAACTTTTTACAAAGGTTATTTTCAGTAGATCCAAAGATTATGTCATCAACATAGATTTGAACTAAGATGATCTTACCTTTGAATTCCCTAAGGAATAGAGTTTTGTCTATTTTTCCTCTTGAGAATTTATTCTCAATAAGGAAAGTAGACAGGGTTTCATACCAAGCCCTTGGGGCTTGCTTTAACCCATATAAAGCTTTCCTAAGCTTATAGACATAATCTGGTTTAAGAGAATCTACAAAACCTGATGGCTGTTCTACATAGACTTCCTCTTTTAAATCACCATTCAGGAATGCTGATTTCATATATATCTGGTACACTCTGAAGTCTTGATAGGCTGCATAGGCAAGGAACATTCTGATTGCCTCCAGCCTTGCTACTGGGGCAAAGGTTTGATCAAAGTCAATCCCTTCTTCCTGCATGTACCCTTTTGCAACCAATCTTGCTTTATTCTTCACTATTATTCCACTCTCATCCAATTTGTTCCTATAAATCTACTTTGTGCCAATTATGTTGTGGCCTCTTGGTTTAGGAACAAGCTCCCAGACATTGCACCTTCTGAATTGATTCAGCTCCTCTTGCATAGCATCAGTCCAGTGCTGGTCTTGGATGGCTTCTTCAAACTTCTTAGGCTCCACTTGAGACAGGAAACTTGAATGCAGGTCTGTGCTTTGATTTCTGCTTCTAGTCTGCACTCCCTGTCTTGGATCACCTATAATCTGATCAGCTGGATGATCTCTTAAATGTCTTGTAGCTGGAGGAAGGTTCCTTTCTGGTTGAACATCTCCAGCTCCTTCTTCATGCTGAACCTCTTGGTTTTCATCAGCATCTATTGAGTTTTGTACTCCCCCTGGACAGTAGCCTTCATTTTCCAATGCTCCATCTTCCTTTGATGCTTCAGCAATGGAGAGCTTGTCCATTCTTTTGCTTATACCTGTTGAATCATTTGATCTACAAGACAACTCACAGTTGATTAATCTTGTTTCATCAAACACAACATGTACAGATTCTTCAACAACTTGAGTAGTCAAGTTGAAGACTCTATAGGCCTTACTATTTATGCTGTACCCAACAAATATCCCATCTTGGGATTTGGCAGCAAACTTAGTTAGGTATGTCTTGCCATTGTTAAGTATATAGCATTTACAACCAAAGATCCTGAAGTAGGATAGATTTGGTTTTCTACCTTTCATAATCTCATAGGGAGTCTTTTTGTGGTTCTTGGTGATAGAAGCCCTATTGATCACATGACATACAGTGTTAACTGCCTCAGCCCAGAAGTATTCTGGAAGAGAGGTGTCACTCAATAGAGTTCTACCAGCTTCAATTAATGTTCTATTCTTTCTTTCAGCAATGCCATTTTGTTGTGGTGTTCTAGGTGAGGAGAACAATTGGAAAATCCCAAAGTCTTCACATAACTTTGTCATGCTTTCAGATTGAAACTCAGTACCATGGTCACTTCTGATTTTGATCACTGTACTATTCAGTTCATTCTGAATCTGCTTTACAAAATTAAGTAAGATACTTAGGGTTTCTGATTTCTGTCTCAGAAAGAACACCCATGTAAATCTAGAATAGTCATCTACAACCACAAAAGTGTAGACCTTCCTACCTAGACTATGAACTGGCATAGGACCAAAAAGATCCATATGCAAGAGGTATAAGCACCTCACAGAATCCTTGTTTTCAAGGTTATGAAAGGAGGATTTTGTCTGCTTGCCTTTTTGACAAGCTGAGCATATCCCTTCCTTTATACACTTAACTTGAGGACCATTCCTTACTAACTCTTTGCTAAAGAGTTGGCCAATTGTCTTGAAGTTAAGATGAGCCAATCTCTTGTGCCACTTGACACAATGAGAAGCATTATCATCAGCTACAAGACAGATGGAAGAAGCCTTGCTCTTACATACAAAATTAAGACAATATACATTTCTCTTCCTATGTCCAGTCAATATGATCTCTTGATCACTTGACCTTTTGATATGACATCCATCCTTAACAAATGAAATGTCATATCGTAAATCACTCAGTTGTCTTATGCTTATTAGATTGTGTTTCAAACCTTTTACATAAGCCACTTGGGTGATAGTAATTAGGTTAGTAGAAATGTTACCAAACCCTTTGATGATTCCTTTTTCAGATCCACCAAAGATCACTTTAGGTCCATCTTTGACAGATGAATACTCCTTCAGCAGCCCCTTTGTTTCAGTCATGTGCCTGGAATAACCACTGTCCAAGTACCATATAGGGGCATGGCCACTTGGACTTTCCTGCAACACAGATTTACTTACCCTTAGAACCTAAGTAAGTCTTGGGTCCTTGGTTCAGGTTAGCATTAAAAAAGCTACCATTATCTCTTTTAACAGGTAGACTATTGTTCTTTCTAACACTTGTGTTATGCCAGCAGTCTAATGCAAAATGGCCTCTCTTGCCACAGCACCAACATTCAAACTTATTGTATCTAGTTCTAGATACACCCTTGACAGAGGAATTTCTGTCCATTGCTGGTGCTACAGCAGCTTCACCCACTGATTTCTTATAACCATTGGGTTTATGAACATAGATAGGCCTGTTGGCATTTGCACCCTTGTTTATCAGAACATTAGTCTTAAAATGACCATGAATATCTTCATGATCATATTGGTTAGAAGGCACTTGCACCTTTCTAAACTTAATAGGGACTGAAAAGTTCAGTGGCTTGACATGAGCTTTGCCTTTCCTCTTGAATTGGGCTGCCCTGGGGTTACCTTTGAATCCTAATCCTGCCTTACCCTTTTGAGTAACAAATTCATCTATCAAGGGTAAGACAGACTTTGGCTTAGAGTAACTTGCCACTAACTCCTTTTCTATTCTTAGTCTGGCCTCCAGACTCTTCACTTGATCATTGGTATAATTGATTGTGCACATCTGAATAATAGTTATATTCTTCAGTTTGGCAATTTCATTTAACTTCTGATCAATTACTTTTTCAAACTCAGTTGCAACTACCTTTAGATCAGCAATTTCTTGAGCCTGAGATTTAACCAGGTTCTTGCTTTTCTTAAGGGCCTGTAACAAGTGCCCATACTTATCTATCAATTGATATACATCTCCTTCAGATTCAGATGCATCTACATCACTTGATGCAGATGTAGCTGATTCTGCACTTGTACTATAAACAGATTTTATTGAAGGACATAGTACCTTACTAGGACCAGACTGATTCTGGTACATGTCTTCTTCTAATCCTACCATTAGTCCCATGCACTGATGATCTTCTTGTTCATAGATGGAGTCTAGTAATTGCATGAACTCCTCTTCTTCAGTAGCAGCATACAGTCCAATATATGCTTCAGCTTCAGATTCTGATTCTGAAGTTGATTGATCTGTTAGGCTCTTTTCCTTCTTTGCAACAAAGGATTTTTCCTTCTTGCCCTTTTGATAAGTCTTCTTCTTGTCTGATGACTCCTTTCTCTTATCAGGACAGTCAGCCACTACATGTCCAGGCCTATTGCAACAATAACAGACAATCTTTGAAGTAGTGGCCTTGTTGGGCATTGTTCTGCTCTTCTCTTTCCTTGATGACTTTTTCTTCTGATAATAGTCATCAACTTGCTGTGATGAGGAGGGTCTAGACTTCCATTGCTTCTTCTTTAAGAATCTCTGGAATTGCCTTGTAAATGCAGCAAAATCTGCATCTGACTCACAGCTTTCTGAATCCTGATTATCTGAATTTTCAGAACTAACTTCTGCAACTTCCTTAGGAGGAGATGGTGATATCATCCTATTCTTTCTAGTGGCTTCTTCCTTGAAGGCCACTGTCTTCTCTCTATGCTCTCCTTTTGAATTCTTTTCCTCCTCCTTCCTCACCATAAGTTGCATTTCATAGGATAGCAACTTTCCAAATAAGGTTGGAGGAGAAATCTCTGCCAGTTTAGTCACTTCTCTTATGGGACAGATCTTTGTGTCCCAATCCTTTGTCAAGGATCTTAAGAATTTGTCATTCAGTTCATAGGTACTGAATACTCTTCCATAGGACTTTAACTCATTCACAATTCTATAGAATTTCTTATAGCATTCAGTTATGCTATCAGTTTTTCCTTGTCTAAAACTTTCATATTCCCGATTGAGCATAGACTTCCTATCCTGTCTTACTTCTTCAGATCCCTCCATGTAGACAATCAAGGTGTCCCACATCTCTTTGGAAGTCTTGTAGTGAATCAGATTCTGAAATGTAGAATCATCTATGACACTCACAATAATATTCTGAGCTCTCTTGTCCATGGTTGTCAAAATGATTTCATCCTTGGTCATTTCAGAATAACTCTTTGGAGTTTGAATATTAGCATCAAGAACTGATACCTTCATTGGAATGAAGGGTCCTTCCTGAACTGTGATGTATATCCTTGGGTAAGATGCTTCCATGAACAATCTGACTCTTTCTTTCCAAATTCCAAAGATTTCCTTCCTGCAGATGGGTAACTTCATTGACCCTAACTCCTTGTGATTTTCTCTAGAACCCATCTTCTTGAATCTTGATTCTGTCTTTCAGATCTACCTCAGACTGTTAAGTCCTTTTTGAGGAACCTCCCTCTGATACCACTTGATAGTTTTACTTTCAAGACAACCTAAACACCTAGAGGGGGGGTGAATAGGTTCTAAAGCTTGTTAACACTTTTTGGCAGAATTCAATTACAGAATTGAAACACACAGCACATCAGTCACAGAAATTTAACCATCACAGATTGCACACTGTTTTATAGTGGTTCCCCAAGGTCTGGGTACATCCACTTTCCCCCTTCACCTATCTAGCAGTATGCTAGATTCGGCCAAACTTCCTCTTTACTCAGATCCACAGATCCTACAGCTCAGAACCTGAAAAAGTTCCTACAACTCAGGCTCAACAGCCTTACCTCAGCCTTATCACAAAGCCTACAACTCAGAGAAGAACCTTCTCCTACACTCAGGCAAACAGCCCTACCACTCAGAGATCAACTCTCCTACACTCAGCCTTTATAACACAGACTTACAACTCAGATCTGTATTGACAGATCCTACAGAAATTAGAAAAGAAGTTTTTAATGTCTTGTCTTTGTTGAGAGAGAAAAGAACAAGACAAATCTTGATCAGCTGATGAAATCAACTGAATCTGAGCTTTTTTCAAAGCTTCTTGAATCTGAACTTAGCTGAGTTGATTTCCAAACAGCTTCTTGAGAAACCAATGATGGCTTCCTTCTTCTTCTTCAAGAGGTCGGATCCCTCTTTATCCAACACCTTTGATGATACTTCAGAATTCTTGAAAGAACTCTACTTAGACAGATCCTGAGATCGTCTTCTTAGATCTTCTGATGAAGATCTTCTTTTGTGTATTACTCCTTCTTGATTTGATTTCTCAAATTGATTGCCAAAATTCAATCTGTTACTTCTCTCTGAATCTGTCTATTTATAGATCTTTTTCATGGTAACCGGTTGATCCGGTTTCTAACTGACTTCTGACAAGTCTGACAACATCAGTTAACCGGTTGCAACCCAAAGCTGTCAAGTCTTCAAACAGATCCTGTGCCTTAGTCTTGGACAGCAAAGTGTTGAGACAGACTGTCAGAAAGTGTCGAGACCAACTGCCTATATGTATCGACACAAGTGACTTTGGTGTCGACACAGCCTTTGATGATGTCGACTAGTTTGCCTTTAAGTCGACACTGCTTCTTCAGAACTTCATCTTGAGAATGAGTCGACACAGAGAATTTGTGTCGACTCAACACTTCATCTTTCTTCAGAAAATAACTTGGTCTTGACTTTGCAGTGTGTCGACACAAGTCCTGTGTGTCGACACAGTTGTTGTAGATTCAGAACTCAGTATGTGTCGACTCTGCCTTCAGGTGTCGACATAGTTGAGGTCGACTATCTTTCTGTGAGTCGACACTGCTTCCCAGTGTCGACACAAATATGGTCGACTATCTTTCTGTGAGTCGACACTGCTTCCCAGTGTCGACACAAGTGTGGTCGACTATCTTTCTGTGAGTCGACACTGCTTCCCAGTGTCGACACAAATGTGGTCAACTATCTTTCTGTGAGTCGACACTGCTTCCTTCAAGTGTCGATACAATTATTCTGAAGTGTCGACACAATTTCTTCAGGTGTCGACATATGGACTTAGTATAATTTCCTGTATTCTTTAATACTTCTTCACCTGCACATGTCAACTTAAAACAACATCAAATACACCTTGATGTATATCATTAAGCTAAGTTAGGCTTCATCAAATTAGGTACACATTTTCCAATGTACCCAACAGGGGTTCACTAGAAGATGCTCCTAAGCCTAATTTATTATTGCCTGACCTAGTGTTAGACATGCTGGTTATTTCAAGCAGCTTAAGGCTTCTACCATTCAGAGACTCTTCTAACCTTTTGGACTTAGCTAATTCATTCTTAAGGAATTTTATTTCTTCACTAGCATTAGTGAGTTCTGCTGTTAACCTAATGTTTTCAATAGAAATTAATTCAGATTCAGCTAGTTTATTTCTGAGTTCTTTTATTTCCTTTTCCGAACTAATTAAATCCAAACACAAAGATTTAAAATCTGATTTAAATTCATCAGATGTAAAATCGTAAGAAGACAATACCTCATCTTCTGTTGGCATTTCTTCATCAGAATCTGAACTCTCTGCAGCTGAGTGATTGCTGCAGGCATCAATTGCCATCAGGCAAACTTCCTTTGCCTTCTTTTCTTCCTCATCCTCACTGGAGCTTGAGGAGGAGGATTCCTCATCAGAATCGCTCCAGGTTTCAGCAACAAAGCCTCTCTCCTTCTTTTTGTTCTTGTAGGAGGATGACTTGGAATGCTTCCTGTGCTGATCCTTGTCTTTCCTTTTCTCTTTATTCTTTTCCTCTAGACAATCTGGAAGAATATGTCCAGGCTTCCTGCAACCATAGCAAATTATTTCTTTAGTAGGAGTACGATCATACCTTGGTTTTTCTTCATATCGTGAAGATTTCTTTCTGAATTCTTTCCTTCCCATCTTGAGAAACCTTTTGACAAATAATGCCATCAGTTCCTCATTGGACTGGCTTCCTTCAGAAGCATCAGCAGCTTTGAGAGCAAGGGTTTGCTCTTTTCTTGTGGGAGTTGGAGTTTTTGCTTCAGCCTCAGCTTCCCTGGACTTCAGCACTTGCTCAAAGGACTTGAGCTTGCCGAGAAGAGCTTCTGTTGAGATTTCTATTGTGCTTCTGACCTCCTTATAGGCCAGATCCTCAGATCCCATGTGCTAGGGAAGTACATAAGAATCTTATCATTGACCTCTGTCAATGAAATATCCTTATCAAGAGTCCTCAGCTCATTGATGATTGAGCTGAGCCTTGTGTACATTGCTTCAACTGATTCAGCATCAGTTTTCTTGAAGTTCTCATACTAGGAGATAAGGTTGGACCTTCTGTCCTTCCTTTCATCAGCTGAACCAGCTACAATCTGGTTCAGTGTATCTCACATTGCTTTTGCTGAGGGACAGTCAGCAACCTTCTGGAATACTTCATCAGACATTGTCTGAGCCAGAATGTTCATTGCCTTAGCATCTGCTATCTTTGCCTTTTTGTATTCATCATTGTAATCTGGAGGAGGCACTGCACTCATATAAGTTGATGATGAAGCAGTAGCTGTAGCAGGTGCTCCTAGTGGTCCTGTCAAAATAGAAGCAAAGATACTCTCATCAATAGAGTTCATATATAATTTAATTCTTGCCTTCCAGATGCTAAACTTAGCTAAGTTGCATGCTGCAGGTCTAGTGCTAGAGTAATCCTTGGACTGGGCCATGATAGTGAAAGTGAATATCTATAATCCTTGGTATCTATCAGAATCTTGTGACTTAGGTGTTAGCCTATACAGTCAGACAACCTCCCTCTGATACCAATTGAAAGAAAAGGGATAGATACTACTCTAGAGGGGGGTGAATAGAGTAATCAAAAATTGCACTAGCAAAGTTGACTGTCTACTCAAATCCCTTGGAGTTAATTGCGGAATGAAGGTTATAGATATTTGAGATGAAATCCTAAAGCCTAACATAAGTGTTGTGCATAAAAGGCAGCCAACTGTAATTACAGTTAAGGCTTGGAATCCTAAACAGCAACTAGCAATCCTAGTTAAAATCTAATCACAGCCAATCAGCACAGAGAATTAATTAAACAATCCAGACGACACAAGGAATTTATAGTGGTTCCCCAAACAACTTGGGTACGTCCACTCTTCTACCAATAAGGTAGGAATCCACTCAGGTTTTTGATCAGGTGCCCTGCCACCAACAAGATCTGCTTCAGGTAGATCCAGAAACCCTTTAGACTTTTGATCAGGTGTCTAAAAACCAACACAGGTTTTTGATCAGGTGCCCTGCCACCAAGGTATACTTTTGAAGGGAGTAATAACCCTTTACAGGAGGGGGAAAGGAGGTTAGAATGTCTTCTCTATTTTACAATAGATTAGAGAAGCACAAGAACTTGCACTGAGCTAGAAAGCTCTAAAGAGTCAAGGCTCCCCCTGGCTAAAAGAATGTCCAGGTGAAGTCTTGCTTCAGTGTAGAAAACAATTCAGAAAATCTGAAGGAAAAAGCTACAAGAAGATAAATAATATGAATTGAAATTTCTTCTTTAGGCAGCTATCTTCTTCTTCTTCTTCTTCTTCAAAAGGCTCTGAGTGAAAATCTTCCTGGAGGCAGGAGAACTCAGGTTGAAGAAGAGTGAAGAACTAAAACTTCTTCTCAGTTAGATGTGAACGAGCTAAGAGCAGTTGTAAGTCGTAAGCTTGAATGCTGTTGTTAGCTTTTTGTATATGAGAACTAGTTGATTTCTTTCTCCAAAAAATTCTTTATATAGCAGCAGCAACAACGGCTCTCATTTGAGTTTGAATCTTATCTTCTACTGAAATCTGCAAGCTGGGATGCAAATAGCATAAAGTAAAACAAATACTGCAGACAGATATCCTATAAGAGGATAAAGCTTTCTAAGAAGCTGCAAATAACTCTGATAAAATAATACTAGAGAAAGTCACATCAGAAGAGACTCTTTACGGCCAAGGAAGACTTTTTGAATCTAACGGCTATAAAGGACAGCCTGGCAGATAAAGCAGAAATCATATCTCAGCTAATAAGACAAACAACTTTGTCCGAAAAAGATTAGCTCATGCATAATGAATGGAGCAGATATTGCATGGAAATAATATCATAAATTTATTCAAACAATCTTTTATAAAATATGCCAAAATAAATATGAAATAAATCACATCATAGAAGACGACAAAACTATTCAAAACATACAGCAAAACGTCGAACGACCCTCGGAGATCGTCGAACGAGGCACAGAGATCGTCGACCTATCAGACAGATAGTCGAACGATACAGATAGTCGAACTATCAAAGAAGATAGTCGAACTACCTTAGCAGATAGTCGAACTATCAGGACAGATAGTCGAGCTATCAGATAGTCGATCTATCAAGACAGATAGTCGAACTACCAACCAAAATAGATAGTCGACCTATCAACAGATAGTCGAACTATCAAAGGAAAACAGATAGTCGACCTATCAACAGATATTCGAACTATCAAAGCAAACAGATAGTCGACCTATCAAACAGATAGTCGAACTATCAGATAGTTGAACTATCCAAACAGATAGTCGAACTATCAAGCAACATAGATAGTCGACCTATCAAACAGATAGTCGAACTATCAGATAGTTGAACTATCCAAACAGATAGTCGAACTATCAAACAACACAGATAGTCGACCTATCAACAGATAGTCGAACTATCAAAGCAAAACAGATAGTCGACCTATCAACAGATAGTCGAACTATCAAAGCAAACAGATAGTCGACCTATCAACAGATAGTCGAACTATCAGATAGTTGAACTATCCAAACAGATAGTCGAACTATCAAGCAACACAGATAGTCGACCTATCAACAGATAGTCGAACTACCAGATAGTTGAACTATCCAAGCAGATAGTTGAACTATCAAGAAGAGCAGATAGTCGACCTATCAACAGATAGTCGAACTATCAAGGAAAACAGATAGTCGACCTATCAAGCAGATAGTCGAGCTATCAGGAAGACGATCGTCGAACGGCTGATCGACGATAGTCGAGCAACGTTCGACCATAATCGAACGAAAAACAACTTAACCAAATATTCATCTGGAAAAGTGACAAGACTAAACTAGAGCAAACTAACCTTTGACCATAGATAAATCTTGGGTCAAGAGACTAAAAGAGAAGACTGAACTCAAATCAAAACTATGGTACCAACAAATTAACATATCATCCACATATAAAAATATGATGACTATTCGATTCGACAATGAGCGGTGATAAAGGCATTTATCTGAAAGACTGGACTGAAATCTGAGGCTCTTTACCACCTGGTCAAACTTCATGTGCAATATCTTAGGCGCTTGTTTAAGCCCATAGATTGATTTATCTAGTTTGCACACTTTATCTTTTTGATCTTTCTGCACATAAATTTCAGATTGTGCCATATAGATCTCTTCATCAAGCTCTCCATTTAAGAAGAGTGTCTTTACATCCATCTGATGAACTATAAAGTTCTCGATATACGTCAAAGTCAGAAGAATCCCGATAGTCGATAGGTGACACACAAGTGAATAAACATCAAAATAGTATATTCCCCCTATTGTTTATAACCTTTAGCTACGAGACGCACTTTATACCCGGCTATAGACCCATCACTATGTAGTTTCTTCTTTAACACCCGCTTGCATCCTAGGACTTTAGCGCCTTTCGGCAAGTCAACTAGATGCCAAGTATTGTTATATAACATTGAGTTCATCTCATCATTAATGACTTCTGCCCACATCAATGAATCTCTATATCTCATTGCCTCCTGGTAGGAGAATAGATCATCCTCTAAGTGATAGGTGACAAAATTCTCACCAAAGTTCTTAGGGATTCTCTCACTTGTAAATGTTCTAAGTGGAACATGCTCTACCTCTAATGGTTGGGGAGCAGTGTAAGAAGGGCCAACTACATGTTCTACGATAGATTCTGAAATCATATCATTAGACCTGGAAACAGACAAACCATGATCCTTGCCAAATTTATCTTCAAAGAATATGACATCTCTAGACTCTATCACGATATTCGTGGATAGATCGAGAAATCTATCGACTGCACTATCTTCTACACTACCTAAATAGACGCATGTTGTCATCCTAGGTCCCACCTTAGGCCTCTTAAGGTCTTGTATACGCACATAGGCAATACAACCCCAAGTCTTTAGAGTATTACATCTATAAGGATGACCGTGCCACAACTCGTACGAGATAGTGGTGAGTTGAGAATGAAGCACTCTATTTAGAATATGATTTGCAACACGAACTGCTTCTCCCCAAAAGGAATTAGGCATGTTAGCTGTTATGAGCATAGAGTTTAACATCTCTATCAAAGTTCTATTCTTACTCTCGGCAATACCATTGGACTGGGGTGAGTAAAGAGCTGTGGTTTCAAGAATTATTCCCTCAGAAGCACAGAATTCCTTGAACCCAATAGCAGTATATTCTCCTCCCAGATCACTTCTAAATCTCTTAATTTTTGGTTTAACTAATTTTCCACACGAGACTTGAATGATTAAATATCTCAAAAGGTTCGTCTTTTAATTTTAACAGATACACATGACAATATCTAGAAAAATTGTCTATGAATGTAATCAGATACTTCCTTTCCCCTCTAGTGACATGACTACGAAAATCACAGAGGTCTGAATGTGTCAATTCAAGAAGTTTCATGCTTTTAGAAATCGATTTGAAAGGATTTCTAGTGATTTTGGTTTGAGACGCACCTCTCACTTGTCAAAACAAATCGACAGATCTAAGGGGATGTTATGATTCTTAGCTAGATCTAGCATTTTTATATTGTTCATATGTCCAAGTCTGTTATGTAACAACTTAGAATCAATAAAGTTCGAACTTATTTGACTAATGTTATCATTATTTAAGCTAAGTCTATACATTCCGTTGATTAGGTACGCACACCCAAAATAATATGAATTGACCGTTAAGGTCATTCTATCGCTTTGAGTTGTGAAGGACGACATCCCATCCTTATCTAACAGACTCATTGAAATCAGATTTTTAGTTAAAAAAGACATTACTTTAACATTATTCAGAAAAAGAATTTTACCTAATGAGAGGACCAATTCGGCTGTCCCAGCATGGGTCACCTCGGTCTCTCCTCCATTGCAGTTCTCCACCTTCTCCTGGATCGCATTGACCTCAGCGAGTAAACCTCTGTCATTCGTCACATGACAGGTAGCACCGCTGTCTAGCCACCACTCAGAGGATGAACTACGCTGTCTGCTCCCGATCATAGCCACAAAGGACTTGGGATCTGAGGCATCTGCCAGCATGTTCATCACATTTTGTGAGGCTTCCTTCTTCTTCTTCTTAGGAGGCTTACAATCAGCCGCTCAGTGTCCCCACTTGCCGCAGTTGTGGCACTTGCCCCTCTTCTTTTTGAAAGAGGGCTTTTTAGGCGCCAACTGTGTAGAAGCTTCACCTTTGGGTGCTGGTGGCTTCCTGCGAGGCTTCCTGGGTCGAGAAACGAAGTTGACAGCCTGTAAGGACTGACCAACTTGTTACAAGCCCTTGCCCGCAATATTTTGATCATCGATATGAATGAACCTTTTCAGTTCATCCAATGAGGTCTTTTCCTTCAGCCTGTGCATTTTAGTCTTGAAGGTCAACCACTCAGGAGGTAGCTTGCTAAGAATTAGACACACAAAGAGATTATCCGAGATGTCAGACTTATCGTCCGCAAATTTGAGACGCGGACTCTCTAGTTCAATTATTTGAGAGGTGATTGACGAGTTTAAATTAAATTTTATATTGAAGAGTCTCTCCCCAAGGAGAGTCCTCGACAACCCCTCTTCCTTCTGAAAGTACGCATTCAAGTGATCCCAAATCTTCTTTGCAGTCTTATGACCGTTGTAAGTCAGGGCGAGTCTAGGGTTCAATGAATTAAGGAGGTAGTCCTTGCAGAAATCTTCGTCCTTTCTCCACTGAAATTCGTTCACGTCCTCTTCGGTAGTGGCAAAATCACTCAGGACCGTGTAGAAAATCTCACGTTCCTTCATACTAAGTTGGACATGTAGCTTCCAAGCGTGGAAGTCAGAGAGGTCAAACAACTGTAGCTTGGCGATGTCGTAGGAGGTAACCTTCAACATCTCGCTAAAGCTAGAACAGTAACAACCAAAAAGAAGTCACCTGAATCGCACAGAGACGGGGCGCGGGTCTTTGGATCCAATCCAGTGATGATTTGCTCCTCCTCTTCGGCTAAGACCCCTCGCTGAAGGCTAGATCCAAGCTATTTGACACTAATCATAATCAGATCTTCAACATGAAGAGAAACTCAAACAACAAGCAGTGTCAAACAAATTCCAAATCAGAATTCCAGGGATGTTCGGGTGGAAAAGATCTCTGAACTGGAAGAAGAGTCTAACTGCTGTCCTATACTCAAAATTGCAGTTGGCGGAAGCATCCAAAGATCAAGATCTGGATAAGAGCGCTTATCTTCAGATCAGGAGCAGCCGATTAGAGGAAAAAGAAATGGCGATTTGGAGACCTAGATCTGCGTCGGCTCCTCTTAGACAATATCACTGAAGGCGGTGGCAGAACACGATTCCAGCGATGACCAACTTAAAACTCTAGGAGTGCAGATTTGAACTCACCGGCCGACCGGCGGAAACACGATCAGAAGAATCGCGAAGAAAAATCACGAAGAGCGGTCGGATCTGAGCACAGTGTTGGTGGCGGAAGCTTCCTCGTTGTGATCGCCAGCAGAGCACAAAAACGAAAACCTTTCTCCTCCTTTGATCGGCGACGGGATGGAGAGCGGCGTACTTATACTTGCGATTCCTTCCAGCGACCAGTGACGAGAAACTTCCCACTTCCCGATTGGTGGCTACAGGAGCGACAAACTGCAGCAGAGGTCCTCCCCGATCGGCAAACAACAAAGAAGAAGAATCGCTTACACAGCGACGACGAGATCGGTAAAACGGGGAGCGAAAAACCCTAGCGATTACTTTGAGAATGTAGAAGGGTACTTTGCTCAAAGTATTCTACGAATACCTCATCTAAGTATGTAATGCGTATTTATAATACTTCCAGCGTAGAGCAAGACTCTGGTATGACACGAACCCGTAAACCTATTCTGAATCGGCCTAACACAAGTACGGATATACATATAAATATCTAACAGAACCTTCATGGTTAACAATTAATTTGGGAAGATGAACAGTGCTCACGGGCCCCTGCCGGTTCGCTTCCGGCCTACCCCTGCAGGGGTTGCCCGCGTCCGGCGACCCCGTCGATTGGGTCCGATCAGGATGCCGCCGACGACGATGGCGTTACAACCATTTTTTTCTGTGAACGCCGGCTGGATGAGGGAGAGGTAAAATAGGAATTCCAAAAGTAACGGACATCCCCAACTGTAGCAATCAAGAATTCCTTTATAATATAGTATAAATATATGAAATAATTTTAGAATTTAAAATTTTGTTTAAATTTTATAATTTTAAATAAACGTATATATAAATTTAAATAATTTAAAAATAAAAATAATACAAAAATAATTAGTATAACAAATAAATATAAATATATTATATATATCCCTCCCCCACCCGGATCCGGATCCCCTGCAGTTCCTCCGAAAACTGCAGAGGGTGGAGTTCGCAATTTGCGGATTAACGGAGCGAAATTAGAAAAAGTGGTTAACATGAAAGTTGTAGATATCTTTGAGACGAATAACTTTCATGTTTAACATTTTTTGATTTGAAGTCGTTTAAACCCCCGATTTGAACCCCAAAAAAAAACTGTCCGCAAATAATTAATTAAATATTTTGCGGACGGTTTTTTTTCGGGACCCAAATCGGAGATTTAAACGACTTCAAATCAAAAAATGTTCAACAAAAAAGTTATTCGTCTCAAAGATATCTACAACTTTCATGTTAACCACTTTTTCTAATTTCACTCCGTTATTCCGCAAATTGCGAACTCCACCCCCTGCAGTTCCCGGAGGAACTGCAGGGGATCCGGATCCCCCACCCGAGGCGGGCGAAGCCCTCAGATTGCACTGGGGCCGTGCACTATCACTTGTAAATCTATACTAAAGAATTTATGTCTTTTTACAGTAATTGCTGATCTCACATGGTTCCCTACTTCGCTAGTTCGCTTTCTACAGCTGCATGCTGTTATGCATAAAACAGCCGGGAGGATAAACTCGCCGGTGGTCGCGACAACGGCGACGTGGATTGGTGGATGGCGAGGTCGACACCGCCGATCCCTCTCCCACGACCCTGCGGTGGCTAATAATCGTGCACGCTTTCTTCCCCCCAATCGACTTCTCCTTCAACGGAGCTGGTCCCCCGCCTCTCTTCTCCCCGGCATGGCGGCATCGATACTGAATTCTTATGCCTCATCATCTGTAAGCCTTTCTTTTAGCTCCTCCTTACCCTTCTTATTATTAGTCATCCTCTTTTCCCCGATTTGTTTCGTAGCGTTGTCATCTGTTCATTACTCGGTGATTTTCTACGCTTCATCGATCGTTTCATTTGGACTTGTGGGAGGCGGTGCGAAAGGATTTTGAATCTCCATGGATTCGCATTCGAGTTGAAGGCAGCCAGGCAGGTTGTCATTTATGTTAAAGCTTGCTGATACGATCCTTTTGGGCTACCGAGCTGCTCCACAATGGATTCATGGTCGGCCCAAGAAGATCACACCAGCCATGTGGGGCCAGTTATGGATCAGTAGCCTACTCACTGGAGAAGGGTTGGGGTGTATGGGCCGCGCGGCCCTGATACAGCCATTACTGGGTCCGGATATGGATCGTTGCGCCGAGCAGCGGCCAGCCTAGAATGGATCATATCACTTGCTTACTATACTGTACCTAGATTCTAGGAAATGAACTTAGCTTCACAAAAAGGAAAACTTGTTGAGGTAAGATTGAGTGATATTTATACTCACATCAGATTTATGAGGTATATGCTGATGTTTACATACCAATTGGTTGCCCCTAACCTGTAGGCTAAAGATTTTAATTGAACATTGTACAATCCCGTATTTGTCGATATCAGAATTGCCCAAGAAATACATTTTAGGATACCACTTTGCTAGGTCACAACGTTAGCCTGACCTCGACAACATTCAGGTTGCCAGGTCGTCAGGGTTCCAGGGTCGTCGGGATCCCAGGGTCGCAGGGTCGCTAGGTCGCTAGGATCCCTGGGTCGCCAGGGTCCCCGGGTCACCAGGGCGTCAGGATCCCAGGTTCGCAGGGTCACCAGGTTGCTAGGATCCCAGCGTCGCCAGGTCGCCAGGGTCCCAGGGTCCCCGGGTCACCAGGGTCCCTGGGTCGCCAGGTCGCTAGGGAAGTAATGTATCAGTCCGCGTTTAGCCATTCCAAATAGCGGGATTCTGCTGTTAGCAGACTAGTTTGGACTGTGGAAAACAATTTAAGAAGGCGAAATTCCGCTATCCGCAGACCACTTTCATAAAACTATAAATAGACCCCCAAAACACATTTGGAGAGGACTTCTACTTGACTTCTTTCTCCTTAGGCTGACTCTGGTTGGCAAGAGACCCAACTCCCTGTTTACCGTAGTTTTCGGGTGGACAGGTTGAGAGCTCCAACTTCCTGTTCACCGTGGTTTCCGGGTGGACAGGTTGATAGCTCTAGCTCCTTGTTCACTGTGGTTTCCGGGTGGACAGGTCAGGCTCTCTCTAGTGACCTCCAAAGTACCCGACTCAGCTTTGGTTTGGGCGAGGAAGCTTTCTTCGATCTTCCGGGTGTGTGGCGGGACCTACTCGTTGCAGCTTGAGGGTAAGTTCTTAGTTTTCCACCCTGCGATTCAGGGATTTCTTTGTGCTTGCTAACCTCCCCTCGTCATGTCTCATCCGGGTCGACCACTAGACCAGTAAACTTTAGTCACCCCCGAGTTCGAACGCAGAGAACAAAAATTCTGGTTCCAACATTTTGGCACGGTAAGCGTGGATCATGATCAGAGGAAGAAACTCTAGTTCAAGACCTCATGATGAGCCATGATGAGAAGGATGTGAGTCAAGTGCCTGCTGGGCAAGTGCCAGATTTGGCGAGTGCCAGCTGAGTGAGTGCCATCTTGGCGAGTACCAGCTTTGGCGAGTGCCAGCTGGGTGAGTGCCAGCTGGGCGAGTGCCATCTAGGTGAGTGCCAGCTTGGCAAGAGCCAGCTTTGGCAAGTGCCAGCTCGGTAAGTGCCAACTAGGTGAGTGTCAGCTGGGTGAGTGCCAGCTTGGAAAGTTCCAACATAGGAGAGTTCCAACTCTGTATAGGGGGTTATATAATCAAAGGTGACACTTGCTCCGACCTAGTTTTCACCTTTTTTGGTACTAACGCTTTTGGTTGGAAAGGAGCCCCCAATAGGATCCCGTTGATCGGGCTCTTACAAGCCGGTATGATAGGCAGGTTGTTCGGGTGATAGGTTGAAAAGAAAAGGGTTTTGTTCAAAAGCCCCCGATAGGATCCCGCTGACCGGGCACTCATAAACCGGCAGGGAAGATAGGTCGCTCGGGTGGCAGGTTGAAAAGAAGTGTTTTGGTCAAAAGCCCCCGATAGGATCCCGCTGACCAGACTCTCACAAGCCGGCAGGGCAGGCAAATCGCTCGGGTGGCTTGTTTAAAAAAAGGGTTTTGGTCAAAAACCCCGATAGGATTCCGGTGATCGGACTCTCACAAGCCGACAGGGCAGGCAGGTGGCCCGGGTGACAGGTTGAAAAGAAAAGGGTTTTGGTCAAAAGCCCCCGATAGCATCCCGCTGATCGAACTCTCACAAGCCGGCAGGGCAGGAAGGTCGCTAGGGTGGCAGGTTGAAAAGAAAAGTATTTTGGTCAAAAACCCCCGATAGGATCTTTCTGACCGTGTTCTCACAAGCCGGCAAGGCAGACAGGTCGCTCGGGTGCCAGGTTGAAAAGAAAAGGGTTTTGGTCAAAAGCCTCTGATAGGATCCCTCTAACCAGGCGCTCGCAAGCCGGCAGGGTAGGTTGATCACTTGGGAGACAGGTTAAAAAACTTGTTTTGGAAAAGAGCCCCCGAGTAGGTTCCGCTGACCGGGCTCTCACAAGTCGGCAGGGCAGGTTGACCACTCGGGAGGCAGGTTGGAAAAAAGTGGTTTTGGAAAAGATCCTCAAGAGAGTTCCACCGATCGGGCTCTCACAAGCCGATATGGCAGGTTGATCACTCGGGAGGCAGTTAAAAAAGTTGTTTTGGAAAAGAGCCCCTGAGAAGGTTCCGCTTGTTGAAACCGAGAATCGGCCTCTTGTGGAGTTCACCCTTGGGGAAGGGGTGGTCGCGCACCTACTTCGATCCTGCAAGAAAACAACAAGAAAAAGAGAGCAAATGACTAGACCAAGGGCCCGACGCGGAGGTCCCACCACACACCCGGAAGATCACTGAGCGCATCCCCTCCCTAGCCAAGTGCCAGGCTAAGTTACCTCAGAAAGCGCTTGAGGACTGGGAGATAAGTAAGCCTGCCTTCTGAGGTACCCCTTGAGTCCTATTTATAGATTTCTGAAAGCGGTCTGCAAATATCTAGTCTCTGCCGGCCTGAAATTACTGAAAACCCCTTGGGATGGCCTGCCAACAGCCAAACTCCGCTGTTCTGAGTAGCTATGTGCAGCCCACCGGGTCTGCCAACAGCGAGACTCCACTGTTCAAACCGGCTATGGGCAGGCCAGCGGGAGCAAAATGGTGAAAAACACATCACAACTGAAGGGGGTGAGCTGTCCTGCAATGACCTTTACTCGGCAAAGGCGGCGAGTATCGATGGAGCTGATACTCGCAGCCTCAGCTCGGCAGTAGGCGAGCTTAGTCTCGGCCTGCTCCACTCGTCTGCCGTAAGTGCGAGCTGGCGAGTGCGAGCTGACGGGTGTCGGGATGTCCCTCAACACCGAGGTCAAAAAGCGTTGACAGAACTCGCCTCACTCGACGCCGCGGCTGAAAGCGTTGAGTGAGCTCGCCTCACTCGGCGCCATGGCCGAAGGCGTTGAGTGAGCTCTACTCACTCGGCGCCATGGCTGAAGGCGTTGAGTGAGCTCGCCTTACTCGGCGCCATGGCCGAAGGCGTTGAGTGAGTTCGCCTCACTCGGCGCCATGGCTGAAGGCGTTGAGTGTGCTCAACTCAACGCCGCGGACTTGGCTCGCATGGGGTCTGGGTGAGACTTGGCCAATCTGGCTCATGCCGGCCCCACTCGCCGGATACGGGATTGTACACAATCCCCGCTCTTTGCGAGGTTGACACAAACTCGGAAAGAAACATCCAACCCCGCAGGATTCGGCGAGTGGGACAGACCCTGAGGGAATCTCTCGGTGGGGTACACCGGCGGCTATATATATACCTGCACCTGCATGTCGGGCTGACCTTTGCCCTTCCCTTCACTGCTGACTTGATAAGATGCCGCTCCCCAAAGAGGTTCTGGAGCAATTGGCGCGATCGCGGGCGGAGACTGCGGCTCGCGTCGTGGGCATAACCGACCTCAGCGCCCCGCCCCGCAATCTGGCCGAGTTTGGCTCGCCCAAGAGGGTGAAGCCCCTTCCAAAAGATGCTGAGCCCGTCTATCACGATCTCCAGACTGTCCTGAACAATGGGGCCGACTCTTCCATGCGGCCGACCCCGTCTCGGGAGAAGGAGGCCGTTGATCCTCTCGCCGCTCAGACCAGCCAGGGGCGAAGTGGGGAGAATTCTGCGCCGCAGGTCAAGAGCCCTCCCAGCAGCTCGCGGGATCAAGCGTCCGACGCGCGCTTGCGAGTCTCGCCCTCTAACTTCGGCACTACGGGGCGAGACCTTCAAGAGCCAATGTTGCCGACTCGCAATCCTTCTCAGCTGCATTTCGCCTCCGCACCCCGGGGGGAAGGGACCGAGGTGATCCCTACCCCCGGGTTCGTTCGAATTTCTCCAGAGATTCCTCGCTATGGACGCGGCAAGGTTCTGGAGGGTCTCCCCCCCTCGCCGTGTCGGTCTGGAAGGGGGAGTGCACGGTAAGCTTTCTCGAACTGTTTCTGACTCTGACGGTGCTCGCCTCATCTTGCTGAACCTCGACATGGTCTGCGTAGATCTTACTGTGGATTCAGAGGCTGACGAGTCTGCGGGTCGGACTCGGCACTTGCCCTTGCCCTCCCCGCGCACTTTGGACGCCTTTCTGGATTCCGAGCTGGAGGGCCCTGAACGGTCGAGGCGAGAACAGTTGATTCTCAAGAAGTTGGTGCGCGAGTTTCACGAGGTGCGGAGGGACAATCTCAGACTGCAGCGGGAGTGCAAGCAACTTGCTGTCATGGCGGGGGTCAGCCCGGCGTTGGAGGAGGCGTCTTCTTCCATGCTTCTGGATGAAATTGACGAGAGTTTACAAACAGTCCACCGGAACCTGGGGGGACTTCGCAAGCTCCACGCGCGGCGATCCGGGGCGTCAGGGTCGCGAGACTGGGGTAGCTAGAATTGGCCCCCTGATGGGCCTACCGGTACTCGCTCTTGTTCTCCCCTAGCCCGCGCGGGTGGGAGGATTTTGTTGGTACCCTAGTTTGATTTGAGTTCAGTCCTCTCCTTTGTGCTCCTTGACCCAAGAAATATCTATGGTCAATGGTTAGGAGTCTAGCTGTAGAGTCCTCGCTTTTCCAAATTGAGAATTTGGTTAAGTAGGTTTTTCGTTCGACCATAGTCGAACGCCGTTCGACTATCGTCTATCGACTGATCGACGATCGTCTATCAGTTGGTCGACGCTTTGGTCTGAACTGATAGTTCGACTATCTGTTGATAGGTCGACTATCTGTTCTGCGCTGATAGGTCGACTATCTGTTGATAGGTCGACTATCTGTTCTGCGCTGGTAGGTCGACTATCTGTTGATAGGTCGACTATCTGTTCTGCGCTGATAGGTCGACTATCTGTTGATAGGTCGACTATCTGTTCTGCGTTGATAGGTCGACTATCTGTTGATAGGTCGACTATCTGTTTTCTGAGGTAGGTCGACTATCTGCTTGATAGGTCGACTATCTCTGTGCGCTTGATAGTTCGACTATCTGTCCTGATAGATCGACTATCTGGTAGTTCGACTATCTGTCCTGATAGATCGACTATCTGGTAGTTCGACTATCTGTTCTGATAGGTCGACTATCTGCCGGGGTAGTTCGACTATCTTCTTCGATAGGTCGACTATCTGGATCGTTCGACTATCTGCCCGATAGGTCGACGATCTCCGTGCGTCGGTCGACGATCTCCGAAGGTCGTTCGACGCTTTCTGCCTGCCTTTGTATTTTGTATTTATTTATTATATTTAATTATTTAATACATTTTCTGGCATATTACTTCAAGCTGTATGATAAAGTTTCCAGGCATTATTTGCTCTATTCTTTTTGCCTGAGTTCAAATCTTTTAAGATAAAGTTGTTTGTCTTATTAGCTGTCTATTTAAATTACTTTATCTGCTGACAACCCCTTTATAGCCGTTGGACTGAAAAGTCTTCTTCTTTGCTATAAAGAGATTATTTCTGATGTGACTTTATTTAGTCCTCTGTTATTTGATTTAAACCTGCAGCTTCTTAGAAAGAGGTTTATTCCTTTTTATAGAATGTTTTGCTGCAGAGACATTTGTGTTTTCTTTGATATTTACAGCCCAGGTCTCAAGGCTCACAAGAAGACAAAGAATTCAAATGGAAGAGAGCCGTTGCTTGCTGCTAATATATAAAGAACCCTTTGCAGAAGGATTGAAGCTAGTGTTACACACATATTCTAAAAGCACTCAAGCCTTCTTCAAGCTCAAGCTTCCTGCTCTCAGCAAACTTCATCTAACTGAGAAGTGTTAAGATCTTCATCTCTTCTTCACCTGAATTCTCCTGCTTTCAGGAAGTTCAAACTCAGAGTTTCTTTGAAGAAGAAGAAGAAGAAGAATAGCTGCTTGAAGAGATTTCTTTTTTATTGTTTATTTTCTTCCTGTAGCTTTTCCCTTCAGAACTTTCTGAAGAGTTTTCTGCACTGAAGCAAGACTTCACCTGGACATCTTTGAGCCAGGGGGAGCCTTGATTCTTTAGAGCATTCTAGCTCTGTGCAAGCTTTTTGTGCTTCTCTAATCTATTGTAAAATAGAGAAGACATCTTAACCTTTTTCCCCCTCCTGTACAGGGTTATTACTCCCTTCAAAAGTATCCCTTGGTGGCAGGGCACCTGATCAAAAACCTGTGCTTGGTTTTTAGACACCTGATCAAAAGTCTAAAGGGTTTCTGAATCTACCTGAATCAGATTCTGTTGGTGGCAGGGCACCTGATCAAAAACCTGAGTGGATTCCTACCGTGTGGGTAGAAGAGTGGACGTACCCAAGTTATTTGGGGAACCACTATAAATCTCCTTGTGTCGTCTGGATTCAATTGTTTAATTCCTGCATTGTGCCTGTGATTAGATATAACTAGGCTGCTAGTTGCTGATTAGGTTTTTCCAAGCTCAACTGTAATTACAGTTAGCTTGTGTTTGTACACAACACTTGTGTTAGGCTTTAAGGTTAAATCAATATCTGTAATCTTTTCATTCCGCACTTCACTCCAAGGGAGTTGGGTAGACTATTAAGTTTTGTCTGTGCAAAATTTGATAACTCTATTCACCCCCCCTCTAGAGTAGTATCTATCCCTTCACTTTCAATTGGTATCAGAGGGAGGTTGACTGAATAGGCTAACACCTAAGTCACAAGATCCTGATAGATACCAAGAGTTTATAGATATTCACTATCATGGCCCCTACAAGAAGGAGAACCTTTGCAAGGCTTGTCAGCTAGGCAAGCAAACCAAGAACTCATTTTAATCTGTAAATAAAAGTGATTCTCCTAGAATCCTGTATTTATTACATTTGGACCTTTTTGGCCCAATAAATGTACAGAGTTTAGGAGGGAAGTATTACACATTAGTAATTGTAGATGACTTCTCTAGGTTCAGTTGGGTTTTCTTTTTGAGAACTAAGTCTGATAACTTCAAAGCCCTTACAGACTTTCTACTTTGTGTGCAGACTGAGTACTCTACTCATGTGGCCTTGATCAGAAGTGATCATGGTACTGAGTTTGACTCTCTTCTCATGCAAGAATTCTGTGAGAGAGAAGGTATCAAACATAGCTTCTCAGCTCCTAGAACTCCCCAACAAAATGGGGTAGTTGAGAGGAAGAATAGAACACTAATTGAAGCTGCTAGCACATTATTGGCAGATGCTAACATGCCTCTATCCTATTGGGCAGAAGCTGTTAGTACAGCCAACTATGTCTTGAATAGAAGTTTGATACACAAACTTAAGTGTAAAACTCCTTATGAGTTGCTTAAAGGAAAGAAACCAAAAATTAATTACTTTAGAGTTTTTGGCTGTATTGTGTATATTCATAATAATAATAAAGAATATATTAGAAAGTTTGAAGCAAAAGCTTCAATGGGAATCATGCTTGGATATTCCCAAGTAAGCAAAGCTTATAGGGTTTATAACAAATCAACCTGTAAGATAGAAGAATCTGTGCATGTATCATTTGATGAGCATCAGATGTTTTACAAGGAGAAAGAAAATTCTCCTTCCTCCAGTTCTTTGCAGGTACATGATACCCCTCAAGAAATCCTTCAACTTTCAACTCTTCAGATCACTGAATCAGACAGTGATGAAGACATTGCTGAAGCTGTTGAAGCTGTTGTAGTACCACCAACAATAGATCAAATTCCTCCTGAGGAATTAATCCCAACTGTTGCTGAAGATCACATCCCACCTGCTGATATTGTCACACTTAGAGATCACCCCACATCTCAAGTGATTGGAAACATATCAGCTGGTGTGCAAACAAGACATCAATTAAGACAGGATGTGATGCATGCTTGTTTCCTCTCACAGGTTGAACCCCTCACCTTTAAAGATGCAGAGCTAGATCCCCACTGGATCATTGCAATGCAAGAGGAGCTCAATCAGTTTGAGAGATGTAAAGTTTGGACTTTGGTTCCAAGACCTAAAGGCCAACTGATCATAGGCACCAAGTGGGTGTATAGAAACAAGTTAGATGCAAATGGAATCATAGTAAGGAATAAAGCTAGGCTTGTAGCTCAGGGCTACAGACAGGAGGAAGGTATAGACTATGACCAAACCTTTGCTCCTGTTGCAAGGCTAGAAGCAACAAGGATCTTCTTGGCCTATGCAGCCTTCATGAAGTTTAAGGTGTTCCAAATGGATGTCAAAAGTGCATTCCTGAATGGTGAGCTTAAGGAAGAGGTGTTTGTTGAACAACCACCAGGGTTTGTTTCATCAACTCAGCCTTCTCATGTTTTTAAGTTACAGAAAGCTCTTTATGGACTAAAGCAAGCTCCTAGGGCCTGGTATGAGACCTTAACTAGTTTCCTGTTAGAGCACAACTTCACTAGGGGAGTAGTTGATAGAACCCTTTTCGTTAAGCATCACAAGGACACAATCCTGTTAGTTCAGGTGTATGTAGATGATATTATTTTTGGCTCCACTGATCCCAAACTGTGCAAAAAGTTTTCTAACTTAATGCATTCCAAGTTTGAGATGAGTAGCATGGGTGTGCTGTCTTACTTTCTTGGTCTCCAAGTTAAGCAAGATGCTGATGGTATCTTCATCTCCCAATCCAAATATGCCAAGGAATTGGTAAAGAAATTTGGGATGGCTGATGCTTCAGCAATGCCTACACCCATGGCTACTAATGTAGTTATTGATTCTGATGATCACGGCAAGCCAGTTGATCAAAAGAATTATAGGGCCATTGTTGGTTCCCTATTATATCTAACTGCAAGTAGGCCAGATATAATGTTTGCTACATGCCTTTGTGCTAGATTCCAGGTCAACCCCAAGGAATCTCATCTGATTCTTCTAAAGAGAATCCTGAGATACCTGAAAGGATGTCCAGATCTAGGACTTTGGTACCCAGCTGAGTCAGAGTTTGAATTAATTGGATATTTTGATTCTGATTATGCTGGTTGCAGAGTTGACAGGAAGAGCACCTCAGGAACTTGTCAGTTCCTGGGAGAGAGATTGGTCTCTTGGTTCTGTAAGAAGCAGGCTTCTGTCTCAACTTCAACTGCAGAGGCTGAATATATAGCTGCTGCTAGTTGTTGTTCACAGATCCTGTGGATTCAAAACCAGCTTGTGGATTATGGTTACTCACACAAGAACACCAAGATCATGTGTGATAGTACCAGTGCTATCTCAATTGCACAAAATCCAGTGCACCACTCTAGAACGAAGCACATTGAGATTAGGCACCATTTCCTGAGAGATTGTGTGGAAAAGAACAAGATCTGTCTTGAGTTCATATCCACTGAGTTTCAGAGAGGTGATATATTCACCAAGCCTTTAGATGAACAGAAGCATCTGTTCTTTTTAGTTCAACTAGGCATGATCAATGGACGAGACTAAGTGTGACTTTATCGGCCTATGTTGAAATCTGGTTGAAGATAGTCGAACGAGGTTCGAAGATAGTCGAACGGCTTAAGCTTATCGTCGACCTCTGGTTAATGATAGCTTATCTGTTTGAAGATCGTCGATCGACGTTCGACCATCGTCGAACAGGTTGGGCACATCGTCGATCTCTGGATGACGATAGCCTGTTGTTTGAGAAGCCAGAAATAGTCGAACGATTGTCCGACTACTCTGCTTCTGAGCCGATCGTCGAACGACCGTTCGACCATCGGGTCAAGATCTTTTTAATAGACCGACTATATCCGGTCAGATATAAAGCCGATAGTCGACCTAGGTTAAAAGATCTGTTGCTTTATCGTCGACGGAGCGTGCCCTTTCGCATTCTGCTTTCCCGCTTGCGATTTTCTGCTGCTCCGTCCCCTTCGTCTTCCTCCTCCTTCTCGCGTCTCTCCAGCGATTCAATGGCGATTTCCCCAGCTGTTCTAGCCGTCGTCAAGTTCGATGCAGGTTTCAGTGTAGATTTTGAAGCTTTCAGCAGTTGCGATGCCGGAATAGTGGAAGTTCTCCAGCTCTGCAGGGATCAAGGGTTAGAGAAGCTGATGTCTGAAAGGATCAAGATTAACATTCCAGAAATAAAAGAATGGGCTTTCACGTCGTCTTCCACAGACGAATCGATGATCGGTACCATCGGCGGAGTAGAAGTTATCCTGACTCCGGCCGTTCTTTCTGATGTTTTTGGTTTAGTTATTGGTGACGAAGATTATGAGCAAGACGCTCAGGAGTTTGGAAGAATGTTGGTCGAGCTGGGACATGCCGAGGGCATTCCCACCAAGCTGCTCAAGGTAAACTTCCCCTTCAAGATTAAGTTTTTGGCTGAAATAGTTGGAAAAGTGCTTCTGGGCAAGCACTCTGCCCATGATAACATAACAAGGCAGCAATTCGCACTTATGTGTGCAATTGTTAATCGTAAAAGGATCGATTGGGCTGCAGTTCTGTTTGATTTGATCAGGAAAAAGAATGGAAAGAAGGAAGTTACCCTCGGAAGGGTTATAGGTATTTTTCTGAAGGAAAGATTTCCCCAGCTGCTGAGTTCTACTGCAACAACCATCAATGCCAGCAAGAAGATGGACCCCCATCTGTTCTCAAAGTGGAAGAGGACGTTCGTGAAATCTGCTCCAGCACAATCTGAGGACACAAGGACTGAATCAGTCGCTCCTCAACCTAGTGAAGCTGGCTCAGCTCTCCCTTCCTCCTCCTCTGCCTTGCCGTCTGCCTCAGGTGAAGTACCATCAACTTCAGCTGAGGTACGACCCTCTTCTTCTGCTGTCCCTGAAATAACTACGGTTGTTTCTTCTTCCCCTCCAACCTCTCCTCTACCTACATATCTGGCTAGGATATCTGCTCCTAGCTTCGATTTGTTAGGATCAGAGAGAATTCTTACTCCTCATGTATCTCCCATTCATTCTCCTGCTCATTCTCCTGCTGTATCTCCAGCTCGATCCCCTGTCCCCATTATTTCTCATCCCAGCATCACTACCATATCTGCTGCTGCTCCATCCGCCTCTCATCCATCTTCTTTTGAAATCTCTCCAGAGATTATCATCCGCATCGTGGAGCTGATTACCCCGTCAATCAAAACCATGATTGACGAGGCAATCGCTCCCCTTGCCGCCTCCATTGACCGTTTGACTGCCTCCATCCAATCCATCTCAAAATCTGCTGAGCCATCTACCTCTAGGTGCCTGGTTTCAGTAGCTACTGAAATCAGGCAGGGGGAGATGTTCAATGAAGATGTCTCAGGCCTTCCTGCCTCTCCTCCAGTTGTGAAAGATTCAGTCTTGTCTGCCCAGCCAGAATCTGCTCAAGTTGAGCCAGAAGAAGTTCCAGATGTTGTTATGACTGTTCAGGAAGAGATTGCTCCAGTTGAGCAAGTTGTAGCTCCAGTTTTGACTGAGAAAGAAATAGCAGATGGAATATTATTATCTGAAATTGCAGTGAAAGTATGCTTAGAAGATCTAACCACTCCTATGATAGTTAGATTCCTGGAAGGAATTGTAACTTCTTATCTGAATGACTGCTGGGAGATGGTTAAATATGAAGGTAAATCTTTCATTCGTTTTGTTGATGAGTCTATTAATTTGATAGTCTGTGAATACATTGAAGGAATGATATCTGTTTATTTAGCAGATCTATATTCATAATTTTACAGATATTATTAGAGAAGATTTAGCTGCCCAAATAATAGAAGTTGTTTCTGAGGCTGTACCAAGTATTCTCGATATTCAAGTTGACCCTGAGTTGGAATCCTTCTTGGATAATAAAGAAGATGAGTCTGAAAAAGAGGAAGTCAGAGTTGACTCTCCAGTTCTGAGTATGGAAGAAGCTCAAGCAAGAGCTGCATGGAACTTAAGAGTTTTATCTTTAAAAGAAAAAGAGAAAGATTTGCAATTTGAAAAGTCATCCATCTGGGATGACTCTCCTGGATTAGATTTAGACTCCCTTCTGGCTTTGGATGCCATAGAAGAAGAAAGGGAGAAATCTGCTTCAAAGCTTAAAGAAAAGGCTGTCTCAGAAGCCTATGATCCCTATGAGAACCCTCCATCATCCCATTCTGATGATGATGATGAGTCTGATATTTCTGAAAAATCAAAGAGAAAGAAATCTGCCGCAAAGAAGAGAAAAGCTGCTCCTCCACCTCCAAATAAGGATAATGACACTCCGTATTACATTTTGAAGGGCATTGACCCCAAATCTAAGGATTTTAAGCATTGGATGTGGTTTTCGAAAAATCAGCAAAAAGAAAGGAAGAGAACTAAGAGGTATGACAGTCCAGTCTCCAGATGGACTCCCAAAGGTCCTCCTCCACCTCCAGGTGCAGGAGCCTCTGGGAATCTACCTGCTAATCCTTCTGCCTCTTCTGCAAAATCTGTGTCCGCTCAGCCCCAACCAAGACAAGGTCATCAAAGTTCTCAAAGCAAATCATCTTATGGTTCTCAAAGACCAATGAAGGAGGTTGTGGCCCAAAGACCAATTTTTTCCCCACCTCCTTCTCCAGTTCAATCTGAGAAAAGTATTTCGAAAGGTAAATAGTTTATTTTGTTTTAAGTTATCTAGCAAGTCCCTTTTGCTAAGTCCTTTAATGTCTTATCTAGATATAATAGCTGATACTGCTTCTCCAGAGCCCGTATATGAAAATCCCGAGCTCGATCCTAATTTTAGGATGGCTCGCTTTCAAGAGCTTGTAGGGGCAGCCCAGATAAGAAAAGCAAGAGCCGAAGGTAAAGATACGTCTGGCTTTACTACCATGTCAGCGTACAGAAAGAAAGAATTTGAGAAATTCCAAGTCAATCCTGAGATTTTTGATCCAGCAAAGTACATGGAAAAACATCCTGAAGCTGTTGTCCCCAGAGCTACAGAACTAAAGATCCTTGGAGTGCAGGATTTAAAGATGTCAAAGAAGGAATCAGATGACCCGCTTAGAAAAATTTCTTTTGTTTCTAGTTCTTCTGCTCCTTTACCTGACTCTAAAGATTCAAAATAGTTTAATTAAACTGCTGTGTTATATTTATTTATCTGATTGATAATCTGCCAGTTTATTGCTATCTATTTGCTTAAATCTTTTTTTAGTATTCTATTGCTAGCTGTTTTTAGCTTTTGAGAGACTTAACTCAAATAGGGGGAGATTGTTGGTACCCTAGTTTGATTTGAGTTCAGTCCTCTCCTTTGTGCTCCTTGACCCAAGAAATATCTATGGTCAATGGTTAGGAGTCTAGCTGTAGAGTCCTCGCTTTTCCAAATTGAGAATTTGGTTAAGTAGGTTTTTCGTTCGACCATAGTCGAACGCCGTTCGACTATCGTCTATCGACTGATCGACGATCGTCTATCAGTTGGTCGACGCTTTGGTCTGAACTGATAGTTCGACTATCTGTTGATAGGTCGACTATCTGTTCTGCGCTGATAGGTCGACTATCTGTTGATAGGTCGACTATCTGTTCTGCGCTGGTAGGTCGACTATCTGTTGATAGGTCGACTATCTGTTCTGCGCTGATAGGTCGACTATCTGTTGATAGGTCGACTATCTGTTCTGCGTTGATAGGTCGACTATCTGTTGATAGGTCGACTATCTGTTTTCTGAGGTAGGTCGACTATCTGCTTGATAGGTCGACTATCTCTGTGCGCTTGATAGTTCGACTATCTGTCCTGATAGATCGACTATCTGGTAGTTCGACTATCTGTCCTGATAGATCGACTATCTGGTAGTTCGACTATCTGTTCTGATAGGTCGACTATCTGCCGGGGTAGTTCGACTATCTTCTTCGATAGGTCGACTATCTGGATCGTTCGACTATCTGCCCGATAGGTCGACGATCTCCGTGCGTCGGTCGACGATCTCCGAAGGTCGTTCGACGCTTTCTGCCTGCCTTTGTATTTTGTATTTATTTATTATATTTAATTATTTAATACATTTTCTGGCATATTACTTCAAGCTGTATGATAAAGTTTCCAGGCATTATTTGCTCTATTCTTTTTGCCTGAGTTCAAATCTTTTAAGATAAAGTTGTTTGTCTTATTAGCTGTCTATTTAAATTACTTTATCTGCTGACAACCCCTTTATAGCCGTTGAACTGAAAAGTCTTCTTCTTTGCTATAAAGAGATTATTTCTGATGTGACTTTATTTAGTCCTCTGTTATTTGATTTAAACCTGCAGCTTCTTAGAAAGAGGTTTATTCCTTTTTATAGAATGTTTTGCTGCAGAGACATTTGTGTTTTCTTTGATATTTACAGCCCAGGTCTCAAGGCTCACAAGAAGACAAAGAATTCAAATGGAAGAGAGCCGTTGCTTGCTGCTAATATATAAAGAACCCTTTGCAGAAGGATTGAAGCTAGTGTTACACACATATTCTAAAAGCACTCAAGCCTTCTTCAAGCTCAAGCTTCCTGCTCTCAGCAAACTTCATCTAACTGAGAAGTGTTAAGATCTTCATCTCTTCTTCACCTGAGTTCTCCTGCTTTCAGGAAGTTCAAACTCAGAGTTTCTTTGAAGAAGAAGAAGAAGAAGAATAGCTGCTTGAAGAGATTTCTTTTTTATTGTTTATTTTCTTCTTGTAGCTTTTCCCTTCAGAACTTTCTGAAGAGTTTTCTGCACTGAAGCAAGACTTCACCTGGACATCTTTGAGCCAGGGGGAGCCTTGATTCTTTAGAGCATTCTAGCTCAGTGCAAGCTTTTTGTGCTTCTCTAATCTATTGTAAAATAGAGAAGACATCTTAACCTTTTTCCCCCTCCTGTACAGGGTTATTACTCCCTTCAAAAGTATCCCTTGGTGGCAGGGCACCTGATCAAAAACCTGTGCTTGGTTTTTAGACACCTGATCAAAAGTCTAAAGGGTTTCTGAATCTACCTGAATCAGATTCTGTTGGTGGCAGGGCACCTGATCAAAAACCTGAGTGGATTCCTACCGTGTGGGTAGAAGAGTGGACGTACCCAAGTTGTTTGGGGAACCACTATAAATCTCCTTGTGTCGTCTGGATTCAATTGTTTAATTCCTGCATTGTGGCTGTGATTAGATATAACTAGGCTGCTAGTTGCTGATTAGGTTTTTCCAAGCTCAACTGTAATTACAGTTAGCTTGTGTTTGTACACAACACTTGTGTTAGGCTTTAAGGTTAAATCAATATCTGTAATCTTTTCATTCCGCACTTCACTCCAAGGGAGTTGGGTAGACTATTAAGTTTTGTCTGTGCAAAATTTGATAACTCTATTCACCCCCCTCTAGAGTAGTATCTATCCCTTCACTTTCAGATTTTTTATTCTTCTTTCTTGAATGCTACGCGAATCTGGCCTGTAATAATCTGAACATTTTGTTCATTATTGTTAATACGATTAATTCATAATTATTGGCGCATCGCGAGTCTCGTCTTGTCTCAGCAGAGGATTGATCTGTAACAGTTAGTAAGGCTGAATCGGCGAGTAGGCGAGCTGGATAGGCGAGTTGGGGTGATTGGGCCAGGGTGGTCCCGAATTCTTCCCCCTATAAATAGGCCTCCCCACCAACCCCTGTCACGCCTTTATTGCTTCCGTACTCTCTTCGCTCTCGTTCCCTGTCGTTAGTGCTTCTGCGTTTTCGATCCTCGGCGAACATGGGCAAGGGCAATCCTGACTCGGATGGGAGGGCCAAATGTGCTCGACATTTCGCCGAGCACTGCTTCTTTGAAGGGAACACCACGGCGGAGGAACTTGCCGAGTGCGTGGCTGACTACATTCCCTCTGGTTTCGCGGCCCGCCTTCCCGCCGAACACGAGGCCATCAACTCGTTCTACCCTGATGAGCTCGCCTTCCCCGTCTCGCATTTCGAGATGGGGTTGTGCCTTCCCCTCTGGCCGGAAATCCGTCGGGTGTTAAAATACTACGGCGCGGTGCCCGCGCAACTGAACCCGAACGCCATCGCCATGATGGTGGCGTTCGCCTGCTATCTTCGCCGCGAGCGAATTGAGTTCAACTTGGCGGTCTTCCGCAAGGTGTTCTCTTACAAGTCCACCACCGACGGGGTCACCTTCTTCGGTGGTACTCTCATCAAGGTTCGCGAAGTCGCGAACAAGCATCATAATTGGATGACCAAGATCGTCTTCATTAAGGGCGATCTCGGCAACATCCCCTTCTCGCCCCAACAGAAGGCCGAGGAGGTGTACCGCCCCCCGTCGGTGTCGGGCAACGACGCCGAGCTCCACAAATTCTTCCTCCACAAAGAGTTCGAGGTCGCCTTCCTTCGCCGAGGCCTCGATTCCCTTCTCCCTGTCCTCCCTGGTGAAGGTATGTTCGGATTTCCTTCCGCTTTTACTGGGCTCGGCGGAGATAGAGTTGGCTAAACTGTTTTTTCCGTAGGGGAGCGACTCATCCCTGAGAATCCGCCCTTCGCAGACCCAAGTCTTTTCAACGACCCTCTCGAACTCGCGCGGGCGGCAGCGCTGGCCTGCCGAGATGACGCGGCGACGTCTCGGCATTCGTCCAGCAAGAAGAGGCCGGCGCCTGGGGGACTGGGCTCGTCTCGCCGGCCTCCAGACCGCAAAAAGAAGGCTAAGGTCGTCTCCCTGGGGGGAAGGCGATCCCCCCAATTCATGGACCTGCCCGAGACCCCTTCGGACGCCTCACCGGGGAGCCCGCTGCAGGAGATGTCCGGGAGGGATCGCTGAAAGCGCAAATCTCCGGTCCCCAACGTCGTAGGGGAATTCGTGCCCCGCGAGTTGGGCCTGCCTAAAGAACACCCCCACTTCGGCATGGGGGAGAAATGTAATGATTCGGCCGGCGAGCCGATGATCAAGTGGGACGAGGCGGCCCACCGAGTCTCGATCTCCACTCGCCACCCTTCCTGGGGTGCTCGCCAGCCTCCCGCCGGCCATGCCTACGCGCTCGGTTTCAGCCTCTATGGTCGCGACGGGGCCAATGCCTACAAGCACATGACCCTTCGTCAGCTGGGTCGCGAGGGCCTTCGGGCTCATTTGTGGTCTTTCGAGCTGCACCATATGATGGCGCGGCGCAGCTTCAACCTTAGCAGGCTTCTGTCAAAGGCCGAACAGGAGCGCGATGTTGCGAAGGACCAGGCTGCCGACGCAGGGAGACGGTGTGGTATCGCTGAGGATCTACTCGCAAAGGCCACGGGCGGGCTGGTAAGCGTCGGCCGTCCCTCTCCTTTTTTACTTGGACGATTTTTTGACACTGACGTTGTCTTGGATCCGCAGGATGCCGAGGCTGTGCGCGAGTTGCAGGACCGCGCCTCTGCCTTGGAGGAGGAGGTCGCCTGATTGCAGACTCGCCTCGCCGAGCAGGAGGTTCGCTCAGGCGAGCAGGGGACGCACTCCGCCGAGCAGGGGGCTCGCGCCTCTCAACTAGAGGCAGAGGTGGGGCGGTTGCAAGAGCAGAACCGCGGGCTTCACGCCGAGCTTCTTCGGCAGGCGGAGCTTCTTGTCCCGGTGGGCGGTGGTGAGCCTCTCTTCCCCTTCCGACAGCCGTGGCTTTTCGGCGAGAAGGAGGTCACGGAGCGGCTACGGGTCAATTCGATCGAGTCCGCCCGAGTGCCTCGTAGACGTCATGAGAGGCACCGGGATACTGGCGGTCGGTTGCGAGGAGGTCGAGGTTCGTGACCTTATGCCAGGCCTGTACCCGCCGAGTCCAGCTGGCGAGAAAGAGGATAGCTTTGCCTCGCTGTTCGGGGACACAGACAAGGACCCAAGGCATGGAGGCGAAGGAGGCCGTGCTTCTGGGGAGGAGGGCGAGAGCTAAGCTGGACCTTTTGTTCCTTTTTGTTTTCCATTTTCCCTCTTTTGTATCCTCGCGAAGACGAGTTCCAAATATGTAATGGACTACATTAATTTGCAAATAATTTTTTCTATCTTCTTTTCTTTGGTATTTGACTGCTGTGATACGCATTTCTCTCTCTCCCCCATTTTCTATTTGGTGACCTCTGTCCGAATTTGCCACCATTAAGAGTATGCCGAGTCAAAAAACCTTCTTTTTTTGTTAGCCGGGGAACGTCGATGGTCGCTAGGTCTGCGAGTTTTGGACTCGTCGGTGGGTACTCGCCTCGCCTGCGAGCACTCGACTAGCTTGCGAGCCCCGACTCGCCTGCGAGCCCCGACTCGCCTGCGAGCCCCGACTCGCCTGCGAACACTCGACTCGCCTGCGAGCCCCGACTCGCCTGTAAGCACTTGATTCGCCTGTCGGCAGGTGTTGAGGGCCTTCCGAGTTTATCGTCCGAGCAACTTCCAACCCTGTCAGCTTGGCGGGAGCCCGACAGCGGGGACCTGCTCGGGGTCGAGGGCAGACTCCTCCGAGTGACTTCCAGCCCTGCCAGCTTGGTGGGAGCCCGACAGCGGGATCTGCTCGGGGTCGAGGGCAGACTCCTCCGAGTGACTTCCAACCCTGCCAGCTTGGTAGGAGTCTGGCAGCGGGATCTGCTCAGGGTCGAGGGCAGACTCCTCCGAGTGGCTTCCAGCCCTACCAGCTTGGTGGGAGCCTGACAGCGGGATCTGCTCGGGGTCTGAGGCGGACTCCTCCGAGTGACGTCCAGCCCTGCCAGCTTGATGGGAGCCTGACAACGGGATCTGCTCGGGGTCTGAGGAGGACTCCTCCGAGTGACTTCCAGCCCTGCCAGCTAGGTGAGAGCCTGACAGCGGGATCTGCTCGGGGTCGAGGACAGACTCCTCCGAGTGATTTCCAGCCCTGCCAGCTTGGTGGGAGCCTGACAGCGGGATCTGCTCGGGGTCGAGGGCAGACTCCTCCGAGTGACTTCCAGCCCTGCCAGCTTGGTGGGAGCCTGACAGCGGGATCTGCTCGGGGTCGAGGGCAGACTCCTCCGAATGACTTCCAACCCTACCAGCTTGGTGGGAGCCTGACAGCGGGATCTGCTCGGGGTCGAGGGCAGACTCCTCCGAGTGACTTCCAGCCCTACCAGCTTGGTGGGAGCCTGGCAGCGGGATCTGCTCGGGGTCTGAGGCGGACTCCTCCGAGTGACTTCCACCCCTGCCAACTTGGTGAGAGCCTGGCAGCGGGATCTGCTCGGGGTCGAGGACAGACTCCTCCGAGTGACTTCCAGCCCTGCCATCTTGGTGGGAGCCTGACAGCGGGATCTGCTCGGGGTCGATGACAGACTCCTCCGAGTGACTTCCAGCCCTGTCAGCTTGGTGGGAGCCTGACAGCGGGATCTACTCGGGGTCTGAGGCGGACTCCTCCGAGTGACTTCCAGCCCTACCAGCTTGGTGGGAGCCTGACAGCGGGATCTGCTCGGGGTCTGAGGCGGACTCCTCCGAGTGACTTCCAGCCCTGCCAGCTTGGTGGGAGCCTGGCAGCGGGATCTGCTCGGGGTCTGGGATGAACTCACTATTCCACTTGTACGAAACATGTTATGAGCCTGAGAATTCAGAAAAAATTTTATTCCATAACACAAGATTTACACGACTCAGGGGTAAAAACGCTTCAGGTCGTCACCACTCCAGGTGAGACCTAGGATCTCGCCTTCCGCATTCCGGAGGCGATACCCTCCCGACTTCAAGACCTCCTGCACTATGTATGGCCATTCCCAGTTGGGGTTGAGTTTCCCCACTGAGGCTGACCTTCCTGCGGCGTCCACCTTTCTCAGGACCAAGTCCCCCTCTGCGAATTGTTTGACTCTGGTATGCTTGTCAAAGTACTTGGCCATTCTCCTATTTATCTCATCTTGCCTGATGGCAGAGAGGTCTCGCAACTCCTCAACCGTGTCGAGTGAGAGCCGCAGCTCCTCCTCATTCTCGACCCTCCATTCTTCTCTGCCTTCTCCTGCCTCGACCACCCGAGGCGTTCGGACCTCGAACTCTACCGGAAGTACCGCCTCGCACCCATGGGAGAGTTTGAAAGGAGTCTCTCCTGTGGCCGTGTTGAGCGTGGTTCTAAGGGCCCAGAGGACCGAAGGGAGCTGCTCCACCCAGCTTCCTCTCAAATTTTCTACCTTCTTTTTGAGGAGATTAACAATGATCTTGTTTGCCGCCTCCACCTGCCTGTTGCTTCTAGGGTGATGAATCGAGGCAAATCTAAGATCGATCCCAAGCTGTTCACAAAAACTAATGAACTCGGTGCCGGCGAACTGAGGGCCATTGTCTGTGACAATGGCCTGGGGTAACTCGTGTCGGCAGATGATCTCACCCCATACAAAGTTTCTGACGACCTGGGAGGTCACTTTGGCCAGCGCCTTAACCTCCAACCACTTAGAGAAATAATCAATCATCACGAGCAGGAACCTTCTCTGACCGCTGGCCTGTGGGAAGGGCCCGACCAAGTCCATTCCCCACATTGCAAATGGCCAGGGGGCTGTGATACTTCTGAGACGTTGGGCAGGTTGCAGTTGGAGGGGAGCGAACAGCTGACACTTATGATACTCCTTTACAAACTTTGCCGCATCTCGGCCCAGGGTTGGCCAGAAATATCCTTGCCTGACGATTCTTCCTTCTAGCGTCCGACTCCCATAGTGACTTCCACACTCCCCTGAATGGACCTCCTCCAAGACCCTCAGGACCTCCCCCTCGGCCACGCAACGTGCTAACATCCCTGAAAGGGTCTTCCGGTATAACTGGCCGTCTCGCATGAGATAGTATGCTGACTTGTATTCGAGCTTCTTCCTGTCCATCCCCTCAGGATACTCTCCGGTGGACAAAAAGGTCACGAATGGGTCCATCCACGACGAGTGCTGCTCCACCTCCATCAGTTCCCCCTCGTGGATGGATGGGCGGAAGGGATCCGTGATGATTCCCCCCGCCCGGGGACCGTGCTTTGCCAGTTGGTCCACCTGTTCGTTCTCCCCCCTGGGCACGTGCCTGATAGAAAAAGCCTGGAGGGTGCCGATGATTCCTTTCACCTTTGCCAAGTAAAGCTGTAGGGTCGGTTCCCTTGCCTCAAACTCCCCGTTAATCTTGGAAGCCACCACCATGGAGTCAGTGAGGACCTCCACGTCATTTACCCCCAATTCTCTGGCCAAGCGCAAACCTGCAATCACAGCTTCATACTCGGCCTGGTTGTTAGTGATGGGAAAATGCATTACCACCGTCTGCTCAATCCTTATTCCCTGGGGGCTTTCCAAGATGACCCCCGCTCCCAGGGAATGCCTTCCAGAGGCGCCGTCCACCATGACCCTCCAAGGGACCGGGCGAGTGAGTTCCTCCCTTGCCACCTTGACTACGTAGTCAGCTAGAAAGTCGGCCATTGCTTGGGCCCTGATCGAGAGGCGAGGGACAAATAAGATGTCAAACTCGCTCAACTCCACGGACCACTTAGCCAATCTGCCCGAGTGCTCCACCCCCTCGAAGATGTTGCGGAGTGGATGGTCAGTCACCACCCGGATCGAGTGTGCCTGGAAGTAAGGCCGGAGTCTCCGGGCCGAAACGATCAGAGCAAAGGCCAACTTCTCCAGTATAGGATAACGGAGCTCGACCTTCCTCAGCACCCTACTCACATAGTAAAATGGGAGCTTCTTCTACCCCTCTTCCCGAACCAAAACTGAGCTAAGGGCCTCCGCCCCGACCCCGAGATACTAGAATAGGTCCTCCTCTTTCTTTGGCCCCTGGAGCAGGGGGGATTGAGTTAGCTGTCTCTTTAGGGCCTGGAATGCCTCCTCGCACTCCGGGGTCCACTCGAACTTCTGGCCTCCTCTCAAGGTTTTGAAGAAAGGGGAGCACTTCTCTCCGGCCCGGGAGAGGAACCTGCTTAACCCTGCCAGCTTCCCTGTCAGCCGCTGTACCTCTTTGGCATTCCGTGGCGACCCTAGTTCCATGATCGCTCGGACCTTGTCCGGGTTGGGTTCTACGCCGGCGGGGGTGAGGAGATGTCCCAGGAACTTCCCCCTACTAGCCCCGAAGATGCACTTCATGGGGTTCAGCCTCATCTTGTATTTGCGCAGGGTGGCGAAGGTTTCTTCCAAATCCTGAAGGTGAGAGTCGACATCCCGACTCTTGATCATGAGGTCGTCAACATACACCTCCACGTTCCTTCCCCTCTGCTCTCGGAAGACCTTATCTATCATCTTTTGATAGGTCGCACCTGCGTTTTTTAGCCCGAATGGCATCATTTTGTAGCAGTAGCACCCATTCCCAGTGATGAAGGAGACGTCTTTGATGTCGGGAGGGTGCATCCTGATCTGGTGATAACCTGAAAATGCATCTAGAAAACTCATTACAGGGAAACCGACGGCTGAGTCAACCAGCGCGTCGATCCGAGGCAAGGGGTAACAATCCTTGGGATATGATTTATTAAGCAACGAAAAGTAGGCACACATACGCCACCGACCGTCTCCTTTTTTAACCATTACAACATTGGAGACTCAGCCGGGGTATTGAATCTCAGATACAAAACCGGCCTCCAGGAGCTTGGCCACCTCCTCTCGGATTGGCTCGGCCAACCTGTCCGCCGTGGGCCTTTTCTTCTGTTGGATGGGATGAGCCTCCGGATCCAGGTTGAGGCGATGGCAGGCCACGTCCGCGTCGATCCCTGGCATCTCCGCGGCACTCCAGGCGAAGATGTCCACGTTCTTCCGGATGCACTCCAGCACCCTGCCTTGAGCCTCCGGGGTCAGTCCTCCGCTGACGCGGACCTTCTCAACCTTGCCTCCGAGAGTGAGGATCTCCATCTCCACCACCTCTTCTGTCGCCTCCAGACGAGACCGCTCCCCCCATTCTTCAGCATTCCCCCCTCCGGGGGTGAGGACCTCCTCCTCGACTTCTTCCACGGCCATCGCCTCGGTCGGCTCCTGAACCTCCTTCGTCTCCTTCTCCCGAGGGCTGGTCTCCTCTACTTCCATATCCTCCTGGCCGGCCTCCTGCTCCGTCTCCTCCATCCTCCGCCCCATCTCCTCGGCACCCTCCTGCCATGAGATGGAATTTACGGAGGTGACATAGCACTCCCTTGCCATCTTGGGGTCTCCGCGGACCCGGACCTAGACCCCCTCAACATTGAACTTTAGGCATTGGTGGAATGACGAGGGGACGCAGCGGAAGGTGCTGATGAGGGGCCTTCCAAAGATGGCGCTGTAGCTGCTAAGGGCGTCCACAATGACGAACTTGCAATTGCGGGACTGCCCCCCCAGAGAGACTTGGAGTCCTACCCCTCCTTCGACTTCCTTCCTCCCCCCCGAGAAACCAAACAGGGGCCCATCTGAGGCCAACACCCTTCTGGCCTCCACCTTCATCGCGTCAAACGCCTTCTTGAAGATGACGTTGACGGAGCTCCCGTTGTCGATGAGGATCCTAGAGACGGTGAAATCCTCGATGGCCGTCTGGATGACCAGCGCATCGCAAAAGGGGTCTTCGTGACACAGCATGTCCTTGACCGTGAAGGTGATTCTTTCTTCCGGGGGCGGGGTCTGGGATGTGGAGCCAACGCTCCGTCGGTACATTGTGTGGAGGCTCTCCTTACGGGAAGCCTCGATCCCCGCCCCCCCATGGATCGCTCTGATCCCTCTCCGGGTTCCCACATCTGCCCGGTCTTCGCACCTGTCCTCCTCAGCCCGAGACAGGACCTCCTCAATCCGCAACCCCTGGCGGTCTTGCTGCTGCTGCTGCTGCTCTATGTTTCCTCTCATCTCGAGGAACTCCGGGCATGTGGCCGTGGCGTGCCCTTCCTCCCGATGGAAGTCACAGTAGGGTAAATCCACCCTAACCTCCCTTCTCCTCCGCGCTGCTCTTCTCCTCTCCCCCATGGCTACGACCATAGCCTCCTCTTGATCGAGGAGGGGGGGCCTCTGGACCTGCCTCCCACCTGGAGGGTAGAACTGACTCTGGCCTCCTTGGCGGTTGTCCCCTCCGCGGAATCCTCTCCTCGCCCCCTGCTCCTGCCATTCAGGCCTCCACCCTAGCCGTTGATTTGGTTCCTGACGCCCCCACCTGGGCTGCTGTTGTGGCTGCTCCCTCTGCCGGGGCTCAACTCTTCTTTCCTCCTGACCTCTGCCTCCTCTGGGCCTCTCCTCCTCCGTAGCCCACCTGGCTAACCTCCGGGCAAACTCCGGGTGTGACGTCTCCCCGTCGACTTCTCTCGCCGCCCTCTCCATCAACTCCTCCTAGGAGAGGGGGGAATCCTCTTCAACTCCATTCGGAAGAAACCCTGCTGCAGCCCCAGGGTGAAGACCATCATCAGAGTGTGGCCTGACATCTCCTGAACCTGGGTGACCTCCTCCTGGAAGCGATCGACGTAACTCCCCAGGGTCTCATTCACCCCCTGCTTGATGCGGAACAGGGACTCTGACTCCCTCTTCCTCCTCTTCGAGGTTGTGAACCTCAGCATGAACACCCGACGGAAGTCCTCGAAACAGTAGATGGAACTGGCCGGCAGCTGGTGAAACCACTCTCTGGCCTTCTCCTTCAGAGTGATGGCGAAGAGCCTGCACTTGAAGCCATCCGACATCTGCCGGATCGAGACTACGTACTCAAACCACTGGACGTGCTGGACCGGGTCGCCCTTCCCGGTGTAGTAGGACATCTCGGGCTCCCTGAACCCATCAGGGACTGGTGCAGAGGAGACCAGCTCGCTGAAGGGGCTCTCTCCCCTTATTGGCCGAGCGGGAGGGTCTCGCGCCCCCAACTCGCTGAATCTGCCGCCGCTTCCCGAACCTGGGAAGAGTACTCGCCCCGGGAGCTCGACACCCCGACCTTCCTCGGCCACTTCCTTCCCTGCTCGTCGGGCGGGAGCGGCCTCGCCGAGTATCAGATCCGCGAGAACCGGGATCACCGGAGTCGAGCTCTCGGCCCGCATGCCGAGTGCGAATCGGACCATGCCGAGTACTTCCTGCTTGAACTCCTCGAGCATCCCCATGGTGGCGAGAGGCGGAGGAGTGGCGAGTCGGTCTTGTCCGATCCTTGCCCTTCTCCTCCAGTCATTGAGCTCGCTGAAGGTTTTCTGTGTTGACCACTGTCCACGCTCACCGCACCAAAATGTTGAAACCGAGAATCGGCCTCTTGTGGAGTTCACCCTTGAGGAAGGGGTGGTCGCACACCTACTTCGCTACTGCAAGAAAACAACAAGGAAAAGAGAGCAAAGGACTAGACCAAGGGCCCGACGCGGAGGTCCCACCACACACCCGGAAGATCACTGAGCGTTTCCCCTCCCTAGCCAAGTGCTGGGCTAAGGTACCTCAGAAAGCGCTTGAGGACTGGGAGATAAGTAAGTCTGCCTTCTGAGGTACCCCTTGGGTCCTATTTATAGATTTCTAAAAGCGGTCTGCAAATATCTAGCCTCTGCCGGCCTGAAATTACTGAAAAGCCCTTGGGCTGGCCTGCCAACAGCCAAACTCCGCTGTTCTGAGTAGCTATGTGCAGCCCACCCGGGTCTTCCAACAGCGAGACTCCGCTGTTCCAACCGGCTATGGGCAGGCCAGCGGGAGCAAAATGGTGAAAAACACATCACAACTGAAGGGGGCGAGCTGTCCTGCAATGACCTTTACTCGGCAAAGGTGGCGAGTATCGATGGAGCTGATACTCGCAGCCTCGGCTCGGCAGTAGGCGAGCTTAGTCTCGGCCTGCTCCAATCGTCTGCCGCGAGTGCGAGCTGACGGGTGCCGGGATGTCCCTCAACGCCGAGGTAAAAAAGCATTGACAGAACTCGCCTCACTCGACGCCGTGGCTGAAGGCGTTGAGTGAGCTCGCCTCACTCGGCGTCATGGCCGAAGGCGTTGAATGAGCTCTACTCACTCGGCGCCATGGCTGAAGGTGTTGAGTGAGCTCGTCTTTCTCGGCGCCATGGCCGAAGGCGTTGAGTGAGCTCGCCTCACTCGGCGCCATGGCTGAAGGCGTTGAGTGTGCTCAACTCAACGCCGCGGACTTGGCTCGACTGGGGTCTGGGCGAGACTTGGCCAATCTGGCTCCTGCCGTCCCCACTCGCCGGATACGGGGTTGTACACCGCTGACTAGGCTCTCGCAAGTCGGCAGGGTAGTTGACACTTGGGAGGCAGGTTGGAAAAAAGTGATTTTGGAAAAGATCCCCTGAGAAAGTTTCATCAACCGGGCTCTCACAAGCCGGCAGGGTAGGCCCCCCTCACTCAGGTAGCAGAAAAGAAATAGAGGTGTTTAGTTAAAAGCCCCCGAACAGAGACCGTTGTCCGGGCTCTCACTTGCCGTAAAGGCTAGGATCACTCACTCGGGTGGAGGTAAAAAAGAAAATGTTGGAAATAGTGGTATGGTACTCGAGAAGAAAACCGTTGCCCGGGCCCCCATATGTCGGTAGCGGACCCACTTGAGTGACGGTGAATTCATGATTGAATATTATTGAAGTAAAGGTCCAGCTAATTTTGCAAGTCATTGTCTACATAAGGCGAGTATGTAGGTACCACTCGCCTCACGTGAGCCGAGTACTGCGCGAGCTCATTTACTGGCGAGTGAGGGCTTGATTCACTTTGCACAACCCAATCCACATGACATGTGCGAGCACTCTCACGTTGCCTTATTGTGTACCTAAGTTAAATATTAGTGTGAATTCGGTATTGCAGCTAGTAGCTTAATAATGTTTGCATTAAAAACTCAAACTAATTAGGTGCCGACACAAAATTACGAATATGCGAGTAGAATAAAGAAAAAAGGGAAATGAACATTATAATTACGAGTGTTTACAAAATGTGAGGGCACTCGTCCAAACAAAAACAAAGATGTATGTTTCTGCGTTAGGAGTCGGGTGGCTGTTTGGGGGACTCCCCCGACTCACCGCCCTCATCGCCGTGCGGGGGCGAGTATCCATGACTCTGGGAAGAGAGACTTCCTGGGTCTGGGAATAGTTTGAGGGTGAGTAAACCTGCAGTCACCCCCACCCAGTCATCCTGCAAGGAATCAAGCTCACAAACTTTTGTTCTTTCACGAGGACTGGGGAGGCGAGCTCTCGAGGTCGACAACCTTCCTCTTGCCTTTATTTGTCACCTGCCCATTAGGAAAGGCATGCATCTTGAAATTCTCAACACACTTAGCGCGCTCGTCCTCAACTTTGGAGTCACCCCCCATTGCAAGTAGGAGAGTGCCAGTTATATATATATATATAATAAAAATAAAAACAACGGGCACGAAGAGATGATGGGGTTGGGCATAAGAGAAGGCAAGGAAGGGATGGATTAATACTATTGGTGAAGGGCCCTATTTATAGATGAAAAGATAAAAAGGGGGTGCACATTCTTGGACGCACCCTATTCGCCATCCCCATACTTGCTCTTTTTTCCTGTCGATAACGCTGACTACTCGCCAGTCAGGGGTGAGTACAACCTCTTCAATCACAAACAATTCAGATACCATCACACAAAGAAAATTGCAAGGATATATGAAAGTAGCCGAGTCGTGACTACGAGTTCGATTAATAAAAGGAAATATTTGTGCGACAAATAAAATTACAAATGACATAATGAAGCAGGGCGAGTACAAGTAAAATATTCAATGCTCTCATGGCAGTGGCCTCATCTAGGGACCATGACCTTGAGCGCGAGTCCTTGGAGGGCGTAAGCTTCTCACATAATCACGGGAGACTCTGAGGTCATCTTGCATGATCTGCATATCATCATCTATTCGCTTCAAGTGGTCCACTTAGCTGACCCCCCTGGTGCTCGCAGATACTGGATCTGTACTTCTGCAAAACCTCAACCAAGCGAGTCTTGAACTCGACACCGCCTGGTAGATCGCCCAGGAACTCGTCGAGGGGGGTTGGAGATAGCCGAGCAGAATAGGATCTGTTATGGGCTGATGAGTCAGGCCTCGCGGAATCATGTCGATCTGAAAAAAGCACAAAGAGTACCAAATATGCGAGTCCAAACTAAGTTGGGTGAGTACGAATTAAATATCCTAAACGGAGGCGGGCTCTTTACCTAGGCGGTGGGAGGAGAGCTCGCAGTGGTGCTTTTGGTTGTGGGACTCCGGAAATGCTCTAAGGTGGATAGGAGTGGGGAGGAAAAGAGATTTCCCCACGCAGGTTTAGCGAGTAGGCTTGTTCGGGCCAAGAACCAAGGCAGTCGCAGAGGGGGTGGGTACTGTACTCGCTGGAGGATTCATCGCAGCGGAGAACTCGACTGCGAGATCACGAGCACCCGTCCCCCTGATGACGCAACTTCAGAGGGATTAACATATAGAGACACTAAGAAGAAATAAAGATTTAGACTGAATGGAAACGTACCATCGATGCGGGGGCGAGTGTCCAGGGGTACGTCGGTGCTCGCGTCCTTCGGATCACCCCCCCCCCCATCGTAGTACTCGCGTCTGCTGAAGTAGAGGGTGGGTGCTGTAATAAATTTGGCTATATAATAAGACAGAAAAAAGGAACTCAGTTCCCATAAGGGAGACGATTTGCACGTGGTCCTGGGCCTCAAGTCCAAGGCTATAGGTAATGTGTTCAAGAGAAGGGATCTTCACGACACCCTTGTCGGCGAGCGCGGGTTGCTTGAGCCCCAAGAGTCATGAGACATCGCTTTTTTCCTTTCTCCTTGCGATCTACAAGGCGCGTCAAGCTTTCCTTTGGAGGAGAATCTGTGGAGGGAGGTTGAGATTTGAGAAGCAGGGGAATGGCGACCACGAAAGAAGGTTTTGGAGTTGACGCGAGAAATTGGGGAAGAGAAATTGAGGTGCGACGGCGGAGCAAGGTATTTACTGGAAATTTATAGCCTAAATAATTTGGATGAGTGACACTTTCTCCTTAAAAGTCGAGTATTTAGCAAATTGCATCTCAAATATTTCGACATTTCGTCGTGCCTACTAAATTTATTGAGCATTGGCCTTTATGCATGAAGGGTAATTTGGTCTTGTTGGAATCAAGAAATTAATTTATAAAAGTTCCGATCAAATGGGTACCCGAGGTTATTAATCTGGCGGTCTAATACCACAGATCTAATGGCAAGAGCAAGAGAGAGAGACATCAGATCAAATATAAACATTGCCCGTGTACCGTAGTGAGAAGTTTCCGTCATACACCCAAAAGTTTATAGGAACCTTCCTCCCAGAGACAAGAGATGAGCTAGGCGCAAAGAAGGCACGACTTAGCAAAAGAGAACCTTGGGGGGTTCAATGCGCCTTTTCTTGTGCCTCTGGTTGGACAACTCATATTCGTCGAGGTGGGCCCCTAAACTAGTGGTGAGCTCTCTTGCCTTAAAAAATTGGTCATCAGCCTAAAGAATCGAGAAAGATAAAGTCGAGCGAGGAGGCTAGAGATCTTGCATATACCACTGGCGATCTCATCAGGCTGGAAATTCAGAACTCACCTATTTTATCAGTGAGACCCTCAGGGAGGACTCGCTTCTTCGGTGAGCATAACATCATGCTTCTCGTAACTAGTTTCGACTTGCCAAAAGCGAGCTCATCAAAGGAGACCTCGCCAAATAAGGGGTTGAACTTTCTTTCCGAGTTTGAGGCGAACTCGCAAAGAATGGGGATTGTGTACAACCCCGTATTTGCCGAGATCAGAATTGCCCAAGGAATACATTTTAGGAGACCACTTCGCCAGGTCGCAGCGTCAGCCTGACCTCGGCAGCATTCAGCTCACCAGGTCGTCAGGTCGTCAGGATCCTAGGGTCGCAGGGTCACCAGGTCGCCAGGATCCCAGGGTCGCCAGGTCGCCAGGGTCCCAAGGTCGCCAGGGTCCCATGGTCGCATGGTCGCCAGGGTCCCAGGGTCGCCAGGTCGCTAGGGAGAACTCAGGAAGTAATGTATCAGTCTGCGTTTAGCCATTCCAAATAGTGAGATTCGTTGTTGGCAGACCAATTTGGGCTGCAGATAACAATTTAAGAAGATGAGATTTCGCTATCTGCATACCACTTTCAGAAAACTATAAATAGACCTCTAAGAGCACCTTTGGAGAGGACTTCTGCTTGACTTCTTTCTCCTTAGGCTGACTCTTGTTGGCAAGAGGCCCAGCTCTTTGTTCATCGTGATTTCCAGGTGGACAGGTTGAGAGCTCCAGCTCCCTGTTCACTGTGATTTCCGGGTGGACAGGTTAATAGCTCTAGCTCCCTGTTCACCGTGGTTTTCGAGTGCGGTCAGGTGCTCTCAAGTGCCCTCCAAGGTACTCGACTTAGCTTTGGTTTGGGAGGGGAAACTCTCTTCGATCTTCCGGGTGTGTGACAGGACCTTCTCGTTACAGCTCGAGGGTCTGCTCTTAGTTTTCCACCCTTGCAATTCAGGGATATATTTATGCTCGCTGACCTCCCCAGTCATGTCTCATCCGGGTCGACCACTAGACCAATAATCTTTGATCACCCCCGGGTCCGAACGCAGGGATCAAAAATTCTGGTTCTAACAAAAATGTTCATCCGCTTGTGGCCCCTTTAGGTATTGTCTACTGCCACAATGGTTAAGCAGAGTCTAAGAGGAAATTTACAGCCATAACTGCTCCACATTATCCTTTTTTCTCTTGGTTCATGATCATCAATGATGTCTAAGAGATTTGGCTGGAGGGAGAGAGTTGATTGATGTGAAGATCTCTCACGTGAGGGAGATTGTTGATGCACACGAGAGCATGCTTGAGTTCTACAATGTGCATACAATGTATATGTTGATGTAGAAATATTGTATGATTGACTCTCACCTTTTAGCTGGAGCTTTTGGGTTGAATATGAATTTTACCACTAATGCATCTTCTCCAATTTTTGTTCTCCCTTGATTTCTGGTATTTAACAAAATTGTGAGTGAGTTGATATAAACAAGTGGAAAAATGTATAGGAATTATAAGAATTTCTGTTGGGGTATGTGACATTTTTTACCTCGTTTCTTATCTAGAAAATTCTTTTTTTCACCTTAGTGATATTTAGATATTTCTCTCTATCATTTTATTAATTTTACAGTGATAATCTCTCTTTATGCATTTTTTATGTTGTACTTTGCCATTTGTTTTGAAGATCTGGCAAATGTCAAGTTTTAAAGCTCTAGGAAGAATGTTAAGAGGCAAGTTCAATTATGAATGTAGTTTTTAAGCCTAATTTTGTGTTGGTGGATTTTATTTAAATTGTTGCTATATAATCAGATGTAAATTGCGGGATGCTTTCTATTAAGAGGAGGAAGGGCCATCATTTTGAATGCACTGTAAGACGACTGATGGCATCAGGCTGCCATTCTAATTCTGAAGCGAAGCAGAAAAATGAAAGTAAATCTTTGGTCCAATTCCTAAGGGATAAGAAGATCGTTCCTCATTCAGAACCTCCAAGCACGAAAGAGATAAACCTTTTGCATCAATTTTTTGATAGGAGGTGCAGTTAAAGAAGTTACCTTCTTTAATAATTCACGATCAATAAACAAATGAAAACCTGCAGATTTAGGTTTCGTTCATCGGAGCTCTTTGGCGTGTGCGGGGGCTCCAAACACCACCGACCCACCACAGACGCGAACTAGATGTTGAAGCCAAAAATGGCCTCAACGAGAGTTCGGACCTTGGGGGTGTAGCTAGCACCTACTTCTCCCAAACCTTGACCTCTGACTAGCAACGAAGAACCTAGAACTGACCCTTAGCCTCAGCTGGGAGGTCCCTCCACTAACCCGGAAGATCTCCCCTCCAAAGCCAATAGCCGGGCGAGGAGAACCTCATAAAACACAATAGAGAATTGTAGAAATGATGATGGCTTGCTTTCTGAAGAACTCCATGGGTCTATTTATAAGTTTTCAAAGTCTGGTCTGCCAAAAGCGTACTTTTGCTGCCCTAAAATTACTATCAAGCCCCTGGGTTGATCTGCCAATAGCCAAACTCCGCTGTTCTGAAGAGCTAAATGCAGACCAAGGGGTATTTAGGTAATTTCAGGTCTGGGTCCCACATCTGGGTTCCACCTGGCGGAAGCCCTTCCTGCTGAGCTCTGTGGGAACCCTGCTTGCTCTGAGCGCGAGCCTTCCCGCCTACCCCAAGCGGGAAAAAAAAACTAAAGGGGGGCGCTGAGCTTCCGACAAAGAGAGGCGCGAGCCCTTTCGCCTACCCAGGGCGGGAGCCTTCCCGCCGGCCTAGGGCGGAAACCTTTTCGCCTGCCCGACGGACCATCGTTCCCAGCTCGACAATCTGAGCTCGACGAACCAGCGTTCTGAGCTCGACGTTCTGAGCTCGACGAGCTGACGCTACATAACCCCTGGGCGAGAGCCTTCCCGCCTGCTCCCGGCGAGAACACTCCTGCCCAGTCCTCTTGCTTGACCCAATATGCTTAACATTGGCCCACGGCTAGCCCAGCCCTAGTCCTTGGGAGATCTTGGTCCTACCCATCGAATATGACATTGTACACAATCCCCGCTCTTTGCGAGCTAGCCTTGCGCTCGGAAAGACACGTCCAACCCCTAATATTCGGTGGGTACATGCTGATCTGGCAGAGAATCTTTCTGCAGACCCCACCTCCGTCCTATAAATACACCGCTGTGTTTATCTTTCAAACCATCTCTTCCGTCATTACTTTCTGCTCGAGCCCCTGCAGGGCCATGAAAATGCGTGCCAAAAACGCTGAAAAGCCGCTCTCGGCGGAGCTTCAGGCCCGCCTCGCTGCGGCTCAGGCGCGGGCCCGCGCCGACTGCGCCAAGGTCGCCCCTTGGCTGATGGGCAAGAGGCCCGCCGACCAGAAGGTAGTGGGCGAGAAGTTAGCTGGCGAAAAACCAGCCGGCGAGAGCTCCCGTGTTGGTACCCTAGTTTTGATTTGAGTTCAGTCTTCTCTTTCTGTCTCTTGACCCAAGATTTATCTTTTGTCAAAAGTTAGTTGATAGATTAGATTCTCTAGTTGTGTAGAATTGCTTTTCCAGATGAATATTTGGTTAAGTAGTTTTTCGTTCGACTATGGTCGAACGTCGCTCGACTATCGTCGATCAGCCGTTCGACGATCGTCTTCCTGATAGCTCGACTATCTGCTTGATAGGTCGACTATCGGTTGTCTTTGATAGTTCGACTATCTGTTTGATAGGTCGACTATCTGTTCTCTTTGGTAGTTCGACTATCTGTTGATAGGTCGACTATCTGCTTTGTTTGATAGTTCGACTATCTGCTTGGATAGTTCAACTATCTGATAGTTCGACTATCTGTTTGATAGGTCGACTATCTGTTTTCGTTTAATAGTTCGACTATCTGTTTGATAGGTCGACTATCTGTTTTGCTTGATAGTTCGACTATCTGCTTGGATAGTTCAACTATCTGATAGTTCGACTATCTGCTGATAGGTCGACTATCTGTGTTGCTTTGATAGTTCGACTATCTGTTGATAGGTCGACTATCTGTGTTGCTTTGATAGTTCGACTATCTGTTGATAGGTCGACTATCTGTTTTGGTTGATAGTTCGACTATCTGCTTGGATAGTTCAACTATCTGGTAGTTCGACTATCTGTTGATAGGTCGACTATCTGTTTTGTTTTGATAGCTCGACTATCTGTTGATAGCTCGACTATCTGTTTTCTGTGATAGTTCGACTATCTGTTGATAGGTCGACTATCTGCTTCGCTTTGGTAGCTCGACTATCTGTCCTGATAGTTCGACTATCTGCTGAGGTAGTTCGACTATCTTCTTTGATAGGTCGACTATCTGGATCGTTCGACTATCTGTCTGATAGGTCGACGATCTCCGTGCTTTGGTCGACGATCTCCGAGGGTCGGTCGACGTTTTGCTGTATGCTTTGAATAATTTTGTCGTCTTCTATGATGTGATTTATTTCATATTTATTTCAGCATATTTTATAAAAGATTATTTGAATAAATTGTGATAATATTTCCATGCAATATTTATTCCATTCTTTATGCATGAGCTAATCTTTTCTGACAAAGTTGTTTGTCTTATTAGCTGAGATATGATTTCTGCTTGATCTGCCAGGCTGTCCTTTATAGCCGTTAGACTCAAAAAGTCTTCCTTGGCCGTAAAGAGTCTCTTCTGATGTGACTTTCTCTTGTATTATTTCATCAGAGTTATTTGCAGGTTCTTAGAAAAGCTTTATCCTTTTATAGGATATCTGCCTGCAGTATTTTGTTTTGCTTTATGCTTTTTGCAGCCCAGCTTGCAGATTTCAGTAAAAGACAAGATTCAAACTCTTTTGAGAGCCGTTGCTGCTGCTGCTATATAAAGACTTTTTTGAAGAAAGAAATCAACTAGTTCTGATATTCAAAAGCTAACTGCAGCATTCAAACTTAGAACTTACAGTTTTCAACTGCTCTCAGCTCGTTCACATTCAACTGAGAAGAAGTTTTAGTTCTTCACTCTTCTTCAACCTGAGTTCTCCTGCCTCCAGGAAGATTTGCACTCAGAGCTTTTTGAAGAAGAAGAAGAAGAAGATAGCTGCCTAAAGAAGAAATTTTATTTCATATTATTTATCTTCTTGTAGCTTTTTCCTTCAGATTTTCTGAAGAGTTTCTGCACTGAAGCAAGACTTCACCTGGACATTCTTTTAGCCAGGGGGAGCCTTGATTCTTTAGAGCTTTCTAGCTCAGTGCAAGTTATTGTGCTTCTCTAATCTATTGTAAAATAGAGAAGACACCTTAACCTCCTTTCCCCTTCCTGTAAAGGGTTATTACTCCCTTCAAAAGTATCCCTTGGTGGCAGGGCACCTGATCAAAAACCTGTGTTGATTTTTAGACACCTGATCAAAAGTCTAAAGGGTCTTTAGATCTACCTGCAGCAGATCTTGTTGGTGGCAGGGCACCTGATCAAAAACCTGAGTGGATTCCTACCTTGTTGGTAGAAGAGTGGACGTACCCAAGTTGTTTGGGGAACCACTATAAATTCCTTGTGTCGTCTGGATTGCTTTAATTAATTACTTGCATTGTGGCTGTGATTAGATTTTAACTAGGTTTGCTAGTTGTTGTTTAGGTCCAAGCGTTAACTGTAATTACAGTTGGCTGCCTCTGTGCACAACACTTGTGTTAGGCTTTAGGGTTTAATCTCAAATATCTATAACCTTCATTCCGCAATTAACTCCAAGGGAGTTGAGTAGACAGTCAACTTTGCTAGTGCAATTTTTGATTACTCTATTCACCCCCCTCTAGAGTAGTATCTATCCCTTTTCTTTCAATTGGTATCAGAGGGAGGTTGGCTGACTGTATAGGCTAACACCTAAGTCACAAGATCCTGATAGATACCAAGGATTATAGATATTCACTTTCACTATCATGGCCCCGTCCAAGGATTACTCTAGCACCAGACCTCCAGCATGCAACTTGGCTAAGTTTAGCATCTGGAAGGCAAGAATTAAATTATATATGAATTCTATTGATGAGAGTATCTTTGCTTCTATTTTGACAGGACCACCAAGAGCACCTGCTGCTGCTACTGCCTCATCATCAACTGATATGAGTGCAGTGCCTCCTCCAGATTACAATGATGAATACAAAAAGGCAAAGATAGCAGATGCTAAGGCAATGAACATTCTGGCTCAGACAATGTCTGATGAAGTATTCCAGAAGGTTGCTGACTGCTCCTCAGCAAAAGCAATGTGGGATACACTGAACCAGATTGTAGCTGGTTCAGCTGATGAAAGGAAGGACAGGAGGTCCAACCTTATCTCACAGTATGAGAACTTCAAGAAAACTGATGCTGAATCAGTTGAAGCTATGTACACAAGGCTCAGCTCAATCATCAATGAGCTGAGGACTCTTGATAAGGATATTTCATTGACAGAGGTCAATGATAAGATTCTTATGTGCTTCCCTAGCACATGGGATCTGAGGATCTGGCCTATCAAGGAGGCCAGAAGCACAACAGAAATCTCAACAGAAGCCCTTCTCGGCAAGCTCAAGTCTTTTGAGCAAGTGCTGAAGTCCAGGGAAGCTGAAGCTGAAGCAAAAACTCCAACTCCCACAAGAAAAGAGCAAACCCTTGCTCTCAAGGCTGCTGATGCTTCTGAAGGAAGCCAGTCCAATGAGGAACTGATGACATTATTTGCCAAAAGGTTTCTCAAGATGGGAAGGAAAGAATTCAGAAAGAAGTCTTCAAAGTATGAAGATAAACCAAGGTATGATCGTACTCCTTCTAAAGAAATAATCTGCTATGCTTGCAGGAAGCCTGGACATATTCTTCCAGATTGTCTAGAGGAAAAGAATAAAGATAAAAGGAAAGACAAGGATCAGCACAGGAAGCATTCCAAGCCATCCTCCTACAAGAACAAAAAGAAGGAGAGAGACTTTGTTGCTGAAACCTGGAGCGATTCTGATGAGGAATCTTCCTCCTCAAGCTCCAGTGAGGATGAGAAAGAAAAGAAGGCAAAGGAAGTTTGCCTGATGGCAATTGATGCCTGCAGCAATCACTCAGCTGCAGAGAACTCAGATTCTGATGAAGAAATGCCAACTGAAGATGAGGTATTGTCTTCTTACGACTTTACATCTGATGAATTTAAATCAGATTTTAAATCCTTATGTTTAGATTTAATTAGCTCTGAAAAGGAAATAAAAGAGCTTAGAATTAAACTAGCTGAATCTGAATTGATTTCTAATGAAAACATTAGGTTAACAGCAGAACTCACTAATGCTAGTGAAGAAATAAAATTCCTTAAGAATGAATTAGCTAAGTCCAAAAGGTTAGAAGAGTCTCTGAATGGTAGAAGCCTTAAGTTGCTTGAAATAACCAACATGTCTAACACTAGGTCAGGCAATAACAAATTAGGCTTAGGAGCATCTTCTAGTGAACCCCCAATTGTTCTTAAAAACCAACTTTCAACTCCAGTGAATTTTATCTTATCTAGTGGGATAAAGAACACTGAGCAAGTTAATCAGGTTAATAAAGCCTTAAATAAAGCTAAGAGAGAGAAAAGAAAACAAAAATTTAAGGAATTACAAAGAGCGTCGAACGCAGCTCGACGATCGCAGGCCCAGTGGTCGAACGGAGATCGACGATCTGGGTACCAATCGTTGAACGCCGATCGACGTTTTCAAAATGAATTTCAAAACTACACCCAGAACTTTAGAAACCAGAATGAAAATAGAAACCCTAGGTTCATTGATCCATCATCTGCATGGAGAATCCCACCTAGGAGATCTTACCCGTTAGGTTATCACCCTCAGCCTGCTTATTCATTTATTTCCAGTTTTTCTTATGTGAAAAACAAGGGACCCAAGGTTACCTGGGTCCACAATGTTTAATTGATTTATTTGCAGGTGAAGACCTATCCTATCACTCAAAATAAGTGGTATTTGGATAGTGGTTGCTCCAAGCATATGACAGGAAATAAAGAACATCTGTCAAGGTTCAAGGCAAAGCTTGGCCCAAAGGTAATCTTTGGAGATTCAAGCTGTGGTCAAACTGAAGGCTATGGCAGGATGACAATTGGAGCTGTAACTTTCAAGAGAGTTGCTTATGTAACTGGACTAAAGCACAATCTAATTTCAGTAAGTCAGTTATGTGATGCTGGATACCAGGTATCATTTTCTAACTCTCTTTGTAATATTACTTTAAATAATAATGTTGTATTAGTAGGTATTAGATAAGGCAACATTTATTTAGTAGATTTTAATTCAACTCACTCTGAAATCTGCTTGTTTAATGAAGTAACAAATAACAATACTTTATTGCATAAAAGGCTTAGCCATGTTAACCTCAAGAATATATCTAGGTTATCTAAACACAACCTTGTTAGAGGTTTACCTTCTTGCCCCTACAAGAAGGAGAGCCTATGCAAGACTTGTCAATTAGGCAAGCAAACCAAGAATTCATTTAAATCAGTAAATAAAAGTGATTCTTCTAGAATCCTGTATTTATTACATTTGGACCTATTTGGCCCAATAAATGTACAGAGTTTAGGAGAGAAGTATTACACCCTAGTCATTGTAGATGACTTCTCTAGATTCACTTGGGTGTTCTTTTTGAGAACTAAGACTGATAACTTCAAAGCCCTTACAGATTTTCTATTATGTGTGCAGACTGAGTACTCTACTCATGTGGCCTTGATCAGAAGTGATCATGGTACTGAGTTTGACTCTCTTCTCATGCAAGAATTCTGTGAGAGAGAAGGTATCAAACATAGCTTCTCAGCTCCTAGAACTCCCCAACAAAATGGGGTAGTTGAAAGGAAGAACAGAACACTAATTGAAGCTGCTGGCACATTGTTGGCAGATGCTAATATGCCTCTTTCCTATTGGGCAGAAGCTGTTAGTACAGCCAACTATGTCTTGAATAGAAGTCTGATACACAAACTTAAGTGTAAAACTCCTTATGAGTTGCTTAAAGGAAAGAAACCTAAAATAAATTATTTTAGAGTATTTGGTTGTTTAGTTTATATTCATAATAATAATAAAGAATACTTTAGAAAATTTGAAGCAAAAGCTTCAATGAGAATTTTTCTTGGATATTCTCAAGTAAGCAAAGCTTATAGGGTTTTTAATAAATCTTCTTCTAAAATTGAAGAGTCTGTTCATGTATCCTTTGATGAATCTCAAATATTTTACAAGGAGAAGGAAACTTCCCCTTCCTCTAGTTCATTGCAGATACAAGAATCCAGCAAAGATGTCAATCAAGAGATTCTTCATCTTTCAACTCTTCATATCACTGAATCAGACAGTGATGAAGACATTGCAGAAGTTGTTGCTGTACCACCAATAGTAGATCAAATTCCTCCTGAGGAATTAATCCCAACTATTGCTGAGGATCACATCCCACCTGCTGATGTTGTCACACTTAAAGATCATCCAACATCTCAAGTGATAGGAGACATATCAGCTGGTGTTCAAACAAGACATCAGTTAAGACAAGATGTGATGCACGGTTGTTTTCTCTCATAGATTGAGCCCCTCACCATTAAAGATGCTGAGCTAGATCCCCACTGGATCATTGCTATGCAAGAGGAACTCAATCAGTTTGAGATATGTAAAGTATGGACTTTGGTTCCAAGACCTAAAGGCCAACTAATCATAGGCACCAAGTGGGTGTATAGAAACAAGTTGGATGCAAATGGAATCATTGTAAGGAACAAAGCTAGACTTGTAGCTCAGGGCTACAGACAGGAGGAAGGTATAGATTATGACCAAACCTTTGCTCCTGTTGCAAGGCTAGAGGCAATAAGGATCTTCTTAGCCTATGCAGCCTATATGAAATTTAAAGTTTTTCAGATGGATGTAAAAAGTGCTTTTCTAAATGGTGAGCTAAAGAAAGAGGTATTTGTTGAACAGCCACCTGGGTTTGTTTCTTCAACTCAGCCCTCACATGTATTCAAGTTACAAAAAGCTCTGTATGGACTCAAACAAGCACCAAGAGCCTGGTATAAGACTCTAGCTAGTTTCCTGTTAGAGCACAACTTTGTTAGGGGAGTAGTTGATAGAACCTTCTTTGTCAAGCACCATAAGGACACAATCCTGTTAGTTCAAGTGTATGTGGATGATATTATTTTTGGTTCCACTGATCCCAAACTGTGCAAAAAGTTCTCTAACTTGATGCATTCCAAGTTTGAGATGAGTAGTATGGGTGAGCTGTCTTACTTTCTTGGTCTCCAAGTAAAGCAAGATGCTGATGGCATCTTCATCTCCCAATCCAAATATGCCAAGGAATTGGTAAAGAAGTTTGGGATGGCTGATGCTTCAGCAATGCATACACCTATGGCTACTAATGTAGTTATTGATTCTGATGATCAGGGAAAGCCTGTTGATCAAAAGAATTATAGGGTCATTGTTGGTTCCCTATTGTATTTAACTGCAAGTATGCCAGACATAATGTTTGCTACATGCCTTTGTGCTAGATTCCAGGTCAACCCCAAGGAATCTCATCTGATTCTTCTCAAGAGAATCTTGAGATGCCTGAAGGGATGTCCAAATCTAGGACTTTGGTACCCAGCTGAGTCAGAATTTGAATTAATTGGATATTCTGATTCTGATTATGCTGGCTGTAGAGTTGACAGGAAAAGTACCTCAGGAACTTGCCAGTTCCTGGGAGAGAGATTGGTCTCTTGGTTCTGTAAGAAGCATGCCTCTGTATCAACCTCAACTGCAGAAGCTGAATATATAGCAGTTATTAGTTGTTGTTCACAGATCCTGTGGATACAAAACCAACTTTTGGATTATGGGTACTCACACAAGAACACAAAAATCATGTGTGATAGTACCAGTGCTATCTCTATTGCACAAAATCCCGTGCACCACTCTAGAACGAAGCACATTGAGATCCGGCACCATTTCCTGAGAGATTGTGTGGAAAAGAACAAGATCAGCCTTGAGTTCATATCCACAGACCTTCAGAGAGGTGATATATTCACCAAGCCCTTAGATGAACAGAAGCATCTGTTCTTTTTAGTTCAACTAGGCATGATTAATGGAAGAGACTAAGTGTGACGTCTGCCTTGTTGAAACTTGTTCGAAGATAGTCGAACGACGTTCGAAGATAGTCGATCGGATCAAGCCTATCGTCGACCTATGGTTGATAATAGTTGATCTGCTTGAAGATCGTCGACCGGCGTTCGAAGATCGCCGAACAGGTCGAGCTCATCGTCGATCTATGGTTGACGACAGCCTGTTGTTTGTGAAGACAGAAATAGTCGAACGATTGATCGACTACTCTGCTTCAGGACCGATCGTCGAACGACCGTTCGACCATCGTCTCCAGTATCTTTTAAATAGATCGACGATCGTTGTTTTAATATAAAGCCGATGGTTGACATAGGTTAAAAGATCGTTGTTTTTATCGTCGACGGAGAGCGTCTTTTCGCATTTCGTCTTCCCGCTTGCTCTTTGTCTTGCGTTTTCTGCCGCTTCGTCCTCGCCGTCTCTCCCTCGTCTTCTCCAGCTCGTTCGATGTCGATTTCTCCAGCGCTCCTAGCAGTAGTGAAGTTTGATGCAGGATTCAGTGTAGATTTCGACTCCTTCAGCTGCTGCGAACCCGGCATTGTGGAAATTCTTAATCTGTGCAAAGATCAAGGGTTAGAGAAGCTCATGTCCTCCAGAATAAAGATAAACACTCAAGAGATCAAAGAGTGGACATTCACTTCGTCTTCAACTGATGATTCGATGACCGGAACTATTGGCGGAGAAGAGGTAACATTGACTCCCGCTATTTTAACTGAAATATTTGGATTGATAAATGGGGAAGAAGAGTATGAGCAAGATACCCTGAGTTTGGGAGGATGTTAACAGAGCTGGGACATGCAGAAGGCATTCCCTCTAAGCTGCTCAAAGTAAACTTTCCGTTTAAGATTAAGTTTCTTGCTGAAATAGTTGGAAAAGTGCTACTGGGAAAGCACTCCGCCCACGACAATATTACAAGGCAGCAGTTTGCACTGATGTGTGCAATTGTAAATAAGAAACAGATTAATTGGGCAGGCGTTATGTTTGATTTGATCAGGAAAAGAATGGCAAGAAAGAAGTTACCCTGAGAAGGGTAGTTGGGATTTTTCTGAAGGAAAAGTATCCACATCTGTTAATTTCAGCTGCTACCTCCATAAACGCCAGCAAGAAGATGAATCCAACCTTGTTCAACAAATGGAAAAGGACCTTTCTGAAGCCCGCTCCTGCAGGGGTTGCTCCAGTAGCATCTGAGAGCACCAGGACTGTCTCAGTCACTCCTCCCCTTCAAGAAGCTGGCTTAGCAAATCCATCCCTTCCATCTTCTTCATCTGCTTTGCCGTCTACTTCAGTTGACGTTCCATCAACTTCAATTGAAGTACGACCTTCTGCTTCTCCTCTTGCATCTCCTCCTGCATCTCCTCTCCCGACTCATCTTGCTGGGATCTCTCATCCCAGTTTTGATTTGTTGGTTTCTGAGATTTCTACTCCTCTTCATTCTCCAATTCCTTCGTCTGATCACATTGATCACCCTGCATCCACTCTTCCATCTCCAGTTCCGTCTCCAGTTCATTCTCCAGCTCATCATGAATACTCCATCCCTGCTGATCTTCCATCCTCTGAAATTCCCCCATCATCATCATCATCATCCTTTGAAATAACTCCAGCATTTATCTCTAGCATTGTGGAGTTAATTACTCCCTCAATCAAAACTATGATTGAAGAGGCAATTGCTCCTCTTGCTTCCTCTATCTCCTCTTTGACTGCTGCTATTCAAGCACTCTCAAAGTCTGCTGAGCCCTCTTCCTCTAGGGGCCTGGTTTCAGTATCTACTGAAATCAGGCAGGGGGAGATGCTTGATGAAGATGTCTCTGAGCAGCCTTTGGCCTCCCCTCCAGCAGATCATCATGCAGTGGCAGAGAAAGCAATAGAAGATTCAGCTCCTCCTTCTTTATCTGAAACAGAAATATCTGATGCTTTATTGAAATCTAAATTTATTGTCAAAGCTTGCTTAGAAGAATGTTCTACTCCCTTGGTCGCCCTGTACCTAGAAGGAATTATCACTTCCTTTCTAGATGAGTTATGGGAGTTAGGACACGCAGTGGTCGATTATGAAGGTATTCCCTTTACTTACTTTTTAGACTTAATAACTGATATGCTTGTATGGGAATACCTGGAAGGGATGATTAGATGTCATTTAGAAAAATTTTATTCATAATACTACAGATAAAATGGAAGAAGTTCTAGATGTTCAAGAGCCTGTTATCCAACCAGCTCCAGAAGTTCAACCAGAATCAGGTGTTCAAAATTCTGAGGTTGCTCAGCCAGAAGTGCAAGCAGAACTGGTCACTATGATAGTTTCTGATCTTCAAGAAAAGGCTGCAGATGATCAAATTGAAAAGTCTACTGTATGGGATGATTCCCCGGGTTTGGATTTAGATGCTCTCCTGGCACAGGATGCCATGGAAGAAGAAATAGAAAAAGCTGCTCTTAAGGAAAAGGAAAGAGCTATGCAAGATGTATTTGATCCCTATGATCTGCCCATTTCTTCTAATTCTGAAGATGAAATTGATTCTGATGAATCTGCTGAGTCAAAAAGAAAAAGAATTGCTAAAAAGAAAAGGAAAGCTGTAGCTCCTCCTTCTCCTAATCCAGATAATGATACTCCTTATTATATTCTGAAAGGCATTGACCCTAAGTCAAAAGATTTCCAGCACTGGATGGCTTTCTCTAAGAATCAGCAGAAGCAAAGGAAAAAGTCAAAGAGGTATGACTCTCCTGTCCCAAGATGGAATCCTAGAGGTCCTCCTCCTCCACCTCCCAGTGCAGGAGCCTCAGGAAACTTATCCGCAAAACCTGCTGCTCAGTCTGAAAGATTAAATCCATCTCAGTCAGCTCAAAGGAGAAGTTCACAAGGATACCAAGGTAAAAGTCAAACTGGCTATCAAAGACCTGATGCTGTTAAGGAACAAGTAAAGAAGGTAGTGTATCAAAGACCAATATTTTCTCCTCCTCATTCTAAAGAAATCAAAAGCTCAACCTCTCTTAAGCCAGATCACTCTGTGAAGGATGTTTCAAAAGGTAAGCAAAATATTTTATCTGAAAATTCTAGCAAGATATTTGCTAAGTCTGCTCCTCCCTCTTATCTAGTCATTCAGGATAAAGAACCAGTTGATACATCTTCTGAGATTGTTTATGAAAGCCCAGAGCTCGATCCTAATTTTAGGATGGCTCGTTTTCTTGAACTTGTTGGAGCAGCTCAAATTAAGAAAGCAAAAGCAGAAGGAAAAGACACTGCAGGATTGACCACAATGTCAAAATTCAGAATGAAGGAGCTCGATAAATTCCAGGTTAGACCTGAGATATTTGATCTTTCAAAGTATATGGAAAAACATCCTGAGGCAGTTGTCCCAAGAGCGTCAGAATTGAAGATCATCGGAGAACAAGACCTGAAGCTATCGAGAAAAGAAGCTTTAGATCCCTCTAGAAAGATTAATTTTGTTTCTAGTTCTTCTGATCCTAATCCTAACTCTGAAGCACCTTAATATTTCATTGATTGACAGTTAATTGCTTATCTGCTTGATTGATGTTATCTGCTTAGTTATTTCTTTTCATGCATTTCATTTACTTTCTGTAATTAGTTTTGTATGTTTTAGTTGTTGAGAGACTTAACTCAAATAGGGGGAGATTGTTGGTACCCTAGTTTTGATTTGAGTTCAATCTTCTCTTTCTGTCTCTTGACACAAGATTTATCTATGGTCAAAGGTTAGTTGATAGGTTAGATTCTCTAGTTGTGTAGAATTGCTTTTCCAGATGAATATTTGGTTAAGTAGTTTTTCGTTCGACTATGGTCGAACGTCGCTCGACTATCGTCGATCAGCCGTTCGACGATCGTCTTCCTGATAGCTCGACTATCTGCTTGATAGGTCGACTATCGGTTGTCTTTGATAGTTCGACTATCTGTTTGATAGGTCGACTATCTGTTCTCTTTGGTAGTTCGACTATCTGTTGATAGGTCGACTATCTGCTTTGTTTGATAGTTCGACTATCTGCTTGGATTGTTCAACTATCTGATAGTTCGACTATCTGTTTGATAGGTCGACTATCTGTTTTCGTTTGATAGTTCGACTATCTGTTTAATAGGTCGACTATCTGTTTTGCTTGATAGTTCGACTATCTGTTTGGATAGTTCAACTATCTGATAGTTCGACTATCTGCTGATAGGTCGACTATCTGTGTTGCTTTGATAGTTCGACTATCTGTTGATAGGTCGACTATCTGTGTTGCTTTGATAGTTCGACTATCTGTTGATAGGTCGACTATCTGTTTTGGTTGATAGTTCGACTATCTGCTTGGATAGTTCAACTATCTGGTAGTTCGACTATCTGTTGATAGGTCGACTATCTGTTTTGTTTTGATAGCTCGACTATCTGTTGATAGCTCGACCATCTGTTTTCTGTGATAGTTCGACTATCTGTTGATAGGTCGACTATCTGCTTCGCTTTGGTAGCTCGACTATCTGTCCTGATAGTTCGACTATCTGCTGATGTAGTTCGACTATCTTCTTTGATAGGTCGACTATCTGGATCGTTCGACTATCTGTCTGATAGGTCGACGATCTCCGTGCTTTGGTCGACGATCTCCGAGGGTCGGTCGACGTTTTGCTGTATGCTTTGAATAATTTTGTCGTCTTCTATGATGTGATTTATTTCATATTTATTTCAGCATATTTTATAAAAGATTATTTGAATAAATTGTGATAATATTTCCATGCAATATCTATTTCATTCCTTATGCATGAGCTAATCTTTTCTGACAAAGTTGTTTGTCTTATTAGCTGAGATATGATTTCTGCTTGATCTGCCAGGCTGTCCTTTATAGCCGTTAGACTCAAAAAGTCTTCCTTGACCGTAAAGAGTCTCTTCTGATGTGACTTTCTCTTGTATTATTTCATCAGAGTTATTTGCAGCTTCTTAGAAAAGCTTTATCCTTTTATAGGATATCTGCCTGCAGTATTTTGTTTTGCTTTATGCTTTTTGCAGCCCAGCTTGCAGATTTCAGTAAAAGACAAGATTCAAACTCTTTTGAGAGTCGTTGCTGCTGCTGCTATATAAAGACTTCTTTGAAGAAAGAAATCAACTAGTTCTGATATTCAAAAGCTAACTGCAGCATTCAAACTTAGAACTTACAGTTTTCAACTGCTCTCAGCTCGTTCACATTCAACTGAGAAGAAGTTTTAGTTCTTCACTCTTCTTCAATCTGAGTTCTCCTGCCTCCAGGAAGATTTGCACTCAGAGCTTTTTGAAGAAGAAGAAGATAGCTGCCTAAAGAAGAAATTTTATTTCATATTATTTATCTTCTTATAGTTTTTTCCTTCAGATTTTCTGAAGAGTTTCTGCACTGAAGCAAGACTTCACCTGGACATTCTTTTAGTCAGGGGGAGCCTTGATTCTTTAGAGCTTTCTAGCTCAGTGCAAGTTATTGTGCTTCTCTAATCTATTGTAAAATAGAGAAGACACATTAACCTCCTTTCCCCCTCCTGTAAAGGGTTATTACTCCCTTCAAAAGTATCCCTTGGTGGCAGGGCACCCGATCAAAAACCTGTGTTGATTTTTAGACACCTGATCAAAAGTCTAAAGGGTCTCTAGATCTAACTGCAGCAGATCTTGTTGGTGGCAGGGCACCTGATCAAAAACCTGAGTGGATTCCTACCTTGTTGGTAGAAGAGTGGACGTACCCAAGTTGTTTGGGGAACCACTATAAATTTCTTGTGTCGTCTGGATTGCTTTAATTAATTACTTGCATTGTGGCTGTGATTAGATTTTAACTAGGTTTGCTAGTTGCTGTTTAGGATTCCAAGCGTTAACTGTAATTACAGTTGGCTGCCTCTGTGCACAACACTTGTATTAGGCTTTAGGGTTTAATCTCAAATATCTATAACCTTCATTCCGCAATTAACTTCAAGGGAGTTGAGTAGACAGTCAACTTTGCTAGTGCAATTTTTGATTACTCTATTCACCCCCCCTCTAAGTAGTATCTATCCCTTTTCTTTCATCCCGCCTAAAGAAGAAAAAAAAGAAAGCCAAATCGGTCAGGCGCGACCTGTTGAAGGAGAACCGAGCCTCGCCTACCCCAACTCCAAACCACGATGAAAATCCTCCTTCCCTGCCAGAGGTACTTTTCTCGCCTCGCCCATAGGCGTGAACTTTCTCAATGAACTGGGTCGTGTACTGATGTATCACCCTTCTCGCAGGGGACGGTGCCGAAAGGCGTCGCCGACAACCCTCTGGAGGATGTTGAGGCGTCCCGCCACCTCCTCGAGGCTCCGCCGTCCAACTCGGGGGCCGCCCCTCCAACTACTCCGACCGATCTCCCTAGTACTCCTGGTATTTCATTCTGTGGCTTTCGCTTTAATTGATCTACTCTTGCCTTCCGCTGACTATGCTTCTCGCAGCGCCTTCTCTTGGAAACTTGGACCTCGTTGACACGAGACCCAGGGCTTCCGCCACCGAAGATCCCGTCAACCAAGCGGCCGACACCGCTCCCGCGGCCGGAGGGGCTGTTGCTGAAACATTAGCTTCCGCCCCGGAATCCCAGCCTCCGGTCGAAAGGGGTGCCTCTGCCCCCCTACCGACGGAGGCCGAGACCTTGGAGCGTAGGACGTTCCGCCTCGGGCGCGGAAAACCGCTTCACCTGCTCTTTGGAAAGAGCCCTGAGGGATTGCCTGGTCCCTCTCACCAACCGTCGGCGGGAACCCCCGGCCACAACTCAGGTATGCGGGAACCTATCATTTTCCCTCTCGCTCCTACTTTGATCTGACCGACTGCCCTTCAGGTCCAAGGGTGCAGGATGCGGAAGCCGAAGAGGAAGAAGATAAAGATGAGCACAAAGAGGGGGAAGAAGAAGACGGGGGAGACTCACCCCTCCCCTCTCCTGGTGAGATGGAAGACTTTCTTGAAGCCTCCGGGAGTGGCAAAGCGCGGCGACAAAGGATTGCGTCAATCCTGTCAAAGCTTGTGCGGCGTCAGCGAGCCAACTCTGCGGTGGTGAAGGGAATCCAAGAGACAATGGAGCAGCGGCTGGGGACGATGGAGCGGCGGCTGGGGACTGTCGAGCGGGACTGCACCTACCTCATTGGCAAAATGGAGTCCCAGGAGACGTTTTCCACCGATACCTCCCCCCGAAGATATATCGCGCGGGTTCAGGGTCAGCTCCGCTTGGCCAACCAAGGGCTGACTACTCTGACGGCCTTCTTCAATCCGCGGGCACCTCCAAGGCCGGGGAGACGAGATCGGGGTCGTTGGAGGTGGGAGCCGTACTGAGCCTTGTGGCCTTTATCTCTTCTCTTCTCTCCCCACCCCCCACCCCCAGCCTACCCCTTCCCCTTTGTACCGTCTGCGCCTTTCGGCAGCTGACAATTATTATGAGTATTATTTGTTATTATTATTTCCCCTTTATTTTATCTTTTGCTGCTTGGAGGCTCTCGCTCAGCGAGACCCCCTTTGTATCTGTGTCCTTCTCGCCTGTTCTTCGCATGCTCTCTTTGATACTTTGCGAATGCCTGACCTATACACCTCGCTCAATACTTCTCGCGCACTGAGATCGTTTGTCTTCTCCCTAGCCCTCCCGGGAGGTTCTCGCTTCCTGCAGGTCCAAGGAGAGCTGACTAGGCAGAATAGAAACCGAGGAGTTAGGACGTCAAGATTTGCCAACTCGTTGACTGTTCCCCTGCCGCATTTCTTAAGAAAAGACTCATGATTATCGTATCCTCTATAAATAGGCCGATCCACCAACCACATTTACTTCTCTGCATTTACTTCTTTGATTCCAAGCCTTTGTCCTTCTCCCGACTGCTCTCGCCGACCTCTGCAGCGCAAAGGATCTCGCCTTCTCTTCGAAATGCCTGGCGAGGGCGATGGTCGCTCCAAGTGCGCGGAATCCTTTCTTGAACACAATTTCCCTCCCTGCCGGCTGACTTTGGAGGAGTTCGACATGATAGTCGCCAACTTCATCCCCACTTGGTTCTCGGCGCGGAACCTTGGGAATGACGACAGAGTTAACCTCGCGCCGGCCGGGGAGCTTGCCATTCCCCTGGAGCACTTCGAGGTGGGGTTCTGCCTCCCCCTCTGGCCGGAAGTGCGACAGGCCCTTCAGTACTATGGGGTGGTGCCGACCCAGCTCAACCCAAACTCCGTCGCGATTCTGGTTGCCTTCATCTGCTACATGCGGGCGAAAGGGATCGAATTTAGCCTGCCCATCTTCCGGAAACTGTTCAACTTCCGCGCGAAAGGCGGAGTAGTCTTCTTCTCGGGGCAGTTGGTGAAGACAAGCGGTCTCGCCAACAAGAACCACCACTGGGGACAGAGATTCGTTTTTGTCTCCGGTGACTTTAGAAACATACCGCTCGCGCCTGTTCAGTATGACGACACGACCTATAAGCCTCCCGCTCTCGGAGGGCGAGAGGGTGCCCTCATCGAATTTTTCGGGACTAAGATTTTCGATGTCCCGTTCCTTCGGCGAGACCTGGATTCTCTCCTGCCTGTTCCTCCCGGCGAAGGTATTATTTCAGTCTATTCTCGCAATCCTTTGTCTTGACTTGAGAAGCAGGGTTACTTAGCCATGGGTCTCGCAAGTGAACGAGAAATCCCCCTAGGCCAACCTTTTGACGAGACCAAGGCACTCGCCGACCCCTTGGCTCTTGCCAAGTCTGCCGCAGCCGCTTGCCGGGAGGAGCCGAGATCCTCTTCCGTGCCAAGTGACCAGAAACGGAAGCCGAGTCCCCACCCTGCCCCCCTCTCAAGAGATCAAAACCATCGGCTGCCGACAAGGGTAAATCTGTCGTACTGGCTTCCGCCGAAACCCTTGTCGAGATCCCTTCAGTTGTCAGTGAGGCGGATGCCGTCCAGCTTGCCGCAGAGACCCCGACCGAGTCCTCTCGCCAGCCGGTGCCGAAAGGGAACCAGAATTTCGGCTTCGGCGATAAGTACAAGGATACGAAGGGCCTGCTTTGCTCCAGTGGGATCACACCACCAACCGCGTCGCGTTTTCCACCCTTCTTCCCTCCTGGAGGGAGCGGGATTCAAGCACCAGCCACGCCTTCGCGCTAGGCTACGACCTCTCCTGCCGGGAGGACTCCAACACGTTTGACCGGACGATATCCCGAGACCTCATTTTCGACGCTGCCCAGGACCAACTTCGCGCGGTCCAGCTTTCGCACATGGCTGGGCGCCGCACCCTCACCATTGAGTGCAACCTCGTTGATACGTTCAAGTCGAGGGATGCGGCCGTTGCTGAGGTGGCCAGCGTGAAGGCCGACTTAGCGACCCCCCAAAAGCTTCTCCCTTCGCCCGACCACCGAGGTAAGCGAGACCTTCCAACAGTCACGCTCCCTTAATATGTATATTTAGCACATACATTTTGTCTAACAGGACCTTCTCGCACGCGCAAGCCCAATTGACTCGCGCCAGAGTGGCCGGCATTGAGTGCGAGAACCAGCTGCTGCGAGCCGAGATGAAGCGCCTGGAGGAGGCGCTGTCCCTGGCGCAGGCCCGACCGTCGCTGGAGGAGGGAGTGGAGCGCCGTCACTATTCCGCATACGAGCTCGACGTGATCATCCAAGAGAACGCGCAAGTTACAGGCAAGATGGTCATCAGGGTGTTGCGGGAGACGGAGCTTCTGAACGAAGGAGGCGAGACCCTGACGGCGCAAGGGGTTTTGCCCTAGTTGTTCGAGCCCATCCCCAGGACAGCGGGAGAGGACACCTCTCCAACCATCAACATGGCGGAGGTGGTCTTGGACGAGGAAATTGGCGGCAGCTCTCCCGGCGAGTCCTCCAGCTACACCCCCAGCGGAACTTCCAGCGGGACCTCCGGCGAGACCTCAAGCGGAAACTCCGGCGGGACCCCCGACAAGCCTGCACAATAGCTTCCACAATTTTGAGCTTTCGTTGTAATCTTATTTTCGTAAACACGTAAACACGTAAAGCTGTGTTTTTTGTAACTTTGGTAAGGGGCGAGATCCCCCAACCAATGCTTCCACTATTACTTTGTTTTGAAAGATCTGTCTTTTTGCTGGGATGTTCATGACTTCTGCGCGAACCCTAGGCTCTTAGGTGATAGCCTTCACCTGCTCGAAGAGCTGACTCACTAAAACTTGCCGGAATGGACCTGCCGAATGTCTTGCCGAAAGGGGGCCGTGCCGAGAGCTTTGTCGAAAGGTGCTGGCCGGGACCCCAGGAGGGAGGGCTATGACGAGAGCCTGGGCGAGACCCCTGCCGAGAGGGTTATGCCGAGAACCTTATCGAGACCCCTGCCGAGAGGGTTATGCTGAGAACCTTGTCGAGACCCCAACCGAGAGGCCTGTCGAGAGGGGTCTGGGTCGTCCCATCCTTACTTGGGGCTTGGTGTTAGCTGTGTGGGGAGTTGTCATCAAGAACATCGTGACCCCATCATGATTTCAACTGCTCTGTCTGCTTGGTGTAAACTATGTTATCGGACCCACCTGGGACCACTTAAACAAACATCCCCTTCTTCCTTCTTCCCCACAAGAGATCACACGGTCCTGTCAGCTAGTGAGAGCCTGACAGTGGGTCCACTCGGGATCTTGCTTAGTTCCTCAATTCTTTCCTTAACCTCTCATCCTTTCCCCCCAGGTGTGCCTACATCCCCGCTCAGCTAATGAGAGCCTGGACAGCGAGTCTACCCGGGGCCGAGCGTGCCTTCTAGCCCTGCCAGCTAGGAGAGTCTGCGCAGCCGAATCACCACTCGAGGTATTCCCTTACCCCCCAGGTGAGCCTACGACCCTGCCAGCTAGTGAGAGCCTGACAGCGGGTCTACCCGGGGCCGAGCGCGCTTTCAAGACCTGCCAGCTAGTGGGAGCCTGGGCAGCGAGATCATCTCGGGGTCTTGCTTAGTTTCTCAATTCATTCTTCAACCTCTCATCCTTTCCCCCCAGGTGTGCCTACAGCCCTGCCCAGCTAATGAGAGCCTGGACAGCGAGTCTACCCGGGGCCGAGCGTGCCTTCCAGCCCTGCCAGCTAGGAGAGTCTGCGCAGCGGAATCACCACTCGAGGTATTCCCTTACCCCCAGGCGAGCCTACGACCCTGCCAGCTAGTGAGAGCCTGACAGCGGGTCTACCCGAGGCCGAGCGCGCCTTCCCGGACCTGCCAGCTAGTGGGAGCCTGAGCGGCGGGATCATCTCGGGGTCTTGCTTAGTTTCTCAATTCTTTCTTCAACCTCTCATCCTTTCCCCCCAGGTGTGCCTACAACCCTGCCTAGCTAACGAGAGCCTGGACAACGAGTCTACCCGGGGCCGAGCGTGCCTTCCAGCCCTGCCAGCTAGGAGAGTCTGCGCAGCGAAATCATCACTCGAGGTATTCCCTTACCCCCCAGGCGAGCCTACCGGCCTGCCAGTTAGTGAGAGCCTGACAGCGAGTCTACCCGGGGCCGAGCGTGCCTTCCAGCCCTGCCAGCTAGGAGAGTCTGCGCAGCGGAATCACCACTCGAGGTATTCCCTTACCCCCCCAGGCGAGCCTACGGCCCTGCCAGCTAGTGAGAGTCTGGCAGCGGGTCTACCCGGGGCCGAGCGCGCCTTCCAGACCTACCAGCTAGTGGGAGTCTGAGCAGAGGGATCATCTCGGGGTCTTGCTAACTGCCAACCTCTTTTTTCAACTCTCAAAAGAAATCGACCATGAAATAACTCAAAGGAACCGACCATGAAATAACTCAATTAATTTATTTCAAATAAGATTTACAACCTTGTCTCCCAGTAAGGGTAGAAACGCTTCAGGTCGTCGCCACTCCATGTATGGCTTATGGATACCCCTTCCACATTCTGGAGGTGGTATCCCCCCGACCCCAGGACATTTTCCACAATGTAGGGCCCCTCCCAATTGGGGTTAAGTTTACCCACGGGAGCTGATCTTCCGGCCGCATCAACTTTCTTTAGGATTAGATCTCCTTCGGCGAATTGCTTGATCCTTACGTGCTTGTCGAAGTACTTTGTCATCCGTCGCTTGACCTCCTCTTACCTGACGGCGGTCACGTCGCGAAGTTCCTCCACCATATCCAATGAGAGCTGTAGCTCCTCCTCATTTCCTCCCCTCCATGGCTCATCTCCTTTGCTGGCCGCCGCAACTCGAGGGGAGTGAACCTCAAGCTCCACAGGCAGGACCGCCTCACAACCATGCGAGAGCTTGAAGGGGGTCTCTCCAGTGGCCGTGTTTGGGGTTGTCCGCAGGGCCCACAACACCGATGGGAGTTGCTCCACCCAATTCCCCCTCAAGTTTTCCACCTTCCTCTTGAGCAGGTTCACTATGATCTTGTTCGCCGCCTCTACCTGGCCGTTGCTCCTGGGGTGGTGGACGAAGGCAAACCTGAGGTTGACCCCTAGCTGGGTGCAGAAGCTGATGAACTCTTCACTTGCGAATTGTGGCCCGTTGTCCGTGACAATGGCCTGAGGCAACCCGTGCCTGCAGATGATCTCTCCCTAGACGAAATTCCTGATGACTTGGGAGGTTACCTTGGCCAACGCCTTGACTTCCATCCACTTCGAGAAATAATCAATCATGACTAGGAGGAACCTCCTTTGTCCGCTTGCTGGAGGGAAAGGTCCAACTAAGTCCATCCCCCAGATGGTGAAAGGCCACGACGCCGTGATGCTTCGGAGCCTTTGGGCAGGCAAGAGCTGAAGGGGGGCGTAGAGCTGGCACTTTTGGCACCTCCTCGCAAACTCTGTCGTGTCCTTCCTCAGGGTGGGCCAGAAGTATCCCTGCCTGACCACCCTTGCCTCCAACGTTCTTCCTCCTGAATGGCTACCACATTCCCCGGAGTGCACCACCTCCAAAATCCTTGGTATCTCTTCCTCCACCACACATCGTGCTAGAAAGCCCGATAGCATCTTTCGATGTAAGCTTCCTTCATGCATAAGATAGTGAGCCGCTTTATGCTGAAGAACCTTTGCCTCCTTGACCCCTTCGGGGAGGTTGCCCGTGGTGAGGAAAGTCACGAAGGGATCCACCCACGAGGGTCGCTGATTCACCTCCATCAACTCCCCTTCCTCGATTGCTGAATGAAATAGCTCGGTCAAGGTTCCCCCCCCCTCGGGGTCCAAACTTGGCCAATCAGTCAGCCACTTCATTCTCCTCCCTGGGGACGTGCTGTATTGAGAACGCTTGAAATCCCCCAATAACCACTCTCACCTTGGATAAGTACTTCTGGAGGGTGGGTTCCCGGGCTTCATATTCCCCCCTGACCTGTGATGCCACTACTAGTGAATCCGTGACCACCTCTACGTCGTGAACCCCGAGCTCCTTGGCCAGCCTTAACCCGGCGATCACAGCCTCATACTCCGCTTGATTGTTGGTGACCGGGAAGTGTAGCGCCACCGCTTTCTCTATGATGACCCCCTGTGGGCTTACCAACACTACACCTCCTCCAAGGGAATGTTTCCTCGAGGCTCCGTCAACGTACATCTTCCACGCTTCCCTTGGCAGCGCTTCCCCCCTCCGGCTCTGTGACGTAGTCGGCCAAGAAGTCAGCCAGCGCCTGTGCCTTGATGGAGAGCCTTGGCACGAAGGAGACGTCGCTGAGTTCAATGGACCACTTGGCCAACCGCCCTGAATGCTCCACCCCTTCAAAGATCTTGCGCAAGGGGTGGTCCGTCACCACCTTAATTGAATGAGCTTGGAAATACGGCCTGAGCTTTCTGGCCGAGATGACTAGAGAGAAAGCCAACTTCTCCAGGATGGGGTAGCGAAGTTCCGCCTTTTTCAAGATCCTACTGACGTAATAGATTGGAAGCTGCTTCTTCCCTTCTTCCCGCACCAAAACAGAACTCACTGCTTCTGCCCCTACCCCAAGATACAGGGTTAGATCCTCCCCCTCCTTCGGGCTCTGAAGGAGCGGCGCTTGGGACAGTTGAGCCTTCAATGCTCGGAAAGCCTCCTCACATTCCTCCGTCCACTCAAACCGTTTGCTCCCCCGAAGCGTTTTGAAGAAGGGATAGCACTTATCCCCGGCTCAGGAGAGAAAACGGCTCAACTCGGCCAGCTTACCTGTCAAGCGCTGAACCTCCTTGGCATTGCGAGGCGACTCCAACTCCACGATGACCTTTACCTTATCCGGATTAGGCTCAACCCCCGCCGGAATTAGGAGGTGCCCAAGGAATTTGCCTCGGCTTGCCCCGAAGACACACTTCTGGGGGTTTTGCCTCATCTTGAACTTTTGCAGGGTCGCGAACGTCTCCTCTAAGTCAAGTAGGTGCAAGTCCATCCCCCTGCTCTTTACCATAAGATCATCGACGTAGACTTCCAGGTTCCCCCCCTTTGGTCTTGGAAGACCCGGTCCATCATACGCTGGTAGGTTGCCCCTGCATTCCTAAGCCCAAAGGGCATCATTTTACAGCTATAGCATCCCTCCCTTGTGATGAAGGAGACATCCTTGACGTCGGGGGGATGCATGCGGATCTGGTGATAACCTGAAAAAGCATCTAAGAAACTCATAATAGAAAAACCGACGGCTGAATCAACCAGCATGTCGATCCGAGGCAGGGGGTAGCAATCCTTAGGGCATGATTTATGCAATAAAGAAAAGTCTACACACATGCGCCACCTCCCATCACTCTTCTTTACCATTACCACATTGGAGACCCAGCCTGGGTACTGGATCTCCGAAACGAAACCTGCATCGAGAAGCTTCTTCACCTCCTCGCGGATGGGATCCTCCATCTTGGTGGCGATGACCCTCATCTTCTGGCAAATGGGGCGCGTCTTGGGGTCCAGGTTCAGGCGGTGACAGGCCACATCGGCGTCAATGCCTGACATGTCCGCCGCGCTCCAGGCAAAGATGTCAACATTCTTTTGGAAGCACTCCCGCATCCTTGCCTGGTCTTCTGGGCCTAAGCCCCCGTTGACCCTCACCTTCTCTACCTTCCCTGCCTTACTGACGACCTCCATCTCCACGACTTCCTCCGCCGGTTCCAGCCGAGACTGCTCCCTGCTGGCCCTTTCCTCCTCTTCCCCCAACTCCTCCTCATCTTCTAGCCTCTCCACCTCCATTGCTTCCAACAAGCCTTTCCCATGCAACTCTACTCCTTCACCTCTCTAGGTCTCACCCCCAATTTCTCCCTCTTCCCCCTGCTCCTTCGCAGCGTGCTCTCCAGCCTCTCCTCGGCTCATCACTCCTTCCTTTGTAGCTTCCTATTCAGCCTTACCTAGGCTCTCTACTCCTCCCTCAGCTTCCTCTCTAGCCTCACCTAGGCTCTCCACTCCTCCCCCAGCTTCTTCTCCAGCCTCACCTAGACTCTCCACTCCTCCCCCAGCTTCCTCTCCAGCCTCACCTAGGCTCTCCACTCCTCCCACAACTTCCTCCCCAGCCTCACCTAGGCTCTCCACTCCTTCTCCCACTACTTCCTCCCCCCTTGTCATCTCCCTCTCTAGCTCTTCCGCTTCCGCCATTCAGGATATTGTATTGACGACAGTCACGTAACATTGCCTCGCCACCTTAGGATCTCCCTTGATCCTGACCTGCACTCCTCCGCTGCTAAACTTTAGGCACTGATGAAACGAGGAGGGGACGCAACGAAAGGCGCTGATAAAGGGCCGCCCAAAGATTGCGTTGTAGCTGCTCAGAGCGTCAACAATGACGAACCGACAGTTCCTCGAACCCCCCCCCCCCCCCCCCCCCCCAACGTCACATGCAGCCCTACTCCACCTTCTACTTCCTTCCGCTCCCCCGAGAACCCAAACAACGGTCCATCCGAGGCTAGAACCCTCCGAGCTTTCACCTTCATCTCGTCAAAGACTTTCTTGAAGATCACGTTCACGGAGATACCGTTGTCCACCAAGATTCGGGAGACCGTGAAGTTTTCCATCGCTGTCTGGATCACCAAGGCGTCGCAGAACGGGTCTTCATAGTCTGGCATATCCTTTGATGAGAAAGTGATCCTCTCCTCCTCTTGGGGGGGGGGGGGGTCTGGGAGGTCGAGGCGACACTCCTTCGGTACATGGTATGGAAGCTCCCTTTGCGAGTGTCTTTGATCCCCACACCCCCATGGATCACCCCGATCCCTCCTCGGGCCCCCACATCCGCCCGGTCCTCGCATCTATCTCCTCCTCCTGGCTGAACTTCTTCAATCCTCACGGGTGGCTGCTGCTGGACTTGCCTCCTAGCCCCTCTGACCTCCAGGAACTCGGGGCAGGTGGTCGTTGCGTGACCCACTTCCTGGTGGAAGTCACAAAAGGGCAACTCCCCCCTGCCCTCTCTTCTCCTTGCTCCCCCTCGAGCTCCCCTCCTTCCTCCTCTTCCCCTCGCGATCTCCATCGCCTCTTGCTGCAGCGGGAGGGGGGCCCTCTGTCCCTGCCTCCAGGCTGGCTGATTGAACCTCCTTTGTTCACGAAAGTTGTCTCCACCCTGCCATCCTCCCCCCTGCCCTTGGGGGTGACCTTCTTGGGGCCTCCAGCCCAACCGATTGTTTAGCTCCCTACGCCCCCACCCTTGGGGATGCCCCTGATGCCCTTGGCCCCTGGGATCTTCTATTCTCCTCTCTTCCCTCTGCTCCCTCTGCTCTTTCTGCCTCCCAGCTCTTGGTTCCTTCACGTCCTCCTCCGCCAACTTTGCTAACTTCTTGGCGAACGCCGGATTGGCCGCCTCGATCTCGATCTCTTTCGCCGCCCTCTCCATTAATTCCTCAAAGGAGAGGGGGCGGAACTCGCTTCAACTCCATGCTAAAGAAGCTGGGCCTCAAACCCAAGGTGAAGGCAAGCATCACCGTATACCCTGGCATCTCCTGCACTTGAAGAATCTCCTCCTGGAACCTATCAACATAGCGTCCCAGCGTCTCCTCCGGCTTCTGCTTGATCGCGAACATGCACTCTGCCCCCTTCTTCCTCTTCTTTGACGTCGAGAACCTCAGCAGGAACCCGCGCCGCAGATCCTCAAAACTGTAGATAGAATTCGCCGGCAACTGGTGGAACCAGTCCCTCGCCTTTTCCTTCAACGTGATGGCAAAGAGCGTACACTTGAAGGCATCCGACATTTGCCTTATGGAAACGGCATCTTCGAACCACTGCACATGCTGTGTAAGGTCGTCCCTCCCTGTGTAGTATGACATGTCCGGCTCCCTGAACCCTTCTGGAACCGGAGCTGAAATGATAAGCTCACTAAAGGGGCTCCCACCCACAGCCTGCCGAGAAGGCTTCTCACGCTGCCTTGGCTCGCTGGCCCTGTCGGCGCTGGTCTGCCCAGGGAACATCTCCCGCCCGGCGAGATCCCTCTCAGCACCTTCCGCCGGTACCTCCTTCCCGGGACGCTGCCCGGGGGCGTTCTCGCCCAAAGACGGAACGACAAGCACTGGGACTTGAGGCGTGGCCCACTCGCTCCTTACCGAGAAGGCCAGGTGGATGGTTTGGAGGACTTCTCTCCTGAAGTCTTCTAGCATCCCTAACATCACCCCACCTCCTGGAGAGGGGGCACCTCCTGAACCAGCTCCTCCTTCATCCCCAGTCATGAGTCTCAACTTGAAATTTTCCTGTACCAGCTACGGTCCACGCTGACCGCATCAGAGATGTTGAAGCCAAAAATGGCCTCAACGAGAGTTCGGACCTTGGGGGTGTAGCTAGCACCTACTTCTCCCAAACCTTGACCTCTGACTAGCAACGAAGAACCTAGAACTGACCCTTAGCCTCAGCTGGGAGGTCCCTCCACTAACCCGGAAGATCTCTGAGCGCTTCCCCTCCAAAGCCAATAGCTGGGCGAGGAGAACCTCAGAAAGCACACTAGAGAATTGTAGAAATGATGATGGCTTGCTTTCTGAAAAACTCCATGGGTCTATTTATATGTTTTCAAAGTCTGGTCTACCAAAAGCGTACTTTTGCTGCCCTAAAATTACTATCAAGCCCAAGGGGTATTTAGGTAATTTCAGGTCTGGGTCCCACATCTGGGTCCCACCTGGGTTCTACATGGTGGAAGCCCTTCTTGCTGAGCTCTGTGGGAACCCTGCTTGCTCTGAGCGCGAACCTTCCCGCTTACCCCAAGCGGGAACAAAAAACCAAAGGGGGGCGCTGAGCTTCCGACAAAGAGAGGCGCGAGCCCTTTCGCCTGCCCAGGGAGGGAGCCTTCCCATCGGCCTAGGGCGGAAGCCTTTTCTCCTGCCCGACGGACCATCGTTCTGAGCTCGACAATCTGAGCTCGACGAACCAACGTTCTGAGCTCGACGAGCTGACGCTACATAACCCCTGGGCGAGAGCCTTCCCGCCTGCTCCCGGCGAGAACACTCATGCCCAGTCCTCTTGCCTGACCCAATATGCTTAACATTGGCCCACGGCTAGCCCAGCCCGGGTCCTTGGGAGATCTTGGTCCTACCCATCGAATATGGGGTTGTACAGTAGACAGTCTGATCATGGTGTAAATTCCACATGACCCTTGCGACCATTGCGGTTCAGAAGTCCCCCATGCAGCGCCCGGAACATTTTACCAAAGAAGGACTTGTCTTGTAGCTTACATTGTTTTTTGCTATAAACTTTTAATTTTCATGGATTTTAGCATTAACTATTTCCTACAGCCGCAAGCTTATGGTATTGACTGGAGCAGGACTAAGCACAGAATCCGGAATTCCTGATTATAGAAGGTATTCAACCCTCTACATAAAATTGTAAATGTAAACATTTTCTAATACCAAGATTCCCTTTTCTCTTGTTCTTTCATGTATTATCTTGATTAAAAAGTTCCATTGCAGTCCACATGGAGCCTATAGCTCTGGATTTAAACCAATTACTCATCAGGCAAGTATCTACATGTATATTTTGTTTACGAGCTTTTGATGCCAAACACACTTACTCTATTTTCTGCTATACATTAATATTCTTTTTCATACCATAAATTTAAATCTTCCAGGAATTAAAGGTGCCTCAACATTGCATGACCAATCTTTATTACGCTTTACCAAATTTATCTCCAATCTTAAGCATTTGAGTCTGGCTCCTGACATTACCTCAATATTTGAAATCTTCTAGTTATTGAAATTGATGTGACTCTTAATATTGCTAAACAGGAGTTTGTCCGCTCCATCCGTGCCCGTAGGCGATACTGGGCTAGGAGTTATGCTGGATGGAGAAGATTTATTTCTGCACAGCCAGGTGCAGGCCATATGTCGCTAGCTACCCTGGAAAAAGTTGGTCGGGTTAATTTCATGATAACCCAAAATGTTGACAGGTTAGAATATGGTTCATTTCATAATAATCAGTTATTCAGTTATCTGTAGTTAGAGCCCTTGATTTAATAAATTTTATTATCACGTTCAATCATACTTCAGGCTGCATCATCGTGCTGGCAGTGACCCTCTTGAGCTGCATGGCACAGTTTATACTGTAGTGTGCTTAAATTGCGGAACTTCTATTGACCGAAATGCATTTCAAGATCAAGTAAAGGCCCTCAACATTAAGGTACAATCTTTGTTATTTCTTCATTGCCAAAAATGCTGAGATTTCATTGTATATATGATCAAACTGCATAGTCTTCTGGCAGCATGTGGTACTAGTTGGAATTCTTATCACTTTTACTGTTGAGGCATGATATTTTATATGCAACCTTTTCATTTCTATGTTGAAATGTAAATTAATGTACTACCAACTTCACCAAAGAGAAACTTTTTGCTCCTTGGTGATTACTTTATGTTTTTACATTGACCAACCTTCATTTAGAAGTACTAAGTACGAGCATGATGTGATGGTATGGGTTATAGTATGATACTGGCTTTGGCATGTGTTTCGAGAAAGTTTAATGCATACATTGGAGTGGATATAATCTCCCTTTCTCTCTCTCTCTATAGAGATCTCTCTCTCTCTATATATATAGAGAGAGAGAGATACATTTGGATTTACTATATTTGGATGGAGAATTACCATCTTTCTATATTAGTAAGCATGGAAACCTTGACAGGCACATAATACTGATAAATTTTATGCATTTCATGCACATAATATACATAAGTGTTAATATATATGTATACATACATACATACATACATATTAGCATCTTTGCACGGGCTACGCCCGTGCTAGATGCACTCCTGCTAGCTTTGCCCGCAGGCAAGCGGGTTGCGCCCGCATACAAACGGGATTCGCCCGTGCTCAATCCATTTGGTTGCGAACAGGGTACACCCCATTATGGATTGCCTTGGGCGCGCACGAGCGTATAGGTATTCCACGGGTGGCTCTGCTTCGGGCAAATATTTCTATTAGTGAAAGGTTCTTCCAAAGAATTTCTAAAGAAGTTGCAATTAACCTTGTGAGAAAATCTAAATAACAGAATTTTTCATTCCCCAAAACTTAACATTACATGAGTATAACCCCCTATTTATAGGGGAGAGAAGATAGAGAGATAATACAATAGACGATCTGAGACTAAATTACAACAGGTGAACTAGGCAAACTGATATTTGCAGACCTCAGCGAGCTGTGCGGTTAGACAACCCTAACCGCCCAATAACATCTACTAGTGAGGTAATCGACAACCTCTAATCCACTGTAGACGACCCAGGAGAAACAGATGCGGTTAGACAACTCTAACCGCCAGACCGCAACAGTCTTCAGCCTCCTGTCCGCCAAACTCCAACAGTGGTTAGACCTTCACCAAGCTTCCCTTGCTCTATCAAAGACGCGGTCTCAGTGGTCCTCAAGACAACTAGACTGTCAGACCAGTCCGCCAGAGCTGTCTACCAAACCGCCAGAGCCAGGCCGCCGGAATCAGACCGCCGGACCGCCAGAATCAGACCGTCAAGGCAGTCTGCCAAACCTCCGGAACCAGTCTGTCAGAACAGTCTGTCAAACTACCAAGACCAGACCGCCAAGACAGACCACCAGACCGCCAGATCGCCAATCCGCCAAGACCACAAGTTCTAACACTCCCCCTCAAGATGGAGATTATATGTCAACCATGCCCAACTTGCACAAACATTTGAAAGAGAAGCAAAAACTTGTTTGGTAAAGATATCTGCAAGCTCTTTGTCGGAAGTGACAAATAGAGTGCAGATTTGATTCTTCAATATTTCTTCTCTAATAAAGTGACGGTCAACTTCAATGTGTTTTGCTCTTTCATGAAAAACTAGATTTTTTGATATGTATATAACAACTTTGTTGTCACAGAACATTGACAGGGGATGATCATAGACCTCCCCTAAGTCAAGCATAAGTGCACGTAACCATTTCAACTCACAAGTTATCAAAATCATGTTTCTGTACTCAGCTTCAGCACTTGATCTGGACACAACATATTGTTTCTTGATTTTCCAGCTGACCAGATTTCCTCCTACAAAAGTACAAAAATCAGATGTAGATTTCTATCTTCTTTATTATCAACATAGCTGACATCAGAGTAGGCTTCAATCCTCAAATGATTATGCTTATGAAATAGTAACCCCTTTCCTGGAGATCCTTTCACATATTCCAGAATTTTCAAGGCCGAACGAAGATAACACTCATTGGGGGCTTGCATAAACTGACTGATCTTGTCTACTGCATAACAGATATCTGGTCTGGTGACAGTCAGATAGATGAGTTTTCCCACCAGTCGTCTGTACTTGGTACTATCTGGAAGAATAGGTAAATCCTCAGTCTAACCCTTGTCATCACCAACGGTTTTCGGACACCAAACGAGTCTTGCTCCAAGAAGATCAGTCTCTTTCAAAAAGTCCAACGCATATTTCTGTTGTGAGAGCACTACAGAGTTGTGTTTTCATGAGATTTATATTCCCAAAGAGTAATTAGGAGATCCCATATCTTTTGTAACAAAATATTGCAGAAGATGACTCTTTGATAGATCAATTCCCTCTACATCATCACCTATAAGGAGAATGTCATCCACATAAACAGCAAGAACAACTAACCCTTTAGAAGTCTTGCGTATGAAAAGAGAATGATCTGCAGAACTTCGAGCAAAATTAATAACTGAGATAAATTTGTCGAACTTGTTGAACCAGACCCGTGGACTTTGCTTTAGGCCATATTTTACCTTCTGCAACTTGCACACCTGAGACTCCCACCGAGCAACATACCCAGGAGGTTGCTCCATGTATACCACTTCTTGCAGATCGCCATAAAGGAATGCATTCTTTACATCTAACCGAGATATCTCTCAATCCTTGTTAACAACCACAGAGAAAAGAATGCGGATTGTGCTAATGCGAGCAACCGAGGATAAGGTGTCAAAGTATTCCACACCAAATGTCTGAGTAAAGCCTTTGACAACCAACCTAGCCTTATATCGTTCAATAGTTTTATTAGAATGAAACTTGATGACAAAGACCCACCGGCAACCAACCATATCCGCCTCTGGAGGGGTAGGGACAAGCGTTCAAGTTCCCTTTTCGGTCAAGGTCTTCATTTCTTCGTTCATAACAGTTTTTCAATGAGGAATATCAAGAATTTTTTGATAGGTAGCCGGGGTGACAATAGCCGAGAGAGCGAGAGAAAAACTCCTTCCAGCTGGGGAAAGACGAGCATAGGAGACAACATCATGAATGGAATGTTTAGTGTATGTCCTAACCCTCTTCCTTAGAGCGATGGGAAGATAAAGATCCGACTTGTCTTCTATATCAGATCCATCCGTTGGATAGATTGCTGGCCCGGGAACTATCAGTAACGGATCTAAATACATAGAAGTATCAGGAGACAGAGGTAGAGAAACAAAAACTGGCATAAGAAGAGGAGAAAGAGGCGTAAGAGAAAGAGTAGGCTTAGGTAGAGGTGCAGAGATAATAGTTATAGAAGGGGAATCATCAGGTGGTGAGAGAGTAGAGGCTCGAGGAAAGTAATGTGTATCTTCAAAGAACGTGACATCAGCAGAAACATTGTTTCCGGAGAAGAAGATCAAAAATCGATATCCCTTTTGAATCGGACAGTAGCCAAGAAAGATGCACTTAACTGAGTGAGGAGAAAGTTTGTCATGACTAGGAGAAGGAGAGTGGACAAACGGCGTACAACCAAAGATACATAGAGGTAATGGTGTGGCTCCCGGATACAGGATGGAGAACGAAGTTTTGCCTCGAAGAACCGACGAGGGAATACGGTTGATGAGATAACAAGAGAGAAGCACAACATGACCCCAATATGATCGGAAAACATTCATTTGTGTGAGAATGGTGCGAGCAATATCCTAAAGATGACGATTTTTGTGTTCAGCAATACCATTTTGTTGAGAAGTGTATGGACAACTGGTTTGATGAATTATGTCACGACGCATGCAAAAATTCAAAAATTGATGACTAAGATACTCTCTAACATTATCATTACGAAGAACTTTAATCGAGACACCAAACTGTGTACGTATATCATTATAAAAGGAAGTGAACATAGAAAAAAGTTCAGAACGTTCTTTTAAGAGATACAACCAAGTGCATTGTGAGAAATCATCATAAAATATAATAAAATAAAAACTTCCCCTACCAACAGACCTAGTAGGAGAGGGACCCCAGATATCAGAGTGAATAAGTTCAAATGGACAAGAAGAATTACATCCCTGTCTTGCTGGATAGGAGGAGCGATGATGTTTGCCAAGTTGGCAGGCTTCACAGCTCAGAGAGGAGTCCCCCTGAGGTAGATCCGGTAGGAGGTGGTAGATAAGGTGAGAAGGAGGATGACCAAGGCGAAGATGTCATTGCAGAAGAGAAGTAGAAGCGGTGACATTGTCTAGGAAGAAGAGGTCGTCGCTTTCAGTCCCAGTAGCAATTGTCTCCTTGTAGTGAGAATCTTGAAAAAAACAAGTATTGAATGTAAAGCTAACCGTACAGTTTAGTTATTTGCAGAAAGTATGAACAAATAGAAAATTGCACAAAAAATAGGGACGTAGAGAGTGTCCTCAAGCCGTAGAGACGGAGTGACGTGGACTGTACCAGTCCCACACACAGGAGATAGAGTACCATCCACAACAAAAATCGGAGGTGACCAGTCATGCTTGTCCAAATGAGAGAACAAACGAGTATTGTCTGTCATGTGATTAGTAGTCCCAGAGTTAATAAACCACTTACCTAGAGCGACCATATGAGCACTTCCTGAAGTGGAGGTAAGAGATATGGACTTTCTTGTGGCGTCACACGCTGAAGGACGAAGATGAGGAAACATGACCCAACAACAATCCACAAGATGTCATGTATTACCACAATGAGAGCAAAGATGACTAGACATGCCACGCCCACCGGAGTGACCTCCACAACCACTAGAATTGCCAGAACGAATTGAATGAGCAATAGTGTCGGGATGGGATGGGGAGGCAAGCATAAGATGCTGAAGAAGAGTAGTAACATCGGCAATGCGAACAGTAACAACATTAAGAGTGCGAGAGTCAGCCTCTCCTAGAATTTGTTGTCTAATCATATCATAAGACTCTAGAAGGCGGAGAAGATAGCATACAACCAGAAATTACTGGAAGTGTTTGTGTTGTTCAACAAGATTAGCGGAGAAAGGGCGATGCTGAAGATGTTCGTCTCCAAGAGCTTGCATCCCCTGGTAAGCAGCAACAGAAGTCAAAGTGAGACAAACTAAAAGATCAGCATATAATGTGTATATGCACGAAGTTTGAGCTCTCTTAGAGTACAGAGCAGCAAGATGAGTCCAAGCAGCCTTAACCGTCTCATCATGACAAATGATGGGTAGACACTCATCAGAAAGACTATTAGCAAGTCAGGTTCGAATCAAAGCATCATTAGCATCCCAGTCATCAAAGGTAGCAGACCCTTGAGCAGGAGGGTCATCAGTAAGATGATGACGCTTGCGTTGAGACCGTAACTAGAATACAAAGGAAACACTCCAATCCAGATAATTTGGGCCAGTTAGTTTGGAAGCAAGTCTAAGATTACCGGAAGGCGTGAAATCAGAAATAACGATCTAAAGAGCAGGTGCGGACAGGGTAGAAGAAGAGAGAGTCAGAGTCTCCATAGAGAAACCAGACAAAAAGACTATCTGCGCGGTCTGAGGAAAGAATACCGCGTAAAGAGCACAAAGCAAACTACTCTAACATGGGCATGGAACTCCATGATTCGCTGTCCCATTTGAATTCGAGAGTCAGAGTCTCCATAGAGAAACCAGACAAAATCTACACTATTGAAATATCCTACGATCCAGATTTTGTAAATCGATCCAGATTTTGTAAATCGATCCTCGATTCAATCCTTCCATTTGATCTGATCCAGCCTCAAAATGATTTCATCTGGAATCTCGATCCTGACAACTTTGGATCACACAGTTGCATTTTGTAACACCCTAAGTTTCCCACAGTTGAAAAACTAACAAGTTGTAGTTCTGAAGCTATCGCTGGCGATAGCGATATCGCCAGGCGATAACGGTCAGGTCGATGCAGTCAATTTGCTACTGATGCAGTCGAATTGCTACCGCTGGTGATAGCGTGATATCGCCCGACGATAGTGATTAGAACAATGTAGTCGATTGAGCGATGCAGTCGATTTCCTACCGCTGACGATAGTGATATCGCCAGGCGATAGTGAGCCACGTGACAGGCCGCCACTATCAGTGGGCTGTGAAGCGGCCGTTAAGCGGCAAAGCGGCGCTGATTGGGTCAAGCGGCCACTGCTGGAGCTACCGCCCCACGTTAACTAGTTATCGCCCGACGGTAGCAAATTTAAAGAGAATTGACGATTAAATCGGGTCATCCACGTATTTTGGCTTGGTGATCCTGTGGCTAAGAGTAAAGCTGAGATTGTTAAGACGGTTGAGAGGAAAACTCTTCTCATCTTTTAACATCCACTCTCTCTCTCTCTCTAACGTGGGCTCCATATTCACCACCTTCAGAACTTTGTAAACAACTCAGCAAATAGATCCTACACTTTCTATGGATCTGAAGGTCATGGCTTGTAGCAATCATTCTCCACTCCTTCTTTAAAAACATGGGCGTGGAACTCCATGATTCACTGCCCATTTGAATTGGCTTCTGGGCTAGAAACACGTTGAATGATGCAGATTTCCCAGGATCGAGGATCAATGTCCAATTAGTTTGGAACTCTTCAGGAGCCCAATATGAGTGGATGCCTTCTTGGATCACATTGGATGGGATGAATGTGGATCATAGTGACCTACTCGTGTACTACTCGTAGAAATCATCTCATCCTCGACAAAATTATGTGAAAATATGGTGCGCCGCATTACTGTAAAATTTGAAGAACCTAAATACCTCCGTCGGATACAAGGCCCGGTTAATTAAGGGGAACATTGCGGATCAGGAGACATTTCTTGTCGATTGAGGTGAAATTTATCTCAAGCAAGGCCAACAGTGATTTTGGATGCTCAGAGCTGTGCTAAAAACAACCGCGCCTCATGGATACGTCACACTCTGGAGCAACCCAGTCATGTCCGTGTGGGTTACCTTCGAAAGAATACCTGTTGCGTGGAGGGTAAAGAGAAATCAGATTAGGTTCAGCCGAAGAAAAGTACAGAAATATGGATGCAGGAATATGTTCAAAAGTAGAAAAGTATAATATCCTTGAATAAATTTTCCATGTATTAGAGAGAAGATCTGTAATGACCCATTTTTATCGGCTACCGCTATAATTTAACTTTATCATTTCATATATATCATCATAGGCACAAGTTAAAACATTCAGTGTGCATATCATTATACGATAGATTACAAAAAGAAGAGTGCATGACAAAATAAACCATTTCATTTTATTTATGATCTGATACATGGTACAAAAGTACAACGGGTAACCCCCCATATAACATCCAAAAGGAGGGCTTACCAAAAAGCTTTCACACATACACATGACAGACTCACATCATATCACTAAATATATACAAACACATATATCATATATAAACTATAGACTCTACATGAAAAAGAACTGAAACTTCTCATGTGGACATTCAGGGTCTCTGTATCTCGCTCTGTGAGTATTCAGGGCGTCAAACAATGCTGCAAAAACGTCAATCCATATAATAAGTACTTCTCCCGACGAGACGAACATACTTCTTCATTCACCTGTTTTGATTTTATTTTCTAATTAATCAAAAGAACTGTGAATTCTTGCTTTTCCTTAAGTACCTATGATAGATTTATTTGAATTAATTATAATCATAGGTTCTTGCTGACTTACATAGTTATTTCTTCCTTGTATCTTTTTTTGTATATGTTAGACCGTCTTCCGTTTTATATTTGATTACGGTGTATTTTCCCTATGTATATGGACTCCTCTTTTGAACAAAATCATCTTTCGCCCTAATTAACATGGTATCAGAGCGTGCATGCGACTATGGCTTCCCGAAACCGACTTCCGCTCGATCCTCGCCTCCGCTTCCGGTCGGGCTTCCGCACCGCTCCCGTTGGCCTCTCTCTCTCCCTCTCTTTCTCTCTCTTTTTGCGGCTCGCTGTCCTTCTACAGCGCCGATCGGCGCTCGACAATATGTCGGCCGATCGACGTTGATGCCTCCCTAGACGGGTCTCTGGCGGTCCGATTGACCTCAAACTTCGGGTTTCCATTGTGGCTGTGGATCGTGACTTCTAATCCTCCATTGATGTTTGTTTGCTTTTCTTCTCTTTGACAGAGTGTTCTTCTCTATCCTATTCAATCTTCTTGGCGGTTTGGTTGCACTTTGTTTCAATGTCAGAGACTAGTGATTCCAGTAATCCCATGACCCCCGCCGGATCTACCCAGGTTGTTCAAGATCACCTCTACTCGCAGCTTACCATAATCCGCCTTGATGACACCAACTATTTGATTTGGTCCCGCTCTATTACCCCTGCCTTGAAGAGTCAACATCTCTTTGGCTACATCAATGACACCACCACTGCTTCGGCTTCGACTTCTACTGCTTGGCCTAAAGGGAGTCAGAAAACTCCATTGTCTTGTCGTGACTTATTAACGCCATGCAGGAATTGATTGCACAAAATTATCTCTTCCTGAATACTGCTGCAGACATATGGAAGCGCGCTTAGTATGCCTATTACCGCAAGGGGAATGCGGTCCAAATCTTCCAGCTTTGTCGCAAGATCGGGAATCTCGGTTAAGGGGATCGTCCTCCTTCAGCCTATTACCCTGAGTTTACCCAACTCTATCAGGAGTACGATCATTTTGACTCTCTCATCATGGTGTACACTGCGGATGCACTCTTGTTGAAGAATTACGAAGATAGAAATCAGGTATTTGAGTTCCTACATGGCTTGTACAGAGATTTTGATCAGATACGGTCCAGATCTTGAGGCATGTTCCTATTCCCTCATGTCATGAGGTTTACAATATTATTCAACAAGAGTTTGATCGACGACAGTCCTGAACCACCCCTAACCTTCCAGAGGGATCTGCACCAGTGGCTCATCAACCCCATTTTGGCAGCCTCTCTTCTCGTGATTTCAAGCCCAAGCCGACAGATAGGGATCACCTCACATGTGACTATGTGGCAAGCCTCTTCATACTCGGGATTCTTGTTATAGCCTTTGTTGAAAGGAAAATGTGTAAAGGCCCAATATGAGGCCCATTTTGAGTCTACTCCATCTTTAGGATTTAGTCCCACATCTTAGATTGAGACTTCTTCTCCTCTCTCTTTCTCTATATAAGTGTATAAGTGTACAAATTCATGTATGAAAGACAAGGTTGTAGATGTCGGATATCGGGGACACGCCGGTTTAGGTTTTTCATGTCAGTTTTAATATGTCGGGGGATATATCAGGGATATTTCATATATCGGATTTTAATATTTAATTATTTGAGTAATTATTTATAAATTTAATCCTTTTTTAATATATATATATATTAATATATTAATAATTTGATATTTATTGAACTCCTAAATTTATCAAACTAATATAAACATTTTTGTGTTACATATGTAATAACGGTATAACGCGTGAAATAAAACAAGAGGAAACATAATGTTGCGAAATTGTCGATGAAAATGAAAGATAGGGACCCTTTAGTCCATAATTCAAAGATCATGCATAATTGAAGTCAATGACGGATTTAGTGAAAAAACAACCTGAACAATGAAACAATTTTGGTATATTGTCTATTAGACCACATACACCGTTAAAATAAATTAAAAAAACCAGTCGCTGAAATGTCGGGATATATCGGCCGATATATCGGCGAATATATCGGTCATTAGTAGACATATCGGAAGATATATTGCAAAAGGATATTTTGCAAAACAATATCGGAAATATGTCGTTTTGTCCATGAAACCTTTATGTCGGCCGACATGTCGGAGGATATCCACAACAGTGATGAAGGATGACAACATTTGTTTGAGAAATTAATAAATTTAATGTTATTTCTCATTTGTCGTGTTTTTCTACATGGTATCAGAGTCATCTGATCCTACGATAACTTTCGGTCGAGTGCTCTCTCTGGGCGGTTAAAAATTTCCTAACCGCAACTCTCTTTGTTTGCTTCTCCAGGCCGCCTCTTTTTGATCTCTTCTCCTGTCTGGCCGCAACCCTTCTCCCTGGCTCCAGCTTCCGCAAACTCCTCTTTTCTACCCGCAACATTACCTCCGCTTTTTTACCCGCAGCTGTCTTCCTCCCGTGGATCCACCCCCTCTCCTTCCTCGTCTCTTGCTTTTATAGTTTTCCTCCTCTCATCAGTGGGTCCCACTGTCTTCTTCTTTCCCGCTGTCTGCTCGACGTTTTGGTCGCCTGGTCACTTTATGCTTGCTACGGTCTGCTTCTGTACTCGCTCTATGATCGCCCTAGTTTGCTAGCCGCGTCCTGCTCACGTGAGCCTGCTCGCCACGGTCTGCATCTTCTTTGCTGCTCTACCCGCCGCGTCCTTCCTCTCAGGTCGCTGACTGCCCACAAACACTGCCCTGGTCGCTTGACTGCTTACTAGCCACACCCGCTTGTCACTTGCATATGTTGGTCGCCCTTGCCTCAATTCCCAGGGCACTGCTTCTTCAAGCCGTAAGATCTTCTTAGGCCACTGGTTCTCCAGGTCGCAGGTTCTTCTCTGGCCGCAGGTTCTTCTAAGTCCTCCGCTTCTCCACGCAACATTTACTCATCAAGCCGCCCCTCGCCAAGAAGCTGTGCGTAGTCTCTCTCAAGGGCAGAAAGCCGTGTCCTGGCAGCTTCCCTATCCTCTTGCACCTGGTTGTAAATCTCCCGCAGCATAAGACCATTCTTCTGGAACAGCTCGGTCATTCGCCTCTTCATCACCACGGGGTCAATCGGGTCGCCCAGGAAATCTGCAATTTTGTCTGGAGAGGGAGGAGGTGAGAATTCTTCCTCGTTTAGATCGGGATCGGTGGATGAGACCTCTCGGAAGCCTGTGGGAGAGAGTGTTAGCCAAGCGAAAGTCGGGTTTTCAAGGAACAACGAGCGCTCAAGATGAACTGGCGAAGATGCAACTCCTTTGCTAGGGCGTTGACGGAAGGGGCCCGATCGCCTATGGAAGGGTTCATTGAAGGTGAGCGTTAGGGATTTTCCCGATCCGGGGCGGGCTGGTGCGCTGTCCGCGATGTGGAAGGTGACCGGAGTTGAGCCGTCGAGGTCCTTTTCGACCGGGCGACCGGAACCCGGGGTGACGACGAGTGCGGTCGGACGAGCCGACGACCTCGGCGGTGGAACGTGCAGGCCAGTGGTCCCAAAAGTGGTGACTGCGTGAAGCAATAATAGATGAAACGCCTAAGAACCCAGGGGGACAAGGCGAGAGAAAAGGAGAAAAGTTGCTCACCGGGCGGAAGCGGGGGATCATTCGGGATCGAGGCGATGTTGGTCACCATAGTCGAAATGCTGGCCCTCACTTCGGGCGAGTGTGGTCGGTTATGCTGCAGTTTCTCATCCATGGTTTCCTTCTCGAGGAGTGTTGCCTGCGAGTAACCCGAGTGCCTTCAATCCTTTTACAACATGTGGGGAAGCAATTGACTTACGTACCTATGGGGCGAGCTCGGTGGTAAACGGCGGACCTAGGAGGGGAGATCCACCCTCCCCCGTGTTGCGCTTGACCATCTTTGATTTCTTAGGCTTAAAAGGCGAGCCCGGAGTCCGTCGGGCGAGCCAAGGCCCGAACTTTATGGTGAGGGAGCAGCTACTCTCCCTCACGACGTCTAGGTGGGCCTGGACTTCTTCCGAAAGCGGCATTTTGCGACTACAGTAAATTGTCTTGACAGAGGAAAAAGGACTTGGGAAGCCCCCTCACCCCCTCAATTAGAGGTATTTAGAGTGTAGGGGAGGGCCCACCCAAAGATTCCGTCCAGGTCAGCATGCACTCTCAGAACACTGGGGTTTGCACTTTTCTTTCTGAGCTTGAGGCAATCTCGCAAAGAGCGGGGATTGTGTACAACCCCGTGTTTGCCGAGTGGACAAACCGGAGCGACTCCACAGCTCCAGGCAAGTCGGGGAGGCAGGCTTGCGCTCGCCTAAAGCCAAAGCTCAAGGTCGCGGAGTTTGCATACAATAGTTCGGTAAATAGGACCGCAGGTCTGCGCCCATTTCATGTCATATTAGGTTACGAGCCTAGGAAACCCGTCGACCTGGTTGACGTCCGGTTAGAGGCCGGCCCTAGTGAGCCCGCCGAGTCGTTCATTCAGCATATACACATACTTCATGAGATAGTCCGGAGGAAGATCGCAGCTAGTAATGAAATTTATATATCTCAGGCCGATCTGCACAGGAGGGAGCAGGTATTTGACGTTGGAGAACAGGTTATGATCCGCCTCTGACCTGAGAGGCTCCCACAGGGGGCAGCAAAGAAGTTAAGTGTCCGCCGAATGGGCCCCTATACAATCGTTCGACGGATTGGCGTGAACGCTTATGAGGTTGATATCCCACCAGCAATGGGGATTCACCGGGTGTTCAATGTGGAGGATTTAACTCCATAATTTGAGAAGCGAGTGTATGTGGACCCCTTGTCTCCACCTATTCTTGAGCCACAGCTTGACCCACCCCCATCTATCACCTCTACACCCACCTCACCTAGGCGGACGAGGACGGTTGAGCACCGCTCGGAGGACCACACCATCCAGTCGGCTGTTCCAGTTGTACCACGTTCAGACAGAGATACATTGCTACGACAATCACTTACGCCTACCAGAGATGCACTACAGATCGTTGGTTATGACTTCACTATGACGGGAAGTTTGGTGGTCCTGCGGTACTTGGTCCATTGGCTCGCCCGCCTGACTTCTGACAATACTTGGATTTCTGCTGAGGAGCTCGAGAGACTCGCCCCAAACTTACGCCGAGAGTACAACCGTCTGCACTCACCAGAGATGAGTGTTTTCAAGTCGGGGGGAGTTGATGGCGATCGACGACACACGCACGTCTATTCTCGCAGGAGACGGTGATCGGCGACCTGTTTGGGCGATCCGAGTCCGCGGATGAGCCCGGACGGTCGTTCCGAGTCAGATTCATATATTATATTTTATTTTCTATGATGTATTAGGCTCTGATCGGCCCAGACACTATTAGTCGTCCGATCGGGTGCCCTGGGTTTATTTTTTTTCCTTTTCCCCTATATATACTCATTCGTGCCACTGATGTTAGGGATCAGGAGAGTTGTTATTCTAGCAGCTGCTGGTCACCCTAGGTGGATTCCGCGCGATACTCTTTGTCGTCGTCTGTTTGCTGACCCGCCTCCTTCCCCAACCCCGCCAACCATTCCAGCACCCGGCCAGTCTTCAGCCGCCTGCTTCCGCCCCTTCTTCCCTTCCCTCAGATCCCGGCGGCCCTCCATAGGCCGGTCCCTGTTCCAGCCCCACCCGCAACCCACGCATACAGCCGTCGTCCTTTCCCCATTCCCGTCAACCACCCCCGACAGCCCGCCGACTCCCGGTTCCAGATTCCCCACTCGACAGCCCACATCCGGGACTCCACCGCCAAGCCTACTCCTCCCCTCCTCCGACAGCCTTCCCATACCCCACCACCGACTTCCCCAACACTTCCTCCCTACCCATATCCGTATAAACCCCATCTAGTCTCCTTACCCGTCCACCCAATTAGCCCCTCCACTCCCAGCAACCATTCCGTGGAACCACCCTTTGTGCTAAGGACACTGCCACCGTCGGCTCTCTATCCCTAACTCACGCCACCACATGCATGAGTAAATCTAGGTACGGTTGTTTTAAATCTTTCTTTGGATGCTTTGGTTTAAACTATTGTCTTGGGATTGTTGATTCTTATATGTGATTGTGATTTATTTGTTGTTTGATTTGCGGGACGTATTCAGTGTACTTGAACGGAATTGTGCCTCACTTCGTTGGTTTATTATAATGATTCCTTATATTTCATTACTTGTTTCCAGTTATGCAAATTGTAACCTTGAGCCATGTTAAATCTTATTAACTGTTGTTGACCTTGGTTTGAGCTGTCACCTCATGTTTGCACGAGCATTTAGTTTGCATCCGCATTTAGATTGCACTTTTATTTCATTGTAACTTCAGTCCGTCTACCACTGCATCACTATCCCTACCAACTACTCCTAGTGAGGGGAAAGAACCAAGGTGTCACCTCCAAAAGTCTTTATATGGATTGAAGCAATCTCCTCATGCGTGGTTTACCCGTTTCAAACAATGGCTTTTATTTTGGTCTCATGAAGAGTCAGAAGGACTCATTTCTTTTCAATCAGAACTCTATTGTAGGCACTATCCTTTTGGTGATTTATGTGCATGATATTGCGATCATAGGATGTGATGACCCCATTTTGGCAGCCGTCATAATTGAACTATAACATTTCATGTGTTATTAGAAGCAGAAATTAAAAACTTTCAGCGTGAATTCGTATGACATAGTATCAAAGAAAAATGCAGTATAAAATAAAACTTTTATTTCATTCCTTTCAAGTATACAACTTTACATATACAAAATGCTCAAAATATATAAACAAATGAGGACACAAAAGAGGTCTAGCATACACAAGTATGACAACCTAAACAACATTTAACATGTACATATAAGTCTACGGAGTAAAAACTAACTACTTAAAATAAAAATGAAAGTTATGCTCGTATTATGGGTTCTTGCATCTCTCCTGATGAACTTCATGTACTTCAAACACTATTGTGATCATCTCCACCCAGAGCCTGCACTTTCTCTCCATTTGTCGCTTCTTCTCCTCTACCTGCTTCCTACTATTGCCGTCCACCACTCCGTCTTTCGCCTAAAACATTTATTTACTTATAGGGTTAGCCAAAATACTAAGTGAATTATTACCTTCTTTAATAACTTATAGAGAAAATAAAGTTAGTATTTATTAACAATACAAGTAAAGAAGCTTGCAGGAAAGGAGCATATATCAATAAACATGGTGTAGTGCTTCACATTAATGACTACAATTATATTCATTAAGATTGTTTTGTTTGATAACAAATGCGGCCATTCACTTTGTTAACTGTAACATTTCTTTCATTTCTTAGTCTATCATTAGACGTTCATTTCATGTTTCTTCATTGGGCAACAATAAGGATAAATTTCATTATTCATTCATTCATTTGTTCATGGGCCCACTACGTGCTTTTCTAGCATGCTCACATTTGATTTGATCCAGACTATCAACTAGCATAGAGTCCGATCAGGACACCTGAATCAAATTATATATACACTCACTCTTTAATCCAGATTCATCATCTAGCACTGAGCTCTAGTAGGACCCCTGAATCAAATGCGTCATAATGGGAGGAAACTCACACCCCACCTCAACGCTTGAGTTAACCCTTAACGATGCCCTGATGCATTAATGCATTCATCTATCATTTAGATCGTAGTCTTTTTCTTTCATTATTCTTATATTCATCATACTTTTAGGGAAAATGTATTTATTCCTTACATTTTATTCAAGTTCTCTACGGACGACTTGCGGTGTCCGAGCACAATGAATAATAGTCGTTTTAAGATTCACTTGTCGATGACTTTAAATCGGAATAAAATATATTGCATAAAAAGCAAATGCAAAGAAAGAAGCTGCTAATCATAGCTATCTAAAAGACATTAAAATAGCAAAGCGTAAAGTAAAGAAGAAAGAACTCACCCCAGCTTTACCCTTCCTTTTGTCCTTCCTTGGCTCGTTATCCTTTCCCCCGCGTGATGTCCTCTCCTACAAAATTTCTCGTTGATCAGAATTTATAAAGGGTTGGGAGATCATATATCTTATAATTCATATCATATGTCCTACTTTCTTTTTGCTCTTGAGCGAGTTGCATTTGTGTGGGATAAAAGACCCTAACGTCAGTAGGAAGATAGGTTTACAGGTCATAAATGAAATGAAACAAAAGATTCGAACATTAATACTCAAGTCCACATGGCAAAACGACGTCATAAAAAGGAAACTAGAGCTTAAAATGTTACTACCTCTGTAAAAAAAGGCTTTTGCACAACAGGAGTAGAAGAACCACATATTAACCTCACATATAGAACATACCACCTAGAAGTCCAAAACCAGCCCTCCCCCATCAAATAGCTTGCTGCCTTTGCAAAATCAAACGAAAGCTTTCATGAAATGGACAAAAGAACCTTTAGGGTCCGTTCGGTTCGACGGTTTTGCTCCCGTGGAATTGGTTTTTCGCTTTAAAAATTCTTTTCCGTTGTTCGGTTGGACTGAAATGATGGCGGAATTGGGAATGACCAAAACCACGAGTTTTCATTTTAGGCGTGAACCAATTTTTGTCTCCGGAGATGTTTTTCCGCTGTTTTTGCGATCTTCCTCCGACCTCCCATCGATATTCCCTCTTCTTCTTCTTCCTCCTCTTGTCTTCCTTCTCTTCTTCTTCCTCTTGTTTGCAGGTGCTGTCCCCCCCCTTCTTCTTGCTCTTCTTATTCTTCTCCCTCTTGTTTGTAGGTGTTGTTTTTCCCCCTTCTTCTTTTTCATCGTCTTCTTCCTCTTGTTTGCAGGTGTTGTTTTTTCCCCCTTCTTCTTCCCCTTCTTCTTGGATCTGATTAGGTTGTTCCTATTCGTTGCCACAACAAATGCAAAAAGCTTCAATCAATCACCTATTATTATTTCAGTCTTAGCATATTGCCGGACAGTTTACCGCCGTGAGAGCCCTAGGCTGCAACAAGCAGTGGATCTCCGTTTTCCGTCGCAGGCCAATGGCGGTTTTGGATATAGTTTCTAGGTGCGGGGTTTTTGTTCCTCCATGGATAACCACAACAAGCGCAGGAGAGAAGACGAGACGGGATTCCATCCTTTGGCCGCCGAGAATGGCACCTTCACCTCCAGCGGCGCCTGCGAGTTCGACCTCTCGAGCATTTTTATTTCCAATTCCGTCTTGCAGCCGAACGTCATTATTGGAATTCAGCAAAACCGTAATTCCTTGGGATTTTGGAATTGCTAAATTCTAATTCCTCAATTCTAATTCCGTCGAACCGAACGGACCCTTATTCTTCATGCAGATTAAGAGAAAAAAGAGAAATCAAGCCACTGAAGCCATTTTGGAAAATTAGGGTTTTTGGCCAACCTGCAAACATCTCTTTCAAGCCACCAATTCGAAGTAGGAAGGAAAAGGTGTGAAGATAAAAAGATTACCGTGTGTTTATGAGGAAAATCCCCCACGAAGTCGAAGTCGCCGGTGTCGAACAAGAAGCTTGCGGCGTGCAGTGGCGTGGGAGAGAGAAATGGCTCGTTCTGGAGAGGTCTCAAGAAAATGAGGATTACAATAGCATAGAAAATATATCAGCCCTTTACCATCATTCTCCGTTTATCTCGAGAGCACCTTCTTCAGGAGAGTGAGCGTGTATGGAGACTTGCAGTCAGGGACATCGTGAGCTAGCCTTTGCCCCGGGAGAGTGGGTGTGGCTTAGACGCTGCCATTAACGTCAGAACTTAGTAGTCCGGGCCTCATATCACCAGTTGGGTCCCAAGTTCTATTGACCCTTCGAGATTCTCCAACGCATTAGGAAAGTTGCGTACCGCCTTCAACTCTTACCAGAAGCTTGCATTCATGACATCTTCCACGTCTACCATTTGAAACAGTTTTACGGTCCACCACCCATGGCTCCCTCGGTGCACCTTCCACCGCAGCTTGATGACAAATTTGATCTCAATGGGGAGAGAGGTGTTACGGACCTGCACTGGGGCGTCACCTACCATCGTCACCGCAGGACGACACGCGTGAACTACGGGAGGGCGCTTTCCATATCAACCATCCTTTTACCCATTTTATTTCTATAGTTCGTTGTTGTTATTTTATCCGTTGTTGTTATTTTCTTTTCATGCTGATTTGTCGTAACTTAGCTTGTATACTTTTATCCTTACTACTTAGGAAGGGATGAGAGACAAAATGAAGCAATCAAATATTAATATCAAATCTCTCTCTTTCTCTCTAGTTCTCTCATTCTCCCTATTTGTCTGCCCCCTTCCATTCCCGTGCCCTAACCGAAGACGCCAGACTCAAGCCACACGAAGCCGTCTCCCGTTTGCCGGTCCTTCCCCTCCATGCACCGACCATAGGTTCAGCGGATCTAAGAAGAACTCCAATCTCCTTCTCGATTTTCATCTCTCACGGCCACGAACGAGGTCTCAATTTGAGGATCCTCTCACCATGTCGGATGCATTCCAATAAAATTCTATTGTTCTATCACGGATTCACGGTAGACACTTTTGCGGACATATGCAAATTGTAAGGGAGAGAAAATGATGACTTGTGTCCCTCTTGGACCAAGTCATATATATATATATATATATATATGAAAATGAGGTAAACAATAATACAACATTTAACACTCCCCCTCAAGTTGGGTCGTGGGAACTTCCCAGACCTAACTTGTTACATATGAAGTTCATTCTGACCTCAATAACTCCTTTCGTGAGAATATCAGCAACTTGGTCTCCAGTCTTCACATGGTTCAAGGAAATAAGACCTTCATACTTCTCTCGTACGAAGTGACAGTCAACCTCGATGTACTTTGTGCGTTCATGAAACACAGGGTTGGTTGCTATCTGTATTGCAGCTTGATTATCACACCATAACAGAGTTGGGTCATGGACAGGGTATCCGATTTCACAAAGGGTCTGTCTGATCCACATGATCTCAGCAACGGTGTGTGACATAGCTCGATACTCTGCCTCAGCACTAGATCTGGCGACAGTGGTCTGTTTCTTACTCTTCCAGGAGACAAGATTTCCTCCCATAAAGATAGTAAATCCTGTGGTAGACTTCCGAGTGGCTAAACAACCTGCCCAGTCGGAGTCATAGTAAGCCTCTATATTGGAATGACCATGATTCTTGTATGATATTCCTAGACCAGGATCCTTCTTTATGTACCTAACAATGCGGAGAACAGAGTCCCATTGAGAGATAGTTAGGGTGGCCATGAACTGACTGACCTTACTCACAACACAGGCAATATCTGGGCGAGTCATAGTAAGGTAGTTAAGTTTTCCAACTACTCTACGATACTTCTCTGGCGATTCAAAAGATTTTCTCTCGGCATGAAGGCTCTTTTCTCCTGGTTCAAGGGGAGAATCCATAGGGCTGCAGTCAGACATTCCAAGATCAGATAACAGATCGAGGGCATATTTACGTTGAGAAACAAAGATAGAGTCGTCATGATCAGTAACTTCAATCCCAAGGAAGTATCGCAACGGCCCCAGATCTTTGGTTTGGAAGTTGGAGTGTAAGAACGCTTTGAGATCGGTTATCCCTTTAGGATCACTACCCGTGATGACAATATCATCAACGTACACAATTAGGAGCACAGTACCAGCTGAGGAGTTCCGATAAAAGAGAGATGAGTCTTTGATACTCTTGGTAAGCCCGAATTTGGTAACAACAGACCGAAAGCGAGCAAACCACTGGCGCGGGGATTGTTTCAACCCATATAAAGAGGCAAGGAGACGACACACCTTGTTACGCTCCCTCTCAGCAACGAACCCAGGTGGTTGTTCCATATAAACCTCTTCCTCCAAGGACCCATGAAGGAACGCATTCTTGATATCCAACTGATGAAGAGGCCACCGGTGAGTGGCTTCAAGAGAGATCACTATCCGAATAGAGGACATCTTGGCAACAGGTGCAAACGTTTCCTCATAATCCACGCCATAAGTTTGGGCATAACCTTTGGCAACTAGGCGGGCTTTCAAGCGAGCAAGAGAGCCATCAGCATTGGCTTTAACAGAATATATCCATTTGCAACCAATAGCGCGCTTGCCAGGAGGGAAAGACACAAGTTCCCAAGTATTATTCAGTTGAAGTGCCGTCAATTCCTCGTGCATAGCAGCCATCCAGCCAGGATGAGTTTTGGCCTCCCCAACCGTTGAGGGAATGGTGTACTGATCCAACGTCAAGTGAAGTGCAGTATGAGAAGCAGACAACCCCTGATAAGAGCTCACATAGAGAGGTCTATTCTGGCAAGTCCGACTTCCCTTTCGGAGAGCAATTGGAAGCTCGGTACTAGCCAGAGGTGGAGCGGCAGACACTTCAGTTTGGTTCAGGTCCTCACTTGCAGGTGCAATCTGAGGAACAGTAGTTGTGCCATCAATGGTTGAGGTAGGCTGAGATGGTGGTATTTCAGTTCTGTCAGAAGTGCGATGAGAGTAGACTTGTCCCCAAAGGGGGCACAATATGTCGGTCGGAGAGACGAGGGCAGAATCAGGACGAGGAACTAGCATATCATCGAGAGAGAGATCAGAAGATGAAGAGGGAAGGATAGAGCCAGTGGTACGATAAGAGTCGGATTCGAGGAAGACATCTGAAGAAATGATATATTTGTGAAGTTCCAGAGAATAACAGCGATATCCCTTGGTAGTCCGAGAGTATCCAAGGAAGATTCACTTCAAAGAGCGAGGATCAAGTTTAGAAACGGAGGGACGAGCATCCCGAACATAGCAAACACACCCAAAGACCTTGAAGGGTAGTGGAGGCCCCGAGTGGTCGGGATAAAGGATGTGATAAGGTGTCTCCCCCTGCAGGATATGAGTAGGAAGATGATTAATGAGATTGGCAGCGGTAAGAAAAACATCTACCCAAAAGTGTTTGGGAACATGCTTATGATGGAGGATAGCCCGGGTAACCTCAAGAAGGTGGCGATTTTTTCGTTCGGCAACCCCGTTTTGTTGGGGGGTATCAGGGCAACTGGTTTGGTGTATGATACCCTTGTCGGAAAGAAAGCTAGACATGGACTGGGACATGTATTCCCTCCAATTATCGGTACGAAGACATTTCAGACGAGCCGAAAATTGAGTGAAAATTTCATTCCACAAATGTTGAAAAATAGATAGTAATTCAGAGCGATTTTTCATTAAGTAAACCCAAGTCATGCGAGAAAAATCATCAATAAAGCTAACATAATATCTGTGTCCTAACAACGTAGGGACAGGACACAGTCCCCAGACATCAGAATGAAGTAAATCAAAAGGTGCAGAAGCACGAACATCTACACGAGGTACATAGCTAACTCTATGGAGTTTAGCAAACAAACACGACTCACAGCTGAGATGGGAAACGTTCCCAAACTCAGGATACAAACGACGCATGACCTGCATAGAAGGATGACCATGACGGTAGTGGAGGTCCAAGAGTTTGTCCGAAGCAGCAGAACAGGCAATGTGGGAAACTTCATCCAGAACATAAACACCACCACGCAGCTTTCCTCTACCAATAATACGGCTCGTCGACTGTTCCTGAAAAATGCAAACAGAAGATGTGAAGATAGCAGTGCAGTTTAAATCATGAGTAAGCTTACTAATAGACAATAGGTTGTAAGCTGATTGAGGAACATGAGCAACCAAGGATAGAGGCATATCCGGTGTCACATTACACCTTTCAAAGCCAACAATAGGAACAGTGGATCCATCTGCAACAGTAATGGAAGACCCACAATGGGGATGATATGAATGCAAGATACCTGAAGAACTAGTCAGGTGGTCAGAAGCTCCAGAATCTGCCAGCCACTGAACTGGACGTTGGGTGGTCTGGGAAGTGCAGGCAGGTTGAATAGTCTGGGCCACAACAGCACTATGAGGTGGAGAAGAAATCGGAAGTGCCTGCAGGCGACGATACTCCTCAAAGATCTGGACAGTGCGGGGACCCGGGGGTGCCGGTGTCGAGTCAGCAACGTGAGCAGATCGAGGTGAAGCTGACGAGGTTTTGGCCTCCCAGTCTGGCTTCCCATGCACAAGCCAACACGTATCCCTTGTGTGACCTCGACGTCCGCAATGAGTACAATGTCGCGTATCAATCTCCCGACCACGTCCAGAACCAGACCGACCGCCTCGGCTAGTCCCCCTTCCCCCTCGAGAGGCCAGCGCAATCGACTCGCTGGAGGAAACATGTAGAGCAGCTGGAGAAGAGGCAGATCCCGCTTTAGTCAGACGATGGTACACACTAGCAGTCTGCAAAGTAGAAGGACTCGCAAGCATTTCTGTTCTTGTTTTTGAGAAGTTTGGATCAAGTCCGTTCAGAAGCCAGATGAGAACCAGATGCTCACGTTGAGCCTGATGTCCTTCACGAGTAGAGGGGATCTCCCAAAGATCCAGGATTTCATCGACAAGAACCTTCCATTCGGCGAAGTACTCAGTGATAGGACGAGCTCCTTGTCGTAGCTCAGCCATCTTGGGAAAGAGTTCACCAAGACGAGAGAGGTTGTTGGCTTGAGAAAACATCATATGCAGGGTGTCCCACAGCTCCTTAGTGCTATCATAATTCTTGCACATTTGCTGAACTGATGGGTCCATGGAACTCAGAAGGAGCGCAAAGATACGACAATCATCACTGTAGCAATCATCGTTTTCAGCACTTCCCACGGCATGAGTAGGTAGTCTAGTAAGGTGGTGAGTACGTCGGATGCCTGCTAGAGACATAGTAACCCCCTTTTTCCACAACTGAAAGTTGGAGGAGGTAAGGATAGTGGTAGCCAGCCTGCATTGGAAGGAAAAGTATTGGTAGAATCCCCTGAGGGAACAGGTGTCTGAGTGATGCTTGTAGCCGAGTCTCCCATGGTCTTGGACAAGAACCTTCAATAGACAGCAGGAGGCATCAACAAACAGTACCCGGAGACAGCCACACAACAGCGGGAGACCTCAGTGCAGCAGAGCAGAGGAGAGGAGATCGGCATCTTCAATAGTAGCAGCAGTGCAATGGGAGGACTGCATCGGCTCCAATATTAGCAGCAGGGATCGGCGGTCCTTCTGATTTCGACGTCCAGCGGTAGGCATCAAGCAGTAACAGCAGGGATCAAGCAGGCGGCGGCATCAAGCAGAAGCAGGGATCGGCGTCCAGCGGTAGGCGTCGGCTTCAGGTAGCAGCAGCGACGGCAGGCGGCATCTTCACGTGATGCGCCTCCGTCTAGGGCACGGGAGGGACCAGTGGAGTGCAACGGGTGATACGGGTGAGACGAGTGAACGAACGCGGCGGAGCGTACGAAGGCGGCAGCGGATGAAGGAGAACGAACGAACGCGGCGGCGGCGGATGAAGGAGAACGAACGAACGCGGCGGAGGATGCGTGAAAACCCTAGCGGAGCGTCCGCCCCTCTGATACCATGTAAGGGAGAGAAAATGATGACTTGTGTCCCTCTTGGACCAAGTCATATATATATATATATATATATATATATATGAAAATGAGGTAAACAATAATACAACATTTAACACAAATCATTTTTATCGGTATGGATCTTTTCCAGCAGTTTCCTCTCCAGAGCAGTATCCAGCGAATACTTCACTTCAATGTGCTTTGACTTCAAATGAAAGTTACGGTTTCTGCTAAGATGACTGTTACTTCAACTGACACAATGCATAGTGCATTTAGACATTTTGTTATAAGTCTAGGAGTTGCATATGATGTTTACCACTTTATTTTATCATCAGCTGGAGCATTATTTACCGCAACTGAAATAGTCAATGTTTTGATTTTTTGTATAACAAATGTGTCTATAATCTATATACGCATGATGTTGATCAATATATCTTCTGTAGTGGGCTGCAGCTGTTGAAAGTTTGGAGCATGGAGATCCGGGTTCCGATAAGAACTTTGGTATGCAGCAAAGGCCTGATGGTGACATTGAGATTGATGAAAAGTTTTGGGAGCAGGATTTTGTTATTCCTGATTGCGATCAATGCGGAGGAATGCTGAAACCTGATGTAAAATCTCATTCTAGACAAATAATCTTTCTTATGAAGATTTAGTACATAATGTTTGCTTTCTATCTTCGTTTAAGAAAAAAAGGATAGATTACCTGCTTGAAATTTTCTTTAAGCTTGGCAGCCTTCTATTTGATAATGATTAGTCACTTCAAATTTCTTGTGATATTCCTGCTAATCATGAATTCAACAATTCCCTTTCTTTATGAACTTTTCAAGGTAGTATTTTTTGGTGACAATGTCCCTAAAGATAGAGCTGAAAAAGCAATGGAAGCTGCAAAATCATCTGATGCTTTTCTCGTACTGGGTTCATCACTAATGACAATGTCAGCTTTCAGACTTGTAAGGTAAACCTGCTGAACTATTGTTAGTTATTATAAAATCATATTCTTTATCATTAGCATTTGCACTTCCTTTTTTTAGACATGTGTCGTTTGTGACATTGATTTTTTGTGGCTGAGGTTCTTCGTACCATGTATGGATTTCCTAAAAAAGGAAACATCTTAGCTTAACTCTTTATGTGTAACTTCACTACAAATTTCACATATATTAAGAACTTGCGAAGCTTATTGATTCTAATTGTTATTTCATTGAACTAGTTCCTATCCTAGTATGGCTCAATTTGATGATCTCTTTTCCTTTATAAATAATTGCATGAAAAATGGAAAAAGAAGATGAGTAAATAAAGACTGCTCCTTGCTCAAGAGGATTGTTGGTTTCTTGAATGCATTTATCTTTTAGAGAAAATGAGGGATTTTCATATGCATCTCAAGGGAATCTTCATCCAAGCTTGCATTCAATTAGTTTTTGTTAAATTAGAAGCTCATGAGGTTATGGTAATCTTACAATGAGGTTATCATATCCCGCAAAGTAATTCTATGGGCTAAAATGATTCTACCAGGAGATTGTATTAAATCAAGTGGTTATTAGGGGTCTTACGATGGGTCAATGTGCTTTGTCGATGGTTTCAATTGAATTCTTTCACCAGCGCTTCCTCCAGTACCAAAGCTTTCCTTCGACCATAGTATCAGAGCTAGATATAACGTGAGCCGAGCTGTTTCTGCCCATATTTGTGACATCGATACCTGCACGTCGGCTTATATGCCAGAACCGGTATGTTCTTGATATTTGTTGATGTCAAATATGTTATGTATCATGGCCGCATCAAGCCCAATCTTGAGCCCCTAGCCGTCTGCGAGTTTTTCCTTTGGAGATGCCATTGACACACGTTGTGTTGTCCACTTCATTGCTCCCTTCCGTTTCTATCTATACTCTAGCGAAGGATTACTTTGCTTGCTTTGCCCCCTCTTACTTCAGTCGTTGGATTCAAGTGATCGTTGAATATCTTGCTGTGACTTTTCTTCATCCGGTTACTCGATAGCTATCTGAAGATCCTTAGGTTGATGGAGAATGAACCTCATTGTTTGGACGCTGTGTGTATAATGATTCACGATAACTCCATATCATTTCAACTCTAGAAAGATCTCGTAATTTTGATCATTCTTATGGTGTAACTCAAAATCAATGGGAGAAACTACCTTTAATAGACTCAATCCTTTCGTATTTTTATCATTCATTACTGACTCAAAGTCTCCTCTCATAATTGATACCTCGTATGAGGAATGAAGAAAAATATAACTATAATGAATTTTCTTCTCAACTCCATGGAACCCGACTTTTCAAAATATTTTTGTTCTGTCGGGCGTCAAAGGAGACGTGGGATCTCATTGAGGGGAATTTATCCAAAAGAAAGAACTAATCTTGCATGGGTCTATTATTTAAAAAGCGAATCACAATAGTCTGATTGCTGCACTGCATGGGACCATTCGAGATAAATTGGAGCCGTCCAAAGGTACGATGGTAATTTGGATGGACTCGAAGGAACCATGAGTCCGCGAAAAATCATTACCCCGAGGGTTTGTAAGAGTAGCGGGAGTCTGAACACTTGAATCCGAGGAGCCCTTTAGAAATGCCAAACTGAAAAAAACCAAACACGTGAACGGTTCCAAAAGAGCTCGGCAAGCTCGCAGTGGAAATGTACAGTGAATCAGATCTCGCAAGAAGCTCACAAGAAAATGAAGCTCGCGCGAAGGTTTTGGCGAGGTCGGAGCTTGCACCAGAAATCAGAGCTCTCGGCGAGGCACAAAGCTCGTAGGCAAGAAGCACTAGCAGGGACACAGTTTGTAGAACATAGAGCTGACAAAAAATCGAGCACATATATCACAGGAAGTCCGCGGAATTGGAATTTGTAGCATTCACGTACAACGATGGAGTGTGCAAAAATCAGATCTCACAACGCTCAGAAGAGGCTCGTAGGACTCGCGAGAGATGGAGTTTGCGCAGAAATCACTGGAAAAGGCTCTCCAAAAACACCGGAAGAAGCTTGCAGCACTCACAAAATCGCCGGAAGTAACTTGTAGGAATCGCGGAAATCACTGAGAGTTGCGGGAAGAAGTGATGCAGGACGGACGTCACACCTGTCTGCCTTGGTGCGATGCCAAGGTGGGCCACCTGGTGGAACTCCAAGGTGGCAGGCAGGTGTGACACCTGCCCTGCATCATAAAAGTGCACTTTTATGATGCAGGACATGCATCACACCTGCCTGCCACCCTGGAGTTCCACCAGGGGGACCCACCTTGGTGTCGCACCAAGGAGACTTTATCAGGCCCGCGGGCCGTACACCCCAACCCGTCTCCAGTCCCACCACAGGAAGCCGAAAGGCTGTTGAGGCTGAGATTCGATCTCGTGACATCCTTGATTAAGAGCTCTCAGGCGAGCTCTCATCATAACTGATTAAGAGAGCGAGATCTGAGAGACTCGTCTGAGAGCTCTTAATCAAGGAGGTCACGAGATCGAATCTCGGCCTCAACAGCCTTTCGGCTTCCTGTGGTGGGACTGGAGACGGATTGGGGTGTACGGCCTGCAGGCCTGATAAAGTCTCCTTGGTGCGACGCCAAGGTGGGTCCCCTGTTGGGACTCCTGGATGGATGGCAGGTGTGATGCCTGTCCTACATCAAGAAGAAGCGCGCGGTTGTTCAAAGTCGCGGGACTCATGAATGTTGGAAGCCGCATGGCTCGCAATCACAGGCAAAGCTCGCAGAGGAATATGGAAGCTCCCAAGCATAGCTCGTAGAGGATCTCAGACAAAGCTCGTGATTACATGCAGAGCTCGCAGTGCTTGAAGGGGACAGAGCTCGCAGGCAGACTTCAGCGGGAGTCGCAGGTCTCGTGAGTTACGATTTGAGACGAGCTCGCAAGCAAGAGTCCGCAGTTGTCGGAATAAGTAGATCTCGTGAGTAGCAAGTCCAGCGAGAAGACGCCGAGGATCACAAAACGAGCAGCAATTATCGCTAGAAGATGTTGCGATGCGGAAAGCTCTCAAAAAACGTTTTTGACGAAAAAGCTATAAAACCAGCAGAACTGATTCTTTTTTCCAGAGGGGGCAAAAGCTTGCGAGGAGAAAAAAAGAGCAACAAAAAATGCCCTGCTCTGATTCCAAGTTGAGAAATGGAGAGAAATATTATTTTCAATCGAGAAATTAACTATTACATGACACATCTATATATACACAAAGGAGGAAAACTCAAACCAAGATTAGAGGTGTGAGACTAAAGCAATGAATATGAATATTGGCCTTCAGAATGGGCCTGTACAATGGACTTTTATAATGGTCATTTGCAATAGACTAGTTAATTTTTCTAATTCAACTCTTATCACCTTACAATAATTACAAAAGATTTTTTTTCTTCCCAGTAAAAAGAAGCTGTTGGTGATTTGGTCGTTCTACTTTTAAATTAATTTTATTCTCTTCTTATTTCGTAACATATGTATTTTTATTAGAAAATTTTATGTCACTGCAAATCAATATAGCTCTCGCATAATACTTCAATTTTCCATCAGGTACCCATCATAAATCTTCCTATAGCTTATGCCTAATTATAAGTTGCCTCATATAATTATCTTGCATTTGTATGCATACAGAATAAATGTTGATGGCCTCTTCCCTAAATTAAATTTTCAGTATTCTAGTCTCAGTTGAGAAGCATAAATAAATTTGTGTTACTTTAAAGTATAAGTAACAATCAATTTATCCTATAGGTTATCCTCAACTCTCTATGTTACTTTCAATATTTCATTCTGTTTATAACCCTCTCAACTTTATAACAGTTTAATCTTTCTAAATACACTTTACCACCATCTAGCAAATCCTCGGCCCATTTTTTATTGCAATCGAGATAGGGCATGACATACTGTTTCTGAGGAAGGATCCATCACTATAAAAACTCAAATGACATTCATTTCATGATGATTATTATTATTGTGTAAATTCACAAACGACAATGTTTTCATTTGGATTTGATTATGATAATGGTTATTTTAGAAGTTAAATGAAGATGAGTATCAAAATATCCTGTTAGTGTCTAAACCAAGTTGTCAATGGGCAAATTTATCCAAACTATTTCATATCACCTCTGCAAAAACATTTCAATGACCTAGTGATGCAGGATAGGCGTCACACTTGCCTGTCACCCTAGCATCGCACCAGGGGTCCATTTTGGCGTCACGCCAAGATGGTTTTATCAGGACTTCAACCTGTGCCTCTCAACCCGTATCTGTCCCCATCACAGGGCGTGACGGGTTGCTGAGGTCGGGGATCGAACACCCGACCACCTTGATAAAGAGTTTTCAAGTAGACTCTCATCACCAACTGAGCTGCAGATTAGTTGATGATGAGAGTCTACCTAAATACTCTTTATCAAGGAGATCGGGTGTTTGATCCCTGACTTCAGCAACCCGCAACGCCCTGTGGTGGGGCCAGAGACGGGTTGGGGTGTACGGGTTGCAGCCTTTATAAAGCCGCTCGGGTGGACTCCCGGGTGGGCCCCCTCCTGGGACTCCAGGGTGGTAGGCAGTTGTGACGCCTGTCCTGCATCACCTAGATAGGCTTAAAAACCTTGAATTTGACAAGTGTTTTATCCATATTTATACTCTTTGAAGCTAAAGCAATTGCTGAATGTATTTCCACAGAGCTGCTCATGAAGCCAAAGCTGATGTGGCAATTGTCAACATTGGTGGAACTCGAGCTGATGATTTTGCTCCTTTAAAAATTAGTGCTCGAGTAGGGGAGGTAAGTTGACGATACTGAATATTAATCTTTATTTGTTTATTTTATATAGGGTAAAGTACTCTAAATTTTGTTTACTTTTTTCTTCCTTTACAATTCATCCACTAACATTAAAGTAGAAACTGACAGAAAAATTCACCACATTTCAATTTTAATGATATGTTCATGAAAAATATCAATATATGATGGTAGAATTTGCCACATTTAATATTTATGATTAGTCAAAGAATAAATGAATAATAAGTCATTAATTCATACAATTATTGTTGGACTCATGATTTGCATGTCACTTGACGTACTCTATTCATAATCTGATGTTAGTTTTATTAGTTTAATGACTATGTATATAATTATAATACTGCATGTTGCATCATCATATTTTTGATATATTTGATAAGAAGTGATCTAGGTGTCATCAAAATTAAAACATAATGATTTTTTGTCACTTTTTTAAATATTAATGGCTAACGTGTACAGAGTTGAGAAATGGAATAAATATTATTTTCAATCTAAAAATATAAGCATTACACGAGACCTCTATATATACACGAAGGGAGGAGAACCTAAACCAATATTAAAGGTGTCAAACTAAAAAAAAAAGAAAATGGACATTTATAGTGGGCCTTTGCAATGGGCTATAAGTCTATAATACAACTTTTATTCAACTCTCCCCCTCATGATGAGAGTATGTCGATCATTCTCAACTTAGAGATATTATCAGTGAAGGTGTCACAACTTAGGCTCTTGATAAATATATCTGTCAGCTGATCTTGAGATTGAGCGAATGGTGTGTAGATATTACTTTCTCTAGGTGATCCTTGATGAAATATGTATCAATTTCAACATGCTTTGTTTGTTTATGTTGAACTGGGCAATGCTAAACAAAATTATGAGCAATGTTGATAGTTGCTTTATTGTCGCAATATAGACATAAGGGTTTTTCATCTTATAGCCCCAGATCCTGCATTATAGACTGATTCCATAATCCCCGTCATATCCCTTATGACTGTAACGATTCATCTTGACCGCCACAATTAAAACTGTTAGAAATATTAGAGAAACACGTGTAAAAGCCCAATTGTGAGACCCGTTTATTGGCCCACTTGGCCCCTTTGTTTAGTCTCACATCCTTTGTATATGATTATTTCTTTCTCTCCTCTCCTGTATATTTGTACTCAAACTTGTATTTCATTATTCAAGAAGTATATGCAAGGTTTCCACCAATCTTCTACATGGTATCATAGTCAATCGGTCTCTCCTTACGGCTAGCATTTTTCTAACTGCCCGACCTTATCTTCTCTTGTAGGGCGCGGTCTATTTTCTTTCTAACCGCTCCTTGCGGCTAGAAATCTCCTAACCGCTTCTACCTCCTCCAAATCCAGTGGCCTCCACCTCTTCTCCCTGCCCTGCCCTGTCCTTTTTATATACTCTCTGCTCTTCGGCCGGTCTTGCGGGTTGCTCTGCTAGCCACCCTTGTGCTCTCCTAGCCGTTGTTGTGATCTCGCAGCCGTTAGTCATGCGGTTTCTTTTCTTTCTGTCGTGGTTTGCTATCTGGTTGTCCGGTCTTCTTCGCTGTTCGTCGGCTTCTTCTCCTCTTGCCGCTGTGCGTGCTCTTCCGCAGCTTGCCGCTTATTCAGTGCTTTTGTCGCGCGGTTTCTCTTATTGCACGGGGCTCTCTGCTGTCCGCGCGGTCTACCCGGGTTCTTTTGTTGTTGTTCGCTCTAGCCGCTACGGCCTTGTTCTCCCTAGCCGCTTATCTGTAGCTTGTTCTCTACCAGATGTCCCTCTGCTCGTTTCTCTAACCGCCACTTTGCTTGCCAGACACTTCTCTCTTCAGTCCTACCTCTGTTTGTTGCGGTTGTCTCTTGTCGCTGTGGTTTTCTCCGGGTTTTCCACGGTTCTCTACCTGACCGGTCTTCTCTAACCACAGCGGTCTTGTCCCGCTATATGTTCTTCTTTTCAGCCCGCGGCTTCTCTCTGACTAATCTATCCAGGCTATCCGCTCCATGGATCCCGACATTGCTTCCACTCTGCCAGCTCGTGTGGCTACTCCGGCGCCTGAACTTCGTGATGAACTCCGGATTACCGCCATCTCCCTTAGCTGGAAGCGGAACTTTGTGGAGTGGGTGCACTCTGTTCGCCGGGTCTTACAGACAAAAGGTCTTCTTCATCATTTGACTTGTGTTCCTCCTACTGAACTCACCGACGAGTGGCTTCGTGATGATGGTCGGGTACAGTCATGAATTCTCAACTCAATGGACACCGAGCCATACAGGATGACTATGTATCATGCAACGACAAAGACAATGTGGGAGGAACTCCACTCCTTCTATTCTGGGCAGAACAGCCTTCACCACTTATTCGACATCATCTCGGATCTTCAAAATCTTGATCTCGGGGCACCAGATGATATGATCTCTTTTGTTGTCAAAGCCAAGACCCTTGTTGAGGCATGGATACAACACCACCCTCCTACCACAGATTTGGTTACCCAACGGGCCTAGAAAGAAGCAGTCGGGATTGCAATGATGATGACCCATGTTCCTTCTCATCTGCACAGCACTTGGGCTCAGATTCTCTCCTCATCTATCACTCCTTCTTTATCAGATGTTTGCTCTATGTTTCTGAAAGTGACACCGCCCCCGGATGCTCCTGTGACTCTCTCCACCTCTTCTTCAGCAACCTATACATGTTCCTTTGGCTCGGGGTTTGTCAGCCCGAGGTGGTCGTCACATGTCTCGGGGACGGGGACGTACTGGAAGGTCTTCTTTGAAATGTACGTATTGTGGTCGGGATGGCCACCTTGAGGCCATCTGCTATCGCAAATATGGTTTGCCTCCACATCTAACTGCCTCTGCTACTGTTGAAACCCCCACTTCTCCTACACATGATTCTACCTCTTCCACTTGTGATGACATAAATGCTCTACGCACCCAGCTCCAATATCTCCAAAGGGTCATTACTCGCTCGTCAGGATCCGTTGCGTTCATTTCCAATGAAGGTATATCTTGTCTCTCCCAGAGCTCTCACTGGATTGTGGATGCAGGCGCCACACATCATATTACTTCGCAGCAACCTCCTCAATACTTGCTCACTGGCCATCCCAAGTTCATCACTGTGGCCAATGGTGATACCACCCCGGTGTCCGGCGCTGCTGATATATCTCTCATACCTACTCTCTCTAACTTTGATCCTTCATGTTCCAGGATCACCCTTTAATCTTCTATCTGTTAGCCGCCTTACACAGGATTTGAATTGCTGTGTTACTTTCTCACCTTCTACCTTTGTTGTGCAGGATCGGCAAATGCAGAATATCATTGGTAAAGGCCAGCTGTCTAACAGGCTCTACCTCCTGGATGTCTCACCTTCCGCTCTCTCTATCGTTTCCTCTGTCGACTGGCATCGCCGTCTTGGGCATGCTCCCCTCCAGACTCTCAAGAAAGCTCTTCCAGATGTCTCCCTACATGAGTTTATTTGTGAGTCTTGTATCTTTGACAAATAGCTTTGTACTTCTTTTCATCCCACTTGTACTCGGAGTACTACTCTTTTATCTTTAGTACATTCTGATATTTGGGGTCTACATAAAATCTCTAGTATTTTGGGTTATCACTATTTTGTCACATTTATTGATGATTTCTCTCGGTTGACCTAATTGTACTTACTTCGCGATCGTGTTGAATTGACCACTATCTTTCACGCATTTATTATGGAAACACGTACTCAGTTCTCCCCACCCGTGAAAATCATTCGCACTGATAACGCTCGGGAATACACTACCCGAACATTCACTAATTTATGCACTGAGTTTAGCATCATTCATCAAACATCGTGTGCGTATACGCCTCAACAGAATGGAGTGGTCGAGCGAAAGAATAGTCATCTTCTTGATGTCGCTCGGTCACTCATGATTTAAATGCAGGTACCCACGCTATACTGGAACTTTGTTGTGTCCACATCATGTCACCTCATTAATCGCATGCCCTCCTCTATGCTCGACTTTGCCACTTTGTTTAGTCTTCTGTTTCCTTCACCTCATCAATCCTCGTTTTCCCTCACGCCTCGTGTGTTTGGATGTACTTGTTACGTCCACAATCTTGGTCCCCCCTCGGATAAATTCGCCCTCCGTGTCAGCAAGTGTATGTTTGTGGGATACTCTCGGACTCAAAAAGGCTATGTGTGTTACTCTCTCACTACCGACAAAGTGATCGTCTCGGCCGATGTCATCTTTCTTGAAAATCAACCATTTCATGCTTCACCTTCCGGTCCTCCCTTCCCACCCATACCTCGTCCTATCGTTCCCGTCACGTCTTCTCTACCTCCCCTCCTTCCCACTCCGTTCCCTTCACCAGTTCCACCTAAACCACCTTTTCATGTATACATTCGTCGTAAACCAACATCTGGAGCCCTACAACAGCTACTTTCTACAAGTGCTATCTCGTGGCCTGACGATCCAGCATCAACGTCTATCGCTCATCTATTGGCAAACTATGTATCTCTACATCGTCTCTCTCTACCACTCCTCAAGTTTGCTCTCTCTGTCTCTATTCTCCATCTCTATACCTAACTTTGTGCAGGAGGCTCTTCTTCACCCAAGGTGGCGTGCGGCTATGGATGAGGAAATGACAGCCCTTTGGTCAAACCATACTTGGGATCTGATCCCTATTCCTCCAGGACAATCCTGTATCAACTGTAAGTGGGTTTTTGTAGTCAAACATGCTCCGGACGGGACAGTTGAATGTCTCAAAGCCCAGCTTGTTGCTCGGGGGTTCACACAACAACAAGGTCTTGATTATGATAAAACTTTCTCCCTCGTCGCCAAGTTAAACTCTGTCCGGGTCCTGATATCCTTAGTTGTTCATCGCAGCTGACCCCTCTATCAGCTAGATATCAAAAATGCATTTCTGAACGACGATCTTCTCGAGACGGTCTACATGAACCAACCTCCCGGGTTTGAGACCACGGGGGAGTCTCATGTGTGTCATCTCTGAAAATCTATCTATGGTCTCAAACAATCTCCCAGAGCTCAGTTTGACAAATTTAGTAAGGCTGTTCGCGAAATTGGATTCAAGAGGAGCTCGACTGACTTCTCTCTTTTCAGTCGTCATCAATCAACTGGGGCTGTCATTCTCCTGGTCTATGTGGATGATATTTTGATTGCCGGTGATGACTCCACAGCGATACAACACATCAAGCAACACTTAAAACTCCGTTTTCCAAACAAAAGATCTGGGGACTCTCCGGTACTTTCTTGGATTTGAGGTTGCAAGAAGATGGTCTTGTCCTTTTACAACGGAAGTACTGTCTTGACCTCCTTCAGGATGCAGGCTTCTAAGGATGCAAACCCGTAGAAACTCCAATGGATGTCAATGACAAGTTATGTGCTCATGGGTCTGACTCCGATTCTTTGCTTACGAATCCTGAGTACTATCAGCGTCTTGTAGGAAAATCGATATATCTTACGGTTACAAGACCTGATATCTCTTTTGTTGTTGGAGTGGTCGGTCGGTTTATGCATGCTCCCCGGATCTCTCATCTTCAGGCAGTTGAACGCATCCTCAGATATTTGAAGACAGCTTATGGACAAGGGCTTGTGTATAAGTCATCCTCCTCTCTATCTCTTATTGCATATTCAGATGCGGACTATGCGGGCTCCCTTGATGATCGGCATTCCACTAAAGGTTTCTGTACCTACTTTGGAGGGAACCTTATCACCTGACATAGCAAGAAGCAATCTGTGGTTGCTCGCTCATCTGCTGAAGCTGAGTACCGTGCAATGACAGCCGTTGTATCCGAAATTACCTGGCTTGAGAGTCTTCTGGGTGATTTGGGGGTCACTCTATCCTCACCAGCAACTTTGTTTTATGACAGTCAGACTGCGATCCATTTTGCAAAGAATCCTGTGTTCAATGAGCGGACCAAACACATTGAATTTGACTTTCACTTCGTTCGGGAAAAGGTTCAATTGAAGAAGTTAGAGCTAGAGCATGTTCCTGCTTCTGGGCAAGTTGCTGACGTTCTCACCAAGGCATTACCACGACAAATGTACTATCAATTCTTGTCCAAGCTTGGCGCCTACGACTTGTACGCTCCAGCTTGCGGGGAGTGTTAGAGAATATTAGAGAAACACATGTAAAAGCCCAATTGTGAGGCCCGTTTATTGGCCCACTTGGCCCCTTTGTTTAGTCTCGCATCCTTTGTATAGGATTCTCTCTCTCTCCTCTCCTATATATTTGTACTCATACTTGTATTTCATTATTCAAGAAGTATATGCAGGTTTCCACCAATCTTCTACAAAAACAAACATTTAAGATCTTAATTAACATCAAGATAATTTTTTAATTAACATTAGTTTTGTTTGTAAAGAGACATAAACTGACAATATCATATCTCAAAAAGGGTATGTATACACCATCATGCAATCATCTAATCAAACATGCCCTCAACTACACCATACAAAATCAGGCCATCTCATCATAGCTAGTGTATAAATCAAACTAGACTCTACTCCCGCCTCTCAACTCTACGACCCTGAACTATAAATTTTAGTCCTATGACTAAGGATCTTCATTTCCTTTGTTGCGCTGGTCCATCTTCTCTAGTACTCCGTGATGACCTGGACCCAAAGAGGGTAGTTTTCCTCCATCATTTGTCGACGTCCTTCTTTTGACAACTTACTGTTAATTTCCTCGTCCTTTTCCTTTTCCTAAATATGTTAAAATATAAAAAGTAACCATAAAAATTACTACATGAGATTTTACCTCTTTAATCCCTTGCAAAAAGAAATAAATGTTATAATTATAAATACCAAGATAACAAATAAAAATCCATGTAAGAGAAAGTCATGTAATAATCACTAATAAAAAGAAAACATGATCTAACATTTGCAACAATTCTACTTTATAATCTACTTGCTACACATCTTCTAATTATTTAGCTTTCTTTTCCTATATTCAATTTTCATTTTCTTTTTACATTTCATTCACTCATATGGCAAGGTTAATGATATCTTGGTATTTCATCACCATATCATGTGCACATACTTTTGGTTTAGGGCTATCAACAAGCGTAGAGTCCCTGTGGGATACTTGAACCTAAAATTCATCATCATCTCGATTAAAGGCTATCAACAATGATAGAGTCCCCGTGGGACACCTAAATCAATCTCTTCCTTAGCAGGTCAATTCACACCCTCGTGCAAGGGTTAACCCTTAACACTGTCCTATTCTTATGCATCGTTGCACTTCTTTTCATTTGAATTTTCTTCTTTTATTGGTGTTCATCAATAGGACCTGAGATATAATTGTCAATAGGATATTGGACGGAGCTCGACTTAGTTTTAAGGTGTATGAGATGGCGATGGAGATCATCAATAGGACCTGGTTCAGAAGTTTATATATGTTGTGGTGGAATTACATGGGCTTGGATCATCTCAACACCAACGTTCCGTCGTTAAGATGCCCGAGGAAGAGGAGGATGGGCCTCCCGACAATAGGAGGCGAGGAGGTGATAGGAGTAGAAGTTGTGGTTTGAATAATAGGAGGGGGTATACGCGACCATAATGAGAAGGAGAATCTTGCAAGCATCAACATCAACATCCTTCTCCCCTTGATGAGAGCCAAAGAACTGTTCTCCTTCTTGGAAAGTAACATCCATGGTACAAGAATACATCAAAAGGAAGGGTGGTAGCAACGATACTCCTTTGTAGTGGATGAGCATCCAATGGAGATAGATTTTAGGGAATATGCATTCAGTTTATCACGATTGGGTTGCTGAACATGGACAAAATAAACACATCCAGAAACATGAGGGGCGTGAGATGTGTAAACGACACATTTGGTGGACAAATGAGAGAGGGGAGACATATTGCAGAGTACTGGATTGGAGACGGTTAATGAGATAAGGCGCAGTGAGGACAACTTCACCCCAATAGGATTTGAAAAGATTCGTGATAATAAGAAGACACCTTGTGATCTTGAGGAGGTGTTTGTTCTTGCGATCAATGACACCATTTGAGTGGAGGTAATCACACATACTATGATGGAGAATATGTGTGGAGGTAAACACACATAGTGGCACCATTTGGGTCATCAGCAAGGTATGACCCAAACACGCCACTGTTGTCGTAGTCCCCCCATTGTCACACCGAAGTTCACGAATAATACCGCCAAACTATGTGACCGCCATTTTATGAAAGAGTTTAAAGCAATCAAGAACTTCATTTATATGCTTTAATAAGTAAACTCAAGTAGTACGAGAGAAACAGTCAATAAACACCACAAACCAACTGTGACCAGATAAAGAGATTACAAAGGTCCTCAAACATTCGTATGAATAACATAAAAGATAGCATACTAGGAGTGGGTAAATGAGTCTGACAATGCCACACATGTTTAGAAAGTTCACAAATATCACAAATAAAAGTGCTCATAGAGCTGGAAAACATAAGAAACATCTTGAGATGATAATTGACGGAGGGGTGGCTGAGGTCGTGAGGCGTTGATGCCACTGTTGCACATCTACAAAAGATGGAGTAGAAGTACTGGTGAGAGCTTGGTGAGCTTGATGATCCAAGATGTACAGGTCGTCACAGTTCCTAGATCCTAAAAACACAACCATCAGGGAGAAGTGTTACAAAGCAGTTTAAGGACATGGTCAAGTGACTAATAAGTAGTCAATTCTGAGGAAATGTAGGAACATATAAAACAGAGGTAAGAGGCACATGACAACAGAACATATGATTGTCCCCTTGCCAATGATTGAAGAAAAGGATCCATTGACAGTGATAACTTTATTACGACCCAAGATGATAAAACCTGATGATACCTCGGTCATTTGATCAGTCACACTAGAATCGATAATCCACTCAGATTGGATGGCGGAAGTAGATTGTGCGCTTGGAGACTTGCCCGGAGAATATAGTAGACATCGTAGTGCATCAAGGTCTTCAATGGAAAAAGTGTTGGAGGGAAGCCGACCAATATTGACTTCAGTCACATGAGTAGTAGGATGATTGGACTAACAAGGACTACCACAGTCTCAGCTTCGATTATCTCTCCGCGAAGGTGCAAGGTGAGGATAAGGCAAAAACAAGAGTTTCATACATGACCATGTTTGCCACAGTGACCGCACATCCGAAGAAGTGGATCGGAAGATTGAAGGCCGCGGCCAAAGCCAGCAAGGGCATAACTATTTGACACTTTGATATTTGTTAGAGCGTCGACGATCTTCATTACCCAAGCCCATACATAATACTTCCCAAAGAGAGGGAAGAGGTTGGCGGGTCAGTACATCCGTGCGAACCGTGTTAAATTCCATAGTAAGGCTCATAAGAAAGACATGGAGATGATAGCGATCCTTCTTGTTTTTAATGCACTGGCGTCGGCTGTGCATGCTGGAGTGAAGTCCTCAAAGTAGTCTAATTCTTGATAAAGGCGTTCAAACTTAGATAAGTGGGCGACAACGCTAGAGGAGCCTTTCTTTAGTTCGAGAAGGTGTCGAGTGAGCTCGTACACTTGAGTAGAGCTACCCATTTGAGAATAAGCCTTGCGAGCCCGAGTCCATATCTCAATGGCAGAGTCTATAAGCATGTAGATGCGATTGATCAAGGTGGCCTTGAGTGGAGTAGCCATGAGACCACCAGAGATTTGTCGGCATCCCACTTACGTCACGAAGGACCAGTATAGAGAGGTTGAACAATGGACCCATCAATGTACCCATACAGTTGATGACATGTGCCGCCTGGGACCACTCGAGATAATTGGAGACGTCCAAAGATACGGTGGTAATATGGAAGGAGTCAAAGGAACCATGGGTTCGCGGATAATCCACGGTGTCTACGATAACAAGTTCAGGTACTAGGATTCGAGAAGAGGAGCAGCGAAAAAATCACCTTGATTTGATACCAAGTTAAGAAATGGAATATATATTATTTCCAATCTAAAAATATAGGCATTACATGATACCTCTATATATACCCAAAGGGAGGAGAGTCCAAACCAATATTAGAGTGTGGGATTAAAAACAATAAAATGAACATGGGCCTCTATAGTGGGTCTTTACCATGGGCTATAATACAACTTTATTCAACTTACAGTAAAGTTCTATGATCTTTAAACTCTTTGATATAACTTCTATTTGGCCAATGATTGTCTCTCTTTGAATTTGACAGATACTTCCAGATTACTTCAGATTGGTTGCCTTAATATTCCCTGCATAAGTTGAAAAACAGCAAAAATTTCTTCTAGTCTTTCAATGATGTGTAAACTGTAATCCAATTATGCAAACCTAAGAGGTGCATCAAGATTTGTGCTGACCGATTAGCAAGAGAAAGAAATGTCAGGTATTTTTTTATTATTACTTTTTTTATTTTCAACACAACAATATTGTCAATAATTTTTGAAGAATTTAAATGAGCTATTTCTCCTCATTTCCAAAATGCCTTCGTCCGTGCTGGGTCAAGTTTGGCAAGGTTTACAAGTTTGACAATTTGCATTGTATGATCTTTTGTTTACCTCATCAAATTATAAATTTTTTTACTAATACCTAGATCATTCAGTTGAACATCAATTAGTAGCAGTAATTCAGTTAATTTATGTGGTTCATTAGTCAAAGCAGTTCAGTTAGTTGTTTAATTAATTTATTGAATGATTAATTCTTAGTTATCTTACTAGTTATTAGTGTTGAGAATTTAGCACCAATGTAGTCCATATTAAACCGAACATTGCAATTTTTACCCTTTCGAGGTGGTGTATGAGAATTTCTTAATATGTCACCCATCTTGGTTGAGTTAGCGCGCTTAACTAAACTCCACCTAATGTTCTTAAAATGTTCCTCACATACTTGGGTCTAAAGAATTGCATGTATATCCTATCAAATGATTCTCGGTTTTTGGTATACGGTTTAATTCATTTGTGAACCCATTTTTCTAATAGCATACAACAACACTAAAGCCTTTATCCCACTATAGTGGGGTCGGCTATAGGGATCCTTTTGCCGCCATTGTTCCCTATCTTTTGTCATAATCTCACTAATGCCTAAGTACATCATGTCTTTCCTTATAGTTTCATTCCAAGTCTTTATTGGTCTACCCCGCCCTTGTTTAACTTGCCTAGTGACTAGACTTTCACAACGCCTAACAGGTGCCTCTAATGGTCTCCTTTGTACGTGTCCAAACCATCTTAGTCGAGCTTCTTACATCTATGCAATTGTTGCTACTCCTGTCTTCTCTGCAATTGGTCTCCTTTGTACGTGTCCATACCATTTTTCTCATAGCATGTCATCTTAAAAAAATCCCACACTGTCTCCACTTCTTTTGGCCTCACTACTCGTGTAACACTTTGATGCGAGCACTCTTTAGTCTTACACCCAACTATTCCCGCTCTACTTTCGCGACTACAATCACCGCCCATGACTAATTCTAATACTATACATCTGCGACTACAGCTCCAAACCAAGATTGTTTGCACACCACCAGCAAGCACTCCGCAACTGTGTAACAATCAAATAGGTAGGATCCGTAGGAGAAAGCTATGGGAAGGGTCTTAGAGAGAGAATTGGGAGAAGAAGAACAAGGAATATAGAATTACTCATTCATTTTTATCATTGCAGTTCGGTGTCCATTTACAAACATTTACACAATACAACTATTACAAACTGCATCCAACATGATCTCCTCGACTGCTACAGAAGTCACAATAAGTTGGTGCTCTCATACTCAGCAGTGAATACTCCCCATGTACAGTTGCTAATTATTACTGTCAGAATAGTATTGTTGTAACAAATATTGTAATTACATTTATACCATTGTAAATAGTTTTATAATGTATATGCATTCCTTGGGCATAGAGGATCGAACTTTCATACTTTTGTCTTTCTCTACCCCTTTGCTGGAGCTAATTCGCTTGCTTGAAAAGTGATCTCATCAACTACTTCAACTTGCCACCCATCTTACTTGCAATTGCAGATGGAAGTCTATTCCACAATCTAAAGGCCGCCATCATCTCCCTCCTGGAAACTGAAGACTCCAAATTGATAATATCGTTGCCATCACTGCCTCCAACATCACCAACAACTTCAACATTAATCTGGATAAACTACAGAACCTTTTCTTCACCTCATTACTCATCCTTCCATCCACAATCTTCAAAAAAATCTGTGTTGCCTCAACCATTTCAAGGCCAGGCATACCCCAACAGCCTGAGACTCATCATTCCACCAATCCAGTTACTCCACAATTCATACACCTACCTTAAACTCGGCACCAACATACACACCTTGCTCGATCTCCCCATCCTTTGCATGGGCAATACACCCCTTAACCACCCACAATATCACCACCTCACCTCAAGGCACGTTCACTCCACCTAGATTTTCAAAATGACGGGTTCGAAATGGGATCTTTAAGGTCGCCTAATAATTCGACTATCATTGCATCCACACCGAAGAACACCTAATCATCACTTCCTTTTATATGGAAGGATCTTCATTCTCATTGTTTGAGAGGATGCACAATAAGCACTAATTCACTTCCTAGGATACCTCCACCAATTCCCTTTAAACCTGTTATAGTGTCTTTCCCTATGTCGGCCATAGTAACGCTCTTGCCAAACTCACTCAAACTCATTTTCCCTCACTATCAAACAAACTTTGAATCACTTGTTAACTGCACCACCAACCTCCAAAAGAACTGCATGCTAAGCTTTCTAATCTCAAGAACTCTATCCCAATATCCTTCGGGAAGTCCAAATCATTCTAACCCACCAACCTTGTCGCCAAACTCCACGTAGACAAATTTGCAGATACACCTCGCAACCATTTTGTGCATTCCAAGCCAATCGCCAGTGCATCGCAATTAATACTACCTCCACCCTACAGTGCTCCCATTCTCACCACACCTTTCACTCACATCAGTACATCACCCCACCACAAATACCCTTCCATTCTAATGCCTCCCGCATGTTAAATTGCAAACCCACCATGATCAATACATCTTTATTTGCGAAAAATTATTCTAATGTGGACACATCACAAACATTTCCTGTTCCTCACTTGTGTATCAGAACTCAATGATTATGTCATTGAAGTCGCTCACCCCTATGAAGCAACTGTCCAGAAACTAGCTGCACCGCTCCTGGAAATCGCCCTACATTCCCTTATCAGCACTTCACGTCACCAGGTACATCCATAATATTAAACTTTTTTCTTGTTTATGTTTGAAGTATGCACAACATTCAAGAATGTGTTACTAAACACATTCACTTTCCAATCAATACCCCAAATTCATTCTGACCGCTTACACCACCAAAGAATATGCTCCTAAGTACCCCTCACTCTCTTTAGCCACCTTTTCCTCGGAACTCTTCTCATTATGGTATAAGACTTAGTATTTGTCAGCCAATAGCTCCAGCAGTTAGGCACAAATTCCTTCGACATTCGCGCCTAACCATGACCTTCCACCACAACGACCATTTGCTCACCCACCAAGGTGACATCTTTGTCGAACTCTATCTTACTCAACTTGCCCTACTTACATGCAACCTTCATAATTCTCCACACTTCATTCTTTTTGTTTGACGCAAAACCTTGGTTTTTGCACTACCCCCACCGCAGATATTTAGCTTCACCACTTCAACATGAAGCCTTCAAACTACCTTTTTTTATCTTAGGTATCCGCCTAAGATATCCAAGCTGAATCCGAAAAATTGAAGCCAATTTTACTTGCCTATGTTAACCAACCTCGTCGCTCTCTGAGGATTTCTGGGCCTCACTGGTTACTATCTGCAATTCATTAAAAAATTATATCAACATCATGTAACACCCTTAACTAGTTTAACAATAATTCAGAAGCTTGTCCGACATTTGTGATATGGAATAAACTAAGCAACAAGAGTAAAATTGGTACATAACATGAAGTATCTAGATTATACAATGGTAAATTAAATACTTGAGTTAAGGTTAAAGAAATACCTCGAATTTTGATTCACATAGCCAATTAGAAATGCATAGTACAAGAATTTGATCGACTAAAAATCTTAAAAGAGTTCGATACATTTGAGTTCATACATAATTGATACATCAAACTGAAATGAAGAAACAGCTAAAAAGTAAAAATTCTCAAAAGTTTATCCTAGGCCAATCTCCCGACCTGTGACCCTGAAAAAAAATATTCGAAGACATGATCAGCCTACCCGGTGAGTAAGAAAAACTTTTCCCTTTAGTTACACTAAAACAACTTAAAGAAAATATGCATCCATGTTTTTTAAATAATATTTTATGCCAAAGAAAAGTATATTATGATTATATGTATGCTTTTCTATAAAATTACTTTTCGAACATAAATGTCTTTTCTATGATTTTGTTTTATACAATTTTTTCTTTTAATTCGGAATCATTAAAGTGTAGGGATTCTAGGTTTCAGTTTTGTATTTAAAGTTGAGGTGACTTATATCCTCTTTCTTATTCTTAGTGAAATAAACTTTTATGCACATTTTAGAGATTTGAGTTTGTAATGGCGAACATAAATGATCTAGTGTGCAGCCACAAATATGGACTCACATCTACTAATCTTCCATGGAGTGTTGACTCCCCAATTGAGGCTCATATGGTCTACTATGCCCTATGGGTATGATAGTATGCCTCTATAAATCACGAGTGAAAATACTCAATCACACCTCCTATTTATCTTCTTATAGTGGTCTGCATGAATAACATAAAGGAACACCCGCAACCACTAATCTTAAATGTTCCATTAATTTGTTACCTTCTTATTAGTGGTCGACATGATTAATCCTAAGAGAATATCCGCATAAGACCACAATGATCATGTTTACTTCATATGTTGTCTTAGTGTTAATGATATCAACACGATGAATTAACTATGTTATGATTATTCAATATATGAAATACATAATTTTTGCATTCATAGAATTCATACCTTTTATGTGATTGTAGGGAAATTGCATATGGAATTTCTTACATCTTAACCTACATTCTTTGTATTATTGTAACAAGATGATTAAACTATGTATCACTTTTTTCATCCATTCATAAGATGTGATTCTCATGAATACAAGCTATTATTATATTCTTCGTAACATGGTATAATTACACAGGAGTGCAACAACAACAGAACCCATATAGTCCCCAATCATTGGGGGTATGAGCGGGGGAAGATTGGAAATAGACCTAACCTTTGCACTATGCACAAAGTGACTTCTCTCAGAGGAAAAAGACCTAACCTTTGATGCAAAAAATGGTTGCTCATAGATACCACTGAAATAGTGGCCCCCTATACCGTCACGTTTGCTGCGGAATCATGCCCTCAAATCAAAGCCAAAGACATCAGAGAGGGCAGACCCAAGAATCCATTTTGATTTATGTGCACATAACCATGCTTCCTTCATTCAGCATCCAGAGCATTGACCTTGCACAATTATATTTACACATAAGTAAATACATATATAAATATATATGATGTCTAACTAAAAGGAATCAAATTTTTTGCTTCGATGTTGCGGCGTTCATAAATGTTGTGTGACGACATAATTTCTCCAGGTTGAATTGAAAATTGCGAACCTCCTCAGATTACTCTCTAAAATCCCTCTTTACCATTGCTAGGGGTTTCCTGAAATTTAAGGGAAATCATTTCCTAAGATAGAGGAAAGAAAATTGATTCAAAATTAACATGGGAAGAAATTCTAACCTCACCCTAACCATGAACAGGGTGTGACGAGATGAGTAGTTGAGCCTCCACAACTGAAAGGGGTTGGTTCTCCAAGACTCCTGGTGATACAGAGAGGTTTGACGTCTTTGATCTTTGTGGAAAGGAAGCCCCAATAGCGGTTTTCCCGATCCTGTGCTCTTACGCTCCAAACGACGAAAGGAGAGGCCCTAGCCGCGGTTACGATATTGTGGCATTGTAAGAGTTGTGGTTTTAAGTTCTAAGTGAAAGGGAGTCATAAGTTATAATAAAATGTCTTTTATTACTAAATTGTCACCGCAATTAAATTTCTATTACTTAAGCGTGACACACTCTCATGCGGACTATCAAAACGTGTCTAAGTAAAATTCGTACAATATTTTATTAATCAATTGATTACCATAAGACTTTAAATGCGTGATTACATCACATGACTGTGGCGACATCAGCATTAACCTTGGTCAGACTCCAAATTAAAAATTTAAATTAAAAATTTTGAATGTTACAATTCTCACCTCCTAATAAAATATTTGTTTTTAAAAATTTGACATTCATACCTAGGTCAAAAAGGAAGTCACATATTCTACATTTGCTTTGTGGATCATCTTCTCTTCTATGTTATACTCTGATCAGCCACAATTCATTCATATAGATATTCACAAAATAGATCGCACTACTCTCAACTTCTGGGTCTTTTGAGTCTCAATTATAACTGGCTTAACACTGATACTAAGATTTGATTCGACTGGTGCATCCTTAGTATTGATCTCCTTACTAGGTTGTCTGACTTCTCTCCTCAAATAGTAGACATGAAAAACATCATGTAAACCACGCATTTTTAGGTAAGAATAACTGTAAGCACCCCACCGATGTGTTCGAGTACATTGAATAACCAAGAACCTTAGACTAAACTTTTAACCCGCTTAATTTGTGTACACTCTTAAACTTGCCTGACTTTGAGATAAACAAAATATCAACGCTAAAATTCTATTGTTCTATGTTTCTAGTCATAATAATTAGATTCTTATATATGGACTATCTTCATATGCTTCTGAAGGAACTTAACGCAAGTTGTGGTTTGTCAATCCATGATTCTTTATTGGCAATTCTCTCTTTACTTTCAACCCAACATAAATTCGCTTGTAATGTTTGCCATAAAGAACCTCGAAAGGTTCCATCCCAATAATTCAAAAATTTAGTGAGGGTCCAAGAGTCTTCTTCTTGAGTAATGAAGGAAGGAGTTATCTTATGGTGTAGGTGAAGATTCCATCTTTCATATTGAAATCCTATGGAGTTCATCTTTCATAATATGAATAATCTTGAAGATTGAGTGAGGGCCCCATGTGCACAATATGAGCTGATTCATGATAGTGCCTGAGAGAACAAATAAAATGAGCTTATAGAAAGATAGGTTAATAATCTAAGATAGGCGCCTGTAGGCTCCGAAGGAGAGAAAGGGGAAGTGTGTGAAAAACTATATTGTCCTAAAAATGTTATTGTAGGCGAATTTACCAAAGAAGACATATTTCTTATACTTACCACCAAAGTCCAGAATACACATGAAATTATTCTCCATAGTTATGTCGGTTGCACTCTGTTTGTCCCATCTGTCGGGGGTGGGTGGTGAAATGTTGTTCTAAACTTTAAATTAGCACTCAATCTCACTTGAATATATTTTCATCCTTGAGGTAAATTTGTCATCCCTCTCAAAAATGATAGTCTTCAAACACTGTGGAATCAAATTACTGTGGAATCAAATTATCTCATCTATATATATATTTTAGTTAGTCTGACCCTGATTAGTTATCTTATTTGTAATGGAATGTGCAGCCTTAGTAAGACGTACCACAATGATCCATAGAGAATCATTCTCACTTCAAGACTTGGAAGGCTGCACAAAATCCATCGATGTCTTCAAAAATTCCATTTCAGGGATAGGAAAGGCTGCAACTTTGTCCATGGTCTCTGCCATTCATTTTTAACTAACTTGCAAGTCTCACACTTCCTAACATACTTTGCAACGTCACCCTTCATTCCTGACCACTAAACAAACCTCTTAAGATCTGCATATCTTTGTACTACAGGATTTATAGTATCCAGAATTATGAGCCTCAATGAATATGTCCTCGTGATAAGGTGTATGAACATCTGAAATGCAAACTCTTCCATTATGTAGCAGTATGCCCTCTTGAATTATAAAAGTCTCTTTCTAACCTGCCCAAAGTCAACTCTCAAAGTTTTGTCATCTTCAGATCTAAGGTAAAGCATGTTTGATTCTATCTTTTATATCACACGTGATTTCTATCTTCGAATAAAGTTGCAAAACTCCTCTGGCACGTGATATCATGCTGATTCCAGTCTCTCCACTGCTTGCGCCAAATCCTCTTGATGAAGTAATGAGAGAATAACTCGAATTTCTTCTACAAGAGCTTCTGCTACCATATTTGCTTTATCATAGTGGCACTGAATATTCATATCGTAATCAGACAAAAACTTCAACCATCTATGTTGTCTCATATTGGTTCTTGCTAATCAAAGATATTGAGCGAAGCAGAGACGAGGACACGCTTTGGGCCCGTTAGGGGCTGATTTGACAACTTTAAATATATGACGTGCCCGAATCGACGATCGGGCTCCGCGATTGCGTCCGGAGCGTCGCCGCGAGTCAAAATCTTATAGTTACTTTATTTTTTTGGACTTTTATTTCATGTATTTGAGGCATCTCCCGCAGGCTAATCATCGCAGGGCGAATGGGATGCCCTAGTGCTTCTTTTATTATAAATAAGAGTGGTACGGGATGGATGGAGGGATTACAGAATTTGGAGACTTTTATTCTCGGATTCCAGCGATCACTCCTCGGTGCCGATGCCGTGGAACCCTAGGTGACGACTCCTAGGCGCTAAACTTCACCCCCAAGGTACTACCCATCCATAGCCTTCTTCTCCCCTCCGAAACCGAATCCGCAACCCCTACAACCCCAATCCCAACCCCTACAGCCGAACACTATTTACGAGCATGTTCATCGGGTTCTATTCCCGGGAACCCTGTCATCGAATCGCTGTTCATCGGTTACTGCTCACCTGATTACTGTTCACTGAAAAACTACCCACCGAATTACTGTTCACGGCCGACCTCCCACTTCCCTCTCGTGGATCCACTCTACGTTAGCCCTAATTTCTTAGATCAATTCAGATCTAGGAATTTCAGCCCCGATCGGTGTTATTTCCAACCTTTTCGTTCATCACCCCTCCACCCGGATCTACCCTATATAGCGGATCCACCCTTCTCCGACCTGGATCTACTTGTACGTGTCGGACCTACCATTTCACGTCCGATCTCACCATTTACCGCCGATGACAGCCACCGTCATCATTTTCACGCCGCGCGTTTCACCTCCGATCGCCGATCTACACATCCGGACCCTAATTATTCAGTGGCTCGTTCAGCCCGCTACTTTGTGAGTTTATTTTGTGGTATTTGATTATTTGATTTGACATTTTCATTGGTGATATAATGTATGTGCTGTGATTCGTTCTCGTAGAAATTGTTTTTGTACGCTAATAATTTGCAGGAGGGAAACATTTGTTGCGTGTTTTGCTTTGGCCCTCCGAGCGGAGGAAGACATTATAATTTGCCAAATTAATAGTTGTTTTTCAATCTTAATATTTGTGTAGTGTTTAAATATAAGTATCATTGCCCTCTAATTTATTCGTCAAAATGTCGATCATTACATTGCATGTAATTTTGGTTAGCGTTTGTCATCACTGCACTATCACTAACGTCGTAGGTTTTGTGCACCGCGTACCTACCCCTACTTCTTTTGTATCAGAGGTCAAGAGGTAGGTCATTTGCATGCTTTGTAGTGGTAGGTCATATAGAGTTTTTTAGGTAATTATAGTCGTCGGTCCTCTCTTCTCTTAGAGAATCCGGAGCCGCCTATACCTAATCTCATAGAGCGAATTCAGAGAAATCCTCACGTTATCATGATGATTATTTTAGTCTGCGGCACACCACTTCTCGAGGTCGTGTCGATCCACCGACATAACTCACTGTGCCAGAGACGATCAATATGATGATTTGTCGTTCAAATCCATGCACGCGAGCGATCGTGTTCATCCCATCGAGAACCCGACCTGATTACCTTAGGGATGATATTATGAGGATCGTCACTTTGAGAGAGATCTTGAGAGTCAGTTTCGTACAGTTTCCCCTTCCTTTGACGCTCATCGAGTTCCGAGTCTTTTCAGTTATTGGCTCGTGGATATTGAGTATTATCTTGATCATTTTGAGTTATTCGTTGAGCGTCGCGTTAAGTTTGCGAAACTTAGACTTTTAGATCATGCGAGAGCATATTGGTCTACGTTGAGAGGACCCGCGAGAGAATCGTCTTCGCTGCATCACTAATTGGTGACATGAAGCGTATATTGTGTCAGAGGTACCTGCCTTCATCATATCAGAAGTCGCTTGTTCGACCAATTATTTTTCCTTCAGCAAGAATCCATGTTTGTCGCTGAGTACAGGGGATTGCTTTGATGAGTTAGTAGTAGGAGCGATATCGAGAGGACTCAGCCATGACACTTGCAGATTTCGTCTGGACTTCGATCTGACATCCGTACTAGGTGGTTATCATAGCTTAAAGTCCCTCGAGCAGATCAGCTTGCCCTTCATTACTAACAGTCTTTGTGATCCGTCAGAGCTAGTCGTTTGGACCATCACCTTGACTTGCAGTACGAGTCCTTCTCATACTGAGGTCACCACGATGCCTACCACTGTCCTGTCACCCACGACGAAAGTGATGCCTGATACAGATTGCTCTCACCCCAGCGAGAGTTTAGCCCGTGAGTGACCTATCTCTTGTTTCTGACCCGTTCTCTTGTGACTCCAACGGAGGGTGAGCCTGAACGACCTATTGAGTCTGTAGTGTTGTGCCCCTCACCACAACTCCACTTTTGGCATGTCCGGGGTTGATTGGCACTCATACCCTAGCCTCATGTCTTGACACCGCAACCGCAGACTCATTCTTGAGCGTAGGTCTATGTCGCTTTTTCCCCTGACATTACCCTGAGCCACGTTTCGACGAGATGCTCAGAGCTTGTGTTTGATCTCGTAGCGGTTATGTCACCCATGCACAGGGACACTACCCCTTTCGATGGTCCTCATCAGGAGGACCTTGAACTTAGTGACGAGCCCTATGACGAGCCCCTGTTGAGCCTCCTGATGATCTGCCACATCTTGGTGAGGATGAACTCAGGGAGCCACTCAGGTATGAGCCTATTTCATTATCATCTCTGGCCTGCCCAAGGAAGGACCTTGAGTGGGGATGAAATATGTATGGCCTACCTTGAGTCCACTTGAGCATACTCATATTGTGAGGACCTACCTTATGACACCTCACACTCTGGATGAGTTTTGGGACCGCCACCCGCTGAACCACCCGATGAGTTCTTTCTTGTCTGGGACGCTCACCATATTCTAGAGTCACGACTTGTAGTCCGGTGTGCATAGTTTTCATCATCACCAGGTGGTCGTCTTATCCGCATTGACTTGTCGTACACACCTCCTCGTGAGCCTCCTGATGTGTTACATTCTCTGAGAGACATCGGCTCGTTACGTGCTTGTATTTGAGTATAGTTGTCTCTCAAGATCATCTGAGCACGCATCGTCTCACACTAGATGAATTTTTTTATTCCCCCAAAAAACCTCCTGATAGGCCACCACATTTTAGAGACATCTCAACATTATTAGATGTTCCTGTTAAGGAGTGTACCGTGTCTGTCGTGTTGTCTTTGCAACATTTGCATTACCTGGATGAGTTGCTGAGTCTTTTACACGACATTTGCATGATTGCATGAGTCGGTCCGCCGACGGATAATAACGAGCAATGAAACAATAAAACTCATGTAGATAGCAGAGGAGAAAGCGATATTTTAATGTAGTGTTGTGAGTAATGGTCCCTAATCTGCCCTGAGAGGCTCACCTCGGTGCCTACCCAAAAGCAAAGTGTCAGGCGAATGGGTCTGTTACTCTATTTTAGTCGTATTGGGACAAATACCTACTGGCTCGATATCCCGCTAGTATGAGAATTCACCCGGTGTTTAATGTCGAGGATCTGACGTCGTACTATGAGTCTCATGAGTATGTGGATCGAGCAGTGGAGATGCCCAGCAACCCCCACCCCCACTTTCGTTGACTTACCACTCTCTTACCCCACCTACGTCTGATGGCCACCACAGTCCACCTCGTGCTACCACCCACCCACCTGGGGATTCGTCTTCTTTGGTTTCACCCACCGGCACCGCCGATCGCACCGGTTCCACCCTTCGAGGAATGAGCGATGAGAGCATCACAGAGTTCAGATTCCACCAGTTTTGTTCCTACTTCAGATGGGCCGCGCTATCGCTACTTGGTACATTGGCGGGACCGCCCCGATGCAGTTGACGCTTAGATACTTGCAGCAGAGCTTGATCGATTCGCCCCGGACTTCGACTCAGCACGACCGTCTCCATTCACCAGAGATGACAGCTTTTCAGTTAGGGGGGGAATTGATTGGCGAGGGCACCCTTCCGCCGATGACACTTGGACGACTTCCAGTGGACCTCCTCGAGTTGTACCTGGCGATCAGCGGGAGAATTCCGATCTCAATTCATCGGGAGATTAATTCTTTCAAGCCGGGGAGATTGATGCGAAGCAGAGACGAGGACGCGCTTTGGGCCCGTTTGGGGCTGATTTGACAACTTTCCATATATGGCGTGCCGGATCGACGATCGAGCTCCGCAATTGCGTTCGGAGCGTCGCCGCGAGTCAAAATCTTATATTACATTATTTTTTTTGGACTTTTATTTCATGTATTTTGAGGCATCTCCCGCCGGCCAATCATAGTTGCCGAATGGGATCCCTAGTGCTTCTTTTATTATAAATAAGAGTGGTAGGGGGCTGAATGGAGGGATTGCAGAATTTGGAGACTTCTATTCCCGGATTCCAGCGATCACTCCTCGGTTCCGATGCCGTGGAACCCTAGGTGACGACTCCTAGGCGCTCAAACTCCCCCAAGGTACTACCCATCCATAGCCTTCTTCTTCCCCCTCTGAAACCCTCATCCGCAGCCCCTACAACCCCCAAATCCCAACCCCTACAGCCGAACACTATTTACGAGCACTGTTCATCTGGTTCTGTTCACCGGGACCCTGTTCATCGAATCGCTGTTCACCGAAATCACTGTTCACCGATTACGGCTCACCCGATTACTGTTCACGAAAAACTACCCATCGAAATACTGTTCACGCCGACCCTCCACTTCTTCCCTCCCGTGGATCCACCCTCCATTAGCCCTAATTTCTTGGATCAATTCAGATCTAGGAATTTCAGCCCCGATCGGTTATTTCCACCTTTCGTTCATCACCCCTCCACCCGGATCTGACCCTATATAGAGGATCCACCCTTCCTCGGCCCGGATCTACTTGTACGTGGCCGGACCTACCCATTTCACGTCCGATCTCGCCATTTACCGCCGAGGACAGCCACTGCCATCATTTTCACGCTGCCGATTCCACCTCTGATTGCCGATCTACACATCCGGACCCTAATTCTTCAGTGGTTCGGTTCAGCCAGCTACTTTGTGAGTTTATTTTGTGGTATTGGATTATTTGATTTGACATTTTCATTGGTGAAAAAATATATGTGCTGTGATTGTTGCTCGTAGAAATTGTTTTGATACGTTAATAATTTACAGGATGAGACATTCGTCGCGCGCTTTGTTTTGGCCCTCCGAGCGGAGGAAGCCATTATAATTTGCCAAATTAATTAGTTATTTTTCAATTCTAAATATTTGTGTGGTGTTAAATATAAGTTATCATTGCTCTTATTTATTCGTCAAAATGTCGATCATTACATTGCATGTAGAGTTGGATTAGCGTGTCATCTTTGCACTATCACCTAGCGTCGTAGGTTTTGTGCACCCGTAGCCTACCCCTATATCAGATATACTTGAGACTTTTATGATCTGTAAAAACATCACAACACACTCCATAATGATAAGTATCTAGATCTTCAGTGCATGAATGACAGTTGCTAGCAAGATAATTCTTCTCGTGATTCTTTAATTGTCTGGAGGTGAAGACTATCATGTTTCCATGATGCATAAGCAAACAACCCAAACCTTGACCCAAAACATCGCTATAGATATGATAACGTTCTACACCGAAGATAAACATAATACTGGTGTAGTCATCGGCCTGGTCTTCAATTCCTCAAAAGCCAAACACATTCAACTGTCTATCTAAAGACTTTCTTTTCTGGTAAGTATAGTTATTGGTACAAATATTTTCCAGAAGTTCTTAATAAATCTCTTGTAATAACCTGGTAAGTCAAGACACTATGAACTTAAGTAACTTCCTTCGGTCTTGGCCAATCTCTGATTGTTTTTATTTTCTTCGGATCCACTGTGAGACCTCTCTGACTAATAACATTTCTCAAAAAGGCAACCTTTGAGAGCCAAGACTTACATATAGAAAAATTTGCATATAACTTGTTCTCCCAGAGAGTGCCAAAAATTGTCCCGAGGTGTGCATCATGCTCTTCTTTACTCTTTAATAAACCTAGATATCGTCAATGAAGATGATAACGAAACGATCCAGAACTTCTCTAAACACTATGTTCATTGGGTCCATAAAGACAAACTGAGCATTATCAAACCGAACGACATGACTACAAACTCGTAGTGATTGTATCTCGTACTGAATGCTATCTTCTAAACTTCTTCATCATAGATCCTCAACTGGTGATATCCCGATCTTAAGTCTAACATAGAAAATTGTGTAAGATCCTTCGAGTTGATCAAACAAATTATCTATCCCGGTAGAGGATGCTTATTCTTAATAATCAGTTTGTTCAACTCACGAAAATCAGTGCACAACCTAAAGTTGTCATCTTTCTTCTTTACAAAGAGAACCAATAGCACTCCATGACGATGTGCTTAATGTGATAAACCCCAAATCGAGAAATTTCTACCACTAGATCTTTAATTCGGCTAATCTATGAGAGCCATGCGGTAAGGAACCTTGGCTACTGGAGTAGATCCAGGTATAAGGTCAATTTGAAAATCAAACTTTCTAGTAAGAGAGGCACCATGTAGCTCGTATGGAAGACGTTAGGGAACTCACGAACTACGTGTACTTCTTGCAAACTATTTTTGGCTTCTTGCATGCATCAACTCTAGAAATGCATCACAACTCTTATTGATGTTTCTAACAGCCTTGACCAAAGAGATATTTAGCTTGGAAACTCCTTTCATGCCATGTAAGATGTTGATGGATTGGTCAGGTCCTTCTAACTATATCTCTTTGCTTATGCGGTTTATTTTTGCATTTATATCCAATAGTCAGTCCATACCGCAAATTACTTTGAACTTAGCAATAGGAAAGAGAGATGCTTTTATGATAATTTTAGATTCTCCAAACAACACAGAGACTCTACATTTACGGTTAGTTTGCATAAATGAACCATTATGCATCATGACCTTTAATGGTGTTGTGTCTGACAAGACCTCTAAGCTCAACCTATGCGCACTGCAATGAACGAGTACGAAACACCCGTGTCAAATAGAATCTTGGAGAGTATATTTTGAATCAAAAATACATACATGCATGACTGCAACATGAGTAATGAAGTGCCACCGAGAGGAAAGGTAATAACTAAATATAGCATATCCTTGTAACCACATCCTCTTACTCCTTGGACTCTTGCTGGCTAAGTCCATAAGCTCTGGGCTGCAACAGACCTCGTCCTAGAGCTAACTTTGCATTAGTGTCCATCAACGCCTTTTCCTTGTCGACCCTATTAGGATCACCCACCTCGAATTTCAGCTACAAGATAGGTCACATTAATGTGTATTAGACTATGAAGGAAGGAATTAATTCTATGCGAAACACAGAACTTAAGATGATTACCTGATTATTAGGAGGTTCTTGGCAGTAGTGAGCTATGTGTCCCGGTTGCTGCCATTTGTAACATACACCTGAAGCAGCCAAGCACTCACCCTGATAGTGACGGTTGCACTTAGGGCAGAGGGAAAAATCCTTGGTTATGGCCCAGGCTGATTTCCTTGCTTGTCGCCCATCTTCTGCTTCTTGTTCCAATGTTTCCCTCGATGATTTTTGTTATATATGTGTTGTGTCGCTTCTTGCGTTTTCTTATTCCTGTAGTTGATGTGCCTCTTCACCCTCTCTTGGTTCGCCTCCAGCTTCCATGCAGCATTCACCAGCCTTCCGTAACAGTAGTGTCCATAGCCAGCAAAGGCTATCTCAGGAGTCACGGAGGCCTTCCCTGAAACGATATCACTTACTCACTTTATATTAGTAAACTCACATAGTGAGAAAAATGTGTAACTTCGCTCGTAAGTCGTGACCGTCTTATCTCATTGTATCAGTCTGAGGTACTTCTCCTGGAGGATACGACGCTCTGAAGGGGCCCGAACCAATTTGATAGTTCTGTGGAAAATTCATCCCATGTAAACATGTCCACAGTATGCCCTAAAATAAGGAAGGACCCCATCATGGCATCAGAAAAGGAATTGTATTTAAACGAAGTGAATCCAAACTTAAATTATTACCAGCAGGATCGTCAGCTAAATGTTTGCTCCACCATTGATTAACTTCGCCCTCACGAAGGAAAGCTACTAGATGCACCTTCGTGTTCTTTGGACACTGTATCACATTCAACAAGTCCCCGGTCTTAAACAACCAATCTTTTGTCTCTATAGAATTTTAATTCTCCACGGAAGTTGAAGGTGCGGAGTTCTCTAAAGTTTTTCAGGTAACAATCCATTCCAATCTCCATTACGAGATCTTCAAACTTCGAAAGAGATCTTAAAGCCACTCTTGAAGGAGGTTGAGAATGCACGACTCTGATCATCTGGATCACCAATTTTATGAAAATGACGTCTATGCCCCCGGGCTATCTGGGAAAACAGGGCGGCCCGGGGAGGATCGCCGGCGAGGACAGAGGTGGCGGTGGTGGTTTACAATGACGGATGGCAGCAACAATAGGATGTCGCGGGGGCGCTAGTAGCGCGCCGCGCATGCGCACGTGTGCGCGAGGGGGCGCTCTGCTCACTGCGAACACCGAACATGCACGCGCGGGCGTGTTGGGTGCTCGCTTATGAGCATGTGCGCCAGGGTGTGTTCTGCGCCTGGGCACGGGGCTCTTGCGCACTGTGCTCGTGGCGAACGCGCGTTGTGCATGCGTGATTGTCGTGCGCTGGCACGCGATCCCTCAAGCGAGCTCGTTACGCCTAGTTCGGGCTCGTCACACGTGCAACTCCAAAGCGTTCTCTCTTGGTCGAGGCGATCCATTTCAGCGATCCATTCGGGGACATGATTTTGACAAGGAAGACCTGATTCAGAACGATTTTAGGGAACCACATCAATATTACCTGAAGTTTTTTTACCACTTCCATTTTCTTTTGGATGTGTAAATAATAAGTTGGACTTTAATGTTTAATCGTGTTATTCTTAAACGTTTATTTCCTCAAAGAAGTGTGGTGTGTTGAAGTTATGATAGACCCCATGGTTGAACTGCGATGTAGTTGGTTCCTTTATAAAATTAGTTACAATATTTTGACGTGTAGCGCCATTCGAGGCACGCAATTCCATAACGAAATAGGATGCGCCCTACAACAAAGTTTGCGAAGAGAAAAATACATGATTCAACATGTGAATGGGGTCACAGGTCGCCTAAACCTTCTTTATGCCCAATTTCAATGCGAAAGCGCCTTCTACGGCTAATGATCTTGTCGCTCTTCCACATCCTCTTTCTTCCCTCCACCTTTCTACGCTTGCGATGCTTGTTGATGGCACCATGATGTTCTTGCGATGCTCGGCATAGTATCGCTCATCTACCTTCAGTAAGTCTCTATTCCATCTATGACATTTGTTATTCGACCAAGATATGATATATTATACTTAAGAGTATTTGTGCTATTGGCTTATTATCATACTCATAGTATTAATTGCTTATTTCATGATGTATGTTTATTTACATTCCCACCACATAGCAAATTCATGTTTCCATTGCATTTATTTTCTTATTTACCATATTGAGGTATGTTGTTGAACTTTAAGCTCACCCCATTTGATAAACTATTTTTCAGGAAAAGAAGAATACTTAAAATGGAAGGATTGATTTGTTTTAGTAAAACATTAAAGTTGTATTTTAGTAATCCTTCAAATCCATATTTTGGGGGATACAATGGCTAGTTTGTGTAACATTATGTGAGTGTTAAGTTTATGGTAATGTAATTGAGTATGCTATGTCAATTAAGCACAACTAGGTTTATGGTGTAATGTATTATCAGTATGTTGTTGGACATATAATTGGAAAACATTATTCTTATAGTTTGGTGCATTCTCATATTTTTGTGTGGGAATTATTTTTGATGATTATAGTTCTTACTGTTTTTTTTTTTCATATGAAAGGATGTTTGTGTGAGGATACCCTATAATTATGAAATATTAGAAATACTATTATGTGTGTGTGCGTGCGCATGTGTGCGTGCGTGTGTGTGTGTGGGTATGCGTGTGTGTGTGTGATGGTACCCTATAATTATGATATATTAGAAATACTATTATTTGGAAGCCTGTAAACTTTTCATAGATCATTTGGGAAGACTAGGACTCTCTCTATAAACCACTTCTGTGGACAATCTCAGACTCACCTAAATGTCACTTTCTTTCTTCCAACTAGATCAAACTTATTACTCTTAGCCCTTGCATAGTTGCATTCTTATTTATTTCACTTAGATTATGGTTGTTATGATGGTTAAAAGATCGCTCGAAAATTGAACCGTCTTGAATCAACTCAAAATTAAAGATTAATGTTGATTGGCATTAGCTAGGATATAACAACCATTGTTTACATCTAATGCTCTTGCGGGATATTCATTGGCACATTGTGCAATCTAATTCCTCAATTGACCCTACCTAAATCAATCATTGAGTTTTTGAGCATTCCTCGAGGTAGCTCTTTATTTTCAGTTGTGCAAGGTTTCCCGTTGATGACAATTCGACAATTTATATTTTTTCAGTGATTGTAGCCCGTTAGATATTGCAAGAGATTCGACAATCAAATTGATGAACTGTCACCACCAACAATCTCAGAATAGAGGAGCATCTCCAAAATTTGGCGATGATCCAACGATTTTTTTTTTACAATAATGGTATGACAGAAATTTGCTAGAGATCCCGACTATCGGATTACTGATCGTCATCATCAGCTGTCTTAGAATGATGAGGATAAGCTTCACTGAATTTTGAAGGTTGGCCCAAAAACTTTATGTTATCAGCGACAACCGTTCCTCAGCATTTTCCAAGATTTAAAGATTGGATTATTTGAACTGCCATCATTAATAAGGCTATAAGAAATAAACAAGATTTAGATTGACAAAACATAATTTATTAAGTGTGATTGGCATAATGCACCCTGGAATTACATGATTTTGGCAGAATGCGTCTCAAAATTTTAAATTTGGCAGAATTCACCATCCAATTACATTTAGTCTTGCACTTTGCACCCTAGGCTAAAAAACAAGGGTAATATGGTCTTCTCTAGTTAAATTATAACATAAATGGCTGCATTCAGTTTATTAGAAGGGAAAATTTTTGGGTCCGGGTCCCGTCTCCAGATTTGGAGATGGGGCCGCTTTGATGACGCCACGTGGTTCTCCTTTCTCATTTGAAATAAACGTTATTTAAAAATATGATGTGATGTTTATTTTTCCTTCTGAAAAAATACTTTTTAAAAATGGTCTCCAAAAGATCATTTATGATCTCCAAAAGATCATTTGTGATCTCCAAAAGATCATTTGTGATCTCGAGAAGATCATTTGTGATCTCGAGAAGATCATTTGTGATCCCCAGAAGATCATTTATGATCTCAGGAATATCATTTACGATCTCAGTGATATCAAAAATTGATATCCAGACAAGCATAATATGTGTATTTTGCAATATTTTTGTATGCATTGAGATTATATAAATTGTCTCCGAAAGATCATTTATGATCTCTAGAATATCATGGATATCAAAAATACACATAATATATGAAAATTACACATAACATAAAAAAGTATGATCGTAAAATTTAAATAATATAATCGAAATGTGCTCAAAATATGATCGCAAAATATCATTGTGTACACTATATGATCACAAAAAAATGATCGCAAAACACATAATATGCTCGCCCGGATATCAATTTTTGATATCCCTGAAATCATAAATGATATTCGTGTGATCACAAATGATCTTCTGAAGATCATAAATGATCTTTTGGAGACCGTTTTTAAAAAGTGAATTTTCAGAAGAAAAAGTAAACGTTAAATCACTTTTTTTTAACATCGCCTATTTCAGATGAGAAAAGAGGATTACGTGGCGCCATCAAAGCAGCCGTGTCTCCAAATCTTGAGACGGAGCCCGAAACCAAAATTGAAGCCAGTTAAGTGATATAATTTAATATAAATGCAATTTTTTCTTCATTTCTTTGAAATTGGCATTAGCCTATATAGATATAATTAAAGCAATAAAAAGATTACATAGGCAAGGAGTCATGAGAAAGGATAAAAACTAAAGCTTGGGGAAGGGGCATTCCCCTTACCCAAAAAAGTCTCGAGCACACGCCTGGTTGGCCACATAATCTGCTGCAGAGTTGGGCTCTTCTGTCAATTTTGGACACCACAAGTCTTGGACATTCCTTCATTAGTCTTGCAAGTTTTGTCTCAACATCTCCCAAATAGAGCCCTGAAAGAATTTGATTGAGCGTGGAGCACGCGCTAGCTGAGTCTCCCTCAAGAATGATGCCCGTCACCCGATCCATGAAGTCCTTTGCCACCGTGAGTCCCGTGAGGGCACTTCATTTCTACTAGCATGCAACTGAACAGACAAAACATCATTTAAAAATCTCCAGGAAGCCATGCGAAAATACCTGGAACATAAACAGATTACATCAAAAGAGTTCCAGGCAGCAAAATTCAAAGTTACATGAAGAGTTTCAATTGCAATTGCTCGGCTGTAAAATGCAAAGCAGTCCCGAAAATTTAATCATTGCAAAATAAGATCATCCAACATAACATAAATAGATTTCCCAACATAACACAAACCAAAAAATACAAGTGTTCCCAACATAATACATGCTACATATCAATGAAGAGAGACAATAAAATTAACATGTCTGCAAATATGCTTGTAGAATTGAACTGCTAAATTCTAACATTTACAAGTGGCAGCAAAGGAAGCAAGTGCCCTTGATAACATCGAACCAAAGAGGATATTAGACAAATGGAGAGAAATTATCTTGGTACTTTTGTGGAAGAGCAAAGGGGATATAGAAAATTTTCTTAATTATAGATGAATTAAATTAATGAGTCATGTCATGAAACTATGAAAACAAGTAATAGAAAGAAGAGTAAGATGAGAAACTAGCATATCGAAGAATCAATTTGGTTTCATGCCAGGGCGGTCGACCATGGAAGTAATACATCTCTTGAGGAGACTCATTGATAACTATTGAGAAAGAAAACAAGATTTGCATGTGCTATTTATCGATCTTGAGAAGGCTTATGATAGGGTTCCAAGAGAGATATTATGGAGAATCTTAGAAAAGAAAGGCGCAAATGTATCATACATTGATATGTCTACAAATTCAGTGATGAGGGTGAGGACATCTAGAGCATTTGCACTGGAATTTCCTTTCACTATTGGATTACATCAAGGTTCAACTTTAAGCTCTTATCTCTTAACTTAATCTTACATGAGCTCATGGGACATATCCAACAAGCAATATTTTGGTGTTTATTTTTTGGGGATGATATCGTTTTGATCGATGAGACGCGCGAGGGTGTAAACACGAAATTTGAAACTTAAATTTAGTAGTGCAAGAAGAGTGGATGACTATGTTATTAAGTTGGGTGATCAAGATATTTCAAATAGTGAGTGCTTTAAATATCTTGGATCGCTGGTGCAAAGAGATGGAGGTGTTGATAAAGATGTGATACATAGAATTCAAGCAGGTTGGTTGAAGTGAAGAGGCGTGGCAGGAATCTTTTATGATCATAAAGTGCCATTAAAACTTAAAAGCAAGTTTTATCGTATTGCAATTAGACCATCGATGCTCTACGGTTCTGAGTGTTGGGCAGTGAATTGTGTACATGTGCTAAAAATGGGAGTTGCAGAGATGAGAATGCCTTAGGTGGATGTGTGGACACACGAGGCTGGATAAAATTAAGAATGAATGTATTTGGGATAAGATAAGAGTGACACCAATTGTAGAGGATGCAATAAGCCGACTAAGATGGTTCATACACCTAAAAAGAAGGCCATTAGAGGCACCTATTAGGCGTTGTGAGAGTTTAGTCACTAAGCATGTTAAACGAGGTAGGGGTAGATCAATAAAGACTTGGAATGGAACTATAAGGAAATACATGATGTACTTAGACATTAGTGAGATTATGACTAAAGATTGGGCACAATGGCGACAAATGATCTATATAGCCAACTTTTCTATAATGGGATAAAGGCTTGAGTGTTGTTGTTTGAAATGATCATAAAAAATTAGAATTAGCTTGCCTCTTTTTTAACATCATTTTTTTGAGAAATAAGTCTAGATATTATAAATTTTTTCCTTAACCAAAGTTAAGCAAAATTTGGATTTCAGTCCCCTTAATTTTTGCTTTAAAATATCAGTACTCAAACTTCAACACCTTTAAGAAATTGGTCCATAAAATTATTTCAGCCATTTTTTAAAGGAAAATGTCAAATTCCTTATATAGGTGGCAAAACAATGATGACAAGGTGAGTCTTTTTCTTAAAATTCAGCACCCTTCTTAAATTTTTTATCTAATTAAATTTTTTTCAACAACCTAAATTTCTTCCCTTCTCAGCGAAAATACTCACTAGGGCACGGTTGGACGAAGATGGGATTGCATAATTCCCTCCTCTGCCATTCTGGAAGAAAACTAGCCGAACTATGAAAGTAGGATTGCAGGAGGTTGTCGAGGAATACACGGGGAAGAGGATATACTTGCTAGGGAAAGATTCCCATCTGGCGATCACTCTAAGACCTATCTTGCAGTATTCCAACAACTCCAATGTGGAATGTGCGAGGAAGAGGATACTCGTTAGGGTTGGATTCCCAACAACTCCATTTCTGATTTCCTCCCCTTCCCTTCGATCAATAATCTTTCACATTCTGCTAGAGAAGACATTAGAAAAACTACCTCAAAATCATATTTGGTTTGTGCCTCAATTATATCGACTGTACAGTAAATAGCGCAAGACTTCTTCGTAAATCTTTGCTATTTGAATATTTAACACTTGAAAAGTGTTGAAAATTTTCAAGTACCAAATATTTCTTTAGAAAGTCAAAATTGAGACTCAGAGAAAGATTGAATAAATAAATCTAATTAAGAAAAGAAAGAGTTGCTCTTTGGAGAGCACAGTATGATGCAAGTTGTAAGTCCTTTTTGAAATGTGCTTCTAGAGTGTTCTATCCTTTGACTGCAGGGAAGGGGAGGAATACACTAAGAAGGGGAGAGATTTAAGTTATTAAGAGAAAATTAATTACAACAACAACAGAACCCATATAGTCCCCAATCATTGGGGGTATGGGCAGGGAAAGATTGAAAACAGACCTAACCTTTGGCACTATGCACAAAGTGGCTTCTCTCATAGGAGAAAGGCCTAACCTTTGATAATAAATGCACAAAGTGGCTGCTCACAGATACCACTGAAATAGTGGCCCCTTATACCGTCACGTTTGCTGCAGAATCATGCCCTCAAATCAAAACCAAAGACATTAGAGAGGGCAGATCCAAGAATCCATTTTGATTTATGTGCACATATCCATGTTTCCTTCATTCAGCATCCAGAGCATTGGCCTTGCACAATTTAATTAAAAGAAAATTAATTAAATAAAAAGTTCAAGTGGCCTGCTAGATTTTAAAAAAAAACTCACCTAGTCATCATTATTTTGCCACCTAGTTTAGGGATTTGACATTTTTCTTAAAAAATATGGCTGGAATAGTTTTAGGGTCCAATTTCTTAAAGGTGCTGAAGTTTGGTGACTGATCTTAAAACAAAAGGTATGTGGACTGAATTCTTAATGACATGCAAGATTAAGGACTGAAATCTTAATTTTGCATTTATAATATAATCTATCAATTAAATTAATCATGAAGTTTATCTATATAATATTGTAATATATATATATATATATATATATAGCATTTTTATTTATATTTATTACGGTATTATATTATAGATAATAATTAGGATGGAGTACTGTGCAAAGAAGAAAAGCAGTCCAATTTGATGGAATTTTTAACATACAGTAATATGTTATTGGACACTTCATGGCTTTGGGGTAAGCTATATGGATCCTTTGTCGCCATTGTGCCCTATCTTTTGTCATAATCCCACTAATGCCTAGTGAGATTATGACAAAAGATAGGGCACAATGGCGAAAAAGAATCCATATAGCCGACCCCACTATAGTGGGATAAAGGATTGAGTGTTGTTGTTATCCTTTTGGGTAATTATTAGTTTATATATATGTAAAGAGAGTTTAAGTTCTCTTTATTTTGTAAAAAAAAAATATCAAAACATGTTATTTTATCCAAGAAATCTTTATGTCGGTCGATATCCACAACAGTAATTCTGGCATTCTATATAGTAATTTATAATTGGAGATACTATTGATTCTGATACACAAGTTCCTATGTTTATGGAAAATACCCCTTTTTGAGAGCTATTTGAACTATTGATTTCCGCAATCGAAATTTATAAATTATGTTTATCCGAAAACCTACATATCAATTATTTACCCTATTGGAATTTTTATACATGATAGACATGAATAGAAGATTGTTGAGCGGCAATACCAAGTGATCGAGTTCAGCAATTCCTCGTAGAAAAACACTGATTAGAGATATGCTATATGAAGAAAACAAATTCATTTGAAATGCGAAAAAACCAAAAACGTCACTTGTTCCGAAAAGAGAAACCGAGAGGCAAGCAAGGCATGATTCGGATTTACATTGATGTTGCAAGCAACTCCTTATAAGCATACACTAGCTATAACTCAAAGTTTATCATACATTCTCTATTAATTACCCAAATCTCTCCCATGAGTTTGAATAATTACAGGTTGCAACTCTATATTTTTTGAAATTACAAAATCTCTCATGCAAGTTTACATTTCATAACACCCATACCCAAAAATAACCCTCTTGAGGGGAGCCCCAAGAAGGTATTTTATTGCATGCATGTTATGGAATGTAAACTTATAGGAGAGATTATAATTTCAAGATGGATGAGAACAAGTTGTAATTTAGCAGACTTACATGGAAGGTCCTGATAAACAACCCTATTTTGTCTCAATTTGGGCACAATTCCTGCATCAAATGTTGAATCTTTATCCAATTTCGCCCTTCCCTTTTGGTCTAATTTTAAACTATTTTTTGGCGCGAATAATGTCAAGGGGAATTATCTCCTGCGTCTAATTGGCAAAAAGATTTTAAAAAAAACACAGAAGAATCAACATGAATGGCAAAAAATGCTAAGTGTTTATTCCCTTGGATGGAATTTAGCTTTAGAAATATTGAAATTGGGAGGGCAAATTCTAATTTACCCTTGTCAAATTCTAGTTCCCAACATTGACATGGGTAAATAAATTTGATTAAAATTTCAATAGGAATTAATTTAATAACGCATTATGAAGAAATCGGGGAATTCCATCGACTAGGGATCTGTTTGGCGCTCCGTTTGGGCTCAGACAGTTTGAGACTGGAGGGAATGAGGCGGGGTCTGAGAAATGCAAACATGAAGGAACAATTGTGACGACATTCGATCCGATCGCACCGGAAGTCTGACGTCACCCCAAACGGAACCTAAGGCTCCATTTGGTACGTCGGTGGCAATCGTGAATGTGGCGGTTATGAACCGTCGTTCATGAACGTCCAAACACATCTAAGGAACTTCATCCACTTTTGCATTCAAAACTAGTTTTCTTTACTTTGTGATAGTCATAACAGTTGTCATGCCAAAGATACATTCTATGAGACATTTTTTATTCAAACTCACTGGAGCAAAAACCCTAAATCTATAGAAATGGAAAAAAGAATTTGAAATAAATCTCTAAGGAGAGAATCTTAACGAGATCTATTTATAAAGTTAAAAGAAAAAAAAAGGAATTTTCTAAAGGGGAATAAATAAATGGATGGAAGAATTTAAATCACGAGAGAGATATTAAGATTTCTAGAGAAATTGTCACTAACGCTCCATTTGGCACCGTGGTGGCGGTCATGACCATGAGAGTTAAATTGTCATTCGTTAACGCCCACCTAAGAAACTTCATCCACTTTTACGTTCAAACGGATGATGTTTAATAGGTGATCCTTTACGAATGACGGTTTAATCCATTCGTTTACGACCACCACCACCGCGCCAGACGGAGCCTAAATATCTTCATGTTCGATAATTTACAATTTTATTGTCCAACAGATTTTTATTCGATTGAAAATTGGAATTGAACACAATTCCTCCATCTATTTCCAATTCCGTCCAAGCAAACAGACCCTAAAAATAATTCAGTTGAAAACAAAGGCAGCAAATTTAACTACATTACATAGCAATTAAAAGAGTGTTAATCAGTCACACAGATATATCTATAGCTTAATCATCCCAAATGTTTCTTACTATTCTCATGTTGCAGCAAAATAAAGCTAATATTTAAGTTTTTTTTAATCTTTTTCCACATCCCATCAGTTACAGCCAGGTTATTTATTTCCATGCAAGTTGGGCTGGATGGGCTGCACGCGAAATGTCATCGGCATCGGCGGCGGTGCGTACTCTCGATCTTTCTGATGATAGCCGATATCTAGTTCTCTCATACCCCCCTCCATTGCCAGTTGCTGATGATGCTGCGATATTTGAAACATCAATGAATACAGTAAATTGGAACAAAAAATGTGCCAAGAGCTGATAAAGCATCAGTTGCAGAGAAGAATATCAAAGTAGACATTGATGATGAATGCAAGACATGCTTTTAATATAATGCTGGTCTGTTTCGACCATTCGTCGATCGCCCTGAAAGCGTGAATGCATCAGGGAGCTCCTGACACATTTTTTTGAAGAACATAATGGAGTCAAAAGCTAGTGGGAAAAAATATACAACAACAACACTCAAGCCTTTATCCCACTATAGTGGGGTCGGCTATATGGATCCTTTGTGTCCATTGTGCCCTATCTTTTGTCATAATCTCACTAATGCCTAAGTATATCATGTATTTCCTTATAGTTTCATTCCAAGTCTTTATTGGTCTACCCCTCCCTCGTTTAACATGCCTAGTGACTAGACTCTTAACAACGCCTAAAAGGTGCCTCTAATGGTCTCCTTTGTACGTGTCCAAACCATCTTAGACAAGCTTCTCGCATCTTCTCTGCAATTGGTGCTACCCCTTTCTTATCTCTGATACTTTCATTCCTAATTTTATCCAAGTTTGTGCTGGAAGAATATGCCTGTCATTTAAGAATAACTGCTTTTACTACCATTTTTATTTGTTTTATCCAAGCTTTTTTGTTTGGGAGAGTGGTGGTGATTATTAACGCAATTATGAAAAATGTGGATGTGTTTGAGTAAGTACAGTCGTGAATGCTATTTTCCCAAAAACAATGTCTTAGGCCAAAACACCATCACAGTCATACAGATGTGATCAGGTGTTATCCGTTGGGAATGCTCAGACCACAGAACGGGAAATGTGGCTCGAAAAATGTGTCATGAAAATTCCAAACACAGCTAAATTGTCACTGCTTTGTTTATTACCACAATCTCATACCGCTACCACTCAAATGTCATAATTGTCCCAAAGAGACTTTAGACCCTATTTTGGATAGTTCAGGCGTTTGAGTGGTGGTGGTGTGTAGTAAATGCAGTGATGCTGGTTTCCGTGCGTTGGAACTTTCATGACAGCTTTTTTTACCCAAATTACATTTTCTTGAGTATGGGAGTCCATGACCGCTAAAGTTTGATCACATCTGCATGACTGTGACAACATTTTGGCATTTTTTTAAAATAATAGGGAACTATGGCTGTCTAGACGAGGTGTGTTCAGGAAGAGAGAGCTACCACATGGACAAAAAGAGTCTCGGCTCATGCTTACTCATCCAAAGAGACTCTTGCAAAGAGGACTTGCTAACACTTAAAAATCATACATAGACTCTAAATATAAAAAGCACTCCTAAAATATAACTTAAAAAGACATGATAACAACATGGCTCGACTGACTCGTTACGTAAGGCACTGACGACTCATGGACATAATACGATACATGAAATAAAAGGGTGACTAGCCTATGCCGATAACACACCATCCATCATTTTCTTCAAGCTTGTCTTCAAGCTCATAATCATGGTATGAAGTTTGGACTCGAAGGCTTGACTAATCATCTGATTCCTTAATCTCACGCCAAAACAAGGGCGTGCAACATTGCCCTGGCTAAAGAATGTTACCACGGTACCAATAAAAGGATGATGAATAATCTGCAGCAGGAAGCCATCTGTCCTTAGTGGGTGTTCCGGGTGACTGCGCCTAGTAATACCAATCTCATCGTCCTTAGTGGGTGTTCCGGGTGACAGCGCCTAGTAATACCTATCTTTGTAAGTGTTAGAGCCATGTGGAAGTAAACATCGTCGTCCTTGACGCATGAGTTATGGCAATGAGGTGTCCTGCTGAATGAGAACAGCAGATGCCTATAGTTGGGTGACAATTGGACTGACCAAAATATAAACGACATGTACTTGCCCAGGTTTGATCTCTGATCATGGGATAGTGGTAGTGTATGTTAAAGATCGTGTGATAGTGGCAGTATATGTTGTCCTGGGGCTACAAGGACATCGAGTGTAGTGATGGACGTGGAGTAAAATAATTGTGATGGCTTGTGAACGACTGTCATTGTCAGTGCCATTGTCAAACCCCGGTCTGCTACCCCAACACCATATGCATGGTGATGCAAGGATAAACCTAGGTGCATGTATCAGAAAAAGATTGGGTAAGGATACAATCTTTCTCATGGGGGGGAGATCTCTTTAGCACTGACATGCAAAACTTTTTCCCAGAGACCACCCGACAACCCAGTGGAAGGTGCAGGTTGCACCACACTCGACAATTTAAGCTCCACTGTAAAAAAGTGGCCTGGTTCCTACTTGCTTATATATAGCTTGGCTTGAAACTAAGGGACATTTCAGGATGAGACCTCCAGTGATCTCCGACCACCTGCGCTGTTCTCAGCCACCATAAAGTCAGGTCATCCCACTTATGGACATTTCAGGATCCAACAGCCATGTTAGCCGTAGCTTATGCCACCTCAGTGGATGTCACGGTAAAAAAATATAATTAATTAATTATTCTCATTTTCTATAATAAAATTAATTAATCAATTGATTATGTAATGATCAATCAGTTGACTGATTCTGCATAATGTACCATACTCACCTGGGTAAAAATGTAAGAATACCTCTTTAAAAGCGAAGCTTAGGTGAAGACCCAACCCGCTTTGGGTAATGTTGATATATGTTTGTAATAAAGAATTATTACATTATTCACTAGCAAAAATGTTATGCGAGTAATAATGGATATAATCATCTTTAAAATGGTATCAGAGTGTACTTTATGTCTTTTGATTGCTACCAGACTACATGTATTACAGATGCTGTAACAGTGAGTCAAATCATGGTCTAAAGTCTTGGTATTTTTGTAGGATTAATGGTATCCCCAAATAGATAACATTAGTACAATTAGGTTCATCATTGATAGCTTAGTAGAAAAATGTACTGACTTGCAAATTAGCTGGAAATATATATACACCTTAACGCTATGATAAGGAATAAAAAATAACATATAAACTCTAATATGATACCGGGTATAAATTGAAAAAAAATATTTTCTTCGAAAAAGTAATGCTCAAAAACCTTATCTCAATAAAAATAAGCACGCGGGCAAATATGATAGAAGACGAAATTACCATAAGACTTTAGCATGCTTTGCATGTGGCTCCACGGACCATTTAGCGAAAGAATGTAATCTGTTAGATCGTACGCAAATATTTTGAGCTTGTCTTCAAGCTCAAAATACGATCTAGAAGGGTGACTACATCGTATTTTTTTGTACTAATGACTTAGTCATTAGTAGAAAGAAAGCTCAGCTTTAGAAAGAATATTGAGTTTTTAGGAGTAGAACTAGGACAGGGAGAGATCAAGCTTCAAGAGCATATTAGTAAAAAAGTACTAGAATTCCCACTAATTAAAACGACGAAACAACTCCAGTAATTCTTTGGTCTCGTTAACTATGTGCGGCCTTTTATTAAAATTTTCGGAAAACAAACAGGACTCTTATACAATAAAATTAAGGGAACACGGAAAGATTTCAACCATGAAGATATTAAACAAATAAATTGGATTAAAGATCAGGTTAAATCGCTCTCAGATCTTAGATTACCATTGGATACAGAATATTTGATTATAGAAACAAATGAATGTGAAACTGGTTGTGAAGTTGTACTCAAGTCCAAACCCCATAAGTACGGGGTAAAAAAGAAGAACAAATATGTAGATATAATAGTGGAAATTTCAAAGAAAAATGTCTCGCTAGTAGTATTGGTCAGGAAATCCTAGCAGTATGTTACGGCTTTGATGCCTTTCGTCTGTTTATCCTAAATAAAAAAGAAATCTTAGTCATAACAGACTGTGAAGCAATTGTAAAATTATACTAGAACAGAAATAGCAAAAAAATAAGCTATAAATGATGGATTTATTTTTTTAACCACATAGTAAATAAAAATTACAATGTAATCTTTGAACATATTAAAAGCCTGGATAATAAGCTTGCAGGAAAATTATCTAGAATCCTTAATGGATGATGTAGAAAAATTCATACACTATATCATAAAAGCCTGGATAAGAATTTTATAAAAAAATCTTTCTAACTAAATTTCACTTCAAAATTTTCATTTAAATCAATTTGAAATTCAAAAATAAAATCTACATAAGCATAAAGAAACATTCATATTAGAATATAGGTGCTATATTAGAATATTTAAAACAAAGTTGTTGGATCGTCAGGCACCCTTAAAGGAGGGTAGGGTGAATAAGAATTTTATAAAAAAATCTTTCTAATTAAATTTCACTTCAAAATATTCATTTAAATCAATTTGAAATTCAAAAATAAAATCTACATAAGCATAAAGAAACATTCATGATTTTATCAATGAAAAACAATTACAAAATTGTGATCTCTATAATGATAAAAATCGAGGAGGCATGTAGAAAAATACTTCTGGTTTTCTATACTGATTTTCCCCTAAAGCCGGTTGGTCTTTATCCTATCTCTATAGATAGACCTCAAGCCGTCCCTTAGACCTAATCCCTAAGTCTAGTCGCCTAATACAAAAGGCAAACTTCTTCTTAAGTAGCACGCATACCTAATCGCCACTGAACGGGTGAATTCCTCTATCGTCATATAAAGCGTTAAAAATCAAAGAGATTACAAGAGAATAATAAAATGAATTTTTTGTAATGAAAAACTCCCAATGGGAACTCTGAAAACGAAGACAAAGGCACGAAAGAGATTGTCGTTGTTTAGCTTTCGCGCTTCCCGTAGAATGATCTTTAATGTAATTCGCCTTCAAGTTTTCCTTTGGATGTTCGAGATATTTGTAAGAATGACTCTGGAAGTCTGGGACAAGGCTCCACAAAAGTATGTTCATAGTTTTTTTTTATTTTGAGAAAGAGCGAACGACTCTTTATATAGAGTTTGGCTATTACCGCCAGAGGTAGGTCCTACTGCCTCGCAACATCGTCTCGGAAACCAATTTCCCGCTTCTGGTTGCCTGGAATGGATGCCTTGCTTTCGTATTTTATGCAACATCTACCGCGCCGCAGTAAACCTATCGTGTCGCGTTAGTGACAAATTCGATCTCGCCGGATTTTGATATTTTGCTCTATTTGGCTCCTCAAACAGCCTGATGATTGTCGGGGTTGCCTTTCAGTTACCGTCGTGCGATAGTGTTATCGTTGCGCGGTAATTGTTTACAAGAAAGGTTTTCAGCTCCCGCCAAGATTACGTTCAAATATCTTCTGCCAGTTGTCCCATTGTAACGAATGCTACCGCCAATGGTAAAGCCTATGGTCGCGCGGTAGTACTCAGTTCAGAGTACGACATCCATCTTTTTGTCTCAATCATTGTATCTTGTTTAGTTTGATATTATATTGGTATGACTTCCACACTCTAAACAAAAACCAAGCTTCATCAAATACATATTTGGATTTTTTATTCTCAAACTAAGATATGAGGAATACATGTTCCAACAAACTCCCCTTTTTGATAATAACAAATCTTATAATGAGAAATCAATCATTTGAAACAAGAGTTCTATTTATTGGGTTGTGCGGTAAGTGAAAATCGTGAAACAGGTTTGTAGAATGACTACGTTCATACCAAAGTGTATGCACTCCCTACATATGTGCTCCCCCTACACAAAGTGGCTTTCTAATTTACTCCCCCTAAATTTCTACTCCACTATATTTCTCAATTTACTCTCCTCCTTTTGGTATTATCAAAAGAGAGTAGAGGTGAGTTTAATCATGAAATCTATTTTCCCCCATTATTTATAAAATAAATAAAATAACGAACCACTTGTGTTAAAATAATCATGATAGTGCATTCTCCTAAGTCCATGCCTCTACACTGGCGGCCGATGTCAGCTCCCCTCTTTCATGTTGCCCGACGATCCCTCGAGAGCACTTCTTATCTGTCTGGAGGTGTTATCAGGAGAGAGTTTGGAGTCTTCTCTCAACCTGACGAGAGGCCGATCATTTTTCTTTAGTGATAGGGTCTTCGTATCTAAAGGCAGTGTCGGATTCGAACACCTAAAAAAATAAAACGCGGAAGCATCGTAATTAAATTCATTCTTATTTGGCAGTGAACGCCAATGCGCTCAACTTTCTTTTGAGTGTCAAGTAACAAGATGAGGAACCTCGAACCAGGGCCAGGGAGCTAAGCCTCGCGACTACACTTCCAATAAGACCGCACCTCTACGAGGTAGGCCGAGATCAGCTCCCCTCCCGTATGTTGGCTTGGTGACCCCCTGATAGCCATCCCCTCCTCTGACGTCTTTCGAACCAGGGACAAGGAGATAGGCCTTGAGACTGCACGTCCCAATAAGACCACACCTCTACAAGGTAGGACGAGATTAGCTCCCCTCCCATAAGTTGGTTTGGTGACCCCCCGATAGCCATCCCCTCCCCTGACGTCTTTCGAACCAGGGCCAGGGAGCTATGCCTTGAGATTGTGCATCCCAATAAAACCACACCTCTATGAAGTAGGCTGAGACCAGCTCCCCTTGCCTGGTGACCCCCCGATAGCCATCCCCTCCCCTGACGTCTTTCAAACCAGGACCAGAAAGCTAAGCCTCGGAACTGCACATACCAATAAGAACACACCTCTACGAGGTAGGCCGAGATCAACTCCACTCCCGTATGTTGGCATGGTGACCCCCCGATAGCTATCTCCTCCCTTGACGTCTTTCGAACCAGGGCCAGGGAGCTAGGCCTCGGGACGACGTGTCCCAATAAGACAACACCTCTACGAGGTAGGCCGAGATTAGCTCCTCTCCTATATGTTGACCTGATGACCCCCCGATAGCCATCCCCTCCCGTGATGTCTTTCAAACCATAGCATCTCCAAAATGCGTGAAACTTAAGAGCCTGGCGAGCATCTCCAAATCGCGCAAAGCCTAAGATCCTAGTGAACATCTCCAAATCGTGCAAAGCCTAAGAGCCTAGTAAGTATCTCCAAATAGCGCGAAGCCTAAGAGCCTAGCGAGCATCTCCAAATAGCGCGAAGCCTAAGAGCCTAGCGAGCATCTCCAAATCGCGCAAAGCATAAGAGCCTAGCGAGCATCTCCAAATCGCGTGAAGTCTAGGAGTCTAGTGAGCATCTCCAAATCGCGTGGAACCTAAGAGCCTAGCGTGCATCTCCAAAATGCGAGAAGCCTAAGAGTCTAGCAAGCATCTCCAAAATGCGCGAAGCCTAAGAGCCTAGCGAGCATCTCCAAATCGCGTGAAGCCTAAGAGCCTAGCGAGCATCTCCAAATCGTGCAAAGCCTAAGAGCCTAGCGAGCATCACCAAATTGCGTGAAGCCTAAGAGACTAGGGTATCTACTCGCATGGGTTGAGAGATCGGGTGAAAGCAGCAAGCAAAGACAAAACCATAAAAAAAATATCTTTACTTTATCTAGTGATGAAAAAATGTTACAGCAAAAATTGGCGACAGGTCGCCCTATCCATTTCGATTAATCTTTACAACAAAAAACAAAATAAGATCACTCATTTCAGACGAATAGTCCGAGGAAGCGAAGGAATTAGAGAGGTCATTGTCATCGGGGGCGAACACCTCGGGCAACAGATCCGTCGTCATTAGATCTTCGTCGTCCTTGGTAAGGAAGCCTCCGAACTTCAGTTTGGCCAGCATCAAGTCACCCGCCGTGCCTGCGATCTGGTGGAACATCTCGATCAACTCCATATGGGATATTTGAATCATTTTGCCGCCATTGGAGGAACCGGCCGCGAGAGGTCGCCGCTCTGAAGCTCAAGATTCAAGATCAGCAATACGGACATGGGCGGCCTCCAGCACTGATTGACTATCATCCAAGTCCTTCTCTAACTTAGAGACCTTATCAGTAAGGATTAGTTTGGCTTCCTGCGTGTAAGAATGTCGCTCAGGTTAATATGGCAGTTAAAAAACCACGCGCGACTATGGAGAAGTTATAAAATTTCTACTAAAGTCACCTCATATCCTTTGGACTCCGCGACTTTAGTATCAGCCTCTTCCGCCCACTTTTCAGATGCGGCGACAGACCTCTCAAGCTACAGCAGGAGCTTCTCAAGCTTCTTGTTTTTTCTCATCTCTGCGAGGAGGTTCCTCGACGTCTGGTGGGCGAGCTCCAAAGAGTGGAGCTGCGCCCGAGATCCTTGGTCGGCGAGATGGCGGGGAGAGGCATCTCTAAAGACCTCTGCATCGTCGCGCGCATACAACGTGAATGAGACGTTGAAGGCGTCATCATTCGGCTCACAATCCTCTGACCAGGATGGGAAACACGAGCTGAGCCGAACCTCATGCTTCTCGTCGTTCCAAGCGATCAAAGGATGGCCGAATAGATCGGCGCTCCCAGTCCAATGCAAGAAGTTGGGGTGCGTAGAGGGAGTCTTCGCGTTATTGTTGCCCCTTCCCTCCTGGCCTGACTTGCGCGCCACGACTTGTCATGTGAGATCTTCCTCTTCTTCATGGAGGGCTCGGCCACGTCCGGGTGCGCTACCTCATAAAGGATCTCAACTGGAACGCCAAGGTTGGTGACTTCCACCCTGGCAGGGGACTCCTCGACATAACTGTTGGAAGAATCCACAACACCATGCTGAGGCCGATTGTCGCTTGAACCCACGGAAGGTGTAGCCTCGACAACTAAGGGAAGGATGGATTAGAGGAGGGCGCGAGTTCCTGCAAAGTCTCCAAAACATTAACACACAAGGCCAAAGTCAAAAGCGTCAAAAAACCCACGCAAGTACCTTCGCCAGGCGAGAGATAGGAAAGTTCGTGTACGCGCCGACACCAAAAGATGGCATCAAACTTTTGTTGCCTTAGCGCTTGATGAAGTTGTAGGTGCGAGGAAGACCTCATTCGCGGGATGCTATGGTCGGATGGGAAGGGTCTCGAATTCGCTGGTGACGAAGGTGAAGCGCTCATTCCACTGGTGGAGCTTGTTGGACGTGTCGGTGAGCGAGCAAGTATGGCTACCGAAGTAGATGACTCCATCCTTGATCGCGCCCAAGTAGAAGATCTTTCAGAAGACAGCCATGTCGACAGAAATCTCTTCCTCGTGCAGGAAAGACAAATACTAAATGATAATCACAATATCGTTAGGATTTATCTGTGCGGGAACCAAACCATAATAGCAGAGGATCTAACAGATCTTCGGTCATAGGGGAAGGCGCAACCCTACTTCAAAATGTCGGGTAGCCTGACGGAAGGAAGCGGTTGACGAAGACCTCGAGCTCCTCCTCGCGCATAATCGACTTCTAGAACTTAGCGACAAAGAAGTTTTATGCGTAGTTCAATCGGCGAGTTGCAGCATCATCTACCGCGCCATAAAAATGTGAGATTGTTGTTACCGAAGAAATCCGTGAGAAGTTACTCGAAAAAGAAACGACGATCGCAAAAAACAAGTAGTTTCCAGACCCCTACCCTATTTATAAACAAAACGGGGGGGGGGGGGGGGGGGGGGGGGGTATCATCACAAGTCGTTATACGAGGAAACCTAGTTACTACTGGAAAGCCTTCGCTAAATGATCCTCGGAAATGGAAGTCTTCGGCTGAGAAAACAAGCAACTCGCACTACGCAGGATACAAATAAAAGAAAAAAGAAAGACAAACTCGCAGCAAATATAAATCGTGCATACTCGCAATTGTCATCTAGATGAGAAAGGTATCGAAAGGAAACTGAACAATTCAATAAAAATAGTCCAAGGAATTTATACAATACGTCGATCAAAAGCAAAGAGAAGAAAGAATTTAGATGCCTATCGGAGGTTTGTATATGGCGATCGGTCCAACCCAACTCGCGTGCCATTTGAAGGTCTTCGCTCGCTTTAGCCATACACTCCTCGCTTCGGCGGATATGATCCTCCATTTGGGAGATGGTGCCTACCGAACCCGTACTTGTGTGGACCCCACAGAGATCCGCTTGCAGCAGGTCCTACCTATGTTCGAGATAGGTGGTGTGCCTTTCCAGCTAATTGATGGCGTAATACTTCGCCTCGACACCCTCGAGTCGGTACTCGACTTCCTTTGCCTTTGCTTTTGCTACTCACTCTTTCTTTTGCAGAGATTAGCAGATATTTGCAAGTTCCATCCAGGTACTTGCAACTTAGTTTCATTTCATACCTACTACTTACTCTTCCTTTTACAGAAGTTAACAGGCGCTTGCAAGGCTCCTTCAGGTACTTGCAAGTTATCATTCTTCTATGCTTTCCTCTCATCTTTATTTTGCAGAGCTCAATGGAAGACATTCACGTCTTCTTCATTTTACAAAGCAACTCAGGTCCTATCTCTCCCTACCTCTTGTTTTTCCGAGAGATGAATCACGATTTTTGTGGGTCTCCTACTTTTTCGAAGTTCCCTCAGGGACTTAAAAAAGTGCGGGGATTATGTTAACCCAGAAATCGGCGATCCCTCCCAAGATAGCCTGCTCGCAAGTCGCGGCCTACTCCAGGTTCCCCCTGGACGTCGCGGCCTGTCAGCCCTCCCTTTTCCAAGGATGGGCGGACAGACTTCTCTGTCCGCTCAGGCCGCGCGGATAGGGCGGTCTCCCCGGTCTGACCACCAGGTCGCGCAGCAGCCGCTCGTACTGCAGGAGCTACGGACTGCTTCCTCAATCCGCCTGATGCAAACCCGTGGCGCCTCGCTTTTATTATTTTTATCGCACATGTCTTTTATTATTGTAACGCACGTTTTCACGTTTTTTTTGAATTATTGTGTAACGTAGAGTTGTATCGCGCACGTTATTAGCGCTTTTGTGTAATTTTGTTTCGCGCATGTTGTTCGCGCAATTTTGGTTTGGCGCGTTGGTGTGACCGGCCAACGTGACCCTAAATACATAGGTTCGGTATTTTAAGGGATAGGTTAATTAGGGCAAGCCTATTTTAATTAACTTTTCAATATGTAATGTTTTCCCCCTAAGCCTATCGTGAAGCCCACCTCCAAAGCCCAAGGCCCATTTTCTTAACTCCCAACCCTAATTCCCTTTTATAAAAGCAATCCCCCCTTTCCTGTTCGGTGGCTGGAAGAATTGAATGAACCGTGTGGTTTCATTCGATTCTTCTCCAGCGCCGCCATCATCCTCACTGCTCCTGCTCGACGGAAGCCGACACCGCCTGTTCCCGCTCGCCAGCCAGCGTCGCCGCCTCATGAAGCTCCATTAAGGCCAGACGACGACGACTCCTCAGTCCGATTCCTAGAGGATCGGCGACTTCTGACGGAAGCCTTCCAGAAGCTCCGGCGCCCCCAGTGCATGACTCCTCCGGCGCCGACGAACTCGCCAGACTCTTTCCTGGTCTCCGGCGACCTCGTCTGCTTCCCCTTTCGCTAGGATCTGTGAAGCCGCACCCGGCCTTGTTGCCTAAGGCCCGGCGACCCCCAGTTCTGTTGCCCGACCCCTTCCAGGGCACATCCAGGTCCCCTCCACACTCCCAACAGTCAGCCATCAAGCTTCCAGCCACCATCCCTTGCTCCTTCCACTGCTTGGTGAAATCATGCCCAAACCGAGCCCTATGGTATACCTCTAATATTCCTCACTTGCAATCCTTAGTAAATTTTATGCTTACATGTTTAAATGAATAGTTGATATTATGAGCTTGCCCGACTAATAATATCCCTTAATTTCCGTTAATTTTCATATTTGTGTTGCCACCCTCTTGCATACTATGCATGTGGAAATTGTAATTTGTGATGTTATCATGCTCGTGTGGTAGCTTTGCGTACGTGTGGGACGCCTCGACCGTTTATTTCGTTAGAAATAGTCCGCCAAAGTCTCCCGCGCCACTTTAATTTTAAATAGGTAGCTTCATTATTTTTAAAACTACAGTCCCTTGATTTTAAATCACATCACCGCCCCTGCAGGCCGCGCGGTTAGATCAGTTAACCGCGCGTTGGTTCTCTCTTCCAACAGATGCTACCCAACAGAATGGCGGACTGACATTGCTATCCGGCCAGACCGCCACATCGACAGGCGACCTGTCTCCGGGTCGCCCGACAGTACGCGACAAGCCTGTCCATCAGACGTTCTGCAAGGGCGACCTGCGCGACCTACGTCTCCAGTCCGCCAGCTCGCCACATAACCAGCAACAGCAACAAGCCCCAAGGCCGCCAGTCAGCAGTGGCGACCTGCCTCTCCTGTCAGCCAGCAATGAGCGGACTCGGCCTCAGCCCGCCTGCAGAGAGACCTTCGTCGTCCAGCAGGAAGGCGACCTGCTATATTCAGTCTGACAGGTCGCCTACCTCTGACCCAGCGACAAGCCTCCAGCAGCAGAGGCGGACTCCTCCAGTACACCGCGAGCTAGGCGGACTCATCGTGCAGTCCGCCAGAAGAACCCCAGCTCAGCAGCCGGCGATCTGCCTCATCCTCTCCGCAGCGGGCTAGGCGGACTCATTCTGCAGTCCGCCAGCTAGCCCTCCAGCTTCCCAGCTCCGGTCGCTTCTCATCAGCAGGCGAACTACCCCTCAACACGCACAGCTCGACGCGGGCTCGCTCAGTACAGCAGAGGCGGACTCGTCCCAGTCCGCCAGCAGCAGCAGATCAGCTCAAGTAGACAAGTCCCTATCTGCACAGCATGGTGCGGACTCGGCGGACTCTTTCTTTACTCGTTCAACTTATCGTTCTACTGGGGATAACGTTACCAAGACCGTTACCTCCTCGGGCCTATAAATAGGCCCCCATGCCTTTCATTCAGCAGGCACAGTGGAGACGACAAGGTCAAGGCATCATTTCATGCGGACTTCAAATCTCAGTCCGCGCGACCTCTTCTGTTCTCTTCTCGGCCTGATCGCGCAGTCCGCTCGGCTTGCTCAAGCGAGCTGCGGGATCATCTAACTGCGCGGTCTGCCGACCTCTCTGGTCTAACCGCGTGGCCTCTGGCACCTTCTTTCCTCAGCCGTCAGCTTCCCCCTTTGTACCCTTTATTAGCTTTTTGTGTAAAGGTGCAATCTCAAGCTGTAATACTGATTCTTAATCAAAGGAAAGCCCGTCGCAAGAGTGGCATTCGAGCCGCGGCGGGCAAAGTCTGTTGTTGCCGTTGCTAGCGGCCCCCTCTTCTTTTCAACTCCTCTCTTCTCTCGGCATCAACCTGCAAAGCTAACCGTCAAAGTAACCGTCTGCTCGACAGTTCCTGATCAACCTTCCCTGTTATTCCCAGCATCCTCAACAACCTCTCCTCTATCCTCGCAACCTTCTTCTTCACCTCGCTTGTGAGACCGAACACCCGTTAGCTGTTGGTGTCTGCGACCCTCCTCTCCGTTTTCACGCATCAACATGTAATACCTCTCTTCTTACCTGGAAAGTCATGCGCTCGCGGGACCTTGTTGGTGCAGGCGAAGAGAGCGGTGGATGATTCGAGATTCCGCAAGAAGTTGATCCTGCTCGGCAGGCGTTCGGCGGAGACGGCGATCCACCTCTTGAAGGAAAATGATGCCTTGAAGCCGGAATATGCGGGCGTGGACTATGCGACTCTATTCGCGGGCCATAAGGATGCGGCGATATCGAGTTCGGAGGCGGACTCTGCAGAGGACTGACCACCCCCTCCCTTAGATCGAGATTTCATTGGTCACGCTGCCTCACCGATCGCATTTGCTTTCTTCCAATTTTCCTTAGATTCCTGTATTGGATGTGGGGAGAATGTTTATATGTTAAAATGATTCATTTTGATACCTTATTTTGTGTCTTGCAGATTCTCCCCAGTTTGTATTTATGTGTAAATGTATCCGCAGTATTGTTATGCCCATTTATTGGAAGAGTATCCAACTGCGCGAACACACTCTCGCTACCATTCGCATAATAAGACGTTATGCGCGGGTTCCATACAAGCATTCACATATCTGAGTGATCGTCAGAAAGGAGCGAGATGATATCCTATGTTGCGGTTGACCGTGCGGGTGCTTGTCGGTAAGATAATGAGAAAGTTACAAACGACCCCCTTCTGGGTCCCGCCCATTTTGAGTGAAAGCCTACATAGAGTGCGCGAGCGACCATGCGGTCACACATCAATTAGACAACAAGATAACCGCAGGCGACCTCATTCTGGGTATTCGCCTATTTTGAATGAAAATCAAGAAAGAGCGCGGGAATGATCATGCGGTCACTTGTCGAGAAAGTCGAGGCAATGTGCGAGTTACCAAACGAGCACAAGCCGAGAAAGCCGAGGCAGAGTGTACGAATTATCAAGCGGGCACTCGCCGAGAAAACGGAGGCATACTGTGTGAATTATCAAGCGAGCACTCGCCGAGAAAACCGAGGCAGAGTGTGCGAATTATCAGGCAAGCACTTGCCGAGAAAACTAAGGCAGAGTGTGTGAATTATCAAGCAGGCACTCGCCGAGAAAGACGAGGCAAAGTGTGCAAATTATCAAGCTGGCACTCGCCGAGAAAATCGAGGCAAAGTGCCTGAATTATTAAGCATACACTCACCGAGAAAACCGAGATAGAATGTGTGAATTACCAAGCGGGCATTCGCCAAAAAAACTAAGGCAGAGTGTGCAAATTACTAAGCGAGCACTCGCCGAGAAAGCCGAGGAAGAGTGTGCAAATTATCAAGCGGACGCTCGCCGAGAAAACCGAGGCAGAGTGTGTGAATTGTCAAGGGGGCACTCTCCGATAAAACCGAGACAGAGTTTGTGAATTGTCAAGTGGGCATCGCCTGCTCGTACTTAGGGGTCCGTCGCCAGTCAGGCAAAGGCATCCGCAGGATTTTCGCCTGCAAGCAGCGCTAAAGAACATCGTAGGGGTATAAAGCACCTGTTGTTCGGAGTTTGTCCTTTGAAAAAGAACGATAACGATAACAGCGCCCCCGTCGATGCGCAGCTGGCTATCACGTCCAGACCTGCCACATATGCTCATTTGGAGTGTCTCCACGAGGACAACTGTAGTGGTCTTAGGGTGGGGGAAGTAGCTCAGACCGGCAAGAGGGTCGAAAGCTCGATGACCTCCGCAAGCGACGTCTAGATGCATCCGAGGGTATCCAAGCAGGCTCTGGTAATCACATAAAGGGAGTAAAAAAGAGCATCCATTTAGGACCTTATCATACCACTCGGGGGTTGAGTTCTGTTAGCCCAAATTCACCTTAAGCGGCGAAACTTAGGAACTTGCTCGGTGCTCACTAAGAGGAAGGCGTTAATGTCTCGGTCAAAAAATAATATGATATAACTATATAAGAGAAGATTTGAAATAAGCAAATACGAAAGACAAAATCCACGAGTAGGATGAAGAAACATGGCACTATAGATACTTCTAGTTTGCTTAGTCGAGTGTTAAGAGGAGGGGTCGGACTTGCTGTTACTCCCAACTCGAGGTGGGAAGTATTCGTCAACCGAGTTTAAAGACCGAATATAACATTTCCGCGCGGCTCGAGGATCGCTTCGGACCCTGAACTGTTTACTGCCCAGCATGAACTTTATCACTTGATGATAGGTAGATGTGATGACTTGAAAGTCATCCAAGAGAGGCCTCCTAAAGATTGCGTTGTAGCTGCTAGACGCATCTATCACTAAGAACGACTCCTGTCGAGCTACTCTGCACAAAACGACCGTGAGTTCCACGCCTCCCTCTACTTCCTTCTTCTCTCCAGCAAAGCCATACAACGGGTCGTCGCAGGCCTTCAGCGGCCTCTCGGTCTTCATCGCTACATACGCAGGCCTGAACAAGACATTTACGAAGATACCCGTATCAATAAGAATACGGGCCACGATGTAATCCCCAAGAATTGCCTTTATGACCACCACGTCATGAAACGGATTGATGGTCCGAGGGAGATCCTCCTCATGGAATGTTACTATTTCTCGGAGGGGTTGCACCAGTGATGAGGAGGCGACCTCCCTCCCTTACAGGCGCTTCAGACTTCCCTTCCTAGAGGATTCTTTCCCCGCTCCGCCATGTATATAGTATATATACCCTAACGGGCCAACTCCTACCTCCACACATTCTTCTTTGTTGCCTTGACCGACAATATCGCTCTGCTCGATGTTGTTACATCTGGGGGTGCTAGGTCATGTCGCTACCTTCTCCTTCCCCTTCAAGGACAAGGCTTCTCCGGCTTTCTCTGCCAGCAGGTATTGCAACTTGCCTTCTCTTAACAGCTTCTCCACCAGGTCGCGGAGGACCCGGCAATTCTCGGTATCATGCCCCACGTCACAATGGAACTTGCAGGAAATGCTGGTGTTTCTGCTCCTGAATCCCCCTTCATGGGCCTAGGGGGCTTAAAACCCGGTTGTTGCTGGAGGATCTCGATGAAATCCTTTATTGGAACTCTTATATCAGTGTATACCTGCACCTCGCTTCCCCACTGCTCTGGGGAGGCTGCCAATAAGAGAGGGGGATTGCTATTATTACCTGGTTGCTGCTGCTGGGGGTGTCATGGCCTCATCTGTTGGAAGGCTCGCGGATCTCGTTGATGAAAATTTCATCCACGAGAATTTTGAGGTCGGAATTCCTATCAGACGTGATTGTTTCTTTGGGGTAAAACAGGAGGGCGGTTGGAAGCATTCTGTGGGCGCTTAGCTCCCAAGTAGGAAAGGTTCGCGATGAACTCTTCATTATTGAGCTCACCCTCTATGAACTAATGGGCAATTGGGCACACTCTATCAGCTCATTGTAGGATTCCGGCTTCCTATCGCTTATTGAAAACTTGAATAGCCCGAGCCTCGGGCCATTGGTAAACATGATTCAGTAGACCCGGGGGTCCACGTACGGGACCTCCATGATCAAACTTTGGAAGCGATCCATGTATTGCACCAAAGTTTCCTTCGGCCCTTGCCGAATCGAGAACAGAGCGTCGGCATCCGCCTTCCGCCGCTTGGATGTTAAGAACCTCTGTAAAAATTCCTTCCTTAGCTCTCTGAAAGATCCAAATGATTTGGGCCATAAAACCATTCTCTTGCCTTTCCTTCAAGGGCGGTCGAAAGTAACTTGCAGCACAACCCCTCCGATAGGGGCTGCGGGGAAACAGTGGTATCAAATGCTTGTAGGTGGTAAGCAGGGTCTTCCTTACCCGAGAACCGAGGAAGTCGCGGCTCCTTAAAGCCATGCGGGGCGGTTTCTCCAGCGATAATGAGGGCGAAGGGCGAATAACTGTCTGCCCCCTCGTCGAGGTCCTGCTCCTCAAAGTCCAGAGCTCTTCCCTGGTATGTTGTGGCGGTCTCCCGAAAGAATTGTTGGCGGGCCCGTGCGTCCTCGTCGTGCGGTTACAGTGGTGGTGGATTCAGCAGTGGCGGCGGAAGCTTGTTAGGGGTCGCGGGTTCTCAAGGGGGCTCGGCGACTTGAGCGTGCTGCCCTTGATAGATCAGTTGGTTGACGAGACCAAGCAGATGATCTAACTCAACGCGGGTAATGGGTTGTTGCTCGTGGTCTTGTGGTTGTGGTGACCGCCCACTTGCCACCGGACGGTTTCACCGGTTGGCTAGATGACTAAATCTGAAGGTCGCATGTTCGAATTGTTGACGCAAAATTTGTCGCATAGTTCTTCCACCCTCAACAACCAATTGAGCAGTTCGGTGAAGAGATCGGAGACTGCAACCACCGGTTACTTTGCCCTGCGGGGGCTCAACGGGCAGAAAAAAAACACAGAAAAAGGGGGTGTCGTTGGCAGCGACAAACACTTGACTGACCCTCCGCGGCGAATGACTCTCTTGCGGCGGACTTTTCTATTGCTCCAAAGAAAAAGAATACAAAGGAGGGTGCGAGTACCCTAGGGGTATGCGTGAATACCAGAGTGGCAAAGAGAAAAAAAACTGAGAGACTTAGTGTGCGCACCTACAACGGCGTAGATTCTGGGTTAAGTCTGTTGACCCCCTTCGAGCACCCCTGGTCCCTATTTATACTTGAAAATAGGTTGTTCGATTGGTTAAGGAAGAGTCATACATTCAGTGCTTCATTAAATGTGGCATTAAATGCATTGCCGCCCGAGGTACTCGAAGAGTCGGGGGCGGGGGGTTGAGAGAAGAGATCGCACGTAACCGTGCGTGACCGCATGCGCTGATGTCGAGGAGGTGAACTCGCGTTGATTCTGGGGTAGTGCCCGCCGCGAATCCTTTGGCCCAACGCGAATCCTTTGGCCCTCCGCGAATCCTTTGGCGGATTGCCGAAAGGTTCTCTGCAAGGTCGTGAATCCTAGAGAGTATCCGTGAGTACCTTGAGTAAACGCCCGACTACTTTGTCCCCGATGTCATCTGATGTGATCTCCTGTTGCAGGATTTGGGTTAACAGTGCTCATATTCAAAATAGGTGTGCTCGTAACAATGCTCTTTTTAAACCTCAAATAACCAAGCCATCTCTATCAAATATTTTACTGTTCTTTTTATTAATAAAGATTTGGAAGTTGGCCACATGAAGATACTAAAGGCAATTAGTATATTAATTTGTTTTACGATAACTTTGCTTTTCATCTATGTTCAGTTATAATTTCAATTATTTATAAAGCTTAATACTTCCTCAGAAAATTCCTTCTCCAAGGGCTATCCTCTTACTCATTGTTCTATTATCAGTTATAATTTCAATTATTTATAAATCCTAACTACTTCCTCAGAAATTTCTCTCTCCAAGGGCTACCTTTTACTCATTGTTCAACCTATAAACTTCTCTACCCACCTGCTGTCTACCCATGCCAAGAAAGAAGACAAATAAAAGGAAAAGAGAAGTTCAAGAAGAAGAAGGAAAAGAAAGTTCTAAATTTGATTTACTAGTTTCCATTAACTCTTATTCTCTTTCTAAGTATTACCAAGCTCTCTCTGCACCTCCTCATAGTACTTGATCGGTCGCTACAAGATAGCAAGGTGTCAAACTAAAAGGCCTACCTATTCTTTAACTTAAAGGCTATAATATAAAATCTACATCCTCAACCTCCTTGATCATTACTCAGCTCTTTTAGAATCTAGCACCCCAACACAAGGATCATATTTTCGTATCAAAGCATTCATAAATTAACATCTAGGATAAGAACGTACTGCCTACTCTCAATGCTAGGCGAAATTTTTCAATCCGAGCTCTATTTTCGAATTTGTGACCGGGAGCTCCGAGATGCCGATACGTGGTGGAAAACAGAATAACGCGAGAGGCTTAACGACATGTGAAATTACTAGTGATCTTTGTGGAGAGCACGCATGACATCCGGGCGATCTCCACGGAGATCAAGAATGATCACTCTTGATCTCCGTGGAGATCACGTCCCTGGAGACCACTCTTGATATCTTTAAAGATCGCACTTGCTCTCCACAGAAATCACGCATGATTTCACGTGAAGTTAAGCCTTCTGTTTTTTGCCACGTGTCAGCATCGCAGGGATCCAGGACACGGATTTCGAAACGAATCCCGGATTGAATAATTTATGCAATGCTATACCATCTTTCCAATAAAAAATATACATAAAAAACAATAAATTAAATGTAAAATTGGCTGACAAAACAACAAAAGTGTTATGTTCCTTTAAGTTATTAGAATTTAATTTCAATCACTTAATTCAAGCAAGTAAAACCATATGCAAACTATTTCAAGATTTTCATAACATCTAAAAAGTAAAAGTTGGAAAGGGACTACCAATAGATATGTAAGCCTTTTATTCTCTTCTTCCAACATTCTCTCCTGCACATTGTGAGTGTGGGTATATGAGCAAGAGTAGGCAGGCATAATCCAATATACAAAAAAATTAACAGAAAAGATTTGATTCATTAAACATACATTCTTTTTTAGCATCTTCAAGAAATCCATCTGTAAGATAAAGAGAATAATCACAAAAAATCCACCAGCTTGAATCCAGTTGTCTCCTCTCATACACAAAAGGCAGCTACAATTAAAATTTTCTTAAAAAAACTGTGACTGCTTATCGCGAACGCCAGCCAGACCATTCTGAAGTGCTTCCTCAATTGGGATGAGCTCTTTTGGGTTAAGAGAGTTCAGATCCTCCCCTTTCAAATGCCTGCTCAAACCCATTCAAAAACCTAATCAAACCCCAACAAGAAAAGCTAAATTCAGCTTAAATTAAAAGGAAAATTGTTTGACAAACACACACTGAGCTCGATCTGCATGTTATCGTTCTCCTTCTTGATCCGATCGATCTCAGCGCTCAAATTCTGCAATTGCGCAGCCAAATCATCAAATCGCCCAAAACGTCAACTAAATTCAATCAAATTCACACAGCTTCATGGAATCTTACATACCTCATGCTTCGCGTCCACAGTTTCTTGCTGAGTTCTGCTGGTACTTCTCCAGCATCTTCGACAAGCTTCAAAAATCCCAGTATTCAATCGTCAAAAGAGGAAACAATAGTAAACTGCATATGTGATTGTAAAAAAGGATTAACCTACGAGGTGGAAGGGCTACAATACTCGAACATTTTCCAAGACTGGGAGAAGATGACAAGCGAGACCTGGGCGTCGCAGAGCACGCTGATCTCCTTCGCCTTCTTCATGATTCCGTTCCTCCGCTTCGAGGAAGGTCATTGCCGGTTCGTTGAGTTCTCTATCCGTTTGATCTCTATCTTCCCGCCCCATCTCCTCCCAAAACCGGAGGATACGGCAATGGAGATCCAGAAGAGAAACGAAAGCCCAAATTGGAAAGCAATGAAGAACGGCTGCGATGGGAAGAAGAATAAGAAAGGTTTGCCATATGAGGAATGGGAGTAGAGCGCTTTCGAAACGGAGGAGGAGGGCGGGCTTCATTTGGAATGCGAGTACGAAACCCTCCATTTAGATCGCCATGGAGAAGTGGATCGTTTGATTTTTGTGTTTATCACGACACGAAGCCCTACACAACTCCTTTATTTGCAAAAAACACCCTAATTTAATATTTTTATATTAATATAGTATTTTCTAACTTCTTTTTTTTTTTTTTTTTGCTACTCCAAATCATGGGGATTCGGATCCTCTGTAGTTGAAGGAAAACTTCACGGATCAAATGGATGAAAATCCCAGAACTTTGTCAATTCTGTGGTAAAAAAATTGGAAATTGTTAAAGCACCGCATTTTTGGTAATCGCATCGCATTTGGGTCTTTTAACACTTAAATTTTGTCTTTTAAAATATACTTGCACCGCACTGCTGCTTCCTCGCACCGCAGTCCTAAAATCCTGATCTTCTCCTCACCCTCCTGACACGTCGCTGGCTCCTCCCGCCTCCTCCAGCCCCCTCCAGCCCTTTCCGTCGCCGAACACCGGCAGATATCTGCGCCAACGCGCCTCTCGTCACGCTCAGATTTTACGCCTTTCAGAAATACGCCTTGTACATGCAATTTCAGAAAAAAGTGTTCAACACGAAAGTTGTAGACTCGTCGAGATCTACAACTTCTGTGTTGAACACTTTTCCTAAAATTGCGTGTACAAGGCGTATTTCGAAAAGACGTGAAAAATTAGGTGATTTTTGGGTGTGACTAGCCAATAAAGAGTTGCGGTTACAATCACATATGCTAAAGGACTTCTGAAATTTCTTTAAGAGTTCATTACTGTTCTATGTTTAGAAGTAAATTGTTGCAATATTATTGGTCATCGTGAATTGTGCCTCAAGTATTATTGGTCCATATTATAGATGTCGTTGATGAAGATCACAAATATTTGAAGAAAAGAGCATAATAATTTGGAAACACATTTGATGGTTTTTTTGTATCAAATATTTTTTTATTGAGTATATATTAATATTGTAATTCAATGAGAACTTATTTTAATTCATAATTAAGTGCGGTGCGTTTATCTCAATTGCGGTGCGGATAACAATGTGCGGTGCTTTTAACAATATGTGAAAAATGCGGTGCTTTTAAAAAGGGGTGC